>JAYKKM010000047.1:5295000-5902500 GCA_035772405.1 Chrysogorgia sp. JL179-B06
TTACATACCATGATGAGACAAACCGGAATGGGGAGCTCTTGGCTGAGTTTATGGTGGAACACCAGCTTTTAGCTGCAAATACATTGTTTCAGAAGAAAATGGGAAAGAGGTGGACCTTCAAGTGTAGGGCCACTGGTATGCTGCGACAGCTTGACTATATCCTAGTGCGCCGAAAATGGAGGAACAGTGTACTTAACGCTGAACCCTACAGCTCCTTCCAAACCACGAGCTCAGACCATAGAATTGTCTCGATGAGAGTGCGGCTCAGTTTCAGGGTTCCCAAATCCAACAGCAAGTTACAGTACAACTGGAAAGAGTTCTCGACCAGAACCGACCTCCAAGACCGCTATACACTGTTGCGGTGCGCAACCGCTTTCAGATGTTAGAGGAAGATGAAAACCCCACCATCAGGTACGAGCGATTCATCAAGGCGAATGAAGAGGCGATGAAAGAATGTGTATCAGAGAAGGTGAGGTCCAGGAAACCTCTGCGGTCATGTCACCGTGATGTGGTAAAGGCAAGGGAAGTGGTTAACGAGGCTAAACAGTTTTATGACAGAGATCAGACATAGGAGAACAGGAGTGCGTGGAAAGCAGCGCAGGAAGAGTTATTTAATACATATGATAAATTGAAGGAAGAGGAGTTGTTGGTGATGGTGAAGCGTATTGAAGCGGAACACGGCGGCAGGCAGTATGGCGAGGCCTGGACGGTCATCAATGAAATCACTGGTCGTAAAAAGTCAAAAGAGGGACAGGTCTCAGGATCCAGTACGGATGAGAGAGTGACAACATGGTTCACTCACTTTAGTAAGTTACTCGGAAGTGCACCTGATGTGGTGGATGCTGAAGAGGAGATACCTGATATCCTGATAAAGTTGGACATTGATGATGGTCCGTTCACCGCCGCAGAGTTGGCTAATGTTAAGGTTTCTCTCAAGCAGGGAAAAGCTGCTGGACCAGATTGTATACCACCTGAAGTTTTTAAGAACTGTGACATTGATCTTGAGATCTGCAATCTGGCCCTCGTCAAGAACGAAAAACCGGAACAGTGGCCATCTTCAAATATTATCCCAGTACCAAATTCTGGTACCCTGTCTAACACCAATAACTACAGGGGCATCGGTCTCAGCTGCGTTGCAGCCAAAATGTACAATCGGATGATTCTTAATCGTCTAAGGAACGCCATTGATCCACACCTCAGAAACAACCAAAATGGGTTCAGGAAAGGTCGTAGTACAGTTGAACAGATCTTGGCGCTGAGACGCATCATCGAGGAGGTGAAGAGACATAACTTGTCAGCTGTACTGACATTCATCGATTTCAAAAAGGCCTTCGATTCAATTCATCGTGCTAAAATGATTAAAATCTTGAAGCGTTATGGAGTACCCCCTAACCTACATGTACTCCGTGCCATCGAATCGATGTATGCCAACACCAGTGCTAAGGTCATAACTCCGGACGGCGAGACAGAGTGGTTTAACATCATGGCTGGTGTACTCCAGGGTGACACGCTGGCTCCATTTTTGTTTATCGTCGTACTAGACTTTGCTCTGCGCAGGGCTATTAGTGGGCACGAGACAGAGCTCGGGTTCACTATCGCTCCGAGAAGATCGCGACGTCACCCAGCAGTCGTCCAGACAGACCTCGACTTCGCAGATGATATCGCGCTGCTGACGAATGAGGTTGGACAGGCGCAAGATCTGTTGACTCGGGTAGATGAAGAATGTAAGAGAGTGGGCTTGAGATTGAATGCCGGGAAGACTGAGGTGATCTGCTACAACACGTCAGAGCATACACGCCTGAAGACGATGGATGGGAGAGAACTAGAAGAGGTCGACGACTTCAAGTAACTAGGATCGTGGGTGGATTCGACTGAAAAGGACATCAAAGTAAGAAAGGCGAAGGCATGGAGGGCGCTCAATGATATGAAAACAATCTGGGGTTCGGATATGTCTCGCAATGTGAATATTTCATTATTCATAGCCACCGTCGAGTCCGTCCTTCTCTATGGCTGTGAATCCTGGACTTTGACACCTACGTTACAGAAGTTAATAAATGGGTGCTATACCCGCATGTTGTGAGTAGTGCTCAACGTATCCTTCATGGTAGGATCATGTAACTAACGTCGTCCTTTATGGTAAGCTCCCACAGGTCGGTGACAAGATTGCAGTACGTAGGATGCAGCTAGCCGGACATTGCCACAGACACCCGGAACTGCCTTCCCATCACACAATGTTATGGGAACCGACTCATGGGAGAAGAGGAAGAGGGCGGCCAAAGCTGAACTATGTGGATGTCCTGAATAAAGATGCCGGGGTGGAGACGACCGGTGAGCTCGGAAGCTTGATGAAGGATCGGAAATTGTGGGAACGCCATGCTCATGCCCGGCTGAGGCCGCCTTAATAGTAGTCTTCCATTGAAAATATTATATATTATGTATTTTTATATATCACACTGTGAGTATACCCTCCCCCCGCGCGCCTGCTCTCGTGCTGTTTTGGGTGCTATAAACGTTGACCGTTGACGTCCTTTGGTTCTTTGTTCAACATAATGATATAATCAAGGAATGGCAAATTTCGGGTGGCTCTGGAGCTTTATCGGGATTATAATATTTTTAGCAGTGGCTTGGCCATTTGGAATCGTAGCTGCCATTTTTACGCACATTTCTCGCCATTTTCTGCGTGCTGTAATGCTTGTGTTGATTTAACCAACTTCTTATACAAGGGTATGGAACTTCCTTATAAGGCAGCTCTGAATATAGTCCAAGGAAAATCTGGATGTGACTAGAAATTGACTACAAAAACCTGGAGACCACGAGCTAAAATAGAGCAATCGTTTAATAACAGGAAATCGTACTACAATGTTGGAAAAAATACCTGTAGACTTTGTTAAACTATATCCAAATTTAAGAATATGTTATGAAAATATGCGTGTACCTCCCAAACTCATCCGCTTATTGCCCTAAAATTGCCTCCCCCCTCCCCCCTACACAATGTTGGTCAAGCTAAAGTCGATTTGCAAGTCACATCGTCTAAATATACCAACATTGTGTAGGGGGGAGGGGGAAATAGTATAAAAATTCAAAAAGTCTACGATATTTTTTCCATGATTGTCTGAAAAAAGAGGATACGTAATCATTTTCTGAGATTAATTGAACGTGAATTTTCAATATACAAAGATGAAAAATATATAGGACCATATATAAGGAATATAGTTCAGGGCTTCATTAAATTTTTTTTGATGACGGGGGGGATGGACAGTTTTGGATGTTTTCTGTAGATTATCTGTTTTCAGGTGAAACGTATTTTATTCAATTGGGTTCACGTAATTTACTTTACTTGTTCAATCTTGAAACGTTGACGTGGTTACCTCTGAGCAGTATTTGGATGGTAGCATTTTTTCATTTTGGATGGCTAAAAAACTTACCAAAAAGTATCTGTGGAACATTCTGCTCAAATAAGAGCTGCATACCCGCTGTCAAAAATTCGAGGGAAGACGCTTTTAAAAATGTTTTCCCAGTACTCTAAAGCTGTAATTTATAAGCACGCCAAGAAGCCACTAAATAGCGAGCCTGTTTTTGATCAGAGAAAGCAAAATAAAGGCAGACCCAGAAAATTATCCGTTCAAGACAAGAGAATTATAGTGCGCTCGGTAACAAGTCTCCGAGATCAGAAGGCAGGTTCCTTCACGTCAAAGCGAATTCAGCTGGAAAGTGGCGTAAAGCATGTAACCAGTCGAACTATTCGTAATCACTTGAATGAAGAGGGTTAGATTTTTGACATATTGTAAATGGAGAGACAGCTAACAGTGCTGCAAAAGGCTTACCTATAGAATATTATCAGTCAGCGTGGTACACATTTGACATTATTGAATATGGTTTCAATGTACATGTACACGCATTTGCCACAAAATGGGTGTTTTCCCCAATGAAGGTCTTTTTATTTTATCAGTAATAACCAGTCTGACTAAAATTACCACATGTTACACCATGTTACACTACATGTTACACTACATGTTACACTAAAATTGTTATGTCCTACTATAATTATTTACATGTTACAACATGTTACACCTATACTTTTTAAAATAAACTATATTTACTTTAGAAAAGTAGGTGTAACATGTTGTAACATGTAAAGATTCATAATATAATCTAACAATTGAACAGTAACATGCAGTGTAACATGTAGTGTAACATGATGTAACATGCTGTAACATGTAACATAATGTAAGAATACGCATTACGCCATCATCGTATCAATGCTGGTAGCTGAGCCCGCGAGATAACCTTGCCAACCAACCCCCCCGAAATGTATATAGATTGTTTTTTTCTAGTCCCTCTGTTCTCAGTCTAGCAATATCATAAAATTGAAAAATTTCTTTCGTCCAAACATTTAGTCTCCCATAGTCAATGTTTTTTTGATTTAGAGACAATCTTGGAAAAAATACCTGTAGACTTTGTTAAACTATATCCAAATTTAAGAATATGTTATGAAAATATGCGTGTACCTCCCAAACTCATCCGCTTATTGCCCTAAAATTGCCTCCCCCTCCCCCCTACACAATGTTGGTCAAGCTAAAGTCGATTTGCAAGTCACATCGTCTAAATATACCAACATTGTGTAGGGGGGAGGGGGAAATAGTATAAAAATTCAAAAAGTCTACGATATTTTTTCCATGATTGTAGTAACAGGAAATATTCTGGAAGCACAGCCCTATATTTAAATACATCTGGGAACTGAAGGAATCAAACACAGAATAGTTGATCAAGTTATCAATTGTGAAACGTGCAAGTGTATAGAAAACCGGTGCAAAACATTGTAACCTGTGGCTAGCTGAGAAAATTTCATTTTATATGCAAAATTAGATATTGTATTTCGCTCTACATTGGAATGGAGCACTCTCATATACCAGTGTCATGATCGTTTAACGTAAATGATTATATATATATTTATATATATATATTTATATATATATATATATATATATATATATATATATATATATATATATATATATATATATATATATATATATATATATATATATATATATATATATTTGAAAATGTTGTAGGCGAAGTCAGGCATAATAATTGAATTGAGTTAAAAATGTTGACACTGACAATGGATAAAAACTTTGAGATGTTAAAAGCTTTATTGGGGACGTTTCGGTTTAAATACTAAAACCTTCTTCAGCCTGTATGGAGACTAAAATGTGTATGATAAAAATATGTAAATATACTGTATATACGGTTATAAAATTAAGAATTAATTATTCAACATGTTATAAACCCTAGGGACATTAATATGTTCGTTAATGAGTTATTTTCTTGTGTGGAATGCCATGCTTCGAGAAACAAACGGCCTGACCATTGTTGACATTGATCGATTATGCAAACGTTGTTAAAATCAAAATCGTGGCTTGTCTGCACGTGATGTTGTGATATAAAACTGTTTTTGTCCTGTAAAAATATTGCTCGCTTGTGTTCCTTGATTCTCGTCTTCAGAGCGCGACTGGTTTGACCGATGTAGACTTTCTCGCAGTCCTTGCAGTTAATTCTGTAAACAACACCAGTTGACAATTGTTTGTCAAGTTTGTCTTTTGGTTTCTTTAAGATGGAACCAACCGTTTTTGTGGGCTTATAAGCAACTTTTATATTATGTTTGCGTAGTGTTCTTGCAATCCTTTCAGAAGCACCTTGAATATAAGGCAAAACCACAAAACCTTTGTATTCTTGTTGGACTCTGGCCTGTGGAGTTGGTTGTAACGTGCTATTAATAAATGCATCTGGATAGCCGTTGTCTTTCAGAGCATTTACAACATACTGTCTTTCTGATTTTCTCTGGGCCTCAGTTGATGGAATGTTTTTTGCTCGGTCTAGAAGTGTTCGAACCACCGAACGTTTATGTTGAGTTGGATGATGTGAGTTAAATTGTAAATATTTGTTTAGTGTGCGTTGTCTTTCGATAGATACCAGTATTGATAGAACCATTGTCATTTCTGGAAACCGTAGTATCAAGAAAGGAAATAGAACCGTTGTTTTCTTCTTCCACGGTGAATTGGATATGCTCATTGATAGAGTTGAGATGGCGGTGAAAATCAACTAAGTTTTTGCGGTGTAAACATGCATTGCTATCATCGACATATCTGAACCACCACTTTAGAGGATGCGGTGTAGTACTTAAGGCTATTTCTTCCACATGTTCCATGACAATATTCGCAAGAATAGCACTAACCGGCGAACCCATTGGACATCCAAAAATTTGTTTATAGTATGTATCTTGCAGAATAAAATAATTGTTGTTTAAGACCAATTCTAGAAGTTTCATGATGTTACTAATCGAGAGACTAGTTCGTTCACCGAGCGTCGGATCGTTGTGGAGGCGTTCTTTTGTTATTTCCAAAGCTAAATGTACAGGAATGGATGTAAATAAGGATACTACATCAAACGATACCAGTCATTCTCTATCGTATACGATACCACTTTATCGGCAAATTCTTGGCTGTTTTTTACCGTATATTTGTTGTTCTGAAGTGGTGACAGGAGATGGGCTAGGTGCTTCGAGATTTGATATGTGGGACAGCCTATGGAACTGGTAATAGGTCTCAGCGGGACGTTGGTTTTGTGTATTTTCGGAAGGCCATAAAAAGTTGCAGGGATGGCGTCGGTACTGTGTAGTTTGTAATATAAACCATTTTCTAATTGCGGTTTGTCCAGGTTGTGGGGAGAAGCTTGGTCTTTGATTATTTTTAGCAGTTGATTCAAGGCTTTCTCTGTACTTGAAGTAGAATTTCTGCGTCGATCTGTAATTTTAGAATAAGTGTTTGTATCTTGTATCAAGTCCTCGATCTTGTCTTGATAATCTTTGCTGTCCATGACTACCATGGCACGGCCTTTGTCTGCCGGAAGGACTGTCAATGTTGGGTCGCAGTTTTATATCACAACATCACGTGCAGACAAGCCACGATTTTGATTTTAACAACGTTTGCATAATCGATCAATGTCAACAATGGTCAGGCCGTTTGTTTCTCGAAGCATGGCATTCCACACAAGAAAATAACTCCATTAACGAACATATTAATGTCCCTAGGGTTTATAACATGTTGAATAATTAATTCTTAATTTTATAACCGTATATATATTTACATATTTTTATCATACACATTTTAGTCTCCATACAGGCTGAAGAAGGTTTTAGTATTTAAACCGAAACGTCCCCAATAAAGCTTTTAACATCTCAAAGTTTTTATCCATTGTCAGTGTCAACATTTTTAACTCAATTCAATCATATATATATATATATATATATATATATATATATATATATATATATATATATATATATATATATATATATATATATATATATATATATATATATATATATATATATATATATATATATATATATATATATATATGAGGTAATATTTAGCATTTCACTCGATCAAACTACATGTTGAAAGGATTTATGGTGAAGGAAAATTTCGAGTGTTGGAATACATACATTTTAAGACCAAACCGGGACCAGTTGCGAAAAATGCAACTTCAAGGCCTTCCGGCTGGAATTGGTCCCGGTTTGCGGTCTTAAAATGTATGTATTCCAACCCTATAATATACCCAGAATCTTATCCCGGCATTACCACCATATATACAGAACTCGTGACTAGGCTCTCGGCAACGGCTTCCGTAGCTCAGTGGTCAGAGCACTGCACTAGCATCGCAGGGTCGCGGGTTCAATTCCAGCCGGAAGGCCTTGAAGTTGCATTTTTCGCAACTACATGTAGTCCCGGTTTGGTCTTAAAATGTATGTATTCCAACATCCTCAAATTTTTGCGTTGCTAATTTTAAATTTGTTTTTATGACGGCATGTCGAAATTATTTCTGATCTTTTGTTGAGTAGAAAAAGTTTGTCTGCTTTCATTATACAAAGTTTTTCTTCCAAACATAAATTGCATCTTTTTGATCCTCCCGAATACGAAGCCGCTTTTTTCAAAATAGACCAGGTTATATTGAAATCTTGTTTCTTTTCTTTTAAACTCCAAATATGTTTCGAAAGTTCTGTTTCGTTTAAATATATTTTGTTTTGAAATGACTTAGTGTGGTTTCTGTATCGCTCTTTAAATTAAAAACTACTTGCTGTCATGCCTATGTAGTGTTTGGTGCTGTTTGTGTCATTTGTGGAAACTGTTGCTTTGTATACTATGTTGTATCCAAAAAAAACCTCCAAATACAATTTATAACTTAATTAATAACAATTGGAACTGAATAACAAAATAGAATAACAAAACTGCCCAAATAATACAAAAAAACAAAACATTTCTAACACTTTCTAAACACAAATGACAAAAAGTAACGAGTTTATTACTTTTTATGGGGGCCACTTTTTCTTGGTCACCCCCTGTATATAATATATATATATATATATTACCGTCTGTAGTTAGATATCGCTCCTTTAGGTCATATTGAGCACTCTACAGGATGAAAACGATTGTCGCTGATGCATTGTGCGCACGCTCACTGCTTGCAGTTTGAGCACTCTGGCATGGTTTTTGATGTCCCACATTTGTGTGGCATCAAGGGTGACTGTAAATAGCAGTTACCTTCATCCTGCTCATCAGCACTACACTGATGAGGCCCAAAAGGCCGAAACGGTACCGTATATATATATATATATATATATATATATATATATATATATATATATATATATATATATATATATATATATAATATATATATATATATATATATATATATATATATGTAGTATACAATATGGGGCTACCAGGACACTTTTAGAAAATTTAAGTCGTTTTTAAAGAATCGTCATATTTCATCGTTTGTGAGCATGTGGTGAAGCTATTATATAGTGATGTTGATGCACGGTTGAGTCATGATATAGTGATGTTGACCCATGGTTGAGTCATTATGTAGTGGTGTTGATACATATGGCGAAGTTATTGTGTAGTGATGTTGATATGTGGTTGAGTCATAATATTGTGATGTTGACGTATGGTTGAGTCATTATGTAGTGATGTTGGCATGTGTTTGAGTGATTATATACCACAACTTAGTGGGGTATCGGACCACTTCCCAAAAACGATTCATTTTTTGAAAAATCGTCATATTTCGTCGTCTGTAAACATGCGGTGGCGCTGTTATATGTTGGTGTTGGCATGCATGTGGTGGAGCTATTATATAGTGATGTTTGATATGGATTGTTACAGTCCATTCAGATAGATCTTGATATTAGTTCAAATATATTTTTTCGATACGCGTCGTTTTACAAGGTGTCTCGAAATGTGTCGTTTTTGAATTGTCTTGAAATGTGTCGTTTTATGAGTCGTCTCAAAATATGTTGTAGAGTATGTTGATAAATTAGTTAAATTATAAATTTCTCTTTTTATTGAATATAGCTCTAGACTATTTTGTAGTGTCCATATGCGTAGCTACTAATACCATCTTTTAGGATGTGTCTCTTATCATCAAAACAACTCAGTGATATCTTGTTTATCTCGTAACTACCTAGCTGATGATTGACACTTCTTATAGATCTCATTTTATGAGATATTTGTTTGCGGTTTACTAAAACATCTTTATAACTATCATGTCTTATGTTTTTCCTCACAACGTTCTTCTTGACGCCTTTAGCAGTCTTACCACCCTTTCCATCCTCTTTCACGTAGCTATACATTTTGGATCTCAGACCAACATACTCAACAATAGGGACTCCTAATGTTTCGTCCTTCATTTTACCAATAACTTTCTTGTTAGTTGGATTGAAGTATGGAGATGACTTGTCATATCCACTAAAGTCAAACATTTCGTTGTTATCATATATATCACTATACACATCCTCTGTCTTAATCTCGTACATTAGACTATCCGTGTCTGTGAATAGTAGTTTGGCTTTGCTGCCATACTTCTTTTTGACATTATTATAGTGGAAGTCATATATCAATGTCTTCGACAAGTCTAGAATACACATACCTACATATGCCGGCTTGTTTAGAGTTAACGTTTCTTTGATACTGTGTACAGCTACTAAGTTGTCGTTAAATATCTTGCTGCTTACAAAGGTAGGCTTTGAGGCTAGCTTCTTCAGTTTATCGTCACTTGTTACCAGTTTAACGTTAACACGTTTTCGAAGATTCTCCATAGTCTTCCCGAAGACGCTAACTGTTTAACTGTGTTAAAGTCGATATAGTCTTTCAGCCATGGAGACTGATTAAACTGTAACACCCTATATACTTTACTTACCTTCATTCCTAGGGACTTATACAACTGTAAGTTCCTGTAGTGCACTACATATCTCTTTTTATTGTTTAGACTTGGTATCAACTTACTTACCTCTCCTACGGATATGTTAAACTTGTCTTTTATTGTTTTGCAATAATCAGACAGTTTACCAACCTCTACTTTAGTCCTCTCTGGTGCTAGTGGATAGTTGTTGTGTGAGTCATGTAATTCCTTTGGATATTCCAGATCAACCTCTAGTATCAGTCCTTTGTCTGAGTCATCTTTGTAACTATCAAGGTTGAACTTCTTGATCCATCTGAATCCTCCAGTTGGTAGGTACTGATTCATAGCCCAACCATATAGATTATTAGCGTCTAGATATAATATATATTTTGATGGCTTGCTACTGTCATAGTCCTTCATATATTTATTATTAGCCTTGCTATATCTGTGTGTGATACAAGAGACACCACCTCTCATTCCTTTCTCGATAAACTGGAACATGTCTATATCAGTCATCAATTCCAGTTTCACTCCTGTCATCTTTAGAGCAGCGTCCCACGACAGTCCTGGTGACGTGAAGTAGTGGCAAGGGTCTAATTGATAGTACTGCTTGCATGTCCTTCTGAAGTTCTCAAACACGTCAGACAATAGTAGCACATCAGTTTTGAGATACACATCGTGATACTCACCCATGTTTTTCAAATCGAACGTCTTCCACACTTCTTGTGCGTGTTCATAATTAGCATCTGATATATGTTCGTCACTTAGCACACTGTAGAAGCTCTCCTTTGAGGGTAGTTCTATGTCTTCGAACTTATCAAAACTATCCATATAGTCATATGGGTACACACCCTTTCTTGACACTAGTTCTAGTTCCTTATCAGTGAATACCTCTGATGTGTTTTTCAAACACTCTTTAGGAAGGTTGTTAACCAAGCTATCTAGACTAGAACCCATGAATTGGAAACTGTCGATGAATACGAGACTTTTTCCTAACATAAAAGCCATATACTTTTTCCATGTTATTTGGTATAACATTGATGTTCTGCCCAAGTCCTCCAATATTTTGCATTATGAAGTGGCTATCGTATCCTCTCAAGTTGTGGAACACCACTGGTATTTTGTTAGTCAGTCTATAGTTTCTGTTGCATAACTGATGTGCGGAGCCTCTGTACTTACCAGTTACATGACAATGATCTCTAACTCTTGTATCCTCATCTTTATATATTCCACCACAGATGTGACATTCAGCTGCTTTCTCAAAGTTAACCTTATCAGCGGAAGTCATGACCATGTCTTTGCTGAAGTGTTCCTTTTTGACATTGTCACAATACTCAACCTCTTCAAGCATTTTCTTCATAAACTGTTTAACTGCGTTCTCACCGCGGAACGTCTCAACAGGCTTACTATACTTGTTGTCATAACAGCAGACTACCTTATAACCGTACCCACAGTCCGTGTGCGGTTGATACTTGCTAGTATACGACCCCGTGAGTGGTGCGGCGGTGTCTATCTTTTCTAAGATCGCCTCAAAATCTGCGTATATGACAAATGGAACATCTAACTGTTTGTGGAAGTTTCTGTATTTCAACATATTTTTTCCTCTTTCAGGCATCTTGATTGCCTGCTTTCCATTAACCACTATACAATTCTCCACATGGTTCTTCAGTATAGCTTCTGTGCTAAAGCACTGCAAGCAGTACCTACAGAAGTTTTTCTTTTCCTTGTGTTTCGTCTGGTTGAACATAAACCTGTTAAAGTCCTTAATATACACATAGTGTTGTTTCTCGTCTTTCGTCATTAGCAGTAGATCCATATGATCTTCATTACTTTCTTTGGATACATATATTGGGAACGGCTGCTTGTTTTCGTACCCAAACACGTTAATGTTTATATTATTTTTGATCTCTATTTTGTTGTACTGTTTGACTGATACTGGGAAGTTAATTCCCTCATAGTCTACAGTGTCAACATTTCTCTTGTGTTTTAACACTCTCTCCGGATGTACATGTACCGGGTTTTTGTGTTGTATGTGGCACCACATAAAACACTTGTTGTCTTTGTTCTTTATGTTAATCAAACCTTTTGATGCGTTCCTCAGTTCTGTTGGAAGCTCAACATAACTAGATCCTTTTAGAGGTTCATATACTATCACGTTCACGTAGTGACTATCTACGTTGTCTATGACCCATCCTGAACCCTCTGATATCCACACAGCGATTCTGTTTAGTATCTCTTCACTAGACTGTTTTGCAGACTTATATATGTCACTAACATTATATATCGTCTTAGCATTACAGTTAAAGTATGCTACTTTATGTGTAGTTCTGTCGTCATCCAGTTGTTTCTCTAGAGTCACTTTTAGTGTCTCAACATATTTCAAGCCTCTTAGTCTATCCAACTCTTTTGTCAGTGTTAGGCTCACAGCAACTCTAGACTTGTTTAGTTGTTGCAGTGGATCCTTATTATTGGTTACCTCGACACTATACGACCTAGTATACCCTCTTAGAGCTGACTGTGTCTGCATCACTGTGGGAAACTGACTAGGTTTCTTTAAGAGTGCCCTCTGTTCCTCTATGAAGAGCTTGAGTTTTGCTGCAGAGTTTCTCTTCTCAAGCACTACACGTGCTGTTCTGACCCTGGTGATGTGGTCTATTACACCTTGCCTTGATGCTCTTCTTAGCAGATCCATCCAATTATATCCAAGTATTTTGGCTTCACCCAAATACTTGTTAGACAGCTCCTTTAAGGTAGACACCATATTACTATACCATTTGTTTTGTTACATCTAAAAACGAGTCGTTTTTATTGTGAGAGAAATAGGTCCAGTTCCTAGAAAATCATGTAGATTCTAGGAAATGGGTCTAATTCCTGGAAAATCATGTAGATTCCTGGAAAACCATGTAAATTATAAGGATGACACTTCTAAATTTCTCAAATGTTTTTTACTCCTTACATGTCTCCACCTAGAGCAAAAGGGATATAGTCTATCACATGTTTTACACATATAATCATGAGTTCTTATCCACTCTTTGGTTTGTGCTCTTTTTGCTACTAAAGCTTCTTCTTTGGTTTGGTAAATTTTCGGTCTTGCCATTATATAATACCGTATGTTTTATTATATTGAGAAACGAGTCGAAGCAGGACCACCAACACCCTGTCTTAGTTGTAGTCTTCAAAGGGGGCGTCGAAACGGCGGGGCCTGAAAAACGCAACCATACACAGTCTATATATCAGAGCTAGGAGTGTGTTCCGCATGAAATACGGTGAGAGCTGACACCCTAAAACAAGGTGTTGGTTGGGAAATGTTTGTGCCGAACAATTATTTTTTAAGAATAGCTGACCCCTTGTTTTAAGGTGTCAGCTATCACTCAAAATCTCAGGTCCCAACTTGGGACCTGAGATTTCGTCGTCTTTTATGTGGGAAATACCTCTAGCTCCAATACGAATATCGTGTTTGGTTGTACGTTTAAAGGGGGGCGCGATTCACGCCCCCCTTCAAACACCACTCGTTTGATCCCACATATATTGCCAACGTGTACACTGATAGTCCACTTTACGTTTTTATACCCTAGTGCCTTAGCGACTTCTTTTCTGTGGAGTCACACCATCTAATCATCTTATGAATCGTCTTAGACTATCTCATAGGTAGAGTACTACGTGTAGTATCTTGTTTGTGGGTCGTCTTACGAACCATCTTAAACTGTCTCATAGGTAAAGTACTACACGTAGTATCTTGTTTACAAACCGTCTTATAGATCGTCTTAGATTATCTCATAAGTAGAGTACTACGCGTAGTATCTTGTTCACAAACCATCTTGTAGATCGTCTTACAGGACCATCTCACAGTTATCTCACAGTTGTCTCACAGTTGTCTCATCCAGCGGAGTACTATATGTAGTATCTTGTTTAGAAACCATCTTATAGATCGTCTTACAGGACCATCTCACAGTTGTCTCACAGTTGTCTCACAGTTGTCTCATCCAGCGGAGTACTATATGTAGTATCTTGTTTAGAAACCATCTTATAGACCATCTCACAGACCATCTCACAGTTGTCTCACAGTTGTCTCACAGTTGTCTCATCCAGCGGAGTACTATATGTAGTATCTTGTTTAGAAACCATCTTATAGACCATCTCACAGACCATCTCACAGTTGTCTCACAGTTGTCTCACAGTTGTCTCACAGGTGAGGTACTACGCGTAGTGCCCTAGATGATTAGATGGTGTGACTCCACAGAAAAGAAGTCGCTAAGGCACTAGGGTATAAAAACGTAAAGTGGACTATCAGTGTACACGTTGGCAATATATGTGGGATCAAACGAGTGGTGTTTGAAGGGGGGCGTGAATCGCGCCCCCCTTTAAACGTACAACCAAACACGATATTCGTATTGGAGCTAGAGGTGTTTCCCACATAAAAGACGACGAAATCTCAGGTCCCAAGTTGGGACCTGAGATTTTGAGTGATAGCTGACACCTTAAAACAAGGGGTCAGCTATTCTTAAAAAATAATTGTTCGGCACAAACATTTCCCAACCAACACCTTGTTTTAGGGTGTCAGCTCTCACCGTATTTCATGCGGAACACACTCCTAGCTCTGATATATAGACTGTGTATGGTTGCGTTTTTCAGGCCCCGCCGTTTCGACGCCCCCTTTGAAGACTACAACTAAGACAGGGTGTTGGTGGTCCTGCTTCGACTCGTTTCTCAATATAATAAAACATACGGTATTATATAATGGCAAGACCGAAAATTTACCAAACCAAAGAAGAAGCTTTAGTAGCAAAAAGAGCACAAACCAAAGAGTGGATAAGAACTCATGATTATATGTGTAAAACATGTGATAGACTATATCCCTTTTGCTCTAGGTGGAGACATGTAAGGAGTAAAAAAACATTTGAGAAATTTAGAAGTGTCATCCTTATAATTTACATGGTTTTCCAGGAATCTACATGATTTTCCAGGAATTAGACCCATTTCCTAGAATCTACATGATTTTCTAGGAACTGGACCTATTTCTCTCACAATAAAAACGACTCGTTTTTAGATGTAACAAAACAAAT
This sequence comes from Chrysogorgia sp. JL179-B06, assembly GCA_035772405.1. Classification (NCBI taxonomy): domain Eukaryota; kingdom Metazoa; phylum Cnidaria; class Anthozoa; order Scleralcyonacea; family Chrysogorgiidae; genus Chrysogorgia; species Chrysogorgia sp. JL179-B06. The sequence continues at coordinate 5,310,312 of JAYKKM010000047.1, forward strand.
GGTATAGTAATATGGTGTCTACCTTAAAGGAGCTGTCTAACAAGTATTTGGGTGAAGCCAAAATACTTGGATATAATTGGATGGATCTGCTAAGAAGAGCATCAAGGCAAGGTGTAATAGACCACATCACCAGGGTCAGAACAGCACGTGTAGTGCTTGAGAAGAGAAACTCTGCAGCAAAACTCAAGCTCTTCATAGAGGAACAGAGGGCACTCTTAAAGAAACCTAGTCAGTTTCCCACAGTGATGCAGACACAGTCAGCTCTAAGAGGGTATACTAGGTCGTATAGTGTCGAGGTAACCAATAATAAGGATCCACTGCAACAACTAAACAAGTCTAGAGTTGCTGTGAGCCTAACACTGACAAAAGAGTTGGATAGACTAAGAGGCTTGAAATATGTTGAGACACTAAAAGTGACTCTAGAGAAACAACTGGATGACGACAGAACTACACATAAAGTAGCATACTTTAACTTTAATGCTAAGACGATATATAATGTTAGTGACATATATAAGTCTGCAAAACAGTCTAGTGAAGAGATACTAAACAGAATCGCTGTGTGGATATCAGAGGGTTCAGGATGGGTCATAGACAACGTAGATAGTCACTACGTGAACGTGATAGTATATGAACCTCTAAAAGGATCTAGTTATGTTGAGCTTCCAACAGAATTGAGGAACGCATCAAAAGGTTTGATTAACATAAAGAACAAAGACAACAAGTGTTTTATGTGGTGCCACATACAACACAAAAACCCGGTACATGTACATCCGGAGAGAGTGTTAAAACACAAGAGAAATGTTGACACTGTAGACTATGAGGGAATTAACTTCCCAGTATCAGTCAAACAGTACAACAAAATAGAGATCAAAAATAATATAAACATTAACGTGTTTGGGTACGAAAACAAGCAGCCGTTCCCAATATATGTATCCAAAGAAAGTAATGAAGATCATATGGATCTACTGCTAATAACGAAAGACGAGAAACAACACTATGTGTATATTAAGGACTTTAACAGGTTTATGTTCAACCAGACGAAACACAAGGAAAAGAAAAACTTCTGTAGGTACTGCTTGCAGTGCTTTAGCACAGAAGCTATACTGAAGAACCATGTGGAGAATTGTATAGTGGTTAATGGAAAGCAGGCAATCAAGATGCCTGAAAGAGGAAAAAATATGTTGAAATACAGAAACTTCCACAAACAGTTAGATGTTCCATTTGTCATATACGCAGATTTTGAGGCGATCTTAGAAAAGATAGACACCGCCGCACCACTCACGGGGTCGTATACTAGCAAGTATCAACAGCACACGGACTGTGGGTACGGTTATAAGGTAGTCTGCTGTTATGACAACAAGTATAGTAAGCCTGTTGAGACGTTCCGCGGTGAGAACGCAGTTAAACAGTTTATGAAGAAAATGCTTGAAGAGGTTGAGTATTGTGACAATGTCAAAAAGGAACACTTCAGCAAAGACATGGTCATGACTTCCGCTGATAAGGTTAACTTTGAGAAAGCAGCTGAATGTCACATCTGTGGTGGAATATATAAAGATGAGGATACAAGAGTTAGAGATCATTGTCATGTAACTGGTAAGTACAGAGGCTCCGCACATCAGTTATGCAACAGAAACTATAGACTGACTAACAAAATACCAGTGGTGTTCCACAACTTGAGAGGATACGATAGCCACTTCATAATGCAAAATATTGGAGGACTTGGGCAGAACATCAATGTTATACCAAATAACATGGAAAAGTATATGGCTTTTATGTTAGGAAAAAGTCTCGTATTCATCGACAGTTTCCAATTCATGGGTTCTAGTCTAGATAGCTTGGTTAACAACCTTCCTAAAGAGTGTTTGAAAAACACATCAGAGGTATTCACTGATAAGGAACTAGAACTAGTGTCAAGAAAGGGTGTGTACCCATATGACTATATGGATAGTTTTGATAAGTTCGAAGACATAGAACTACCCTCAAAGGAGAGCTTCTACAGTGTGCTAAGTGACGAACATATATCAGATGCTAATTATGAACACGCACAAGAAGTGTGGAAGACGTTCGATTTGAAAAACATGGGTGAGTATCACGATGTGTATCTCAAAACTGATGTGCTACTATTGTCTGACGTGTTTGAGAACTTCAGAAGGACATGCAAGCAGTACTATCAATTAGACCCTTGCCACTACTTCACGTCACCAGGACTGTCGTGGGACGCTGCTCTAAAGATGACAGGAGTGAAACTGGAATTGATGACTGATATAGACATGTTCCAGTTTATCGAGAAAGGAATGAGAGGTGGTGTCTCTTGTATCACACACAGATATAGCAAGGCTAATAATAAATATATGAAGGACTATGACAGTAGCAAGCCATCAAAATATATATTATATCTAGACGCTAATAATCTATATGGTTGGGCTATGAATCAGTACCTACCAACTGGAGGATTCAGATGGATCAAGAAGTTCAACCTTGATAGTTACAAAGATGACTCAGACAAAGGACTGATACTAGAGGTTGATCTGGAATATCCAAAGGAATTACATGACTCACACAACAACTATCCACTAGCACCAGAGAGGACTAAAGTAGAGGTTGGTAAACCGTCTGATTATTGCAAAACAATAAAAGACAAGTTTAACATATCCGTAGGAGAGGTAAGTAAGTTGATACCAAGTCTAAACAATAAAAAGAGATATGTAGTGCACTACAGGAACTTACAGTTGTATAAGTCCCTAGGAATGAAGGTAAGTAAAGTATATAGGGTGTTACAGTTTAATCAGTCTCCATGGCTGAAAGACTATATCGACTTTAACACAGTTAAAAGAACAGATGCTAAGAACGACTTTGAAAAGGATTTTTTCAAACTGATGAACAATAGCGTCTTCGGGAAGACTATGGAGAATCTTCGAAAACGTGTTAACGTTAAACTGGTAACAAGTGACGATAAACTGAAGAAGCTAGCCTCAAAGCCTACCTTTGTAAGCAGCAAGATATTTAACGACAACTTAGTAGCTGTACACAGTATCAAAGAAACGTTAACTCTAAACAAGCCGGCATATGTAGGTATGTGTATTCTAGACTTGTCGAAGACATTGATATATGACTTCCACTATAATAATGTCAAAAAGAAGTATGGCAGCAAAGCCAAACTACTATTCACAGACACGGATAGTCTAATGTACGAGATTAAGACAGAGGATGTGTATAGTGATATATATGATAACAACGAAATGTTTGACTTTAGTGGATATGACAAGTCATCTCCATACTTCAATCCAACTAACAAGAAAGTTATTGGTAAAATGAAGGACGAAACATTAGGAGTCCCTATTGTTGAGTATGTTGGTCTGAGATCCAAAATGTATAGCTACGTGAAAGAGGATGGAAAGGGTGGTAAGACTGCTAAAGGCGTCAAGAAGAACGTTGTGAGGAAAAACATAAGACATGATAGTTATAAAGATGTTTTAGTAAACCGCAAACAAATATCTCATAAAATGAGATCTATAAGAAGTGTCAATCATCAGCTAGGTAGTTACGAGATAAACAAGATATCACTGAGTTGTTTTGATGATAAGAGACACATCCTAAAAGATGGTATTAGTAGCTACGCATATGGACACTACAAAATAGTCTAGAGCTATATTCAATAAAAAGAGAAATTTATAATTTAACTAATTTATCAACATACTCTACAACATATTTTGAGACGACTCATAAAACGACACATTTCAAGACAATTCAAAAACGACACATTTCGAGACACCTTGTAAAACGACGCGTATCGAAAAAATATATTTGAACTAATATCAAGATCTATCTGAATGGACTGTAACAATCCATATCAAACATCACTATATAATAGCTCCACCACATGCATGCCAACACCAACATATAACAGCGCCACCGCATGTTTACAGACGACGAAATATGACGATTTTTCAAAAAATGAATCGTTTTTGGGAAGTGGTCCGATACCCCACTAAGTTGTGGTATATAATCACTCAAACACATGCCAACATCACTACATAATGACTCAACCATACGTCAACATCACAATATTATGACTCAACCACATATCAACATCACTACACAATAACTTCGCCATATGTATCAACACCACTACATAATGACTCAACCATGGGTCAACATCACTATATCATGACTCAACCGTGCATCAACATCACTATATAATAGCTTCACCACATGCTCACAAACGATGAAATATGACGATTCTTTAAAAACGACTTAATTTTTCTAAAAGTGTCCTGGTAGCCCCATATTGTATACTACTTATATATATATATATATATATATATATATATATATATAAGAACTGTTTTTAAACTAAAGATGAGCACGACGCATTTCGGCAGACAACTTATCAAGTGCTACAAGTAATATTTGGTATTTTACTCGATTAAACTACATGTTCTAAAGATTTATTGGTGAAGGAAAATTTCGAGTGCAACCGGGACCAGTTGCGAAAAATGCAACTTGAAGGTCTTCTGGCTGGAATTGAACCCGCGACCCTGCGATGCTAGTGCAGTACTCTGACCATTGAGCTACGGATGCCGTTACCGAGAGCCTATTCACGAGTTCTGTATATATAGTGGTGGCCAAACCGGGACCACGAAGTTGCGAAAAATGCAACTTCAAGGCCTGTAGCTTGTATTTATAATCAACGTAAAGTCTAGTTACGTCAGACGCGTCATGACGGTGTTCCTAAAATAACGAAGTTTTAAAAACAAATTCCTTTTGTCGGCACAAGTCAGGATCTGACAATTTGATGTAAATAGATTCCAGCACCTTCAATTGAAAGGGCGAGCGACACTTAGCTAATATCCGGAAATTAGTGTTATTGTAAGAGTTAGCGCATTGAAAATTTGACAGGTGTCGAGAATCGGCAGAATGTGTTTTGACGGCATTGTCTTCTTGGCTGTTGGCGTAACGGAACAATTTTTCGGCGTATGTTAGTAGGAACGTGTTGTTTCGTTCTGTACCCTAACCTTTGAGATGTTCTTCGTACGTAGCGAGAACCACACTCTCATTTAAATTCGTGGATTACAAAGCTTGATGAAAAAGCAGGTAGAACTTCTTTGGGAATAGGCGGCAAAAGTCCTAGTTGAGAAAATGCATTTGAATTGGCTACATGAGAAAGTATTTTCTATAGTAACCTTCAGTTGTTTCTCGAATTGTTCGGAAATTTTACCAATCCACGGTAATTTTATGTAGACTGGGCATTAGCTAGGTCCATACAAACGTTCCAGAGCAATATTTTATCAAGCAATCGGCCTGGGTATCCATTTGCTATGAAAATGGTTTTTAATTCGCTGAAACATCAATGTGCATGTTCTGTCAATTAAATATCTGACCAATGAAATATTTTGTTATGTTGAACTAAACAAATCAAAACATGTTTAAAGGCCTGTCAAAGATTTTCGATAAATGCTTGTCAGAAAACAATTATCATCATTATTTTCAAATTCATGGGTAAATTTAAAGACGGGTGAAGCGAATTTAATATATGCAGGAAAGAAAGAGCTGTTTGTTTGTTTGTTATTGAATAAAGTGCAAATGTGTCATCTACGTATCGTTTGTACCAGATTGGAAGAATATCCATGTTAGTATCAAACATTTTGCTTTCATGATAACCAGCAAAACTGTCGGCCAATGCCGGTCCCATAATGGCGATCCCATGTAACTACACCATGGATTTGTTTATATACAGATCGAAACTTCAGTGATTCAGTCTGTATGACAAAGAACCTGACATCGCAAACGAATTGTATATGTTTTGGGATCTGGAAACACATGGAGTCAGAGAAGAGAAGCCTTCGGTGTATGACAAGTTGAAGCAACAATTGAAATTCAAAGGAGAAAGTATGAAGCTGAACTGTCGTTCAAGGACGATAACTACACTACTTGTGTAAACTGGGATATTTGATAAATCGTCTTCGAACAACCCCTGACCTTCTTGAAGAATATAGCAAGGTCATGTAAGATCAGATTAGCTGCAGAGTGGCTAAATTGATGGGGAAGACAATGTAAAGCGAACAGGAAACATTCATCACCTTTAGCCAGAGATGGTAACATTAAGTCACCTTTTGCAAGTCCAAGTCAAGTCACAAGTCATTCTGTTCAAGTTCAAGTCAAGTCATTCTGTTCAAGTCCAAGTCAAGTCACAAGTAATTTTGTCCAAGTCACAAGTCATTTGTATAATTACTTATATGTTACTGTACCGTCTCTAAGTTGTATTGACGGATTTGATGTTGTACTTAGTTTGTGGTGGGTGAGTCGGACAGCTGAATGCAAAATGAGATAAATTAGTTTACTATACAAAGCTGCAAGCCAACATTATAACATGTGATTACTGATGAAAGAGAAGTTCAAGTATATAAGGTATTTAAAAGAAACATTCTGCATGTAGTATGTACTCATGTACATATTCTACATATTGTACATAATAGTTCTTTCCAAAGTTGTCCTGGTTTTAGTCATCACAACACAACAGCATATTGTTTCGTGCATCAATAGTTAATTTATCTCATGTATAAGCTGTTACACTTTAAAAATATCAAATGAGAAAGTATTTTGTCGCTAAGCTTAGCTCTGTGTGGGCGCATGATAAAAGTGTAAAAGCTCTGGGGACGAGAGTTCACAAGTCTCATACTCAGGTCTCAGCGAGGAAGCCGCGATGAATTCCGCGAAGTGCATACGTTTGTCAGTGTCAGTACCATAAAAATATAGCACTAGGAGAACTTTACTGTTGACTTGTATTTAGTACTTGGTAAAAAGTCATTTTTTTGCAAGTCCAAGTCAAGGCACAAGTCATTTATATATGTTCGAGTTCAAGTCAAGTCACAAAAATAGTGACTCGAGTGCGACTCGAGTCCAAGTCCTACGACTCGAGTCTACAACTCTGCCTTAAGCCCAAGTAAGTAGTCAGAGTTGACAAGAACATATTAACTGATATGCGAATTGCTTATGACGTATCTGCCAGAAAGTACGGTCTAAGTTTAAATGAGCTGCCTCTAATCTGGTCCTCCTCTCACGACGTTGATATTCGACATCCAAGCTACTGTAGATTCCGCGTACATCCCATAGCTGTGACAGCTGATATATAGAAAACGCCTTTCTAAACATATGCATTGCACCGGAACACCGCGATTACCCGAGATTTAAATTCTCTGGGTAGATGACCTTACATCTAGTCCATTCGTTTTGAACGCCACGTTGAATCATAATCTTTTTCATTATGTTCCGACAGATCCAGAGTTCGTTAATGACGTTTCACGATTTCTTTATGTTGACGACTTCAAGTCTTGTTCCCGCAATGTAACTTCGGCTTTGCAGCGCTCTGAAAAAGTAAAGACTCTATTTATGACTAAGGAGGGTTTAATTTGAGGAAATGGATAGTAAGTAATTCTACAGAGTTGACGAGAATCCTGCAGAGTTTTAATTCCGAATCAGTTGTGAACGTTACTCGACAACACCGTCTCATGCAGTGTTTTGAATCATGTCGATCCAGACGTCGTAACGAAACAAATCGTGCAGAATTAATGCATTTCAATAATAATGATAATATAGTATTAGGAGCATTATAGTCTCAATAATCTTACAGATATGAGATTGTAATTGAATAAAATAAAATATTAATAATAATTATTAAAATTAATTAATTAGAAAAGAGAAATATTTTCAATTGTGATTTAGAGTCTAATTGCCTATATTGAGGTGGTAGTGAGTTCCAAAGTTTCGGAGCGGCAACAGAAAACGTGAAAACGCTCTGTCCCCATATTTGGCAGTATAGGATTGGCATGATGAAACGCATCATGCCTTACCTCTGATCGCCAACCTTGTATAAACAACAACACTCTAGCTCCTTTATTTGATTATTGTGGTGTAGTTTGGGACACTTGCAGTGACTTGCAGTGAGTACATCGACAACAAAATTGCAAAGATTACAAAATCGAGCTGCAAGATAAATTCTCGGTGTCGGACGTTGTCCACCCATTGTCATTATTTTATACTAATATGAGTATAACCAAACTTTGCACAAAAGAGTAACAAAAGAACAATGTGTTACCATGGCTTTTAACCATTTGGCTTTTATAATTTTCAAAAATATCACATTTATATACTATTTTGACTTATATTTCTGTAATAAGCCTGGTCACCCCCAATTTTTTTGCGCTAATGTTAGATTATTTATGGTTTTGAAACTCCATGTGAAAAATAAAAAAATTCTGTAGAGAGGTTCTCGCTGTTTTCTTTATTTTGGTTCTGCAGAATTTTCTTAAATTTCTTCAACAAAACCTCCGTGCATTACTCTATTGCTCTGCCAAATTTTAGAATATGTAACTGGAGTAATTTGTCGAATGCCGTTGCAATTAACATATGGCCAAGGCTGCGCGGCCAGAATACTTTTGGAGACCCCGCAAGATCAATGGTTTGTCATGCGCGTGCATAAAATTGCAGGCGCTGTTTGGAAAACACGCGTATTCCACGCAATCGAAGTTGTTTCAAAGCTTGAAGCTTCACTTTATGGAAATCAGAAATGCATATACTTTTGTTTGGACGTTAGCCATCTAGAAATTACTTTACGTGGTAAAGACAAAAGAAGAGGCTTATATCTATCTATTCTTCATGAATTATGTAGTTTGATTTAAGATATGGAACGATATTTCCTAGTATGTTTTTTTGTTCTTCGTGACTCAGCTCGGCTTTCAGATTGGCTTGTTGTTGGGACCATGGACAAGACAGCGATAACTCCTGGTTCTCCAAATTTCTTGTACAAATTCAACAGCTCGTCGTACGAAAGACCACTAGCAGCAAGGGTTTGGGCCATACCCTGAGTTAGAGGACTATTACTAAAGATTACCAACAAACGTTTGAAGTAAATTATGGCTTCTTCTTCGGGTACAGGAGCACAGAACGCGTCATCATGCGTTATGGAGCACAGAAGACGACGTCATGCGGCATGATGAAACACAAAATGACATCATGTAGTTATACTGTCAGTTATAGAACATCTTAACTTAATTACATGGCTTGTATTCCGTTTTTTTCATGTGCATAACTTAAGAGTGAAAATTTAATACGTGGATATATAGGAATAACATGCATACCAGTACAACAATGTAGGAGTGCTGAATTGTAAAAACGTGGAAATGTTGTAATGTGGTAATGCTGGAATGCTACTATGCTCTTTAGTGTAGTAGTAATCAGATATAGTAGCATTTCCAGCTATTAAATATGGTGGCATGTAATTACCTCCCAGGGGGCTCGCCCCGACCCCTGGACGTTCCCCTCCCCGGAGATACCCTTTCCCCGGAGGCACCTCCAACAAAAATGGCACAAATGAAAGGAGAAGAATGTAACCAAGCTCCCAACACATTTTGCAAACAATTGTGGTATTTGAAACACAAACCCGACTAGTGAAAAAAACTTAATAACCACCATGAAAGGCGGGAGCACAAATTTAAATTTACATAACCTTGATTGGCTATATATGCATGAATTCCAGACACAAGCCCTGCTAAAATTGTTAAGATTGTGCTCACTTTCTTTGATACGTCAATACAATATACAGATTGATATAAAATACAAGGTAAACTACATGGAATACTTACTTTAACTACTCCTAATATTTCCTCTCATTTAACTTAATTTTAAACTGATCAAGACATCAAGTACACATTACATATATTTGTTCTTTGGTCGTCGAAGGTTCGTTGCTCAAAATTGTTATACCTCTGACAGAGTCTATCACTCCCTTTTGGAATAAATTTACTTGTAGTTCATCTGTTCATATAGTTCAATCATCATGGGTCATTAGCCATCAATTCAAGATATTTATACGGCGAACATTTACCTCGTCCCTTCCTTTAACAATTTTCTCTGTTGCATCATTAACTAAACTTTTATTTCTCATTTTTCACCGTTTTTACTGGCAAGTAAACTGGAAATCACTGCCTTTGTCCATTTTGAAAACCATGTGAGTTGTGTTTATTTGTAGCAGATTAAATAACATTGCTCTAAATTATAACTCGGTCATGAATTTCAGAGACTGGGGAGGAATAACGGGATAAAGAGGATTACTGAGGCTGATGTTATTTAATTTCAAAATGGCGCGTGTTTGTTTAAAGTTCATCGAAGGAGTGAAGATACAAGTGAAATTTATGGGAAAACTGCGGGTGTACGGAGAGGGAACTTTTTGGATTCGGACTCAGGGTGTTTTAAAAAGGGAAGTTATGTAAAATTATTTCAGTTCTACGACATGCTTAATGAAAATCGTTTTCTATGCACATTTTCAGGTCACGGCAAACGGCCTACTTTGTTCAGACAGACAATGAAGAATTTTCTGCGAGAAGGAAGTTGAGTTGCATTTTCTAATTTTACATTTCAGAAGTACTTAACAAGATTTTGTTAATTCACGCTTACCGGTAGACGGGCTCAAAAATTCTGGCATCTTTATAATTTACATGACATATTTTAGCAAGATTTTGCAAAATTTTAACAAAATTTTGATGAATCATACTGAATGAACATCCTCGATGAACAGATCATTGAAATGCTAATTAACATGAACGTTTTATATAAAGAATACTAATAAACATGCAATTTTATATAACATTGTCGATCTAATTAGAAAGTAAATCCATCGAGCTACCTGAGTAAACCGCCTATCAAGAAGCTAATTTCTAGTAGAAATTGAAATTCTATTTCAGCAATCTAACAATATGACACTAATGAACATGAAGTCAAGACAATTTAGGCAAACACCATGAGCATTCAACTTTTATACAACGTTGCTTACGACTGTGACTGAGTGCGAGATTTTCAGTCCAAAGTGAAGCTTCTTGATTTATCTATATCTTCTTCATTGCAATAGTGTGATAAAAATAATAGTGCAGAAAACCGCTCTCGACGAAGCATTGTCCTGACTTGTTCCATTCGAACCTGTATTTTTATCTTTGAGAAGCCGTTCTTAAACACGATCGAAGTGTTGACTGTTGAAGAAGTTTACAGTAATATTCGGCCGTGAAAACAATGACATGCAAATTTTCGTAAAAACTACTGACAGTCAATCTGACAGTGTGGAATATGGATCTATTAATACTATTATTGGAATTCCCAAGCGGTTTGCGCTCGCGTGTTTTAAACAGTAATTCTCAAACTCATTTATTCATGAACCAAAAACAAAAGAAATTAATGTTTAATTAGTAATATATTTTCACTGGTCGACTCGGCACACAATGCAATGAAGTTTAATGTTAAAGTGCCTATATCACTTGTGGGATCTTTACATATTTATAGTAATTGGAACATTCTAAGAAGATTTGTAATATATCTTCTCAGGCGAAAATTTCATCTTCATGGACTTTTTTGCAGTTAAAGTTACCGGATATGACATCAAAGGAGGAATTTTTGAAGCAAGAAACAAAAGAAAACTGATTTGCATTTCCTCCTTTGATGTCATATCCGGTAACTTTAACTGCAAAAAAGTCCATGAAGATGAAATTTTCGCCTGAGAAGATATAGTACAAATCTTCTTAGAATGTTCCAATTACTATAAATATGTAAAGATCCCACAAGTGATATAGGCACTTTAAGATTGGGACGAAAACATTTTTCGAGTTAAGGTAAGGGCTTGGAATATGGTGGTTGTGGTGCTACGACTGAGGGGAGGCAGGTGGGACGGCAAAAACAAATTCCCTTTCCTTGCTGTGTTGTTGTGTTGTTCTGGCCGGTCACAGCGAATAGACTAGTTTTAAGGGGATTTCTCGCTTTTATAGCTGTAATATGCCTCCGTGGGGAATCCTCCCTCATTATTACTACCGGATATACTGCTCCAATATTAGCATTTCAAGTGTTTTTGTGCTTCTTCTCCCAGTGAGAATAGTAATATATTTTCACTGGTCGACTCGGCACACAATGCAATGAAGTTTAATGTTAAGATTGGGACGAAAACATTTTTCTAAGTTCTAAGGCAGCACTCTTTATTATTACACGTACACACACAAGGTAAATAACAATAGCCCAGCAACATAATCCCCCTCCAATTCTCAGAACAAAAAAGACTTGCGGGCAGTTTGAGTGCAGTTACGAGTACGATACAATGTAGTGGGGGAGGATGTGCCCGTCGACCAAAGGCTCGCCATCTTGGTGGTATCCATAACAGCGTGGAGCTGAGTATAAGATTGTGCAGTACGAAGGCTCTTCCAACCAACGTGCCTGGCAACTTCTTCTTGAGAGGCGCCAAGGAGGGACAAGGTTATGGCACAACCTGAGCGAAAGCTGTGCATGGTTTCCCCAGCGTCTAGGTGCAGGGTTCGTAGATGAAGCTGGAGCCGGTTCGCTACAGCGGATCCAAGAAAAGGACGAGCAGTGATGTACCCACGCTGATCAGTAACACGGAACAAGAACCCCCCTGATAAATTAATACCCATGCGTTTAGCCATATTTACATAGAGTTGAAGATTCGCGACTGCACATATCCTCGAGTTAGAGCACGGTTTTAAAGCAAAAACATTGTCCGCTTGTCCTCGCATAGTCTTCCCAAACGTTTGTCAGAAAAGGAGACCTTCATCATCCGGCAGTGTGAGCACTTCTTGAGTCTTCACCCGACCCAAGTCGGACGCGCGATCTCCGGAAAAAAATTGGAGAGAGAAAAAGGCAAGATCACGAGCATATAAATAACGAGAGGTAGGGGTGATGTTGTGCAAAAAAGCTTGATGGCGGAGGTACTGGGCTAATGCCGAGAATTTATCAAAAAATAGTGGGACCGCTTTGTTCGGTGTCACGCGAGCTTTGGCTTGTTCTTCTTGGATTGAGCGGAGATAATTGCGAACGATCGGGTGGGAAGCTGGGTTTTCGGTTCCATGTGAGGGTGACGTAACATCGGATCTCCCCACAGCCATAAAAATTGCCCTTAATTTGCCCATGTACGAATCAACTGTACCAGCAGCGAGCCTCTGTGGGCATGGGCAAGCATTCACAATCTGGGTGGACGTAAAACCGAGATTAGGACAACGATCGCAGTGAACTTGGGTCTTTCCATACTGGTCTTTCCAGATCAAAAATTTGACAAGATCGGCAGGAGAGGCGGAGGCCAACGCTTTAGGTTGAGGAAGTGACGCTAAAAAACATTCCAACTGTATCTGTAGTTGTGATTTTTGTCTTTCGTATGGTTTTTTATTATGTGCTGATTGTAACGAACTAAACCTGGCATCTACCTCTAGGGAATTGATTGTGAGTTTAGGGAGTGCCGAAATACGGGCGACATTCTTTCGGAAGCCACACTGTTGACAGAAATGAAATCCTTGATCGTTGGCATAACCGCATTCGGGGCAACGCTCGGCAGGACGCCAAAGGCGGGGAATTTCCGGGTAAATCTACAAAAGATGACATGCAATATTACGGGAATTGAATTCGAAATGCCCAAAGATCCCATTGTAAAGGGCGAAGAATGAAACCAGACGGAGTAGGAAACTTTAGCACTGAGGTGTCACCTTTGACCCCCAAACGAACGGACGAGGCGGAACGGTAGACAAGGAGCGGCCACCAATATTGACGGGGTGATAAATCCGGGACGACAATAGTATACGGACAACCCAGAGATCGTAAGTGCCGAAGCAATGGTCCAATGAGAACAAAAGGAGGGAAAACGTATACATTCTCCGCGGGGGAAAGGGTTTGGGCGAAAACGTTGGTCCCGGCCGCCAGCGGAGTGGGAAAAGGCGAAAAGAACTTGAGGAGCTGATCATGTGTATCTCGCTGAGCATTTGATGGGAGTGCCATCAGATCTACAGAGTGCGGGCCAAAAGCACGTTGGAGAAACCTCCAAGTGGCGACTGAGAGAGTACAATCAAGGTCGGAAAGGTTTCTGGAGGGGAAATCCGCCGGTTTCTGAACGGAGGGTATATACTGCAAAACTAGATGGAAGTTCGCGTGAAAACTAAGATGGAAGATATCCTTAAGGACATCTGTAAGAGCTTTGTTTTTCGAACCACCTTTGTGCCAAGATTGGATGAGAACCTGGCTATCGACGAGGCAATCAATGCGTGCGTTGGAAATGGTGCTGGTGGCGACGAACAAAGTCTTGTACAAGGCAAGTGCTCCGCGTACCGCTATAATGGATAACCTCTCCTGATCAGACCACGGGCCGTTGACATGGACAGATGGGGTGCCCGGGCTGTGAATAATACCTCCCCACCCTGTATTCGAGGCGTCAGAACACAGTTGGATTTGGACATGATGTTCCTGCAACCATGGCAAGAACCCATCCCATGTATCCAAGAAACGCTACTGTAAGATTTCTTGGAGAAGATCGCCGGTTAGTGGTAATGGTCGGGAAAGGGAGTGCGCCTTTGAGATTGCTCGGAAAACCTCTCGTGAATAAAGACGTGCACCTGGGATGACGAGAACAAGGGACATAATCTTCCCTCCAAATTTTTGTAAGGTCCGCAGGGAAATCGTCTTCTTGGAGAGGACGGACTCCCTTAGAGCGATGAACTTTCTACGCTTTTCGTTAGGGAGGAGAAAGGCTTGTCTCACCGAGTCAACCAAAAAACCAAGAAAAGGGGCGACCTGGGTGGGCACCAGTGTGGACTTCTTCAATCCAATAAAATAGCCTAGTTCGGTGAGAAGACAACATGCGATGTAGGCGGCGGCTTCGGCCAACCGAAAACTCGATGGAGATGGTGATCGCTGAATGCACCTGGTTGTACGTATAGTTGAGAGAGGTGACGGTCATCAATATACTGTGAGCACGGGACACCCAGTGAGCGGCGATGTGATGTGGCAACAAGACCAATCGAATGATACACATAAGCACTCGCTTTCCAGCCGAAAGGAATGGTATTGAAACAGAAATACCACCCGCACCATTGCAGACCAAAATAAGTACGGCTGCGCGCGGTTAGACGGATATGATCATACCCGTTTTTATCGTCCATAACAACTTGAAAGTGACCCTGTTCGACATAACGGGGAAGGTCGGTTATCTTGTCTAAAGAGAATGGAGAGTCTTTTATCCACAAGTTCAAAAGTCGCGCATCGTGACAAAGGCGCGGTTTTGATGGTTCAATGGTGATAGGTAAAACCAAATGCGGCGGCGAAACCTCCCCAACTTTTCCCAAGACTATTAATAAACCATTCCTGACACGTTCACACAATGTTTCACTTATGAAAGTCTCGAACCCTTGGCATGAACGACTGTTGTGGTAAATCCGTTGCGGGGGCAACGGACTGTCAAAATATTTCCCCTCGAAAGAACCTTGGAATGGTACAAAGAACGGGAAAATATCTACGCCATCCTGAATGTATGATAGTAGTTCTGCTTCATGGGCATGGTTCTGAAGGATGGATCTCCAAAGAGGGAGATGCCTATGAGGTTCCCCCGCAACAAAACTGTTGGGATCACGGAAGATTAAATCATGTGGGCTTGCGTGCACTTGGCCCGAGGAAACCATCTCGATCGAGGGTAGAGGACCAAACGGGAGAAATGGTTCATGTGTTGAGGAACACCAGCGAACATGTGTCGGGGAGTCCATGGCGGAACGTAGCCTTACGTCAAATCCCGTGGGAGAGGATGCAGGATTCGAAGGCTAAATGATACATAGAAGGGAAAACCCATGGTAAGGCGAACGATAGTAAACATGCGTGACAACAGAAATAGCAAAAATAATAAATAAATTTTTAATCGATAAAGTGCACACAACAAAGCAGAGTACAAAGTTAACGCCTACCCGCGGACGGCAAATGCGGGCATAATGTCCTTTCCGGCGGCAATTGAAACACGTGACTTCGGTCATCGGTAAATAAGGTCGAGACTGCGCGAAGCTCGCGTATTAGGTAATATTCCCATCTGTTGCATCTGAGGAAAAGTTGGCGTACTTGGGGACGAGGAAGACGCGCGAGGGTCATCTAATGGACTTGAATTCCGTATAGCTTTCTCAATAACACCAGCGACTTCCCGATCTTCTTTGCTTCCTACTAATTTGACCAGGACCGACTGTAATTTTGGGTGAACCACCATTGGGCGACACTGCTTCAGGATGGTGTTGTATCGCGAGGCGAGTGGGTCGGCTACCTCTCGAGAGACGTTGCATGGATACATGTTCCAGGGCAGCCAAGGCAACATAGGGATCAAATATAGCTAGTGGCTTGGCTAACTCGCGTCGTAGCTGTGCGAGGGCGGTGTCCACAGACCGTGTGTCACACTGTTGCTGCAGGTTTCGAAGTTGCGTCTGCACGTTTTCAAGGGTAATTGGCGGCTATCAAAGAAATGACAATGGAGGAGAAAGGAGGTAAGGATGTTGGAAATGACGAACAATAAGCCAATAGATAAAATAGCCAAGGCATGGAAACTGGGGATAAACTAGCCACCAACACATGTCAAACTAGGGATAAATTAGGTAACACATAGTAAACTGGGTAATATAGCCAACACATGGCACACGAGGTATAAAATATCCCCCCCCCCCACACATGGCACACCTAGGGATGGAATAGCGAACACATGGCATACTATGGATAAATAGGCAACACATAGCAAACTAGGGATAAAGCAGCCAACCTATGGCAAACTAGGGATACGATAGCCAACAGATGGCACACGAGGTAAAAATGGCCAACACATGGCACATTAGGGATAAATAGCCAAACTATGGATAAAATAACCAACACATGGCACACTAGGGATAAGTAGGCAACCCATGGCCTACTATGGATAAAATAGGCAGCCCACAGTAAATCAGGGATAAAGCAGCCAACATATGGGAAACGGGATAAGATAGCCAACACATGGCAAACTAGGGATAAAGCAGCCCGCACATGGCCCACTAAGGATAAAATAGCCCAAATGAGAAAATAACCAACCCATGGCACACTAGGAATAAAATGGCCAATACACGGCACGCTATGGATGAAATAGCGAACACATGGCACACTATGGATAAATAGCCAACACATGGCACACGATGGATAACATAGCCAACACATGGCACACTATGGATAATATCCATCGATAAAATAGCCAACAGATGGCACACGGGGTAAAAATGGCCAACACATGGCCCATTAGGGATAAATAGCCAACACATGGTACACTATGGATAAATAGTCAACACATGGCACACTCGGGATAACATAGCCAACACATGGCACACTAGGGATAACAGCCAACACATGGCACACGAGGTATAAAATAGCCAACACATGGCACACTAGGGATAAAATAGCCAACACATGGCACACTAGGGATAAAATAGCCAACACATGGCACACTAGGGATAAAATAGCCAACACATGGCACACTAGGGATAACATAGCCAACCACATGGCACACTAGGTATAAAATAGCCAACACATGGCACACGAGGGATAAAATAGCCAACACATGGCACACTAGGGATAAAATAGCCAACACATGGCAAACTAGGGATGAGAGGCCCACACATGGTAACTTGGGGATAAAATAGACAAGGAGAATAGATGGTTCAACATGATTTTCCCACACATTTATATATATATATATTTTAAAAGTGGGATAAACTAGTGTACTAGGCCGTGAAATGGATGGGACGTGCATGAAATGATGGTGTTTGGCTATGCTGAACCGGACTCCATTATCCCCAAACAAACCCCGACTGAGAAACTCCGTCGTAGACAGTGTATAAGGCGTACTAAGAATGCCCCTCTCAGCAAGGGATGAATGAAACCAATGGGCCCTGCAAAGACAACAGCAAACCCAGGAAAAAATGCAGTTGCAAAACGAGAACCAGTGTAAACTTGCAGGAAGATAATGACTTTCCTTAGGTACGACACAAGTATTGAATGATTAACCATAGCATGATTAACAATGGGGGAACGCCTCAGTAACTATAATAATCCCAGAGGAGATAATGGTTATCACAAATGACTATAGTTTGGTATGCGAGACAAAACAAACGCGAAACGAATCGACTTATTAAATACCCGAGAACACCAGGTATGTGGTACAATTAGCAACTGTCGACCTGGGAACTATAGTTAGGGGAAATGAAAGACTAGTAGCAACCTTATGACACGATGGTTAAAACTGAAACCACAGGAAATTTATACATCATTGTACTTCGTCTTCGGTTTGAATTGAAACCAAGCAATTTGCGACGTGGCAACCACACCTTTAAAATTAAGTGAGGGCAGTGGAGCTTAAAATTAAAGCGCAACTTAGCCTGACGGCTGAACATTGAAGCGGTGAGTAAACCCGAAATCGTATAATGAACCAGTTTTCGTTTAACGCAATAGGATATATCATATAGGCGACTGAAAGAAACACGAACAAACCTGTGGAGCAGTCGGTGCTTGTTGAGCGACCTCTTGCGCTTGGCCTTCTGCACGTTGTGCTAACCCGAGGACGGCTTGCTGTGGTAAATCTTGATGGACTTCTTGGGCTGGATTGTCCGGAGCCGGGTTCGCAAAGGCGGCCAAATCGGCTAATGCATCTACACCAATCTCGTTTGGCTGAATTGGCTCTGCCATCAAAGCTCAGTTGTAGCACCGTCTTGGTTTGGCAAAAAGCAAATTCCCTTTCCTTGCTGTGTTGTTGTGTTGTTCTGGCCGGTCACAGCGAATAGACTAGTTTTAAGGGGATTTCTCGCTTTTATAGCTGTAATATGCCTCCGTGGGGAATCCTCCCTCATTATTACTACCGGATATACTGCTCCAATATTAGCATTTCAAGTGTTTTTGTGCTTCTTCTCCCAGTGAGAATAGTGTTTTGAAACCATATAAAGTCCTAGGACTTTGATAATATGTAAATTACTATGTTTGAGAAGTCAGTGTAAACACTCGACGCCAGACTTTACCGGGATTTCAAAGCCCTCGTGCATTAAAAACGCTCGTCTCGTCTTCGGCTCGCATTTTCAATAGGCACTCGGACTTGAAATCCCGGTAAAGTCTTCCGTCTCGTGTTTGCACTATTACATAAAAGATCCATATAGCAACTTACTTGTTAAGTTTGCTGATAACATAACTGTTAGTACACTTGCTAAGCAGCAACTCGGCATCTATGGAAGTCAAAACCATCGAGAATTGGGCAATAGATATAACAGGATGTCACTGAACATGTCAAAAACATGGGAAATGCTTGTGTGCGGTAAGACAACAAAACCTTTACAACCATCGATAACTGGTATTGGTCGAAAAAAATGGTTGAATATTGTTGGTATTACCTATCAAGATGACCTCTGTTGCTGGGATCTTCACGTCGATAGTCTACTGTCAAAGCCAGTAGCGGTATGTACATATTGAGAGTATGTAGGTTTTATGGTTACTCCAAAGATCAACAAAGTAAACTGTTTTACTCACTCATCATAGCACTGTTTTACTATGGGATAGAAATATGGGGGTTCCGCCTTACAAATCAAATACCTGGAACGAATTGACAGGTTTTTCAGGCGAGCTAATCGGTATGGATATACATCAAAAATCATTAAGATGTTGTGCCTGATTGAAGATAGAGACAGAATCTAATTTGAGAAGATTATAAATGACCCTGAACACGTTTATATGAACTACTTCCTCCAAAGAGACTGACATTACATTCATCCTTCTGAAAGTTAGAACTGAAAGATATACACGATCATTTCTAAACATATGTCTTTTAAACTTTTTGTATTAGAATAATTTAAAGTGCACCTGTCATCAAAAATTGTTATTGTCTTATTTGGAAGAACTTTTAAAATGATAAAGTAACTTCTTTTGAAGATTTTCGTTTATTCGCTTTCTTTTTGAGATATGTCAGTTTGTTTGATATGCAAATGTCCGGAATTTACGTCAACATGCATAATCATGCACTTATCAGAGAATGTTATATATCTTTGCGTTCATCAAATAAAAACACTAAAGTGTGAATAACACGTGTGCGTGTTTCTCCCACAACACCAAACGTCTCGATTTTAAAGGATTTCGTTCGAGAATGAAAGAGATACACACATTTCTCCAATAAGTCATTATGCATGTGTGACGTAAATTCCGGGCATTTGCATATCAAACAAACTGATATATCTAAAAAAGAAAGCGAATAAACGAAAATCTTCAAAAGAAGTTACTTTATCATTTTAAAAGTTCTTCCAAATAAGACAATAAAAAATGTTGATGTCAGGTGCACTTTAATGGTATTAATAATGTAAATATATTTTAAATAAATACATTTTAACAGCTAGTATGCATGTCAACAGATGTTGAAACAGATTTATTTTTAATTTTTTCTATTAGAGTAATTTCATGGGTATTAATATTGTAAATATCATTTTAATAACTAGTATGCATGTTAACTATAGTTAAAATCTAAAACTCATTGTCGCTTGTAAAGTCACACGTCTGTCATGTCTATTGATAATAAAGACTATTTTCACCGTTTCCTTATATTGGTTCGTTGCTGACCTTGTACCGTTTCTGTTTCGCATAACGTCCTCCAACATTTCCTCTAACAACTGGTGCTGCAATATCTCCCTGGGTTGCAATCGTCAGGTCATTGTTGTGTTTCTGGGATTCAACCATAAGGTCATTGTTGCAGGATCTTGAACAATTACATCGGGAGGCCTCTATCGCTTCATCGTTTTTATTATTGCTGTATCGCTATCTATAAGTGCTTGAACAATTATATTGATTTCGACTTTAATCGTATTAATAACACCAATGGAGTTCGTCAATCAACCTATCTAACTGCTTTTAAGAACCTTTTAAAAACTTTTTAAGAACTTTATATGAACGTTTAAGAATTTTTAAGCTAATTTAATACTTTTAATTTAATACCTATGTTAAGTAATTATTTTTTATATTTTTTACTTTATTGTTCACAGGTCCTCCCTGAAAATCATTTTTGCGAGTGGGGCTTTTCCTGTCAAAATATTGTTTCAAATAAAAAAAAAATTGAAATCACGCCCTCGTACGTTTGGATGGAAAGGAACATTTCTCCTCTGCCTTCATGAGGGTAGTCAGTTTTGCGGGTAAGCGTACCATTCCTCCAGTCCTGGTACTGCAAGAAGACATCATTTAGCCATGTGAATCGCTAATTATCTTAGGTGATGTATAATAATAATAATAATAATAATATATGTATATGTATGGCTTGATGAACTGATTTATTTTCCTAACATGGTCAGTCCGTGACTCACATTTATCCAGTCAAAGAAATCATTCATTATTTCACAGAACTGTGCAGTTGCCAGGACCTCTTCGTTGCCACTTCTTTGAAGAGTTATTGCCACTGACTGAATTACCGACTTGCCTGACCGACTTGCTGTAGGAAGTGAGCACGATGTGATCCATCGTCAATTTGGGCAAAGTGTGCAAACCAAATTCCTGAGCACCATAGAAAAGGTCTGCTATGTGCTTAAGGTGGCTCGATCTAATCTCGCGACGTGCGTGATTCGTGTATAAAATTACGAACGTGAGAAATTTGCGTGTAACGTCCACGCAAAAAGTAAACAGTAGTCCTAACCCCAACATAACCCTAATCCTAATCCTAACCCTAACCCTATATCTAATACTAACCCTAACTCTTACGATAATGCTTTATATTAGAATAGCTGATTTTAATTTCGAATTTTACTACCGATAGAATATGTGACGTCATTTCGGGATTTATATGAAACTTTTTAAAATGAAACGCTTATATGAAACGCTTTATAAAAACAACTTTTCGCGGTTTCATTTATCTTAAAAAAATTACTAAAATAAAGAATGGGCTAAAAGTCAATTATGACATGAGTTCGTTTGTGAGACAACTCTCAAACTGCGAATCCTGGCAGGAAAGAACCATTGGTCAGCGACGGCGAAAACTCGGCATCAAAAACACCACATTTTCTGGGATTTGTGGCTTGTTTATTCGGAGGTTTTTGGGGAAATAAGCTTAACGCTGGAGATGATGACGCTGGAGACGATGAAGTGGTACACATACATCCAGGTACACTCAATACAAGAAGCAGAAGCTGACATGAACTATCTCGACAAGCGCCATAATTTAGGCTTCTTCTTTGGGTACAGGAGCACAGAACGTGTCATCGTGCGGCATGATGAAACACACAAAATGACATCATGTAGTTATACTGTCAGTTATAAAACATCTTAACTTAATTACATGGCTTGTATTCCATTTATTTCATGTGCATAAGTTAAGAGTGAAAATTTAATACGTGGATATATAGGAACAACATGCATACCAGTACAACAATGTAGGAGTGCTGAATTGTAAAAACGTGGAAATGTGGTAATGTGGTAATGTGGTAATGTGGAAATGTGGAAATGTGGTAATGTGGTAACGTGGAAATGTGGAAATGTGGTAACCTGGAAACGTGGAAACGTGGTAATGTGGAATTGTGGAAATCTGGTAATGTGAGGAGGGAGGGGTGGTTGCAAAATTCAGCAACTCTTAATTAGCTGCGTGGCGACCCGCCGGGGTAGTTGGTGAACTATAAATTTGGATTACATTTACAATAGTAACCATGAATAAATCAAGACTCCATATACCCATTTAATTGTTCAAATTTGTACACTGAAATTAATTTACTCCTTACAGTATTAAAGCATGAAACAGATACCATACAAGAAAATCTTGTCATCTAAACAGCCACCTAATAACTTTTTTATTCCTTGAAAGTATTATTTTTGCCTGCAAGTGGACTACATTTAGTATTTAGATAGCTATCTATTAGTACTAATTGCACGTTAACCAGGAGAAGTAAAACCTGTAAGTCATAAAATATTACTTTGTCAAATTAAGTTATTAAAGATAACAGTTGAACATATCTTGAACTCACTATCTACTTTGTCCTAGCTAGCGGTAAGGATTTAATGGCTTAGAGTTATGAAAGCAACACCCTATGGAAAGTTCATGGTTTTGATGGCCTTCAGGACCTTTCACAGAGATCAGTGGGGTGATAAATGAATGTGCTAAAATATTTATCCGTTTCTAAATTTATAACTTTGACCAGCATAAGAATATCTGAAATAGGAATTTTGACAATAAACTTTGCCAGATGTCAAAATTTGCCATTAATCCTTTCCCTCTATTAGCTTAAACGTTTTGAACACATATTGAATGAGCTAAATTGCTGAAAATTTTATGCCAAGTTACAAGTATTAAGAATCGAAATAAGTTTACTTCATACACATACAATCAATCTTTGACTGCTATTTGTAGT
This sequence comes from Chrysogorgia sp. JL179-B06, assembly GCA_035772405.1. Lineage (NCBI taxonomy): Eukaryota > Metazoa > Cnidaria > Anthozoa > Scleralcyonacea > Chrysogorgiidae > Chrysogorgia > Chrysogorgia sp. JL179-B06. The sequence continues at coordinate 5,333,516 of JAYKKM010000047.1, forward strand.
AGGGTTGGTATATATTTTCTATGCATAAAAATTACGACAGACCACAACAAAATATCAGGATATAACAATACAAAAAATAACTTTTTTAATCACATTGCAATGAAAAAATTCACATTATAAGCATTATACAGTTGCACATATTTATACATTGTTTATAATATGATGGATGCTGCAGTCTGCAATTCTTTCAGTTCTACGACATGCTTAATGAAAGTGAACAATATCGGGCCACGGCAAACGGCCTAAAGCATTGGAGGATAGAATAATATATTTAACAATTAGACAACGAGCACGAGTTTTCTATCATGAGCTGCCCGAGTTGACTATCGCTCATAGAAAACGAGGGCGAGTTGTCTAATTGTTTTAGTTTAAATTAGTTACCAGTTTCTAACACAAAAACTAATTTTTATTTCATAAACAAATTGTAAATATTCTTTCGAATAATAAAAACGTTTTATACGCGTCCGACTGTTGCCCGAATGTTGCCGAAGATGCGCTATATATAGTGAAAGCATCACGTGTTTCGACAGCTCATTCATCAAACGAAGATCAAACTTTCTCCCTTTTAAGCGTGTCAAAAGAAAACAGCAAACAAGCTGCCAAGCAAAGGCAGAGTCTCAAGAAACGTTTTAAATAGCAGAGATTGCAAGGATAAAGTTTACATGGACGATCCAAAGTAATTGTTGTTGACAATATTCACCGAACAACCCTGAAACTGGAAATTTGGAGCAGAGTGAAAGAACGACTCTCGACCTGTCATCGATGATTGGTCGATGTTTACATCAACAGCTGAGAACGGTGGTCGAGCTGAAACTGTAGACTTCGGAGGAACTGTTATGGACATTCTTCCCTTGGCTTGCTCCTCGGCTTTTTTGTCGTTTCCACAGGGCATCTTGGAGACTCGCGGACTTCAAACATTTTCCAATCTGATTCATCTTCTTCGTCGAGAAGACCACCTTGATGATTTTTCTTGGCTAATATAGCACCTGGAACGTCGCGTTGGAGCTCAAAATAGCGTTTTCCACCAGCGGTTGTTCTTAATACCAGCATTTCCTTTCTCATTTGCCTTTGGTTCTCACGACCTCTCTTGCCAAAGTAAAAGGTTATGTAGAACCAAGCAGTACGCAGGAGTTGTGTGGGACATTTTTAATTCGCCAGACCAAGCTGCTCTTCCTCAAACAACTTCTCAACCTGTTCCTTGGTAATGGGATGTTTATGGATAACACCTGCAATTATTCCTTCTCTTCACAATGATTTTGCAAATGCGTCAAGAGCATCATTTGCTTGTTTGAATTGGGGGTCGTTTATTATTGACCAAGGCTTGTTGTTTGTGGCGCCTTTAACAAATCTTTCGACTACTGCACGGATTGATTTCAGTGACGACACTTTAAAGAATGAACCATCTTTCTTACGAACACAAAGGTAAAACTTTTTTAAGCAATTTACCAATTCTTCTTTTGACATTTCTTGTGTCGAGACTGTGTATTCCCCTTATGAAAATTCCACATGTATTCACACGTGTGATTCCATGTGAATCGGTGTGAAACTATGTGATCACATGTGATCACATGTGAATCCCCATGTGATCGCATGTGAAGATATGTGAACTAGCATTTCACACGTGTGAATTAGCTGTTCACACGTGTGAATTAGCTTTTCACACGTGTGAATTAGATTTGCACACGTGTGAATTAGTTTTTCACACATGTGAATCACTACTTTTCACACGTGTGAATCACTTTTCACACGTGTGAATTAGTTTTTCACACGTGTTAAACACGCGTTAATCACTTTTCACACGTGTGAATTACTTTTCACACGTGTGAATCTCTTTTCGCACGTGTGAATCTCTTTTCACACGTGTGAATCTCTTTTCCCAAGTGTGAATTAGCTTTTCACGCATGTTAAGTTCTGGCTCAAATATGACGGCGCGCGATATCATCCGCCTATAAAAATTATATTCACATGTGAAAGTATATTTTAATTAGGGTCGGTATAATATGCCATACAGTATTACAGAAACCAACATGTGAATTCTTGAGCTCAAAATTAGGATCATAGCCTTGTTGACCCCAACTTTAAGGTTGATCGTTTAATGGCGCTCATGTGGGGGATGATGTGACACTATTTTATTTATTTAATGGCAATGCATCTACTAAATATAATTACTACCAAATTACCAATAAATTATAAACATGTTGTACTGCGCTGGAAATTTGAAATACAAATTGAGCGAAGGCAAGTCGTCAGTGGACACTGATGAAGGGCCTTCGCTAGAAACACGACACCTCCTACACACTATTTCGGCAGTACACCACACTTTTATCTACAGTATTCTATTTGTGCTGATAAATTAATTTAGGACAATATCCACATGTGATATCCTATGCGATCACATGCATACACAGATCACACGCATACACAGATCACACAGATTCACATGTTAAAATGTGTCATTACATAAAATTTAATAAAAAACGAAATTATATTGTATGTCCATTGAACTAATTTATTATCATTACACACTATTAATGTAATACAATAGGCTAATTGATTGTACCAAGAATACTAGATGATGACTGTACATTTAACCACAATGCTGTCCATATTTAAATTATTTCTCATTATTGTATTATTTAAACATTGTTTTATATAATTTTATTAGTCAACCATTTTCTTTTTGTCAAATGGAATCTAAATATTTAATGCTCAACTTTTTGCAAGATATATTCAATAGGCAGCTAGAAATTATTGAAATTAATTGTACAACCTTACAACATTTTAGCAATCATAAAACTTGAAGTACATTATATATATACTGTATCTCATATGACTATACAGTATACACAAAATCAACATTAATTAAAAGTTAATATTCAAATATATCATACGAATTAAGATAATAATATTGTTAGCCTGATAACACTTCAACCAAATGTTAAATTAATGTCAATCCCTATCAAACATATTTGGTAACTTACAGAGAAATACTTCACATCCATTCTGCAGGGATTGAATCAGAACATACTTGTTGTGACGTCATCTACCTAATTGTGACTGTTGCCCCCAGCAGGGGTTGACCTCGAAGAGTAAGCAGAATGGAGTTTGTAAATAAAGTCTAGCTTGAATAAACCTTTTAAAACCACACATTACATGGTGTCAGCAGTAGTCCCGACGCTCAGGTAAGCGACTGTGAACAATTCTAGTGATATTGAACGTATTACAAGTGTTTACTTATCGAAAGTGTTTCGATAATGTTGGAGAACGATGGTCCGCCGCCCGTTGCACAGCCAAGAGCTCCCCAAATGCTTCCTGTCAATATCCCTTTGCCTCCGCCGCTGGACATGCACAGCAACCTAGCAACAAGTTGGAAACGATTCAAACGAATGTGGCATAATTACGAGATAGCAGCGAGGCTTCAAAACGAAAGCAATGAGCTTCGTACGGCCACATTACTGACCCTGTATTGGACCGGATGCCCTTGATGTGTTTGATGGCCTAGACTTAACACAAAAACGTACAGAGAAAACATTACGATTGTCCTGTAGAAGTTAGAAGTATTTTGCGTTGGCCAGACCAACGAGACATACGAGCGATACAAGTTTAACAAGAGAGATCAAGAAACGAGCGAATCTATCGACTCCTATGTCACCTCTTTGAGATCGCTTGCGAAAACGTGTAACTATGGTGATCTTAAAGATAGCCTCATCAGAGACCGCCTGGTAATGGGAATTCAGGACAACAGTGTGCGGAAACGACTGCTCCAGGATGGCAAGCTCATTCTCAAGACCTGTATAGATATTTGTCGTGCGGGTGAATCTACGGCGAAGAAGATGAACGAAATGAGACAAGCTGAGTCTGTACACTATACTCGTCAGGAGAAACTACCACAATCCAGGGAGAACCTGGAAAAAGATGCTAGTGACATTCGTAAATGAAGAGCAACACAATTTTCACAAAGCCTGTGTAAGTTCTGTGGCAAAAATATTATGCGAAAAGAGAAATGTCCGGCATGGGGCAAGACATGCATGGCATGTGGAGGAAAGAATCATTTTGCTGCAGTTTGCAAACGAAGCAACAAGCCAAAACAACGTGTGAATGCAATGTACAACCTGGAGGGTGGTGGGAATGATGAGGATAACTATTTGTTGACAGTTACCTCTACAGAAACCATTGGAGCAGTACACTCGGATGGCAAGAAATATCCAAGAAGAATTTTCACATCTCGGTGATCCACGATACCCCTGTGAAATTTCAGTTGGACTGTGGAACAACAGTCAATATTATCCCTGAGGATATCTACCAGCATATTTTTCAAGACCCCCAGTTCAAGCTACTGGAGACATGTACAACACCGCTGGTTATGTTCAACAAGTCAGTGATGTCCCCACTTGGTAAGCTTATCATGGACACAGTGAACCCTAGGAACCAAGTCCATTACAAGGTAGAATACCTGATTGTGGGATCTGGGTTTACACCACTACTCGTTGCCTACACCATCCAGCAACTGCAGCTCATGACAGTCAACACTGACAATGTTCTATCCATGATGACAAGGCTCCCACTCTCAAACCTACCTTAACAATGACTGAGATCCTTTCACAATACAGGGATATCTTCATTGGTCAAGGGGGCTTCACAGAGGAACTTCACCTGCAGGTTGACGAGTCTGTTTTGCCCGTGCAAATTCCTGTCCGGCGAGTTCCCCGTGCAATGAAAGGCCCAATAAAACAGGAGCTGGATCGACTTCAAGAGCTGGGGATCATCCAACCGGTTTCTGTCCCCATCAGTTGGGTCTCTTCAATGGTTGCAGCAACCAAGCGTAATGGAAGCATCAGGTTGTGCCTTGACCCAAAACCTTTGAATCGGGCTCTACAACGAAACCTCTATCGACTTCCAACTATTGATGATCTCCTGCCCGACCTCTTCGCAGCGAAGGTGTTTAGTGTTGTTGATGCCAAAAATGGTTTTTGGCATGTTCCCCTAAATGAAGCCAGTAGTTTTCTTACCACATTTGCCACTCCTTGGGGGCGCTGTCGCTGGACGCGCATGCCCTTTGGTATCTCACCTGCCCCTGAAGAATTCCAACGGCGTATGGAAGGTGCCCTGCAAGGTTTACAAGGCGTAACACCAACCATTGATGACATCCTAGTGTATGGATCTGGCAACACACTCGAGCAAGCGACTAAAGATCATGACCAGAAGCTCAGTGCCCTTCTTGATCGCTGTCGGGAAAGAGGAATTAAGCTCAATGAAGAGAAGCTTAAGCTGCGTCTCCCTGAAGTTACATTTATGGGACATGTCATGACAGCTCATGGATTGAAACCGGATCCTACCAAAATTGAGGCCATCCAGAAGATGCCTGTTCCTACCAGCAAACAGGATGTCCGTAGATTACTTGGTACAGTCAATTATTTACAAAACCTATCTGGGATTACTTCTCCTTTGCGAGACCTCCTCAAGGAAGATAATCTGTTCCAGTGGGATGACAATGTCCAGGGACGGTGTTTTAACGAAGTCAAGTCCATTCTGTCACAAGCTCCTGTTTTACGTTATTTTGACCCCGCATTACAGCTTGAGTTACAGAGCGATGCCTCCCAACGTGGTCTTGGAGCCTGTTTGATGCAGGGAGGTCAACCCATTGCATATGCCTCCCGAGCACTGACGGAAACAGAATCCATTATGCTCAAATAGAGAAAGAAATGTTGTCCATTGTCTTCGGTCTTGAGCGTTTCGAGCAGTATGCCTATGGAAGGGAAATCAAAGTTGAGACTGATCATAAACCCCTCGAGTCCATCTTCAAGAAGAGTCTCCTGTCTGCGCCCAAACGACTACAGCGGATGCTGCTTCATCTTCAACGATTTGATCTGGTCGTGCAGTACAAGAAGGGAACCCAGATGTATTTGGCTGACACCTTAAGCCGAGCTTATCCTCCAGTACACCCTTACGAAAATTTCATATGTCATTTCACATGTGAAAAAAAATATTTCATATATGGAATTGGAACTTTTTCATATGTGAAATGTCCATTTCATATGTGAAATTGGAACATTTTCACATATGGAAATGCAATTCATATGTGAAATGTCATGGTTCACAATTTCACATGTGAAACTTTCATATATGAAACATATTTTTCACATATGAAATATTTTCACATATGGAATTGGAACCTTTTCGATAGATAGATAGATAGATAGATAGATAGATAGATAGATCGTTTAATAAATTGTTTTGCAACCCATGGGTTGAATTACACAATTTTACAATAATATAATAGACAATAAAAAATATTCAAACCTATATTTTAAGTTAAAATATTTAAAAATCATTAAAAATAAAACAAGAATTAATTAATAAGTTTATAAATGTTAGCAGGAATAAAAGTGTTTTTGTAACGGTTTGTGTTACATTTAGGTAAAGTGAGTATATTCTTCTTACGAAGATTATAGCAAGATTGCTTTTTGTTCGGCAACAGAGAGTGAAGTTGATGGTGATCATCTGATATTATAGAGTTAAATAATTCACATGTGAAACTTTAATTTCACATATGAAATACCTGATTCATATGTGAAATGACATATGAAATTTTTGTAAGGGCAGCCACCTTGTGAGAGCACCTATGAAGATGTTCTGCATATTCATGATCCTCAAGGTGAAACAGCAAAGGACACTGAGGCTATAGATATGGCCAGTTCTCTTGCAATCTCCAAAGAAGCCCTTGCCTTGACCCAGCAAGCAAGATGAAAGCCCTTGCCTTGACCCAGCGACCAAGATGAAAGTTTGCAGCAACTGAGATTAACCATCCAAGAAGGTTGGCCTGACAGTAGTGATGTTCCCGAGAATTTGAAGCCATATTTTACTTTCCGTGACGAGTTGAGCTTCCAAAATGGCCTGATCTTCAAGGGGGAGCGTCTGGTAATTCCGCAGAGCATACGAGAGGATATGAAAGCCCGCATACATTCGAGCCATATTGGAGTTCATGATATTGGAATGGAGAGAATGATCAAGGACTTACTGGCATACGTTTCAAAGTGCTCAACATGTAATGCAAACCCAGTCCAACAACCAAAGCAACCGCTACACTCTCACGTCATTCCATCCAGGCCATGGCAGACCATTGCCTCGGACCTCTTTGAGCTAAATGGGGTGGACTACTTGATTACGGTTGACTACCACTCACGTTTCTTTGAAGTGGATCGTCTTAACAACAAGACTGCTCCAGAAATAATCCTCAAGCTCAAAGCCCACCTAGCCAGGCATGGTCTTCCAGAACAGCTGTTCTCGGACAATGGTCCTCCATACAATTCCAGTCAGTTTGCAGAATTCTCCAAGAATTAAGGCTTCACACATTTAACCAGCTCACCAGGTTTTCCCCAGTCCAATGGAAAAGTGGAAAATGCTGTCAAGATCGTCAAGCATCTCATGCTCAAGGCCATACAGTCGAAACGAGATCCATACTTAGCCGTACTGGACTGGCGAAACACACGCAGTGAAGATCCTAGCAGCTCACCAGCACAAAGGCTTTTCAATCGTTGCACCAGAACCCTTATACCAACTTCCAGGAATCTCTTACAGTCTGAAATACCTGCAGACATCTCCACCAAACTCGCTGATCAGAAGAAGAAACAACAAAAATATTTCAACAGAAATGCACATGAATTGCCAAACTCAAGGCTGGTGATGTGGTGAGGATCAAACCCATGTCGACCATGAGAAAGGGTGAGAAGTGGGTGAAAGGGACCATGTGGTTACTGAAAATGGCACACACTTGCGGAGAAACAGAAGACACCTGAAGCTGACCAACGAGTATTTGCAGATACACGACGAGGACATCATACCACCAGATTCTGGGGATGAAGATGGTAGTCACATTCCGCAGGCAACTGAACCATCCACAACAGTGACTCCAAGTCAACAGCCAAGTCTATCAGATCAGAGCCCTAACCAGACGAGAACCAGGTTAGGTCGTTCCATTCGACGTCCAGAACATTTAAGGGACTATGTATTGGATAATTAAGAAATAATAAACATGTGCTAATAACTGTTTAAGTCAACCAAGTAAAACTGAATTCTGAAATAGGTTGAGTTTTCTTTCATATAGTTTTGTTATGATCTCAAACCAGAGGTGTTCAGCCTATCCCACGATGCATTGCGAACAGACTATATTATCAATTGAGCGCGCTGCCAGCTTGGCATTCTGGTCATGGAAGTGATAGAGAGCGAGTCTACTGTAATAAAGAAAGATCAGTTGATTGTATTGTATTGTATTGTATCGAAGATGTGGAAAGAAATTATGTTTTTAGCACGGCAACTTCATTTTGCTTATATGCTCGCGTTGCTCACATGAGTTTTATCGAGAAATTGGAAGAAAGGAGAACGGTATTACTGTATGATATAGATGACGAGGAGGTTCAGCGACTTCAACAGATGCCATATCCACTTTGCGTAAAGGTTCAATCTTGCTGTGATTTCAGTGTATGTAAAATATACTCTATACTTGACTGTTCATGTGTTCTTGACTGAGCTTGTGTTAAAATAGTATTATAAGACTATGTGTGAACGATTCATTGTTTATGGACGCGCTTTATTTAAATTAAATTATGTATATAAAAGATAGATTATCAGTTTATCACCGCGCACATATATTGAGATGTTTCTGTATATATTTGTTGTTTATCATTTGTCATTAAAGTATATTCATCGATTTTCTGCGTTTGTTTGTTTGTTTCATTTGTATAGCGTAGTGAGCGCACTCTATTTAAAATATATGAATATTATAACATTTCAGCAACGAGATATACATTTGTCATTTGTCCTTGTAAACACATTAAACTCTGTTTACTTACCGCGAATATTTATCATCTTTAAATATTTCAGTTTTTACACGACGGCGAAAAACGTGATGTATAGTTGTTATAGCCAAGTTCACCAAATTTCCGTCGGTTATAATTGAGCCAATCCAGCCTACTGATTCGTATGTAGATGACATCTTTGATCGTCTCTTGGGGCATGTTGATGTAGAAATGCACAGAAAGGCCAATAGAAATTGTAACTGCACTGAATTTTCACAAGGGGCAAAAATTCTACAGCGTTCATTTCTAGTTCCTGAGGAGCAGCAACAAGGGGCTTGTGGGAATCAAAACCATCCTGTTTCCACTGTCACAGAGACACATCCAGAGAATGTATCTGAGACTGAAGATAATACTGATCCTGAAGAATTATTTTCACAGATTTTTGCTGGTCGAGGTTCATACTGGGAAGAAAGGTACCAATCTTCTCTGAAACAATGTAGATTGAAAAGAGGACGCAATGAAAATGTTGAAATTAGATTAGAGTTTGAACCCGAGAACCCTAAAGATAAAAATGCAATCAGATTTGATGCACTGCTTGATGATACTTGGAACCCACTTGGGTATGTTGGGCGAGAAAAGATTCCAAAAGTTAGTAGTGCCATAAGAAACAATGAAATTAGGTCTATTACATTGACCAATGTCAGAAGTGCATATGTGCCTCATGTAGACAAGCTGATGATGACTGGATTCTTTGCTATTGTTAAGTCAAAGAAATGGTTAGCAGGTGTTGCCAGAAGTTGAACATGTTAGTAATAATTTAATGTATTTGTTTCCATAAATTTCTTTTGAACTAAATGACTGCTGGAAGTCCAACTGGATTCCGTTGTAGTCGTTGCCTAATTGATTGCTTGTTCCGAACTAGCAAAAATGACCTTCCAGCTGTAAAAATGGAAGCATCCTCCCTTCGATTTAGTGTAAGGCGGTGTAGCCTCAAAGGATGCTTTTCAGGAGCAACATTTGGCTCTACTTCTGGAGATTGGTCAAATGACTCGTAGGTGTCAGTCGATCCTCTGAATATTTCGTTCAAACTCCAATAATAAAACGGCAATTCATCATCTAACTTTAAAGAAAATTCCCTATTTTGAAATTGAAATAGAGATAATTTGTTAAGATAAGAACATGCATATATATATACAGTATATAAATATATATATATATATATATATATACATACATACATACACACATACACATATACACACATACACACATACACACACACATACACGCATACATACATACGTACATACATACATACATACTGTACATGTATTACCTGCATATTTTCCTCCACTGGTTTTTAAACTCTTTCAGTGTGAATGTTGTTCCTAGCTGCTGATGGTACAGTGAGAAAAAGCACTCAACATCGTCTGTTGTCCCACCTCTTGGGTGTTCCTCCCAACCAATGTTATAGTTTTCTCGTCTTCAGAATTCTTGGCTTTCGATGTTGGTTGTAATTGCAATTGCAGTTTCCCGACTAAAACCACGCAATCCACTAAAAGATCTATGAATTAACAACAGTAGTGGTTATGATGATAGGATGATAATGATGGTGATTGTACAGTGCTAGTTCCATGGACGTGGAAATGACCATTATTCAAAATGACAACACAATCATGGTCTATTTACCTGTTTATATCCATGGTAGACAGATCCATGCCACAATTATACCATGGAATAAGTGCTTCTAATAAATAGTTTAGCATAGCATAGTTTGCTTTGCATCTTTGCAACTGGCTCATTCCCCTTCCATCAGATGCTTCATGCCATTTTGCCACAATTTCAACATACTTATCTTCTATGTTGTAACCTTCTCTACTGAGAAAGTTAGCAACATGGTATGACAAGAGTTTCTCTGCATCAGTGACTGACTGTTTGCGCTTTCCAACAAGTGCTGTGTGCGTGAGACCTGTTGAAGGGTCCCTCATAGCTTCATCAAAGGCATCCAGATTTAGTGCCATGTATGCTCCTTCTCGTGTGTGTTTAGCAACCCGTTTCAATATGTGACAGTGATCTTCCCTCTCATGATGCACTGTACCAGTTGTTGGTGATTCTTCAGGTACATAGAGGTATATAGAAAAATCAACGCCTTTGCTTTTCCATATTGAAACGACATGCCGAAAGTAGAGTGTTGCCACTAGAGAGCGCATTATGTCTAACTGTGTTTCTGGCTGGTTGTGTCGGTAAGGCATTGGAGTGTGACCATGGGGGACTAAATTAGAGCGAACATGGGCTACAGCTTCATGAAATGGTATGCCTTTCTTTTGGAGGTCATGTAATCTCTTCAAGAATGGTTTGAGGTATCCTCTGATCTTGTGCAATTGCAACAGGTTTACCATTGGCATCTGTTGGGAGTAAACAAGACAGTGTCAGGTATAAATTACTGTACATGATTTTTTACCTTTTTTTCTTACAAAGAAGAGACAGTATTATCTGTCAGAGACTCATCAATTAGCTTTGTCAGATATATAATATATATATATATATATACACTTCACTAGGTAGGATACACCAAGGGGGTTGTAGTATTACCAAATACCTGACAAAAAATGCTGAAAATACCCAACATGCACAGAAGCATGATATGCCATAATTGCCCACATTTCAAAGTAAGATTAACAAAAATCCAATTTATACCCCAAACCCCTGGCCATATCCCAACAACACTGTCTTTACCTAGCTAACTTTTACACTGGAAATAACTAAATAAGTCATTGTGTTTTCAGCATTCTTTTGGCGGTATACTGTTCATCCTTACCCAATGTACATTGCAATATCATTTCCAGTTTTTGTTTGGATATCTTATTAGCCATTTGCTTTACGTCATGGATTAGTTGCCAGATATGGAGTGGCCTTGTCTCACCATTAGTCCTCAGTGTACTAAATTCACCATCAGTGACAGTTCCTAAAATAATTAAGAAAAAGTTGCCATTAATTAATTACTCGTTTTTGTGTGGGAAATAACTGAGTGTTCTTGAAGAATTAAAGAAAAATTGCACGCGTTCTTCACACACATGGTATGTGTGAATATTTCACCAAACACAAGTGTGATTTTTCATTATAATTATTCTTCAAGAACAAGTGTTATTATTTCCTTTTAACACTTTAATTTCAATAATTTTTACACATTTCTGAATTAATGGTTTTAATAATTTGACAGAGGAGTCACCAAACAAGAAGTCACCCAATTGTTTTGCAAAATCCAAAAATAGTAAAATGATTGTTTCACAATTATATTATAACAATTATTCATCATCATCATCATCATCATAAACTTTATTTAAACCTCGGGTTGATGGGACTGTTTAGGCCCCTAGCAGATACATTGCTAATATGCCGAGAAATAGAAAAAAAATAAAATACTAAGCACTAAATTTACAAATATAAAACATTAAACATTAAAATCTCATTGTACGCACAGCGCTACAAAAAGACTCTACATTAATTGCTGTTCTTAAGGAGTCTGGTAAAGAGTTCCAAGTCGTTGCAGCGGTATACGAAGTGAATTAAGACCAAAATGTGTGGTTTTAACTCTTGGAATGCACAGTTTGTTAAGTCCTCTAATTCACAATTATGTAACAATTATATAAGTAATAGCATGGCTTGAGGGAGATTAGTGATTAAATGGCCCCGTAACCTTCGCCCGAGGGAATTCCACAAACCTGCCGAGGGTAAGGGACCATTTAATCACTAATCTCCCGAAAGGCCATGCTATTAGTTTGTAATAGCATAGTTGATGAGGGTTTCCAAGCGTATAATTTGTTTTTACTAATTGTTAAAACTCCTGTGAGAACAATAACACTTTGAATACATGAGCGTAAGTGGCGTGTATAAATATGAGGGAGTTCCATAGATTTGAATAGTGTTGTTTGAGATGTCGAAGAGTATTGTAGAAAATCGGTTCTCGTTTGTCACAGAATGGGATTTAGTGAACGCGAATGTGGCCGTGTCTAATGCTCTTTCTTGTGCAACTAAGTCATCTGCCTCTGATAGTGCTACATATGTTGATGTGGAGGATGCAACTCTTGTTTCTGCTTGTGTGGACTATGAGAAAAGCTGCATTTCAAATCTAGATATAAGTGGCATTCTGCAGAGCGCTACTGTTAACGGAGGCGTACATATTCATATTACTACACGTAAATGAGTTTTGAATTTGAATATTACTGAAGTTGGAATGTTATTAATGAGCGTGAAATTTTGTGGGAATAAAAGTGTTTTGTTGTTGTGTAGAATGTAATTACTTGCATGTTTGACCATGCATAACCGAGCGGGCGATTAGAACTAATCGCCCGCTGTAGCGGGCGATTAGTTCTAATCGCCCGCGATTAGTTAGTAATCGACCCGGTAAAAACAAAAGAAACCCGCTCAACTATGCTATTACAGCCATAAATACTGTACCTACAACTTCCATGTTGTTTTCAACCATAACTTTTTTCACTTCTTGCAATAGCTGTCTGACAAATTGATCACCAAATGAGTGATAAGGAATATACTGCACCGGTACTGCATATGGTTTCCTGTTCCTCCGTTCTTCAGATACCATTACAACCAACACATGAGTGGCAGCAGGTTGACGTTTCTTCTTAAACAGGTTTTTCAAATAGTCAAGAAGGACACCTCGATTTTTTTCAAAATCTCTAATAAATTTCTCAAAGTCTAAGAACTCAGGCCTCAAGAGATCTAACAGGTCATTGATATACAAGATGAGATGCTGTGCTTGCTCAAGCAATTTGCTGTACTCAACAACTTCCCAGTTCAATCCTTTTAAAGTCTCTTCTAGTGTGTTACCTTTGTCAAACTTGGTCTCATAAACCTTGACTGCACTTTTCAAACCTTGTACCAGAAATTCTTTATCATCGGTAAACCCATCCACAACTTTTTTAGCAAACAACTGACTCTCAGTGGATGAGTGGGTATTGTCAGCACATTGGTGTACCTCGTGGATTCGGGCTTCATACTTTTGCCGACGTTTTCTCAATTTTCCATCACCAAGATCAACATCACCATTCCATTCACCATTCGTTGATTCTTGCAATGCCGCTTTTAAGTCAGTTCCATCAGCTTTAACCCAGAAACGTCCAGATTTATGACACTCAGACAATACTTTCAGTGATGGTACCTGAATTTTTAACAGCAAATGAGTTACACATAATTTACCCATTCTCTCAGGCCTGCAGCCAAAACTAGCCAGGACTTTTTCCCTTGACTGAAGGTTATCATCTGGCATCAGCCACAAAACTATATATAGTTGGTCTATCACTGACTCGGTGAAAGGGTTAAAACAGTAATGGTGCAATACATACTTGAATTAATTTTGGCTATGCCTTTTAATAAAATCATAATATAATAATTATGCTATACCTGAACTTCTGGTTTCACACTATATTCAGAGCATTTCATGTCTTCACATCGTGTTACTTTGCCAACACATGCAACATTGACGTGTGCCTGAAATAATAAAAAACTCCAGTTTACAAAACATTACTGAGCTATGCAGTTTAGGAGCCATTATTATATATAAGTATCGTACACATCCTGGTTGGACAAGGCTTGTTGTTTTCAGAGATTTCCATAGACAGACAGTGAAGTAATTGGACCATTATAGCAATGCACTAGGAACCTAACAGTATTACAATAAACATTCTACCATCTTACATGAATTGGAATTTTCATGTTGTCACGTGACACATTACTCCACATCGGGCCTCTAAATAGACGGTTAAAGCGCTGGCCAAATTCAGAAACCATTACAGAGTGCCATAAATCATAATCTTGTGGCATCGATATCTGTAATTACAAATGTAATAGAAATAGAATGCGCATATTAATTATTACATGTGCAATATACAATTTTTATTATGGAAGGATTTATAATCCTTTTCACAGACATGACAGCAGTACATTATGTACATGTACAGGTAGAATAATAAGATAGTCCTCAAATTTTATACATTTAATACTACAACACTCAATGCACATATAGCAAAATATACATATCACAAATATCCAAACCTGCTGTGTGTTGGTACATGTAAAGAATTTAACTTGGTATTCAACCAATCCAAAAGGCATGCGACCAATTGGCATAAGGGTGTCTGTACCATCTGGCCTCATTACACCAACACATTGTGCAAACTTTTTCAGTAGGTTTTCCTTTCCTGCATTCTGTAGGTTTTTCATGGCTTCCAGTGAAAGGGAGACATATTTTGAGGCATTTGACTTGATACCATGGGATTTGGCAACACTTGCAAATAAACTATCAGCACCTTTCAGAATCTCATCATGTCCTAGCAGTGCACAAATTATGGAAAGCAGCTTGGTCAATGATTGAGCACCATCCTTCTCCACTAAAAGCTCACAAAGTTCAAGGATCTTTATTTTAATCAGATCAACATCATTCACACAAGTTGAACCGGTATAAGCCTCTTTCTGGGAATGAACATTTTCATCAACATCTTCATAATCTATGCTGTAGAGCTTTTCAACTTCATCTAAGGTACCTTTCTTTTTTAACACATTTACAATTCTTGAGCGAATGGAAGTACATGTAACTACACAAACAGAAAAGTTACTTTCTCATATAATAATGATCTATATATACTGTAAAACAACCAAATGCTCAGGGCAAGAATAAAGGTGGAAATGAACCAACCTCACACTAATGATATAAAAGATACCACTAGTATGCTCACCAGAATTACCCCATTAGCCCCTCAACATTCTACCAATATGTATCAACACACGCACATCAACAGTATGTATAATACAGTACATATGTATTATATTTATATTCACTGACTATAGTTTATATATTTCTACCCAGAGGATTCATACCAGTTCTGGTTGTTGTTCCACAGGATTTACTCAAGAAAGTACGTGCTTCTTCCCAGTAAGGATTGTTTACTCGAAGTGAAGGCCATTCATTGTCAGTATTTTGAAGGTCTTTATGTAATGCCACAAATTGGACCAAAGCGGAGTCTTCCTCGTGTGACCATGGCGGTTGTCTCGTTCGTCGCTCACTGCAATCCGAAAAGAAATATGACCATGGCGGTTGTCTCATTCGCTGCCTGGTGAAAAGAAAACATAAATTAAACGGTCTGCTTAAGATACGCTCATTTAATAATACCTCTTCAAAAGAAAATGACAATCGTCGTGGATGTTCGGGACGTTCATGCTTGGCTTCTGCACGTATAACTGCTTGTCCTTCTTCGGAGTATCTCCGCTAGGTACGCGATGCCTCTTCTCACTGCTTCTGTCAGACGCCATTTCGAACAATACAAATAGTGATGTATTTTAACGACAAAATACGCACAAAAAGAAAGGAGACTTAAGGAGACTTATCCCGGTTTAAGAAACTAGCTACAATATACTTTCGATCGAAACACTCTGAATTTGTATTTGCCTTTCTAAAAGTTAACATATATGATTATGGAGTGCATCACTCACCTTGTATATAAGTTAACATACGTCAGGAATAATTTCGAATTCGCCCAATGAAATGAGTAGAAAATGTAGCATGTCATCTTTATCTCCAAGCTTGGTCACATAATTTCAAATTAATAATACATTAAAGATATAATTATCAATTACCACGCCAAATTCCGAAAAACACGGCATTTCACGACAAGATACGACGCCATGTTGTCTTGCTCTACGAACTTCGTCGCAAAGCATCGTGGGATAGGCTGAACAGCTCCTCTGATCTCAAACCAAGGTTAACTTCTTTACGTGGGAAAGGAAGATGTGACGTCATCTACCTTGTGACTGTTGCCCCCAGCAGGGGATTGACCTCGAGGCAGTAAGCAGAATGGAGTTTGTAAATAAAGCCTAGCTTGAATAAACCTTTTAAAACTCGTGTTACCACACATTACACTTGTCACTTATTTCTGATAATTCAACAATCTCTAAAGGAGAGTCAATTTGAGAGACTTTTTTAATATGTGAACATAGTTGACCACAATCATGATCAGGACACAGCCAAGATTGTTCAAAGTGGAAACGCTTTGCAAAGGCAATACAAATGGACTCTCCACCTCTCTTAAGCAGTGCAAAAACCACCAGCTCCACTGTTGCACCACTTTGTGTTCTCACAAATGAATTTTGTCGGCGCGACTTGCGGGTGTACTCCAAACAATGGAATATATTGCCATTACAAACAGCTTTGGTGAAGTATTCTGCCTCATCTTCAGGAACATCATTTTCACAATATTCATCGACTAGATATTTTTCTTGAATATCCAAGTCACGAACATATGATGCACCCAAAAGTGCTACATCTTGGGTTATCTTCTTTGCCTTTTTCAGTGGAGCATGACCTTTTAGTTGAACATCCATGTATGAAAAGACCACGCTGGATACAGGATCATCATTTGAAGTTGGCCGACCACGTGAAAATGAATTCAGAGCCCTGTACAGCAGAAATGAATTGGCAATCTGCGAAGGAACGGTAATTTAAGTAACACTTGGTTGAATCCTTCAAAGATATATGTTGAGTAGCTTGGAAGAGGGCCCCAATCAATGACTGTCTGAGTTAAATGGCACAGTTGATGGACATTATATGTCATGTTTGTTGCACCATAAAGGTGCTGAATGCCCGGGCATGTCCTCTGCCCTTTTCAATGGTCTCTCCAGGGTTATAACACCAACTGCATCCATACTGGCCATTAAACTGGTGTATGTTCTGAAGAGCACATCTTGCAATGGTATCGCATGAACAAATACAGGCATATATTTTGAAACGCACCTCTTTTCCACCACGCAACAAGTTCAGTCCTTGTCTGGATAGCTTTTTTAGTTCTTTGGTGAAAGGATGAAAACATTCCAAGATAGATGGTTTCCCAATACCAAACCACAAACCAAGAAGAAAAATATTGTTTTTTCTTTGCTGAGGAGGGAGTTCGTTAAGGATTCCCTGTGTGGCCAGACGCTGTAATTTTTATACTAAATATATATATATATTATATATATATATATATATATATATATATATATATATATATATATATATATATATATATATATATATATATATATATATATATATATATATATATATATATATATAAACGTATGCAATTAGTTTTACAAACTGTCACAATATGTAATTGCCCGAAGAAGGAAGTTAAGTAACGTCCGAAACATGTCGCAAATAAAAGCAAAATTCCAAAGCGTTGTGTTGTTTTTAAAGATAGACCATAAATAGATAAAGACCATATATATATATATATATGTATGTATATATATATATAAATATATATATTTATAAAATAACCGGAAGTAAATGAGCGAGAACACGCTATCTGATTGGTTACTGAGCTCAAAAACCGTGCATTATAACTCAATAAAGCATAAGCTGACGTGTTCTTCGCGTTTCGCGTAGATTTTGTCGTTTTTGACGGATTTTCAGTAGTTTAAATCACAAAAGATAGTCAAAGAATACCTGGATACAAGGCTAATCAAGATACTAACACAACAGAATGTTTTAACTGCAACGTTGAGTGCATTTTCATCGCTAAAATCGCCAACGTGTTTTCATCATAGACTTCCTAGCAACGCACATAGCAACGTCATTTATAACAGGTAAATCTACATTTTTCATGGCTTTATTGTTAATAATAATGGTGTTATTTTATAAAAGAAATAAAAAACTTTGTCTTGTGTGATTATCGAGTTATAATGGCACTCGAGAAGCTAGTAAAACACTCGGCTATCGCCTCGTGTTTTACACGCATCTCTCGTGCCATTATAACTCGATAATCACACGCGACACGTTTTTTATTTCTTAAATATATATATATATATATATATATATATATATATATATATATATATATATAATAGGTAATATTTTGGCATTTCACTCGATCAAACTACATGTTGAAAGGATTTATGGTGAAGGAAAATTTCGAGTGTTGGAATAGATACATTTTAAGACCAAACCGGGACCAGTTGCGAAAAATGCAACTTTAAGGCCTTCCGGCTGGGAATTGAACCCGCGGCCCTGCGATGCTAGTGCAGTGCTCTGACCACTGAGCTACGGAAGCCGTTGCCGAGAGCTTAGTCACGAGTTCTGTATATATGGTGGTGGTAATGCCGGGATAAGATTCTGGGTATATTATAGGTAATATTTTGGCATTTCACTCGATCAAACTACATGCATGTTGAAAGGATTTACGGTGAAGGAAAATTTCGAGTGTTGGAATACATACATTTTAAGACCAAACCGGGACCAGTAATATATATATACAGTACTACCTAGAATTAACCTAACACTGCGGTTCCGGTTCGGTTGCGGTTCGGTTGCAGTTAGATTGCGGTTCGGTTGCGGTTCGTTTGCGGATCGGTTGCGGTTTGGTTGCGGTCATGTTGCGGTCGACACATTCGACCGCAAACCGCAAGAGTATTGGCGACCGTACACTTCGGATTCCGATCTCGCCCGATCGTAAGAACACGAAAGCAAATGAAAAATGAATCATTTTTATTCTATTAATTCAATGGGTATTCTGGACGCTATTGTGTCGGCAAACGGTGATTTATACATTATTTTAAGAGTGTTTTGTCTGAGTTGGTCAAACTACATTCTTAATTGTATGATATTGATTCTTACTTCAACCACATGTATGGCTGTGCGTCGTTATTAGGAACGAGTGTAAATGACAAATTGCAAAGTGAAAAGGTGGTAAACTGCCAAGATTTTTAGTAACGAAATACTAACGTTTCGAGCCTAGGCGTTCATCAGAGTATGACCTTTAAAATTTAAAGTAATACGACTGGAAAAACGGGTCTTAGATAAAATAAGTAAGGTCATGGTTACTGATCGACGGTAAAAAAGAAACAAATTACTTACCATTTCGTGATGGAGACCTTGACGAAACTACACTAAGGTTAGGCATATCGCAGCGATAGAATATCCGAGAATAGTAAAAAATTAGAATGTTGCGTAGACAGTGTTTGGGATATACTGTATAGCAAAGTGAAAAGGTGGTGAACTGTTAAGATTTTTAGCAACGATATACAGTAGGCTGACTTTCGAGCGGTGCCCTTCGTCAGAGTAAGACCAAAAGATATTTTAAACTGTTGAAGAACATCTTTACTTCGAACGCGAGATATTTTATCTTTTCAGCATGATTTAAAATATTGCATGACAGACACAAAGCATGTCTTGTCGTGTTGTTGATGGCATTAGTTCCCAATAGTACTATAGTGTCAGAATTATCAGCATTCGAAGATATAATTCATATATGTGACCATACATCGGCGCGTGTATATCCGGCGTAAATTACTTGTTAATTTGTTGAATTAATTGTGCGAGTTAGAATGCTCCAGAAACAGTCATATAACAAGAGCTTTTAAATTGGAGTATGTATCTGCGGTATATATTTGCTACCTCTACCAAGTCTCGCTACCTCGCTCGCTACCTTTCATTGCCTGTGGGCCATGATCATATTTACTACGATAAATCTACAAATCATAGTGATTCAATATGCCAACATGTCATATAAGACGACAAAATTATCAAGCGTCAAAGATTGGGCAGTGTACTATAGGAGGAAACTATGTTATTATAAAATATTATTTATTTTGTGTAAAAAATTGACAGATGGTGGCGCGTTTGACTAATTAACATCCGGTGGTCGACTCAAGTCGGCGCACAGATGATACGAAAGGTCTCCACTAAAAATGTTTGCAATATATAAGTTACCACAGCTTTCAATTACAAATTTTTTTTGCGCTGCCGTAAGTTAGCATATTTTGACAACTTTCCCATTTCTTCGAACCGCAACAGAACTTAAACCATGTGTCAAACGACGCCAAACTTCGGAAATAAACGACATATTCCGAAATACGCATTGCGGTTAATATTGCGGTTAGGTTACGCAAGGTTGAACCGCGGACCGACCGAGGTTCGACCGCGGATCAATCGACGATCGCCTTCGGTTGAACCGGAGATGAACCGAGGTTGAACCGCGGATGTATATATATATATATATATATATATATATATATATATATATATATATATATATATATATGTTTTGTCATTTCAGCCAGTAAAAGTGCGCAATGCACACTGAGTTGTTATAGACTTTTACATTCTTGATGGTTTATAATTAATGCAGTGTGTTATATCCAACATCAAGTCTTTTGACTGTGATGATGTATATACCTTTTTGATGTGCTGGGTTATCATCAGCTACACTGTGCTGACGAGCTCCAAGAGAGCGAAACAGCTGTCCACAGTTGCTCATGATAGCCAGACACTGCAATTATGTTTTGTCATTTCAGCCAGTAAAAGTGCGCAATGCACACTGAGTTGTTATAGACTTTTACATTCTTGATGGTTTATAATTAATGCAGTGTGGTATATCCCACATCAAGTCTTTTGACTGTGATGATGTATATATATATATATATATATATATATATATATATATATATATATATATATATATATATATATATATATATATATATATATATATATATATATATATATATATATATATATAGTATGAATAGAGAATGGTTATTTCCAACGATGAACTCCCCATAGAAGGATCCAAAAGGATACTAGCGCTGCTTTGGTATTTGTAGCTTGTATAGGGTAATGTGGACAGCAAAGACAGCAAACTTCTTATAGTCCTTTATTTTAAAAAACGTTTCGGCCGTTCGGCCTTCTTCAGTTTAAAAATTACAAAAAATGTGTGACTATAATGGCTAAATACAGGTTATTTATACTATAGAACCGTTAGTAAATATACATAAATTATTATTAAAAAATTTTTTAAAAATGTTTTCACGCCCAACTATTTAAATGAAATATGTCAGAACAAAAGGCAAGAATTCAACTGCAAAACAAAATTAATATCACAAATAATGAATTCTGTTTTTCGACTTGAATTCACGCCTTTTGTTAAGGCCGTCAGGTTGCAAAGTACGCAGTTGCGCTGTCCCAATAAGCCTCCCGTGTAAGCAATTTACGATCTATCATGTTGTTGTCATTGATTTTTTCAATACAGATGAAACTGAAATCCGACAACGAATGTGGACTATTATTATAATGAATAGCCACTTCACAAGTCTTCTTATTAGTATTCATGGAAGACTTGTGATTACGGAATCGTACCTTAAACTGTGTAGAGGTAGATCCTACATATTGCACATTGCACTTCTGACAAGAAGCAACATAAATAACTCCAGCAGAAGTACAATTCAAGGTCTCTTTAATCTTGTAGGACCTACCTGTGGAAAAACTAGTGAAACTATCCGCCTGATGGAAATAATAATTACATAAATCGCACTTCTTTGTGCATTTAAAACAACCCGGCTGTGTGGCCCGCAAACGCGGCCGTTCTTTAAATCGCGAAGGTGCCAAAATGTCCTTAAGGTTTTTAGTTCTACGATATGCTGGTAATAAAGACCTAGTAGGAAATATTTCTTTAAGTATAGGATTTGACAAAAGATGCACATGCGATTTTAAAATTCTAGAGATATTGGGAAGTTTCGGATTATAATCTAGAACTAATGGTATCACTTTCCTCTTGGATTTTACCTTAGGTTTAAGTAGGACCGACCTCTGAATTCTAGAGGCCTTAAGAAATTGCTCATCAACAAGTTTGGAGCTATAGCCTTGAGATTTCAGATATTGTTTGTACTCATGACACCTACGCTCCAAATCTTCGCTAGATGAACAATTTCTATGGATTCTTAAAGCAACTCCATAAGGGATAGCATTCTTACATTGTCTAGGGTGACAGCTGTCAAATGGTAGATATAGATGACTGTCAGTAGGTTTAGCGTAGATATCCGTAGAAATAAGCCCTTCCTTCAGATGTAGTGTAATGTCAAGAACATTCAGGCTCAACTCCGAATACACTAGTGTGAATTTAATAGTAGGATATAGAGAATTGATATACTCAGTAAACTCAAGAAGTTTAGGTAATCCAAATGTCCAAACATCAATAATATCGTCTCTATATCTCCACCATAGGTTAGGCCTGATTGCTCCGCCAGTCTTGGCTAAAAGGTCCAATTCCCCCATGGCCAAATCTGCATAACTGCATGCGTTTTTAGGGCCCATAGCAGTACCATGGGCTTGGACAAAGTGTGTGTTGTTGAATTCGCTGTTATTTGAGCAAAGGCAGAGTTCAACTGCTTCAACAATACACTCAGTAGAGGGAATCTTAACTTCACGAGAATCTAAAGCTTTTCTAACTGCAGAAATTCCTAACTGATTATCAATATTAGGGAACATAGCTACTACGTCCCACGACACTAAAATGGTATAGTCAGGGAGAGGTCCATTTATATTAAGCTCTTCAATTTTGTTAATTAGATCTGTTGTATCCTTAATATTAGACGGAAGTTTTTGAGCCAAAGGTTTGAGGTAATACTCGGTGAATTCAGAAAGCCTTTCAATAGCTGTACCACAACAAGAGGTAATAAGCCTTAAAGGATTTCCTTCCTTATGTGTTTTAACATTGCCGAACGCAGTCCCGGGTTTAGGATTAATATCTGAAATCCACTCAGCAATTTCTAGGCTAATCTGTTCTTCACCAAGCCATTTATTAGCCCAACCTTTGGCTTTATCTAGATGTTGCGCCGTAGGATCTAATGAAACCTGATTATAATGCAAGGGGTTAAGGAGTTGACTAGACATTTTGGACTTATAGTCCTCTTTGTCTAGAACAACAAATCTAGAACCCTTATCTTGAATTCTCAAGACTTGCTCTCCGTTACGTAATTCTTTAAGAGCGGTTCTTTCTCCTGGTGATAAATTATCTTTTTACAGTTCCACTATTATCTAAATTAAGAATATCGTTTCTAACATTCGTTAAAAAGAGTTCAACTTCAGGAAATGTGGATTTAGGCGGCTGCCACTTACTCTTAGAAGGTACTGTAGGAAACAAAGGTTCTGCAGATGTATTCTTGTCTTCATTCTTTCTATTCTTCCCATGGAAATGCGTTGCCAATCGGACTCTTCTATCAAAATTGTCTAGGTCGTCTAATACTTTTTGCCAGTTTACATCTTTTGGGTTAGGGCAAAAACTTGGCCCCTTAGAAAGAAGTAATTTTTAGTAATTTTTAAACTGAAGAAGGCCGAACGGCCGAAACGTTTTTTAAAATAAAGGACTATAAGAAGTTTGCTGTCTTTGCTGTCCACATTACCCTATACAAGCTATATATATATATATATATATATTACTGACCTTGGCGGATATTTTCTGCAAACCGAAAGACCGACCACTAGACGCGCAAATCAAAGGCATTGTTTATTAATTTACATGACAATCCTGTCCATTCACTCATGTTGGAGAAAGTAAAAGATCGTGGAACTCGCGGTGGGCAGAGCATAAACCAGGAGTAAGACGGAATACCGAGTCGGCCATAAAAGATCATGCTGAAAGATCCGGCCACGATATATTTTCCACAGACGTTGAGATCTTAGAGAAAAGGGTATCTAATTACCAAAAAAGAATTTTCCTCGAGTCGGTACATTCGCAATTAGAATATTAAAAAATTAGAATTAGAATGGAGGCTATGTACAAATAAAAGCCTATTTACATTAAACCTAATAGAACCTAACTATAATTAATTCTGTTTTTGTATCGGTATTCGCATCTTTTGTTCATTCCATGTGGTTTTAGACAAGAGAGTTGTACGCTCCAGTACGCCTCTCTTGTCAGGTCGTTACTATTCTTATTGCTGGTGTTTTGCATTTGTTCAATCCCAATAAAACAGAAGTCATGTAAATTGCGTGGTTCCTTATTAAAATGGATAGCTACCTCGCACGTCTTCTTATTGGTTACCATTGAAATCAGTGCTAGTCCCAATATACTGTATTTCGCACTTCTTGCAAGCAACTAAATAAATAATATTTTTAGACTGGCAATGGATCCGTTGCTTGATAGGATATTTAATTTTGGTTTTGGTACTGGCGAAGAAATATTTCTTTAATGTTTTTGGTCTTCTAAACGATGGAATAATTGCACCTAACGGAAATAAATCAATCATTGGCTGGGAAGAATGCAGGAGGTGTATGTTCTTTTTAATTATATTCCCAATATTTGGAAGTATTGATTGTAGTCCACTACCAAAGGAAAAATAATCTTTTCATCTTTTTGGCTTGGGACTAGTAACTCGTTCCTTGGTTAATCCCTTGGCTTTCACAAACTGTTGCTCTACTTGTTTTGGCTTGTATTAAAAATGTCTGGTATTGTATACTCCTAGTGTTAAAACTCTGGTCTGTAGAACAATTTCTTCTTAATCTTGTGGCTACTCCATAGGGTATGGCCTTCTTAACGTGACTTGGATGCGCGCTTGTATGTTCCAGGTAGAGGTGATTGTCCGTTGGTTTAGAATAAACATCAGTTTCGATATAACCATCGACTAATTTGAGGGTAAGATCTAATACATCAAGTGATGTTTGCGAAAAGACCAATGTAAACTTGATTGTAGGATAAAGTAAATTAATGTATTCGGTAAATTCTGATAATTTCTCAGGCCCTAGTGTCCATAGGTCGAGAATGCCATCCCTATATCTCCACCAGAGGTTTGGTTTGATGGTTCCAGATTTAGCTTTTTTGTAATGGCTTCTGTAATGGCTGAAATTCCTAGGTTATTGTCTATGTTGGGAAAATAGAAACAACATCCCATGACACTAGAAGGGTTCCCTCGGGAAATGGTCTAGTATTGTTCAAATCTTGAAGTGTGTTCAAAAGGTGGGTGGTATATCCTTAATAAACGAGGGAAGGTCTCTAGCAAGTGGTTTAAGATAGAACTCCGTGAATGCTGACACATTTTCAAAGCTGTCCCTCGACAAGATGTAATGAGTCGAAGGGGTTCCCGTTTTTATGGGTTTTAACTGTTCCAAACGCTTTTCCGGGTTTAACCTCCTCATTAACTACCCATTCAGCTATCTCTTTGCTGATCTCACCCTCTGTTAACCATTTGGTGCTCCAGTCTGAAATAATAATCATGTGTTGGGGGCTAGGGTCCAATTCAAATTTCTTATAATGCAGAGGGTTCTCAAGTTGCTTTTCATTTCATTTTCATATGTTTATTTCTCCATAATAACAAATTTTGATCCTTTATCTTGAATTTTAATTGTTTGTTCCTCTAACTCTTTCAAACTTTTTAATGCTCGTCTCTCCTCTCTGGTTAAATTATCTGGAATTTGTCTAAGATTCGACGTATTAAACAGGTCTGCTTTAACTGATTGTAGAAAGGATTCAAGTTGTGGGGATTTGGAAATGGGGCCTTCCAATCGGATTTTTTTCTTTATGGGTGGAAAGATGCTGTGTTCTCTGTGAATTGGTTAGAATCGGATTTTTTACCGTTGAAGATAACGGCGCAGCGTATTTTCAGCTATTCTTACTTTAAATTGATGTTAGTAGAATTGTTTTAATTTAAAAGAAAAGAAATCGAAAAATTGACCTAGTATAAATAGATGGGATTTTGTATTTTTTTCATTTCTACTTCTGATGTCTACTGTGTATGTGCTCGCTTGAAAGTCGTACTTTTTTTTAAAGTATGAAGCGCTTGATTCCTCCAATGAGCTGTAGTATTTAATATTACTAGCATGGTTTAGCGACTGGTTTAGACTTTATTGTCTGGTTTCTTAGGCAAAAGTATGCTATCACAGATAGTTTCCAAACAAACTGCAAAGTGGAGTTGTACTAATGATCCTGTTAGGGGCACTGGTCAGAGCAGGCTTATAGCCAGAAGGGTATCCGGGTGTCGTTGGATGCCATACAATGAAAAGCGGTCACCAAAAATTTGGGGGAGAAAGAAATTATTCTCAATGATTTGCCTAAAATATATATATATATATATATATATAAATATATTTGAAAAGAAATAACTTTAATTTTCAATATTATCATACATGTGATATTTTGACCAATTTGACAGTGTACCTAGTTGAGTGAAAATGCCCTAGTTGAATGAAGAAGCATGGCAGCATTTCCGGCACAAACTTGCAAAACTAAAAATCTTGAATGTGCCTGATGCGATGTTTACATGAAGTAAACTTCTAATTAATAATTCACTGCACAGATTATGAATTTCTTCTCTTGAAGATGTAAATTCTGTTGAACTGTTGAATTACAAATTTAATTGTAAGGAGAAATTATAATATGAATATTATCTGCACTGCATCTTATGGAAATATAACTAATTTACTGCTTCATTATATATTTGATGATATAAGCATATTTGGACCAAACTATGTATTTAAAATGATGATACCCCATTTAAAAATTTTGTTTAAGACGGTTATATTTTGCTCAAAAGTGCTCTCAAAAGTCAGGAAATGCAGTTTACCCAAAATTCAAATATTTTCCAAGGGCCCCCTATACGTGTGTCATCACTTTTGTTTGATATTTTCCCAAATTGGACGCCCGATTTCAGAATCCTGGCCACTAACATTTCTTCTTTTTTTACCTGTTTCTACCGTTGATGGCTGGCTGTTCATGTTGGAATTACTATTACACCATTACGTAGTGTTTCTAGGCATGCCTGATGCATTTTGGTATATGGCAAAACAGTAAAATTTCTTGTTTCCATGCAACCTATTATACTTTACAGCTGCGATTCCTTGGTTCCCAAAATTTTGGGGGGGGGGGGGATTAGAAAAATCCTAGATCTGCCAGCTGTCAAATCACCACTAGACTGGTTTTCTAGCTAGGACTTATCCACCGGCTTCGTATAACCAGCCCCAGATGTTTTATTTACATGTGAACTTTACAAGTTCACTTCAAATGAAATTTGAGGGCATGTTGATGCTATATTTTGGAAACAATCCATATAAAAATGTAGGCATAGTATTTGCCATGTTCAATTTAGCAACACCGTTATAAAATGATTTATAATAACTATCAATTTCTTTGTGTCTCTGTGCTTTTCATGCATTTTCATGCACTGCTTCTTTAGTCTACATGTTCTATCCATAGTGGTAGTCACATGTACGCATTGCGTACCTATTTTTATCCATGATAGCAGTCAGCGTAAATTTGGCGCGATCTTTAGCGTTTTCCTGTCAATACGAAGTGTGCAGGATTGCTTGGGTAACGCTGTTTGTACCGATTAAGCTCTCACTCAGCTCTATTCTTGGATTCTTTGACGGATGTCGTGACCGGGACGACTCAAAGTTTCGATTTTGTGAAGTTTCTAGGCTGCAGTTTCCAAAGTCACAGCGTGAGGTAAATTATCTAGTTGAGTAAATATAACAATCCTAAGAAATACAGTATAACTTATTTTAATCATGATTTATCATTCACACAGAATATTTGACCAATACAACGTTTGACTAGACTAGAGTGAGACGAGTTGACAGTAGGCTGTACTAGTATAAACTGAGTCTGTCATTGTATACATATCACATATGTGCAGAAAAATGCGAGAAAAAATGCCAAAAAAGCTTTTGTGCAAATATTTCAACTGAAATTACAGTAATTTTCTATCAGCATTACCACCATCCTTGTAGTTGTACATGCATAACACAGACAGTCTGTATATTATATTGAATTCATATTTTCCATTAGTTCTGTTAGACTGTCCATGATATTATACTGTGTGTAAGTGCATAAGGGTTAAATAATTGTTGCTTGAGTTGTCCATACAGATACTGGCATACATGTAGTCACTAGAATTATATTGTCTGGAAACATGGCCAAAGTTTTTGTTCTTTGTTTTTGTTCATGTTTATGCAAATGTATGTGTGCACTTTCACACTTGCTGAACACATTGTATTTTCTGTCTAATGAAGCAATTAGCAGGAATAGCAGCATGTGGGTTTAATCACTCAACCGTGCTATATAAATATTAATGATGTAAAATAAATGATTGGTGCACTTTCAGCGCATCCTCAACATAAATCGCAGCTTATTATTAGCTGCTTTGACGTTCGCCATGTTTCCAGACAATATAATTCGAAGTGACTATGAGTTGTCCAAATAACCTTTTATGTTGCTTCAGGGCTGTAGTAACTTGTGAAAATGTGTGGGGAGGGCAATCAGTAGAATGTAATTTGATTAGGCTGTTTTAACACTTCATTATATCGTTGATTTAATTTTGGCAAAAAATGGTGGGCAGCAGGCCTGTCCCTCTCATTTACAGAGCAACACGGAATGGGAACTACATTTTTAATGCTTTTTAATGCTAACTGGTGATGAAAGTGTCCCTGTTTATTTGCAATATTTGACCAGCATTGAATTGTTTAAAGGTGCGGTACACTCCGTTTAGTGCATGTGCGGAAATTCCAATGGGACCCGGCCTCTGGAATGCAAATGGCGGACGAGTCACTGAGTGAGCGAGCGAGCTCTTGCTCTTCTCTCCCAAGTGAAGAAGCTCGTGTGGTAAGCGTAGAAGATAAAAATGCGAAGAAAAACGTAATTACGCCAACAGAGATGCGACGAAAATATATTTGCTCGAGCAGTACCCGAGATGGCGATCATTGAAGGAAGAAATGACACATTTGAAGACGGACAGAGAACTCGCAACATTTTTGTTGGATTTTTATTTGTCTTCCAAAGAGCGCAATCTCAGGTAAGAAAGTTAGTGTTAGATTTCAATATATTTGGAAAGCGTAAACTTCTTTTCTAGATGTATATGGGAATAACCTTTCCCATCAATGTGTCCATTCATATTTTAATAGTGAAGACAGGGTTTATGTATTAACATTTTCGGGATTCTGAAAATGTACCCCTTCTATTTAAAATATACAGACTTATTGTCAACAGTGCACATACAGAGACTACATATTAGTTAATGGTCCATTTCTATACCTGTAGATAAACTGGCACTCCCATGAGGAAGAAACTTTTACAGCTTCTGAATCTGATGAGGATCTTGATGATCCAACAACAGATATTCCGGCCCCAATTTCTGAAATACCTGAGTAAGTTACAGGGTAAACTATAACTTGTTTTAATTTACTCCATTTTATGTATGGTCCATTGATCTATATTAGTAATTGATTAATTGTTATCAACAATCGATTATTAATAAGCATGAATCAACTCAAGTCACATCCTTGCCTTCGACATAATTATATGGTAAACATGTCACCATGACAATGTCATCTCTTCACAAGTTTGTAATTCTGGAACGAAAATCATGCTGGTATTACGCTGTTGTTGTCGATGATTAGATTGTTGTTGATGGCAATCGATTGCCGAAAAAATTGATTAACTGACAAATTGGGCACAGCTCTAATTTATGTTGGTAAGGAATTATGACAAGATACTGGTACTTAAAAACATTCTTACAGTATCACAAAGAAAAATAATTTTAAAAATACAAATATTAATAAAAATATTATATTAATATTCATAATATAATTTAAAAAAACACTTTTTCTTCCAGATTTCCTGGATACAAAATGAGAACACAACTGGCAGCAATTGATTTCAATAGCCACAGAGAAAGGCAAATTGCAAAAACTATAGATGGCAAACAAAAGTACTGTAATTAAATTTTAACAGTTTTACATGTACTTTTTCAGGTTTATACAGTACGTATGTGACAAAACGATAATAGAACGTTATTAATTTCACCTAACCTTTCTGTAGGCGTAGGGCGCAGTATAGCAAAAGAACTAAAAGGTGGAGGGTAGTGCCTGTACTGGATAAGAAAGAGTGTGTCTATATACCTGATTTATTGGTCCAAATATTTGTGAAGAGAAGGAGTATATCAGGCAGAGTTAACCAAAAGCTGACAATGGCACCTGATGATCCACGCATGATTTCACCCAATATTGCTATAACCCCCCGTTCACCGTTTTACTGAGTGAGTCATGGAGACTTACTGTACATTATGTGGTAGATAAATATAGATAAATAACTATTATTATATACATGCCACATTCATTCATGCCGTTTAACACATTAAGGGGAAAAGGCGTATTTAGCATTTCATACCGGCTAATACCAGGCTAGGACTGGCCATTGTGCCATCTTGTGCCAGAACAATGGCTAGCCATTGTGCTGCCACAAAAGCCATTGTTCTGGCACAAGATGGCACAATGGCCAGTCCAAGCCTGGTTAATACCCCCTTAATGGGTTAACTTCCAGGTTGGTTAGTCACTTAACTATGAAGTACATACATTATCACATTTTGCAATAAAAAAGACTGAATAGATAGATAGATGACTTTATTTATACCGGTTGACCCAATCAGTAACTTAGCTCATATTCATAGAAAATACAAATAAGTTACACTATGGCCATTAAGAGGCAAGCTAAAAAATTATGGCATTATCCACAATAAAATGCTGAAGTACCCCTTGTCCCTTAATGGGTTATTACTGTTCATAGTCTAGCAGGTATAAATCCAGTGTAAATCCCATTTGGAGATGGGTAATGTGATCTTATCATAAGAACACAACAGCTTGGCACAACCCTCCGATTGCCTTGGCCCAACCTCCCATGCTGCCAAAGTACATACTGACGGTAAGCTGCATGTCTGAAATTTTCATTGTTTCGTGGGTGGTCAATCGCCAGAACATCTTCCCGGTACCTCATTGCAATGTCCCGTACATTGCCATAAAGGACAAGTTGCTGGAAGAGTGGAGTTGCTGTAATGCAGGTCATCTTTGTGTTGCAAGAGCACTTTTGTTTTCCAACTGGGTTGCCATACCCCTATACATAGCCAGGGCTGTCATCTGCTGTAGTAACAATTCTGGCTGGGCTATAGCACCTTGGTTCTGAACAGCCATCTCTTCATTGACAAGGTCAGCAAATACTGCTGGCTGGCGGTGCAACAACTCTAAAGCAAGTCGTTGGAGGACATCAAGATGAGATTTACAACCAAATTCTGTAAATTGATAAGTAAAAATAATTGTAACATTTGGATTCTATAACAATAGTAATATCATGGCTACCTCGAAATCCTTTGTTTCACGAGGGACGATTAATCTCTAAATAACCTGATCAATCACCTGCATAAAACATTAGGTACGATTAGTAACTGTAAAATGTTTATGTAAAAGACCTGTTTTATTTTACTCAAATTTCACTGCCAAACATGCTACTCATCCAGCTTATATTATATTATGCTAAACTACTCTAAAGCATTTCAATAGAATAACTAACGAAGACATGAAGTGAACCATTATCGAATTCCCAATAACCATAGCAACTAACAAAGTTTTATTGCATTTGAACTTGTTGAATCGGCTAAAAGCGTTCCTATTTCCTATTGTCTTGGTAGCCATAATATTACTGAAGCCTCGGGAGGTTTAGTAAAAGTCCCGAGGGCAAACTAAACCACCCTCGGCTTTCGGGTACATTTAATCACTAATCAACCTCAAAGTGCGGCCTCCTAACCACAATATTAGTCGACGAACAGTGTCCAAACGTGACACTCGGCCAAGCCGGAAGGCTGAACTTGGAAGGTACCTAAACTCCATCGGTTGATCGCTTCTGGACGACATCGAAGGTTGTGAAAACAAATTACAGCTTCTTATTGATTTTATCAAGAATGGTGTTGACACCATTATGCCATTAAAGCAAGTGAAGCTGCATGTGAACGATCCTCCATGGATTACAGCGGATTTTAAGAAGCTGTTAAAGTCGCGTCAGCAAGCTTTTTCTAATGGTGATAGGGAGAGTTATCGCCACCTTCATAATCTCGTCAATCGTGAAAGGAAAACCCTGCGTGGCATATATTTTTCATCAAAGGTTTAGCATCTTAAGGAAACAAAACCCAACCAATGGTGGAGTGCAGTTAAGCGCACTTGGAAGTTCGTAGATGACACAACATTAGTAGAAGTTGTCCAAAGAGGGGCCAATAGCCAGGTCCAACAAGCCGTTAGATCAGTTGAAAATTGGTCCACCGAAAACAAACTTCAGCTCAACGCCAAGAAATGTAAAGAACTTATTATTGATTTTAAAAAACATAAACATGTTTTTGAGCCAGTAATAGTAAATGGTAAAGCGCTTCCTGTTGTTGACCACGAAAAGATCTTAGGTTTACATATTTCGTCTGATCTTCAATGGAACACTCACATTAGTGAGATAATTAAGAAAGCAAATAAGCGCATGCACTTTTTAGTAACACTTAAACGTTCTTGTGTACCAGCAAAAGATATTCAAAATTTTTACTGCATTTGCATCAGACCACTGTTAGAATACTGCTCACAAGTTTTCCACCATTCCCTTCCTGAATACCTAAACGACGATTTAGAACGAGTGCAAAAGAGAGCTTTAGCAATCATATCGCCTTGTGAGCCATATAATTACAACTTGCAGGTTTTTAACTTAACTTCGTTCAAGAAAGACGCCTGCAATTATGCCACAGTATGTTTTCATCCATTATGAGTTCTGAGTCGCACAAATTGCACAACCTCCTTCCTCGCAAGCACGAATCAAAGTACAATATCAGGAATAAAAGAGTCTTCAACGTTCCATTAGCACGTACCAATCGCTTTAAGAGAACATTTATTCCGACAATGTGTAACTTTTAGCCTTTTATCTTGATCTTCTTTTATCCTTTTGTAAATTTTTAAATACATTTATATATATATATATATATATATTAATTTAGTTATTATTAGTTAATCTATCAAACTTGTAAATTACGCAATTCAGCTTTAGGGCTGCAAAGTAATTTTTATTAAACATCTATCTATCTATCTATCTATATTCATGTGACAGGATGCCTGTCTATGGGGCTAATTAAGGGCTATTACTGTGACGATATTAGCTAGCATGAAGGGGATTGGCAAACTATTAAGCCCCGGATGTTGGTTCGTAAATAGACATGTTACTTTATGTTCTGAATAAAGATCAAGAGAAAACACTTGTCTGTATATATGTTTAGTGAGAACGAAACATGGTGTCAGAAGTGGGTCAACAGTAGTTCTAAAGGTAAGCAATCTAGAACTCTGTTGAATAAGTTCTCTACGGCAGTTTTCTTCGACGAAAACTGTTTTGAAGTGGTGAACATTATGTCCGAGCCTGTGTTAGCTCACATTCACGTACCAGTAAACATTCCTCTGCCTCAAAGACTTTGCTTGAACGGCAACATAGCTACAAACTGGAAATGTTTTGAGAGAGAATGGCTAAATTATGAAATTGCCGCAAGATTTAAAGACCCCGAAAAGCCCGACGAAAACAAGCCATTGCGAACTGCAACGTTGCTCGCATGTATTGGATCTGATGCCTTAGATGTCTACGATACTCTAGACTTTGAGAACGATGTCGAGCGAAAAGACATTGATATTGTCCTAGGAAAACTACGAAAATACTGCATTGGGGAGACCAACGAAACTTACGAAAGGTTTGTTTTTAATAAGAGAGACCAGCTACAAGATGAGACTGTCGATGAGTACGTAATGTGCCTCAAGAAGCTAGCCAAAACATGTAACTTTGGAGCTTTAGAAGAAAGCTTGATCAAAGATAGAATTGTGGTCGGAATACGCGACGAAGCAACGCAAAAACGGCTACTACAGCCGCAAGGGCTGACTCTGAAAACGTGTGTTGATACATGTAGAGTATGGAAGAAAGGTCTTGGTGCATGGAATCGGACCACAAACCGTTGGAGTCAATCTTTAAGAGCCTGCTAAGCGCACCGAAAAGGCTACAGTGAATGCTACTCCGACTACAACGGTTCGAGTTTGAAGTTGTTTATAAGCAAGGAACGCATGGCAGATACACTGAGCAGAGAATATCTACCCTACGGCGAAGAAGAACCAATGGAAGGCGGAGACATCATGGTAATCGACTCGAGATCAACGACAGAGAAGGACGTTGAACAGATCAACATGCTACAACATGTTGTAGTAAATGAAGAAATGCAGATGCGCCTACAACGAAGCACTCAAGAAGACGAAGTCATGCGCGCTCTGGCTGAGGTTATCAAGTCAGGATGGCCTGATAAGAAAGAAGATCTAAAACAACAACTGCTTGACTACTTTCCATTTAGAGAAGAACTCTCACTGCAAGATGGCGCGATTCTGAAAGGTGAACGAATTGTGATCCCTCGCAACATGAGAAACGAACTGACGGAAACACTGCATTCAAGTCATCTTGGAATACAAGGATAGTTACGCAGAGCTATATAAAGAGAAGCGTGGTACTTGCCGAGAATGAACAAGGAAATTGAAGAGTATATCTCGAAATGCAGTGTCTGCAATACGTTTTTCAGCAAGCAGCAGAAGGAGCTCATGATCAGCCACGCCATACCCTCAACACCTTGGGAGTCTATATCTATAGTGACTTGTTCGAGTTCAATGGTAGAGACTATCTAGTGACGACCGACAGTTACTCTAACTTCCCTGAAGTTGATCGTCTACATGAAAAGACAGCCAAGGAAGTCATGATCACTAAACTCAAGAATCAAATGGCGAGGCATGGAATACCTCAGACGTTAATGAGTGACAACGGCCCACAATTTAACTCAAGAGAGTTCAGTCAATTTGCGGAGAAGTACCAATTTGAACACATCACAAGTTCACACAGATACCCCCAGTCAAACGGAAAAGCGGAGAACTCCGTACGGACAGTTAAACGAATAATGCAGAAGGCATTAGAAGCCGACACAGATCCGTACTTAGCACTACTAGATTTCCGAAATACCCAATCGGAGATGCTGGGAAGTTCACCATCACAGCGACTGTTTGGAAGAAGGACCAGAACACGGTTACCAATAACAAGTAATCTTCTCAAGCTATAGAAACCGTCACAAATACCAGTCCGAAGCTGAAACAAAGCAAGGCAAAAGCCTTCTACTACGATTAGGGTGCAAAAGAACTTAAGCCATTACAAGAAGGAGAAACCGTCAGAGTCCAGCCAAACAAGGGAGAGTCAAAATGGGTCAAGGCTACAGTAAACCGACAAGTGGACGTCAGATCATATGAGAAGAAATCGACGACACCTGCGGCGTATCATTGAAGAAGAAACACCGACACCAACATTAACGCCACCGCGCAACAATGAAGACATTGTAAACCCATGAGTAATGGACAACTACCTTCCCAGAATCACGGAAGATACTCCACAAGTTGTCATACCATGTAATCAGGATGCAGCCGCTACACAAGATGGTCCTGTTGAGCGACAATATACCCCTGTGAGACGACAAACCAGACGTGGTCGGGAAATCAAGACCCCAACGTATCTGAAAGATTATGTGACCGCAGACCAATAACTGACTATATAGACAGTCAGGACAAAATCAACAAAACAAACAATAGTTACTCTTATATTCATATTATAGTTACATGACTGATTTCTTCAGTCTATTATGTTTTAGAAAGGGAGATGTGACCATGAACGCATGATCATGCAACTACCTCTACCCCCTAGGGGGATTGGCAAACTATTAAGCCCCGGATGTTGGTTCGTAAATAGACATGTTACTTTATGTTCTGAATAAAGATCAAGAGAAAACACTTGTCTGTATATGTTGAGTGAGAACGAAACAATTACTACAATAACACAACAAACATATGTGCCATAATCACAATACCTGCAATTGCTCTTCATGGTCAACAACTATTTGTTGGGAATTGTCTTCACTGACCAGTCTACCTCGTCCCCTCTCCTAGCCCTGGACCTATTTCCTTGCTGAGCCCTTCCTCGTCCTTGATGATCTGCAGGGCTTCTACTTCTTCCTCGAGTTTGCCCACGACCACGTCGCCCTGCTCGTCTTCCACCCCTACTACGTCCTCGAGTACTTTGTCGTTGTGTCCTTTCATCATGATCCGAAGAGTCCTTAAAATATATTTAAATGACAGCATGTCAACATTAATATATCTTTTGGCATCTTTTATTTTACATTGTAGACTGTTACTCTACTTCAACATAACAAGTCGCAAATAACACTTACCGTTGCTATCTCTTGATCATCTTCTTCACTTTAACTTGAATTGTCACCGAGAACACGACAGTCGTTCTTTATTCATACAAATCGTAAGGTCAGGATGACAAGCTGCCATGCATTCCGCCCCCTTTCCCGTAGACAAATTCCACTACATGAACAAACAGTTATATTGTCGATGTTCGGAAAATTGACTTGTGATTCTTCATATAAAATTTAATATAACTTATCGTAAACAGAAAACGTAAACAAAACCCCGCACATGCGCAAAACGGAGTGCACCGCACCTTTAGCATTCATTGTATTCAATTCATCTAATAATATATTGTCATTGTTTCCATGGCAAGATAATGGACAAGAATACGTCAACATTTTCTATTGCTCTGTCTCATATTGCTTTCCAATCATACCAAAAGAATAATAGAATTCCAGCTGTATATACTGTAGCTGAAGCAGTAAATGTGGCAAGCAATTTTATTTTCTTCCTTTTTATCATTATGGGCTTTGTGTAGTGTCTTTGGTAAGCCTATAGAGTTGTACAGTATAATATCCCACTGAAAAAGACACTGCTGGTAATGTTTACAAACTGTTATTAAACTGCAAAGTGAGCCCACGCCTTCTAGATTGGGTCATTCCAGAAAATATCCATACTCCCCCACGGAGGAAATGGCAAATAGGCCCCCCTCCTCTTCGGACATCCCACAATAATTTCAGTTAATCTGAAGTTAATTTTACACCCTCCCCCTTCGGACGGCACATATTTACTCCATAGGGGAGATGTGGATCTTTCCTGGGACAACCCATTTATTAGAGCCTTAAATTGCAATGCACATTTTCCTTTGTGCTTCAGTGCCCTTGGACTATATCTCAACCTCAAAACTCCAACCAAAGAAAGATCACTTTGTTCCTCTTATGCCAGTAAATCTTAAAGATGTAAAGTTTTCCCTTCCTTCATGTGAAGTCTTATGAATTAATAATAGCCAAAAATTCCTCATGTACAACTTCTGCTATACAGCCCCCACGTATCAAAGACTACCAGCCATACAAACAAACAAGAGAAAGCAGCTCACAATCGCTCATTTTGCTGATAAGGTACCTAAGCCATTAGACAAATCCAACCATTCTTCTCAATTAGTTACCACAATTGATTACATATGCTACCTAAATCATCTGAAGCTCTTCCAAACCAGCCATCATCTTCAGCGTGCAATCATGAAAATAATCTACTGCCAGATCTGCAAAGCAATGTCAAAGATGACATTGGCCACTTTTGTTTACATATTAAAAGTTTTAGTGATGAGGAAAAGTACAAGTTGTTAACCAATACATGTATTTCTCAGCTACATCTTGATTTTGTCTACCCTGCAAATGGCTCTGGTATAAAGTTTCAATACAGGTGTTTCTCAGAATTCCCTTGGCTTGCCACCTCAGCGGCGTACAATTGGTCCAAAACGTGTACTGACAGTACTGTTTATCATGATTTACACACATGGTTTGATTAATTGTGATATACATGTACGTGAGATAAATGGATAACGTGAAATTTTCCGTAAATTATGATATTTGGTTCTTTGTTTTTGCGTAAAATTTGAACGTAAAATTCTCTCAGAATGCGGGAAATCGCGTTTCTGAGGTGCAAGACTTACGCCCGTATTCTAAAAGCTCACTCATACTCACACTGAACGAGTGGACGCTCATTCGGAATGAGTGCAACTTACCACTCAATGAGTCTCCCCTCGAACTCACTGAGTGGATTGTTACACTCACACTCCAGTCATTCAAAAACATCACTCACCCTCGAAGAAAGCTTAAATGTGGAGTGAAGTGTGAGTGAAATGTATACCTCCCTTGACCTGCACTCACAAGTATTTACTTCATGAAAATATGGCCGATAGATGGCTAAATAGACTGAATGCTGTAGAGAATATGATATTCAATAACAGAAATAGACGGAGGGCATATAATTTCGATATAGAGCAGTACGACGACGAACAATTTAGGAGCAGATATAGGTTAACAAAGGATGCTTTTCAGGAGTTGCTGGTCATTATCAGACCAGATATACGTGCACATAACGACAGGGGACGACCTATTCCCGCTAATATCCAACTGCTGATAACTCTCCGATTTTATGCTACTGGTACGTTCCAGTTAGCATGTGGGGACTTATGTCAAATATCGCAGCCATCAGCAAGTCGCATTATAAAACGCGTGTCGGAAGCTATTGCTCGACTAAAGAATAATTACATAAAATTTCCTGATGAGAATATGCTACACCAAAGCAAGCTTAATTTCTGGCGCATTTGTGGATTTCCCAATGTGGTTGGGGCAATAGACTGTAGCCACGTTAAAATCTCATCTCCAGGGGGCCAGAATGCAGAGCTGTATCGGAATAAAAAAGGGTATTTTTCCATTAACGTGCAAGTTGTTTGCGGAGCAAATTTGGAAATTGTAAACATTGTCTCACGTTGGCCAGGAAGCGTTCACGATGCTAGAATTTTTGACAACAGTCGCTTATGTGCAAAGTTTGAACGAGGCGACATCGATGGCGTGTTACTGGGTGACAGTGGGTATCCATGTCGGCCTTATCTCATGACTGTTGAATCCCCAAACACGGCCAGAGCGAAGCTATAATGTGTCTCAAATACGAACTAGAAATACGGTAGAGAGAACATTTGGAGTATTAAAGCGATTATTTCCATGCTTGTCTATGTGTCTGCGTACACAACTGGAAACGACACTGACTATTATTGTGGCTACAGCTATTTTGTACAATTTTTTACGAAGCAGAAATGATCCGTTTGATGAACCTGATTATATTCCAGAGGAAGGTGACGACATGCCAGATGTTCAAGGTATAATGAAGGACGATTGGGTGTTGCTGTGCGCGACGCCTTGATAGTACAACATTTCACGTAAACCACCGGTCTAACATATTTGATGAAGGTTTCAAAACAATGTTTCCAGTACACTGTATATTCTACTGTATATGTTTGAAAACTTCAGTTGTCACGTATTATCTACCACACCTACATTATTATGTAATTATATTTTCGTAATATTATGCCGTTATATGTTTAACATCATTCATTTCAATTATTATGGTGTGTGCATCCTAGAACGGGTGTATGGTCTCTGTTGTTGTTCTGCAGCGAGGTTTATGCTTTTACTCATTGAATTCCAATACTCCCACTCGGCGTCAAGCACTTCAATCTTCCTTTTGTGTTCAGTCAGCAATTGGTTTTTTTTAATAGCCAACAGTTCCATCTCCGCCTCATGTTGTTTTTCTTGCATGCTCAAACAACGCTCTTGAGCCGCAGACATTGGTTTCCTTGTGGTCGATGGTAACGACAATGCAGCCTCTACAACAGTCGACGGCTGGAGCTGCTGATTTGGAGTTAATGTAGAAGTTGTAACTGGCTGAATGTCGTTGTCATCGTTTTCTATTAAATTAATGAGAAATGAAATAAGACATGCACTATGACACTATTGTGTATTCTTTGATAACATTACACTTTAAAAACTCTTTAATGATTCAGAGCATATCCTTACCTGATTCGTAGTTATCGTCATCATACCGGTTTGTAGGCTGTCTATTTGAGCAGGGATTATTGAAGCAATAGCCGATGATTGTTCGCCTCCTGGTGATGTGGATACACCACCACCAGTTAATTTAGCGGCCCGTTTTGCTTTTGCAAGAACCTTTTTGGCACGGGCCTTCAAATTTTCCCAACATTTCTTAAGTTGCCTAGCATCCCGCTTAGTAACACCGGACTGCGAATTGAATTCGTGCGATAACGTTTCCCACCAACGCGTTTTTCTGCGATATTGTCCTGAAATCATTTCGTTTACATTCCAGGACATCCTTGTGCTTTGCTACTAACTCTGTCAGTAGTGACTTTTCTAGTTGCGAAAAGTACTGCCTGTTTTGTGACATCTTGCACGTTGTCTTTGGAACTTCACAGCCGAGATAGATCACACTCTTATTAACATGCATTGATGAATGTTTACTATACTGCACTCCAGTCAGTCACACTTGAGTAAGCTCTTTGAATGCAAACTGACCACTTTGCTTACCAAATGAGTGCGCCCTCTCAACGTAAACAGTTAAACTCAAACTCCACTCATATTCATACTTCAATCGCACTTGAGGGCATCTCACTCGAGTTTAACTGGAGTGTGAGTGTGAGTGAGCGTTTAGAATACGGGCGTTAGACCGAACCCTAGATATTACGCACCGAATCCGTTTGACACATGTTTTAATAATCGTTCGCATTGCGCATTCTGTGGTAAAAAAAGTTCTGTTGCGGTTCGAAGAAATGGGAAAGTTGTCAAGATATGCTAAGTTTCGGCAGCGATGTAGAATAATATCGTTTGCTATGAATTTGATAATATCGTTTGGGAGAACTTGTGGCAACTTAAAATAAATACTTGTGCATTTCACGTTACCCGCCTGGTTCATCACTCAATCGCTATTCAATCTAATAAAAAACCGTCCGATGAGCGCGAGCAACA
The DNA here is from genome assembly GCA_035772405.1 of Chrysogorgia sp. JL179-B06. Classification (NCBI taxonomy): domain Eukaryota; kingdom Metazoa; phylum Cnidaria; class Anthozoa; order Scleralcyonacea; family Chrysogorgiidae; genus Chrysogorgia; species Chrysogorgia sp. JL179-B06. Next base: position 5,374,708 of record JAYKKM010000047.1, read on the forward strand.
AGTTAATACTACCGTAGACTTGCAATCTGCAGTTTAGCGGAAAAACTGCCTTTCAATAGTATACTGCCCAATCTTTGACGCTTGATGATTTTGTCGTCTTATGACATGTTGGCATATTGAATCAATATGAATCATGTTGGCATAGTAAATATGATCATGGCCCACAGGCAGTGAAAGGTAGCGAGACATATATACTCCAATTTATATACTCCAAAAATTTACCACAGATACATACTCCAATTTAAATGCTCTTGTTATATGACATTCTAACTCGCACAATTAATTCAACAAACAAGTAATTTACGCCGGATATACGCGCGCCGATGTATTATCACAGATATGAATTATATCTTTGAATCTTTGGATGCTGATAATTCTGACACTATTGGGAACTAATTCCATCAACAGCACGACAAGAAACGCTTTGTATAGCGATTTGCGCCCATAGCGATTTTATTTTAATATGTATAGATTAAGAAACGTGATCCAGTTCACTAGGAATTTTCCTACAGGTTTTCATTGGGTATCAAAACTCATGCATGTGATGTGGTATACGTTCATGGATTGGCTACGATAATTCATGAATTATTAATGAGTTTGAGAAGCCACTAGCAAGCACAAATGCAGTCTCAAGTGTTGTAGAAAGAAGTGATGGAAGAGTGCCAGAAAGAAGAATTTCAACATTCAATAAACTTACTAAAACAATGTGTTTGAAGATGAATGTTCATTACATTGATAATGAAAATATAAATAGCTCACACCTGAATGGTTCCAAACTACACCTAAATGTAAAAGGCGATAAAGTTCTTGGAAAAAATTTATGCGAGTTTTTAAAATCAATAAGGCGAGACGATATAAACCCTAAAGATCTTCATGATGATAGGTCCCATTTCCAAGGAGATATACGAATCATGCTCCGCAACATGCACCCCCGGCACCACAACGTCTATACATGGAACGAGCGGAGAGTGGCAGTTGGAAACGTTATCTCCAGTACGTGCATCAGGTAATGACCATGTAATAACATAAAATGTCACCACTATTTCTGCTCTTGAAATTAACGAAGAGAACTGCATAAGTAATCAGAACATTAGTGACATAGAGGGTGGGGTGGATGGGTCAAATTTGATCAGCTAAGTGAGCGAATTTCAGATCATGGCATCCCATCCCTGGGTTTTGACCCTGTGATTCCTTCCTCTGAAAAGGAGGACGGAAGTATTAATCTAGAAAACTCTACTCCATTTAAAATATTTAATAAATTGAAAGGTTTCAAATTAGTGCACCTAAATATAGCCTCTCTACCAAAACATCTTGACGAATTAAAAATACTTTTAAGTAAAAATTCCGTTTAGTTTAAACGAAACTAGACTCGATAGTTCAATAAGTGACGATCTGAGGTAAACATTCCAGGCTATACATTGAATAGAAAAGACAGATCCAGAAATGGAGGTGGCGTTGCTCTATATGTGAGAAGTGTTTATAACTTGATTGAGAAAACTCATATTTCCCCCAATGATTGGAATCCGTATGCATTGAAATTATAAAACCAAAATCTACACTCGTATTAATTACTACTCTATACAGACCTCCAAATTCGGGATCTGACTTAATGGATAGCCTGGAATCGTTCTTAAATGAACTAGACAAAGAAAATAAAGAGTTGATTCTTACAGGAGATCTAAATTGTGATCTATCAACGAATGATAATCGTACCCATACAAATAGGTTGATTGATATTTGAAATGTCTTTCAACTTGAGCAAGTGATTACTGATCCTACTCGTATAACATGTAATCATGAATCTTTAATTGATATTTTGGCTACAAATAAACCGAATAAATTGTTAACCTCTGGAGTACTACATATAGGGATCAGTGATCATAGTCTTATTTATGGATGTTTTAAAATATCGATACCGAAAGTAAATCCAAAGATCGTTGAAAGTAGAAATTTCATAAAATACAACCATAATCTTTTTAGAAGGGATCTTCTTGATGCTCTTAGTAAATGCGATTGCCACTCAGATGATCCTAATGAGATATGGGATAATTTTAAAAGTATTTTTTTCCTAATATCAGAAATACATGCTCCCCTTAGATCTCGTAAAGTGAGGAGTGAATACGTACCATGGATAACCCCAACTATAATTAGGGAAATGAACCATCGTGACTACTTAAAAAAAGAGCCGTTGCATCAAAGTGCAATAACCTTCATATTGCATATAAGACAACGGAATCGTGTCAATAGCTTAATTAGAAATGCAAAGAGAACATTTTGCTTACAAACTATAGATGGTAATAAACACAATCCAAAGGAAATGTGGAGAAACATCGACATGGTTGTTGGTCGTCGTGGTCGCTGCTCGAAAACAACATCGATATCTTCAATTAAAGTGGATAATACCACTATTACAAAAGAAAACGAAATCGCAGAAACGTTAAATGTATATTTTAGCGAAATAGGAGAAAAACTGTCTTCTAACCTAAACGAAACAGATCGGGCATTTTCTGAATATGTCACACATGTTTCGAATGAATTTAAATTTTCGACATTAACAAACCTTTTTGTTGCTAAGGCTATAAATTAAATGAAACCGAGTAAGGCTTCTGACCTTGATAAGATCTCCGCAAGGTTATTGAAAGATTCTTCGGATGTCATTGTGCCTTATTTAACTGAACTTTTTAATTTATCATTAACTTAGGGTATTTTTCCTAACGACTGGAAACAAGCCCGTGTCTCTCCGATATTCAAATCCGGAGACAAAGAAGATTGAAGCAACTATCGACCAATCTCTGTGTTATCAGTTGTTTCTAAGTTATTTGAAAAACTAGTTTTTGAGCAATTGAATACATATTTAATTCTAAATAAGGTTTTTACACATTATCATTCAGGATTTCGTAGAGGCCACTCTACTACCACGTCTTTATTGAGTACCACCGATACTTGGCTTATTAACATTGATCGAGGTTTTATTAACGGGGTTATGTTTCTAGACCTCAAAAAAGCATTCGATACCGTTGATCATAACATACCAATAAAAAAAATAGAATTATATGGTGTCAAGGGAATTATGTTGCGATGGTTCATTTCTTATTTAAGCAATCGTAGTCAAGTTTGTAAGGTGGGAAGATCATTATCATCCATAAATTATATAAAAACTGGAGTACCGCAGGGATCGAATCTGGATCCACTATTATTTTTGATTTACATAAATGATCTTCCTAACTGTTTAAACGATTCCATTCCTGCGATATAAACTGATGATACTAATATAACTGTAACCGGTGTTTCGGGTGAAGATACTGAGAGAAAACTAAACATAGAACTAAATAGCTTACATCACTGGCTACTAGCGAATAAATTATCTCTAAATATCAACAAAACGGAATACATGATCATCGGGTCTCGACAGAGATTATCACGAATTGAAATAGACCCTAATGTTTTAATTGACGATCAAAATATTAATCGTGTGACTAGCACAAAAACTCTGGGTGTTTTTATTGATGAAAAAATAACATGGAGAACCCATGTTGATCATGTATCCAAAAAAATATCAAAACGAATAGGAATCCTACGAAGAGCTAAAGATGTAGTTAGTAAGGATAGTCTAAATAAATTATATCAAGCTCTAGTCCTACCTCACTTTGATTACTGTTCCCTTGTTTGGGACAACTGCTCAGGTGAATTAAAAGATAAATTACAAAAGTTACAGAATAGAGCAGCTCGCATTATTACTGGTGACAGCTATTACTCATCAGCCACTGTTACTTTGTCCAAATTAGGATGGAAAACATTGCAGTGTCGAAGGGATGACCAATTATTGTCCCTAGTTGATAAATGCATCAGTGGAAAATCAAATTTAAGTAATTTATTTGAGTTGGTAAACCGGGACTGTTATGATTTGAGAAGTAATAATAAGAAGCTGTCCTTACCCAAATCGAATACTAATGCTATGAAAAAAAGTTTTAGTTATCGAGGTGCCATGATCTGAATTCAGTAAATTAAATTTATTTTCATTAAAATTATCTTAACTTGTATATATAGTTAGTTTTTTTAGTAATAGTTCTATATTTGTATTGTTGCATGGTTTTATTATTTTAACCTATTATATTGAATTGTAAGTAATATAGTTAGTTATAGGTAATATTTGGCATTTCACTCGATCAAACTACATGTTGAAAGGATTTGTGGTGATTTCTGGTCCCGGTTTGGTCTTAAAATGTATGTATTCCAACACTCGAAATTTTCCTTCACCACAAATCCTTTCAACATGTAGTTTGATCGAGTGAAATGCCAAATATTACCTATAATATACCCAGAATCTTATCCCGGCATTACCACCATATATACAGAACTCGTGACTAGGCTCTCGGCAACGGCTTCCGTAGCTCAGTGGTCAGAGCACTGCACTAGCAATCGCAGGGTCGCCGGTTCAATTCCTACCGGAAGGCCGCTAAGTTGCATTTTTCGCATCTGGTCCCGGTTTGGTCTTAAAATGTATGTATTCCAACACTCGAAATTTTCCTTCACCACAAATCCTTTCAACATATAGTTAGTTAGTTAGTTAGTTAGTTGGTGAAGTTAATTAGTTAGAAACTGTTAGTTAATCAGATACACGGCCATTTGAAAAACAGCTTTAATTTTTAAATATTTTATTATAATATAGCTGATAAGCCTACCGTGTATAAATAACATTAAATAAAAGTATATGAACTTTCCGTAATATGACCCTTTAATTACTATATAACTGTCAGCAGATATAAACAGCGAAAGTGAACGGGTTTTCTACAATTTCGCGTGCGTTTCTTCCATTCGCGCTCTGAAACACATTCCCCCCGACAAGTAAAAACACTGATATCGTCTGTGTTTGGGTCTCATCCTATCCGTTAAATTTCAGCTTGTTCAAGATCATCAAGCGTAAAACTTCATCCATATAATATGGATCATATTTAAATGAGAAATTGACAAAGCGTGAAAACTTTAGACGTAAGACTTGGTGTAGAATTAACTAAACGTGATGTAAACAAATCCTAGCGTATGCGAAAAACGGACTGCAGATGCCCTTTAACCTTATCGAGGGTTGATAAATTCTAAGTACCTCTATATTTTAAGTGACATATTTTAGCAAGATTTTGCTGATTCTGCCCAATTATAGAGGGTTCAGAAATTCTGGTACCTCCATATATCAAGTGAAATATTTAGCATGATTTTGTTGATTCAGTCTTGTAGAGGGGTTCAGTCTTATAAGTTCATCCCTCGCCCGGAAGGCCTGAGGGCGAGGGTGCTAATATCGACCGGCGTTTAGTCCCTTATCACGGGAAATGCAAAGGGAGGCTGAAGTTGCATCCAGTTTACATATTTATATATATTCAAGTTCAACGGCCCATGCGCGGCATCGGGAAATTTGGCCCTGGTAACTAGATATGGTAAATAATAAATATCTGCTTTTGAATTAATATTTAAATTGAAACCGTAAAAGAAAAGTACGTGTTTTGTCGGGTTATACGGTGAATGAAGATTTGAGTTCAAAAAGATCGTGAAAAGGCAGTGAACACGCAATATATCGTCGTCGGAAGATGTGAAGTTCGTAAATCAAGTTCGTAAATCAAGTTTTATACGTGGCGTCAAAACTAAAGGTAAACCCGTTTTCGGTTTTTTAAACCTGTTAGTCAGTTACAAAGATAGTTTGGCAAACATGTCCGAGTAAAAATCCGAGTATGTTATTCAGGCTTTTATTTGATGTATAGCATGATTTTCTAGAGTTAGTAGTTCAAAATATATCGTCGTCTGCATATCTAAAATATTTACTCGGAGTTTGTCAATCCAATCCAAGCGTCGTCGCTTTTTCAAGCTGTTAGCTATCAGTTACAAAAATATTTTTGTATGTAAGCCAGAGGCTATTAATCAAACTTTCATTAGATATGTAGAATGAGTTCTTAGAGTTATTGAGCCTGTCAATCAGACATCACGAAATCACTCTTTGAAGGGCTTTCGCTCGAAATCGAATAATAGTCCTTACACACGATATACCAATAAATTATGTGCTTTATTATAATATTGCAGAATAACAAATGTTAATACAAATTTTGAATGGCAGATTTTATACTTTAATTTAAATTATCCATCACCATTGTTTCACTCGGTCACTTTGCAACCTCATCCACAATGGAATAATTGCAATACTTGACAGGTAAGGATGTAAAAAAATACAGATTATAGCTGTGTTTATACTGCAAGTCTATAGGACTAACCAGGCTTACATTTTACTGACTTTAATAGTCTAAACATTCACCACACTGGTTATAATAATCAGTGTTTATACGCTCATCTGATGGCATACTGGTCTAGCCAATGGCTTAGTGTGTTTGTGTAAACACCTTTGTCCTGTATTAGGCCTAGACAATACCAGTCCTAGGCTTGCAATGTATATATTTACACAGCTTTTGTAGGATATATACTGTATATAGATACTGTATAATTGGGTAGGTTAACACTGATCACTGTGTCAGGGGAACACATTAGGGATTAAACAACTGGTATCATCTCACTGACAACAAGCAGCTGAAGGGAATTTCATCTTGAATTAATGATATATTGGTGTAATAATTAGATTAAGCAATGTTCTTTGTTGCATATTATGGACTTTTGTCATTTCATCTTCTTGAAATGTGTTACCAGTACTTGAATACCATTGAAATACCGGTACATGTATGCATAATTATATAATATAATAAGATTATATATTAATAAAAGCAACAGAAGTCTTCTAACAGAATAAAAGGTTTATCGAGCTTATCAATATATAGTCAGACAACACTCATTGCAAAACTCAAAAATTAGCTGATATAGAGTATACTGGTGTCTTGTAGTAAGGTGGTAAAAAATTACAGACTTTAGCTGTGTTTACATATATTGCAAGTTTATAGGACCAACCTGGCCAGCCACGACCTGGGCCTGGCTTACATTTTATTGACTTTAATAGTGTAAACATACACCATACTGGCTATAACAATCAGCATTTACGCTCATCTGATATTATGGCATATGCCCTTCTGGCCAATGGCTTAGTGTGTCTGTTTAAAGTCACCTTTGTCCTGGATAGTAGGCCTGGACAGTGCCAGTCCTAGGCTTTCAATGTATATTTTTACACAGCTTTTGAAGGATAAATACTGTATAATGTATAATTGGGTAGGTTAACACTCGCTGTGTCAGAGGAACATGTTAGGGATTAAACAAGTGGTATCACCTCACTGAGAAGAAGTAGCTGAAAGGAATTTCACCATGAATTAAAAAATATATTGGTGAAATAATTAGATTAAGCAATATCGTTCTTTGTTGTATATTATGGGCTTTTGTCATTTCATTTTTTGAAATTGCGTGACCGGTACTTGAATACCATTGAAATACTGGTACATGAATGTGCATAATTATATAATATGAATAAAAGTTAAGAAACAGAAGTCTTCTAAAACAATAAAAGGTTTATCAGGCTTATCAATTTGGTCTAGGATAAATTTAGGTATTGAATCTTTTGGTATCTGTTTATACTAACAATTAGACAATAAGGAACATGCAGATTACATTATTACAGTAGGGTACATGTATCTGCTTATACTGACAATTAGACAATGAGGAACATGCAGATTACATTATTACAGTAGGGTACATGTATGTACAAGGTTATGCAGTCTCGTGAATACAATTGTACTTTGAGTAAAATTATGAGTATGCCACTGTTACTGTAAACATGCATGTTGAAATTTATTATTACAACTATAACTGACATAATTAACTTTAATTATGTAATATATAATTAATAAAATTATTTAAATTAATAATTATTAAAATTAATTATTAATTTCAATAATCAATAGTTTCAATAACACAATTGGTTTTTTAACCCTGCCTGCGAGACAATTTAGTGTTGGCAGACTTTCCCACTTGGGTTCTGTTCAGTACACTACCCACAAATTGCACCCCAAAAATAAGCAGTTTGAAAATCTGTTCAGTTTGGCAATATTAAAGCCTCAAACAGTAAGCGGGCGAGGGGTTGCTGCGTACACGTATTTCTAGTTTATATTTTAAAGGGATATGGCAATATAAATTAACTTTGTCATTTGATAGAACTCGTAAAATGGTATAAGAAGACCTTTTACAATTTTTCTGTATCTTTCTTGGTTTTTGAAATATTTCAGATAATTAATCTACAACCCGCGATCTTGTTATAATCCCCTCGCCGGCGCGAAGCGCCGGCCGAAGGCCGAAGGCCTGAGGGCGAGGGTGCTAATATCGACCGGCGTTTAGTCCCTTATCACGCGAGATTCAAGCGGATCCTGATTTCGGATCGGCTTTATAGGTATATATATATATATATATATATATATATATATATATATATATATGATCAACCGTCCTCATGCGCGGCATCGGAAAATGTGGCACTGGTAACTAGATACTCAGATTAAATTGAACCGTCACAAGAGACATAGTTTTTTGAGGAAATAGAAATCCGAGTCCGAGTATGTATTTTGACTCGCTAATTCCAAATCTGTTTTCAGAATTGAAAACGGTTATATATTGATCGAGATTATCATAGCCGACCAAGCCCGGACTAATTTCTAAGTACATAAACCATTTTTACGAAGGGTATTCACGTTCTCGTAATATAGTAGACACATATGTGATGTATTTTGACTCGCTAATTCCAAATCTGTTTTCAGAATTGAAAACGGTTATATATTGATCGAGATATTCAACATAATATTCGACGAAGTGACCGGCTAATCATTATTTACAAATATTTAGCCGACAAAGCCGACTAACTTTCTAAGTACATAAACCATTTTTACGAAGGGTATTCACGTTCTCGTAATATAGTAGGCACATATGTGATGTATTTTGACTCGCTGATTCCAAATCTGTTTTCAGAATTGAAAACGGTTATATATTGATCGAGATATTCAACATAATATTCGACGAAGTGACCGGCTAATCATTATTTACAAATATTTAGCCGACAAAGCCGACTAACTTTCTAAGTACATAAACCGTTTTTACGAAGGGTACTCACGTTCTCGTAATATAGTAAACGCGTATGTTATGTATGTTGACTCGCTAATTCCAAATGTGTTTTCAGAGTTTAAATCGGTTAAATATTGGCCGAGATAACGTTCAAAGATTTCTTCGACGAAACGGGCTTTTGGAAATTGTGAATTTTTGCAAAACAGAAATAATACACGGCCACGGCGTGCGAGGTCTGGGCACCATGGATGGAGAAATTCCCGTAGGGGGGGGGGGGGGGGGGTAGAAAAGGCGGGCGAGGGGATTATTGCGAATTCGTATTTCTAGTATTGGACCTAATTAACTAGGGAATTGGTGACGTTACAAGCAGGGTAAACCTGACGAAACTACTCCATAGGTGACCGAATTTCCGCGGAAGGTTTTTTAAAATGTTGTTGGCCAATTTTCAAATGGAAATAGTGCAACATAATCGAGTTTCTGGCTCATAATGTTGGCAAGATAAAAATTTCACTTTATCTTACTTATGACGTCACATGCTCGAAAATAATTCCAAGATGGCGGACAGCACGCTGTCTTTCGTCAAATTATTTCGAAAACCAAAAAAGATAAGGGGAAATTGTAAAAGGTCTTGTTTTACCATTTCACGAGTTCTTTCAAATGAGTTAAAGTTAATTTATATTGCCATATCCCTTTAAGTGAAATATTTTATCAAGATTTTTCTGATTCAGTATTATGGAGGCCTCAGAAGTTCTGCATGGTACCTCTATATTTCATGCGATTCTCATGGCAATATATTATGTGTACTAAGTCTTTTACATGGTTATGTTTCTGGTACAGTTTTTATGATATTTTGTATTAAATATAATACAGTATCTATTCAGCAAATTCTTCGACAATTTCAAGGAAGGTGCATTAGCAACTGACCCAAATAAGCTAAGTGCCATTTTTAATTGTAATTGACGATTTTAGCATCTGGCCACTGCAAGGAATCGTCAATGAACTCCACCAGTTTAAATATCCATCAGTTTAATGGTGTCTATGGTTGTAGCTGGTGCAATAAGCCTGGAAAAACTGTCGAAAAGGGAAGAGATTGCACATTCACTCACCCAAAGAGCCAATTGGAAAGGCTCTGAATAGCATCGATGGCTTCTCCTTTATTATACTGCAATTCTACATGGATTACCAGGGCTGTAGCGGAGTATATTTAAGTGTCACTGCAGGTTGTGACACTTAGGGTGCATGCTCCCCCCGGAAAAAAAAATTGAAATCTCGAATCTCTGAAATGCCATGTTGTGCATTTTGGAAAAAGATTTTAAAGAATATTTTTGTCAATTTGTATATGAAACACTGATTTTAAATTGTGGGTTCTGTCACATTTTGATAACCACCGAGTCTTATTGATATTATATATATGTTATTTACCGGTTTGGAGGTCCGTATGGAGAAATATTTCCCGAGGTCTCAAAAACGGCCCGAGGCCGCAGGCCGAGGGACGTTTTTGAGACCAAGGGAAATATTTCTCAATACGGACCGACCAAAACGGTAAATAATTTATTTATTTTTTTCCTTAATATCCTGGCTTGTTTTTTTGGTCGTCATCAGTATTTCTAGTCAGTGGACAAAAAAGAAAAGTCTGTGCTTTTTCTTCGTCAAGAGCTTTTTCTTTTTTTTTCTTAGAGAGTTAAGTCTCTATCCGGATAAAAATATCACTTATATGTCTTTCAATATGTTCAATCTCGTTTGAGTTAATTTTCAAATGTTTTTAGAATATTTTACGGCTTATAAAACGCGTTTAAAACTGAAATTATGTCGAGCGGTCCGTATGGGCTCATACGTACCGCTCGTTAGCCAATCAGAAAGCAGGATTTGGTAGGATACGGACCGGAAATAAATAATAATTTATATTATATATTACAATCTGTCGTACTCCAGACAAGTATAACTTATTTATATGTCGGCACGTTAATTCTGCCTATTGTTAAATTTATTGGAAAAAATTGACTGGAGTAAAATAATACCACGGCAGTGCCGTGGCGCTTGCTACGGCCCTGATTACTGCCATCGATAATTTCCCACATGCTTCTTTTAGTTGAAGCTGTGTTTTTGCTTACAAAGTCCAGTATTCAATCATTGCAGGAAATCAATAAAGCTGATGCGTGTCTGTCCAAATGCGTTAAAGATTTCCAGGAACTATATGGTGATGTTCATACGACTTATAATGTTCACCAGCTCCGTCATCTCACACAGACAGTAATTGACTGGCTACCCCTGGCCGCCTACTCAACCTATAATATTTATTTGAAGGCTTTAATTCTGCGTTGCTTAAGCTATTTCATAAGACACATTTCATGTGGCTTCACAAATTGCCAATTCATTTTTATTATATCGCGCACTCAATTCGATTTCCAGCTGTCCTCTCAACAATGGTGGACCAGATGTTGTGTAATATACCTACATGTATACCTAGTTCAAAGGCCATGCACCACTGAAAAAGGAAAAGAGGATGGGCAACAACACAGTTCTCTTAGGTGCTTCTTATACCTGCAATTTGTCAGTAGAAGAAAAGTACCTTGTTGGGAATTGTTATGATTTGTTATGAACTTGCAAATGGTAACTTGCTGAGTTCATAACAAAGGCTGTTGTCAAGGGAAGCGTATTTCACTGCCAGAATTACACACGGCACTCTCGCAGGAATAATTACATTGTGGGTCTGAATAATGGCTAGACAATTGAACTTGTTGATTTTGTTTTCAATTGAAGAACTGCTGTGTTTTGCTTTTGCAAAACCCATCAATTTGGAACAGCATTGGCTATATAACGACAATGGATGTGGTCGGTTATGCAACCACATAAGAAAAGTGCGTGAAGAAGCATCAGAAGAAGTTTAGTGATATCACAGATAAGTATGCCTCTATTCAAGGTATATGAATGAACAGGGTACGGATACATTCATTTCCAAGTTGCCAAGTTGACAGAGATTATAGTTTGTAACTAATTAATAGTTTTATAAGTATAGCTGGCTGATCATTAATGAATTGTCTCGCTTGGTTGAGCCATTTTCATCATCATCATCATAAACTTTATTTAAACCTCGGGTTGATGGGACTGTTTAGGCCCCTAGCAGATACATTGCTAATATGCCGAGAAATAGAAAAGAAAAAAAATACTAAGCACTAAATTTACAAATATAAAACATTAAACATTAAAATCTCATTGTACGCACAGCGCTACAAAAAGACTCTACATTAATTGCTGTTCTTAAGGAGTCTGGTAAAGAGTTCCAAGTCGTTGTAGCGGTGTACGAAGTTGAATTAAGACCAAAATGTGTGGTTTTAACTCTTGGAATGCACAGTTTGTTAAGTCCTCTAAGGTTCTTAATATTATCCCTAATGGGAAAATAGTCCTTCAAGTACACAGGTAGATAGTTGTACACAGACTTGTAAACAATAATAAGCAAATCTTGTATTCTCCGATCCTTCAGAGTATAGCCAATTTTATCAGTCAGGGAGGTAAAGTCCAAAGACCGGTCGTCGTAAATAACATTAACATAAACATTTGTTAAGATTTTATTGTGTGCATTTTCTAATAATACAGATTACACAATGCATGTAGAAATATCTAAGATATACTATATTGTATTTTAGTTAGAATATTATCGCACAGTATAGGAGATTACCAGCCTTATACTGTATGTATACTTGTGGACACATGTGCATGGATCCCATGTAGAAACATATTTCTCACATGTGAAAATATACAGCTCACATGTTGGTAACATGTGGTCACATGTTGGCCACACGTGAACACGTGCGTATCCCATGTGGAACAGATGTGTATCCTATGTAGAATTTTCGTATAAGGGAGTAGTTTTATTAGACAAGAAGTGTTTTCGATTAAAGATGGCTGCGCTCTATAACTTGTTGATGTAATTTTCTCACTCGAATAATTGATTGTTAAGCAGACTTGGTGTCTTGCAGAGCTTGGTAGATATTTGCTTCGTCTGTCCTTTGTGAAAGGTCGAGAGCCATATAAGGGCTTTGTCCTTCAGGAGAAAACGGTTCAGCGTAAGCATGGTCAGTGCTTGTACTATCGCCGTAATCGCCTGTTTCGTTTTTGGGGCGAATGTTCAACACTGCCTCATAATTGCTTTCTGGTGAAATTCCTTGACTTCTTTGCGAATCTTCGCGATTGTCAGATTCGTTAAATACAACATTCTCGTATACAGCATGTTTCGTTTGCTGATCGCGTCTGATGTTTTTGTCTTTTTTGTTCTTTTTAATTTTCCACCTGTACAAAATAAGATAAAACAAAAACACATAGTTCTAAGTAACATTTAGCAACTTTGGAAAGACTGATTAGTTATTAACCGAGTGTGAGGTCTGTACGAAAAAGTATTAGACCGATCAAACGAGATTAATAAGGAATTTATTATATGGTTTTTGGCTCTTAATTTATCCTCGATTTTAATACTGTTTTGTTTTGCGAACTGGCAGTTTAAGTTTCCATGCTTGGTTTTTCCATGACTTCATTTCTCATGCAGTGTTTGTATTCCTTTCTTAACCTGTTTTGCTAATTATGTTCTGAAGGCTGTTGTTTGTATTGTTTGTATTGTTGTTTGTATTGTCCTTAATATGTTCTTAATCTCGTTCAATTCTCATTTTTGGTTTGGCTTATTATTATTATGTTGGGCTTTCAAAAACCTGCGGAGAAGCTAAATAACAAGGCAAAGCATGTTTATGTATCGAGTGGTCATGATATTAAGCGTAATTCTGGTTTGTCGCGAATTGAAAGTACATACGGAACTCATGTATGGCGCCTTCTTTGAAATGCATTGCTGGTTTTAAGCTTGGAAATGTAACCGCCTGCATGGTGCTGTTAGCTGGCGACGTTATTACAAATCCTGGGCTTGTAAAAGATGCTTGTGCCATGTATCATAAAGGTTGTAGACGAAATCAGAGGGCTATTCAGTGTTATCCGTCGTAATTTATCCGTCGTAATATGTCTGCCATAGTAAGGATAGAAATCGACACGGAAGGGGCTGTGTGGTGTTTATTAAGAGTAAATGGCCTAGTAAGCGGAGAAAGGATTTGGAATCTGACTCACTAGGACTGGCCTGCATGGAAATTTGCCAATGATAGATAATGCAAAGAATACTATTTTTTGGGTTATGTATACAGTATACGCCACCAATTATGGACTCTGATAAATTTCTCACAGACCTTGAGGTACTTATTAAATTGTACTTATTAAATTGAGCGATGAAGCAAGCAAGGATATTATAATGGGAGATTTTAACGCTAATGTGATTGCTATACAAAACTTGCAAGGAGGTTGATGCATGAAACTCGACTCCTGCATGACTTGAATCAGTTTATTAACGAACCTACCCGCGTGACGGAACACTGAACGACAGCTGTTGATCTCCTAAATAACGCTCATAGAATTGCTTCGCATGGAGTACAATAATTTGCAATTACTCCATTGTTTTTCCCATGAGTCTTGGTAGCTCAGTGGTTCAGACTCGCGCGAGTATTTGGGCTTCACGATCGTCCATGTATCGTTGGCTACTCTAAGCTCCCACATTCACTACACCAGTGTATCAATGAATGAATGAATGAATGAATGAATCAATCAATCAGTCAATCGTAATTTATTCAACCACGTAATACAATATAATATAATAATTATGTGTAATTAGGTAATATAAGTGTATCGAACTAAGATTGTTTAAAAACTTTATAAACTGTTTTATGTTGTCCGTGCCGTATCTGGAAGACAGTTCTATAGCCGAATACTTATGCAACTCCAAAGTATTTTCACCCTGAAAGTGCCTACGATAAATTTAGTGCATTTATGTTGGCACGATTTAACATTTCTTCCTATGTGTTGAACTTCCTATGTGTTGAACATAGTAGTTCGCATCTTTTAGTTTTCTAATTTGAGTATTGTCAGTGTCGGTTAAAGACTGGGCTAAAGTAATCCAAGTGTGGTAAGATGCAGGCTTTATAATTATATACTGTAGTCTAATCATTATTTCGGGGTTGACTATTCTCCTTATTAAACTACGCCTTGCTGAACATTTCGCATAAGACTTTTTTAATTGGACCTTGTATATTCGTGTTCCTTAAATGTTAGTTTTCCATCAACTGTACTAGAATGTAAAAGAATCTGTAAATAATAGCTGACTGCCATTAGCAAGTTATTCAATTGAAGATTGTATAGTTATACGCTGAAGGACCAAGACTCCGCATTGATCATGTACAGTACTCCAATGCAATGGGCGAAATACTCTGTGGTATAACCATGAGCGTATAATCTCATGCAAAGACAGTCTCGATAGAAAATAATTTAAATTACTTAAGTCAAAGCAACAATTGCAAAATATTTTCGATTATTCAAATTAGCGTGCAAGTCTTTGTGTTAAACAGGATTTCAAAAAGCCAGAAAGATTAGTTGATAAATTCGGACTAACTGTATTGTATATCATTTGGTTACACATAACTTTCTCAAAAATTTCGACAGGGCTGATAGAACCGAGACAGGCCGATAATTATTTTAAACTGTTTCATAAGTTTTATTGTACACGCATGGGGTGCATAGATTGTTGCTTTTCTATTCTGTAGGACAGCGTTGAGTGGTGATTTATAAATTTTGTAACTTCCTCTGTAATTATGATGAAGGCGATATTAAATTTCAGGAGATTTTCAGAGATGTCTTGACTATAACAACATGATAATGGTTATATAAAAAGAACGGGTGTAAAAGGAAGACCTTTTAGGATAAAACCATTAGAGTAAAAATTATATTACATGCACAGATTTATATTAGTTATTAATAATGATTAAAATATTTAAAAAGTGTCTTTTAAATTCTGGAACGTTCTTAGCTTGTCTAATGATTTCATCTAAAATATTCCACGAGTCATCATGATAGTATAGTTTTTGTTTACCCTAATTTTTCTTTACTGTAGGTAAGTTATTTTGATTTTGAGTATTGTACCTATGTATGTCTCCCATGGCAGTAATTAGTATCATATTAGAGATAGATAAATCCTTTAAACAACGACTATAAAACGGGAATGGCTAAATGGCGTGGGGGGGGGGGGGGGGGTCGTGGGTAAATAAAATAAAATAAAATAATTCTGTATTGTATCTGAACTAGCGTTTATGGCGGTGGGTTTATCTGCTTGTGAACTGCGGACAGTGTTCCTATATAGACTGTGCAACCGACTGTATTCTGGACTGTATTACGGACTGATAGCGATTGAGATGAGGCGCGTGACCAGTAGTTTTGATATTTTTGTTCATTTAACAGTATAATTTGTCTCCCAAACTTCTGAAGCGGCGAAACGAACGCCTGCCAAATATTTTTTATTGGTTCTTCTATATGCGAACTGTACGATAATGAAGCAATGTAATATATAATGGGGCCGTTCATACGAGTGCCAGCTGTGTTCTTTACATCCAATAGGACGTGGCTTTACATCAATTTATACGGCGTTTTGGGTGAGGCGCGTGGCTTTTGTATGACGCAAACGTACCTTTTAGATGATTTATGATTATATTTATTTATACCGCGCTTGGTTGCAAATTATTAATAGAGCTGTAGTGTTCACGACAGCCGATAGACGATAGTTGAGTTGCTCGCAAAACACTCGTCATTAAAGTCTGACGAGTTATGTTCGCGTCTCATATTAGCCGCGTACGCCATGTCATGCAAATGGTAACTTTGTGTCTTAACACAAGCCGCGTCGTATCGAGGACGCTGTAAATAATGGGGAATCGTTTACGTCTCACATAAGGCGCGCCTTATTCAGAACGCTATATAAATGGATCAGTTCGCGTCTTGTCTGAACACGGTTGTCTGAGGGTCGTGGCTAGATGGTACACTCGCAGTTGAGGTGACCGTGAGGTACTAGGTCTGAGTCGTCTTCTGGACGATCTTTTTTAGTATGCGCGAGAGGTTGGACGAAATGAGAGATTGTTACGATCGGAAATGCCTGTATGATGAAATACATAATGGCACTGCTAACCCCAAAACAACTTAAATCCTAACCCTAACCCACCGCCTAATGGCTTTTCTAATCCCCGTCTAATGGTTTTCCAACCTCGTACCCAGGGTCTTCTCAGTGCCCGGGGAGGGAGCGTGCGGGATAGGAGAGGAGTGGAGCGAGAGAAGAGAAGACCCTGGTAAAGGCTGGTCACGTGACTCCAAGGATATTGGATTATTTTGTAACCTGGCTTATTCTCGCTTATATCATCCGGGGGGCCGGATCGCTGTGAAAACATACCAGAAACTTCTATAATTGAAAGTATAAACAGTATATGGATAATTTAAAAAGATACAATTTATTGGAAAGACAGTACGGACTGCAGACAAGTTGAAAGCCTTGAAAGATGGTGGATTACTTCGAAAAATACGTTGATTTACTGGACATTTGTTGCTGTCATAAGATAAACATGATTAGTATTTAAAATAATAGTGATAGTCTGACTGTATTAAAATTGTAAATTCGAACTGTTCTGGTGTTGATCATGGACGGCGACGGCAGTAAAAGCAATACAAATTTTAGCATTTGAATGAAACCACGGTCGATTGACTAGCGTATTTGACACTCCAAACTTGTTTTATGATCTCCAAAACTCTTCAATATTTCTAAAACGATTATAGTGTCTGTGTTTAAGTCAGTCTTAAGTCACATCTCTCCGCGAGTTACCGTCGTCCTAAAGACGTGAAAATGCTCTCAGTGGCGTTGTAAACAGAACGAGAACGGCGTTGAAATTACCCTTGCGAATAAAAATTATTCATTCTTATTGTTTCGCATGAAGATTATTTTGTTTGAACGATGTCCCCGTCCTAGGTTGCCGTCGTAGATCTTAAAGTCCCTAATGTTTATCTTATGACAGCAAAAAATGTCCGAAAATCAACGCATTTTTCGAAGTAATCCACCATCTTCTGTCTGCAGTCCGTACATGCAGTCCGTACATGTCTTTCCAATAAATTGTAATATTTTTAAATTATCCACATATTGTACTTTCAATATAAAATTTTGTGATATGTTTTCACAGCGATCCGGTACCCCGGACGATATAAGCGAGAATAAGCCAGGTTACAAAATAATCCAATATCCTTGGAGTCACGTGACCAGCCTTTACCAGGGTCTTCTCTTCCCTCGCTCCACTCCCCTCCCATCCCGGGCGCTGAATACCCTGGGTACGAGGTTGATGGTTTTCTAATATACTAACCTTTTGAATACTAATAAAAGGATCGTCCAGAAGACGACTCAGACCTAGTACCTCACGGTCACCTCACGGTCACGTCAACTGCGAGTGTACCATCTAGCCACGACCGTTATCTGAGGGGCTATTTGTAGTGGATCGAGTGCGCACTTGCGTGTAATAACTCTCTGGAGGAGGTATGTAAGCTGCGTACTATCCCTAATCGGCTCGTATAAACGTGGCTCTATGTGCCCCAACTTTTTCTCTTATATTAAAAACTTGATCTAGTCGCGGTGGCAAATAAATTTGTGGCACAAAACGAAAATCGGAAAAGAAATTTCGGCGTATTCTCCATTTAAAAACACCAGTACTATTTTACTAAGAAGTTATTCAACTTACTGTTATTTCAAATTAATTAGGGACTTTAAGATCTACGACGGCAACCTAGGACGGGGACGTCGTTCAAACAAAAGAATCTTTATGCGAAACAAAAAGAACGAATAATTTTTATTCCCAAGAGTAATCTGAACGCCGTTCTCGTTCTGTTTACAAGGCCACTGAGAGCATTTTCACGTCTTCAGGACGACGGTAACTCACAGAGATATGAGAACTGTTCCTTAAGACTGACTTAAACACAGACACTATAATCGTTTTAGAAATATTGAAGCGTTTTGGAGATCATAAAACAAGCTTGGAGTGTCAAATACGCTAGTCAATCGACCGTGGTTTTATTCAAATGTTAAAATTTGTATTGCTTTCACTGCCGTCGCCGTCCTAGGTTGCCGTCGTAGATCGTAAAGTCCCTAATGTTTTTGTAACGTACGACCAGATTAAGGCACCTACATGTTTAATCTGGATGCTTAATTGTTGTATGTGATGCAGCATTGGGGTAGAGACAAAAGTTGGTCCTTTGATAGCACAGTCAGGTGTGCAAGATTTGTGTTTGTTAATTATTACTTACACCTGTATTCTAAAAGCTCACTTTGCACACTCACACGTAATTGTTCAAGTTAGTCACGCTCAAGTAGTGTTCAAGTGTGAGTGTGAGTGGAGTATGAGTTGTAATTTCCACTCAATGAGGGCCCACTCATGCGACTAAGATATTTGTAATTCTTATTCAAAGAGATAACTCAAGTGTGACTTGTTGGAATTTCACTCAAAGGTATTGTAAGTCGTGAGAAAGTTTACGGCAAGTTGAAAGTATGGCACAAAGTAGACAATATTTCTCCGAATTGGAAAGATCGCTGTTAACTGAGTTGGTTGGCAAATACAAAGATGTTCTAGAGAGCAAAATAAATGATTACAAAACAATAACATTTAAAAATGACAAGTGGGAGACGTTAGCCGAAGAATTCAATTCGCAATCCGGTGTGACAAAGAGAGATTCCAAACAGCTGAAGAAGTGTTGGGAAAATATAAAGGCCCGCGCAAAGAAACAAATAGCAAAAGAAAGAAGAGAGACAAAATTAACTGGAGGGGAACCGGCGACAATCAGTCAAGGGGAGGAAGCAGCAGCTGTTGCGTCAATAATTCCCGCACAAATCGAAAGTTTGGCTAATCCTTTTGACGATGATAATTGTGATTCAGGTATGCAAATCTTTTGTTCATTATATGAAATCACATAACCATCATAATGCCAAAAGTTGTTTTGCTTATTCATCATTCATCACATCATTGCTTGTTTTTAGGTAACGACAATGTCCAGGATGCAGATGAGAATAATCAAGTGAAGTCAAGACACAGGAATTGCTGAAGTCTGTGGTCGATACTGCTCTGACAGCTTCATCTTCCAAAAAGCCACAAATGTCTGTGGCGCAAGTTAGTTGTTTGGAAATGCAAGCCAAACAACACGAACGTGAGATGGAAATTTTGGACATGTAATTTGATTATACAGCACAAGAGGAAAATGGAGGTCATGAATGCAGAATTTGAATACTGGGACAAATTGACAACGAGTATAAAAACCACCACAGAACAGCCAACGAAAATAAATGATGAAATGAATCAAAAAAATTATTTGTGTAATTGAAAATTAAATAAATGGTTCATTATGTAAAATGTTGGTTTATTAGAGTTTGACGCACTGCATTTCCCATTCGTCCCTCACCAGCAGGTTCAATGTAAAGCACTTCCTCCCCCACGGGAAGGTCAAGGTCCTCATCTACAGGATCATTTCGCCTTCGTATAAAATTGTACAACACAGCTGTAGCCATTATGATTGTTAACGTGGTTTCCAGTTTGGTACGTAGTGTTTGCGAAAGGCATGGAAACATTCTTTTCCAGACACCAAACATACGCTCAACTGTATTTCTTGTTCGAATCTGAGAGAAGTTGTAGCGTCGTTCTGTTCTGGTTTGCGGATTACGCAGTGGTGTCATTAAATAGGGTCTGCATGGATAACCGCTGTCTCCAAGCAATACACCCGATATATCACCTCGTTCAAACGTTGCGCACAGACGACTGTTATCAAAAATCCTAGCATCATGGACACTGCCTGGCCACCTGGCAACAATGTTCTGAAATTCCAAATGCGGGCCACAAACTGCTTGAACATTTATCGAAAAAAAACCTTTTCTGTTCCTGAAAAGTTGCGCATTATCACCCCCAGGACTTACAATCTTTATGTGGGTACAGTCAATAGTACCAACAACACCAGGAAATCCTCCGATCATCCAAAAAGCACGTTTCCTTTCACGCAGTAAATCGCCATGAGGAAAGGCAATGTAATCACTGTGTAAACGAGCGATAGCCTCAGATACACGATGGATTATCCTACTCGCTGATGGCTGTGAAATATCCGATAGGTCCCCACATGCTAGTTGGAATGTACCGGTTACATAAAAACGTAGAGTTAACAACAGTTGTATATCTACAGGTATTGGTTTACCACGGTCATTATGAGGTAAAATTGATGGACCGATCATTTCAAGTAAATAAGGGAAAGCATCTTTTGTTAGTCTATATCTACCTCTGAATTGCTCTTCGTCGTAGTTATCGTAATCGAAATGGTATTCTCTTCTCGCATTTCGAATGCTTGGCGGAATCATATCCATTAACGCTAACCTATTAAGCCACCTATCCACCATGTTTGTAACGTTTATGAATTGTGAGTGGAGGGTGAGTGTAGTCTCATACTCAGTGAGGGTGAGTGGAGACTCATTGAGTGTTAAGTTGCACTTAATGAGTACGGGTGGTCACTCATTGAGTGTGAGTGTGAGTGAGCTTTTAGAATACAGGTGTTAGACCTCTTCCATTTCATTCATAACCAATACACATAACTTCCAATGGTCAACGGTTATTTTGAAACTTGTTGCAAATCTTGCGTTGGGCTCTGTTAAAAGTGACGTGTTTCACCTTTCAGAATTTTGTTAAATTGCTTTCCAAAATGCAGGAAATGCCCTTTTTGAGAGTCTAGATTTCAAAATTTTCCAGGGGAGCACGCCCCCGTGCCCCTGCATAAATTTACACAAGGCGCTCGGTTGTGCCCCCACTTTTAAAACCAATCCGCGGTCCCTGCTTTGTAATAGTTGTGATAAATGTTGTCATATATTTATCACTTATTTACTGAGACCGAAGGAAACAGTGTGTTTTGTGGACCCGAGACCGCCGTTGTTGCCCGAGGCGAAGCCGAGGGCAACAACGGCGGTCGAGGGGCCACAAAACACACCGCTTTCCCGAGGTCTCAGTAAATAAGTGTTTTGTTATATAGTATATTAGTGTCAAAGTATGAATAATTCACCGGTTATTGGAGTGAACTTTGAAACCAAAACTATAAAACAAAACTATAACAGCAAAACTATAAAATGAACTTTGGAACTTCACGGTTGACGCGAATGCGCACTGCACCCATTCTATTGTGGACCGGTCAATAAATGTTCTGTTATGGACCGGTTGCCTCGTTGCCAGGGCAATGCAGTAAACACGACGTTTTGCGGACCGGCACGTGATACGCTTTTGTTCAATCGGAAAACAGAAAAATTGAACTTTGACACTAACTATATGACAAATATATTTATTATATGGCACAAGGTACTTCCGGTGAAATTGCGTGCTCTGACTGGCTGAGACACGTCACGTGCCGGTCCGTTATTTCCCGTAATGGACCGGTCCGGATAACGGATTTTGTCAGCCATTTTGTTTACAAAGGAGCGAACAACGATAGGAAACTTTGAAAAGCAGCAAAAATTGAACTAATTTAGTAAATTAAGCACTAAATCATGTACGAGTCGGACCACGGACGATGAACAATCTAAATGAGAGTTTTACTATCATGAAAGCAATAGAAGAACAAGAACAAGATTGAAAATGACGATACTATCACTCAAAACGTATGTAAATTATGTTGTTTAAAAAAGCCATGCCATATAATAAACCTCTTATTAACCTCGACCGCTTGGTCATTACGGGAAAATATCAGACCTCGGTCTTTTATGTACGAACCTCGCCCTACGGGCTCGGTCCGTACTGTCAAGACCTTGGTCTGATATTTTCCCGTAATGACCGCGCTCTCGGTTAATAAGAAGTTAATATTATTCAGTGATTTCGTGTTGTTAAAAGGGCATGTGAATCTAAAATACAACTTTCTGCGCGCTAAAAAGTCGGTTAACAATATTATTAAAAGTAAATTTCACTGCACTGTTTCAGTATAAATTCTCAGCCCTAGCGATAAAGCCTTACTAACAGACGATGAAAACAACCTCAAAAAAACCTGCAGCTGACGTTATGGCCTCATCTGTTCTCGTTGGAACGTATCAATTATGTGCCATTCTCTTCGTTAATAAGTGATTTGTCAAGCTCCCTGATGCTCAACATTCCAAATTTTTTGGGTTCGAATGCATGCGTTAACTTAAAAAAGATATAAAATCAACTGACCTAGTTAATAAGTAGAAAATCAACTACCTAGTTAATAAGTAGATCAATAAATATTTCATATTAATTCTATCGACTGCGATTATAGTTTTGTTGGTGTCTAGTTTTTACATGCATACAGTAGCATCATACAATGTTAATCAAGTTGTTTTTAGATGTTTTCCGTTCTTTATAACTGTTTGTCGCCTTCAGTAAAGGATACATAATATTCACGTTTTATATTTTATTTTATTTACTTTTTTTAATTTTACCCACGACGCACCCACCCACGCTAATTAGTCAATCTCCTATAAAACGACTATAGCACTAGTATATAGATATACCGTCGATGCCTACAATTTTTTGTACTTAATGTAATTCACAAATAAATATTATAATCCTCATTTGGAATCTTTCCATTCATTGCTTTGATGATTGGATGGTCCGAAAAAATCATCAACCACAACCATTTTCACTATTATCAGTTTCTGCAACTTGTTTAGGTTTTGTAAAAATAGTTCCATTCACAATAGGGATTGTACCGTTTGTTTTGTGGCTGCCAGAGCGTGGAAAGGAGTGGCCTCATTTTTATCCAAAATTCTCCATTGGTGTCGAACGCCGTTATATGCATTTTGACAAAATTCCGTCATTTATTTACGTTTTATTGATGTCACTTTAATTTGTTTGATTTATATACATATCCCATGAAGTTAGAGATATTTCACGCAGAATAGCTGGTGTAATCCACAGTAATTCATTGCATCGAATTTGTTGTTTTCTTATAGTTTTCTTAAACATCATAATATATTAACATATATAAAAGGTACCGTTGGAAACTGGAAAAGAAGGCTGAACTAATAGTATAGCAAAGCGAAAAGGTGGTAAACTGCCAAGAATTCATTAATTCTTGGCAGTTTACCACCTTTTCGCTTTGCTATATATTCAACACACTGTCCACGCAGCACTTTACTTTCGAACTAATAGTATGTTTCTTACCATTATAAATGGTCTTTTTATTTAAATCACTTTTATTGCTTATATGTTTATAGAATTGAAAATGTTTCTTTCCTGAATTAAAAAAGCAGTCATTTCAACTCTGGATTGATCTGTAGCTACAGCACATTATCAATATCTTATGTAAAGACAAATAGACAATACTTCCCACCATCAGCGCGTTTTGCATCAAGTTGAATTAGTCCTTTGGTAACCCCATTAAAGAGATTTCTATTATAAATATCCTTTGAGTAGCTATTATTATCGCTCTACCTTCTGAACAAAAGTGTACCGACGACCACCAGCAGCGTTATCACGACCACAAGCACAACAACAAGAACTATGACCATTTTTTGTGAATTTGATGTATTTTGATGTGGCTTCGTCTTCACTTTTAGAATACCGGACGAAGAATGAGTTACCTTGATAAAAGGATAATTAGGAGTAGACTTAACAATGACAATACATATATTATTCGAACATTTCAAGCACATCTCTCCCCACCTCTCCCTATAATATAATAATAAAGACGTTTTAGGAGCATTATTCAACATTATAGTCTCAATGCTCTTACAACAATACATTCCTAACGCTAGGTAAGTTACTTATAAAACTAATTACATTTCATTATCAAATCAAAACTACTAATAACTACAAAACCTATTAATTCGAAAAAAGAAATGTCTTAAGTGCTGACCTAAAACTACTAATAAACACTGTCAGTGCTTCTAATTTTCTCAGGTAATAAATTAGCTTTAAAACGGCAACCGAGAATGTTCTGCATGTCTGGACTGTTGTATATATGTATATACATGTATGTCATGTTTACAAAGCTATATGCATCCGTATTATACGCCGCTAACTTACTTCAAGTTTTAACTAATATGACTCCTCTGACTATACGAACGGCAGAATATAAAATTAAAGCGCGGTGAAAACAACTTGTACTAAATTTATTACCACATTTATATAACACAAATCTGAAAAAAGTGAACGTAAAAGATGGATATTGGAAGTGAGCAAAATTTGCGGTTGGTGCTCTTATATATCTTCAATGATTCTCGAAGACGAAAACAGTTATAACTTCTAATACATGGAAAGTAAAGTAAGTAGAAAGCTTTAGATTATTCCAAGTCAATTGGCCGGAAACAAATCTTCACCCCAAATAACATCCACTTGACTATTGGTCCAAGCACAATATTTAAGCTTTTAACATTTGAAGTTAAATGGCAATGTTTCTACGGATGGGATTGAATTGCGGTAAAGACGTTGAAAACTATGAAAAATAATCACTTTGACAGCGTCAATATATATTAAAGTGTTTATGAAACGAAATTTTCGACCTCGATTTTATTTGATATTCTTATAGTTCGTGCTTCGCTGATGATCGTAGTGCTGTTTATTTTTGTTCTACGACTTTGCAAAGTAGTTTTATCGACCTTCAAAGTTGACGAGTGGACGTCCGGTTCATCGCGCGGTCAAAACAAGCCTTGTGACGTCACTGGTTGTACTCGGCGTGTCAAGGAACATAAACAAGTATAGCAGAATCACGGCAGTGAAAATAAAACGCATCGATAATAAATGCTAAAGAAAGTCAGAAGTGTCTATAGAAAATCGCAAGTCTTGCTATTAAATCAAGAGGACGAAATTCACTGCTTAATCTTCATCATTAACAACAAAATAGTAAATTAAATATGCATAAAGAAAGTGAAGTGGTGCGTCGAGTGTACGCCATTGAATATATTCAATATGTTCCGTGGATAAATCATCGGATTTTCACGTGTTTTCTTTTGAGCTGTTGATACCGACTGGAACTGTGTATATTTACAGAAACTGTGTATATTTACAGAAACACAAGTGGTTCATTTATATTCGATACCGCGTGAATGTGTGTGGTTTAAAACTTGAACCTGTGGCCGTGTGTAGATACATCTCGTATAAAGTCAGCTGTGCGCTAATAGTAAACGTGCAGCCATCCGATTAACACGCACAAGGTAGCTTTTTTCGTGGATCTAAAGGACTTAGATAATAAAATATCATTTAATAAAGTAAGAACTACTAAATTCAAAACGATTCGGTCGTGTATAGCTTTAAACCGTGGCTTGTTTGTGCCGACGCACAGCCACAGTTGATTGAAACATGATGCGAAGCAAACATCCAAACTTAAATAATTGTTAGCCTATAAAAGAAATAGATATCACTTCGCATTGTTTTCTGTTTACCAACAAATTGGGTTTATACATCAAGAATATAACGCGGTCTGCGATGTGTATTACTAGTACTCGGTAACGCAAATAACTACTGTGCACACCCTGATTACTTAGAATGAACGGCTGAACAGACTACAGAACTGACATAATTGTCGAATATAATATCAATGTGATACTGTAATATCAAATAGCACAGATGCCACAGCAGAATTCATCAAATATACTGAGCAAGAAACACAGAAATGAGAAACATGTACCCCGATGAATTGGTCAGTTAATTGTAATAATTGCATGTTGCCTGTTGTCATTGTTGATGTCTTGCGTTTACAACAACAGTATGAAATTTAATTTCTGCTGTGCAGTTCTCTTGAAAGTAGGTGGTTATATTTCTGTTTTGGATATCTAAATAAAATATAATAAAATATATTCAGGCATACCAAGGGATTTTGTTTTACTTTCACACTGTATTTGAGTTAGGTCTCATGAAAGCTGCCACAAGCACAGTTCATCCGACATATGCGTCTGTCCGAGTTGCTCTTGTGCCTCTCAATGTTTGAAAAACGACAAGTAGAAGCATATTAAACAAAGCATACAAACTGTACGATTACTGAACGTGCATGAACGACTATTCGCATCCAAAAAACGCAGTTTCAAGCTTATTATGACGAATCATATAAAGAAACCATAGTAAAATACTATAAGAATCTCCAGATGACTCTAACCAGTGACGTCAAACCGCAACTAATTCGGTTCCAGACCCCGGACGTCTTGTTACTCAAAATGTTACTTTCAGACGAAAAATAAACTACTTTCTAAAACCCGGAGAAAAAATTAATCACACCACGTTATTCAGCGCGTCAAAAACTATAAGAATATCAAATAAAACAGGGGTCGAAAATTTCGTTTCATAAGCACTTTGCGAAAGTGCAAGTTTTACTCACTTCTGGTATCTAACAATATACAATGGTATAACGTTTAATATGCTCAGCCTATCTAATATGTGATCAACAATTAACTTATGTGTTTACTGAACGGTTTACTTTTCATCATGGGTAATAACACTCACGTTATAATAGTACACGCGTAATAATATTCCATAGTTTGTATTTGGCTTGAGTGGGCCATTTTCATATTCGTTAGTCATTCTTTTCCGTCTACTCGAAGAGCCACTGCTACTTTTACCATCGCCAATAACAGTCTTTTTAAAACTTCTATAATCACGTTGTTTCAATGCAACATATGCTGAAAAACCTTGCTTGCTTTCTTCGTAGGTTTTTAAATCACTATCAGTAATATTTCTTAGCACTTCAAAGTTATCATCGCTGGATAGTCTTTTAACAATGATCTGAAAGAAACTAAAATTCTAAAGATTAAGATCGATTCAAAATGAAATGAAGATGTGATTTAAATTATTGAACTCATTTTATTCTGCACGAGTGGCTTAGATTTTAATGGCTTAAAAATAAAGCACGAGGCAGCTGTTCAATGTTTGTTGATTAATTACTATATTTGTTATAATCTCAGCTTTGTAACGCATGTCTATAGCGTCTATATATGTGAATTCGGTTGACTATATTTAAATATTTCAATAGTAAGATTACCAAAAATTTTTAAATTTCTTGATACATCAGATACATAGTTGAAAAACCCTAATGCGGATTCACAAGAAGCTGTAAAATATTTATTTAGACTATCCACGGTTTCACTAATCTGATTCCTTTTTTATTATTTTTGGCATCAGTCATAACGAATTGCATATCAAGTGCATTCATCACGTAAATGTAAATTAAAATAATAACTATTTCTCCTATTTGATAACTATTTGGCATGGGTGTTGATTGCAAAAGTGTTCGCCGTGTAATCCACTTTGGCCCATCAAAGAACTTAGAGTGCTATGTGCAAGAGAGTGGACGAGCAGGTCGAGATGGCAAGCCTAGCAGTTGTATAATACTGTACAATGGTTTGCTATCCAGTCATTGTACAACACGCATGAAACAATTTATAATCAATGAAAATTCAACATGCTTGAGGCAGATGATATTTTCAGATTTTGATGTCCAATGCTCTGAATTTGACATTCTGCATCAGTGCTGTGATAACTAGTGTGCTGGAAAGTGCAAGTGTGGTAGCAATGAATACAGTAAAATACCAAAAATAAGTAGTGATGAAGAGGAGGTAGATTCTGCTAGATCCTGTGAAGGCCAAGTGATCACCAGATCTGTAACATCAGAGGATAAGAGTAAACTGAAAGACCTCCTTATATTATATAAGAAACAGTTAATAGAGAAAGAGCTCCACAATATGACATCAACTGTTGGTGTACCAAATGTCTTTTTGAAATTTGGAGGGATTCAAATCAATCAAGTTCTCCAGACATGTCATAAACATTTTACACTTCAAGATGTAATAACAAATGTGGAGATCTGGAGGAAGCATCATGCAGTTGGTATTTCATCTTCTATTGCACAAGTTTTTAATGACATTGAAGTAGACACGGAGATGTCAACAATTATTGAAGATGAAATGAAAATTGGAATGGAATGGGAAGAGGTGAGAGATGACCCAAGTTTTCAGAGTATGGTGGACAGCCAAGACTGGGAATGGTACAATACAGAAACATCAATGGAGTCCAATGTAGCCATGAACAAAAGTAGTTTTTTTGAAGATTTTGCAATGACAGACAAAGACTAAAATTACAGCCTGCAGTATATGAACTGACTAGCAATTGGTTTCTAATAGGGCATTTGCACGATGGTCGATTATACATTGACGATCTTCAAGCTCATATCCTCAGAAAAATGATTCTGAGTACTGGACAGGAATCGAACCTGTAAAATGCAGTAATTCCTGTCAGAATAATTTTTCTGAGGATACGAGTTTGATAATCGTCCATGTATCGTCTGTCTACATCGATCTCTCCTACATTTACTACAGTGATCAATGTGATGCGACTATAATTTCAGAATGCTTTGCCCAGTACTTATTAATGTTACAGGTACCTATAGGATACTTGTAAAACATTCTGGTAGTTGTGGTCACATGACTCTATCAAATGTTGTTGTGCAAATGGCCTAATTCTAACAACTATATATTAATTTTATACAATGCACATAAAAGTCTATTTGTCAACTGTTCAGGAAATACATGTATTTACAAGTATATACTTTTTACAAGAACTTATACATTGCTGACCAACTATTTACAATTAAAACTCAGACAAGTGTATAATACAAGCAACCAGAAATGTTAATCTTTAGAAGGCATAAAAATTCCCATATGCTTTTCTCAAATCATTTATTTTCTTAACATGTAGTGTTAAAAACGGTTAAATATTTTAAGTAAACAAATTTTGAATAAATATTTTGTTTGTTAATTAAAAAAACTAGATATGAAACTTATACTGGACACTTCTGAATGAAGAAACTCAGAGTGTGTGTCCAGTGTAAGTTTCATATCTAGTTTTTTAATTAACAAACAAAATATTTATTCAAAATTAGTTTACTTAAAATATTTAACCGTTTTTAACACTACACGTTACGAAAATAAATGATTTGAGAAAAGCACTGTAGCAATTAATGTTGCGGTACAACATCATCTAATTATTTAAACACATGTAGATACAGTAAATGCCAGATACAGTAAAAGCAAACAAATTAACCTTGAATGTTGGGAAAACAAAGTACATGATAATAGGGAGTCAGTTTATGTTATATCAAATACCTAAAGATTTTAAGATACAGATAAACAATGTATCCCTTATAAGAGAAAGATTAGATAGTGACACTCTCAAGTTATGAGATTAATAGTCACTCTAATGAAATACTGGATGTTCTAGGTTGGGAAAAACTAGAACACAGAAGAAATATGCAACTTGCTGTGCTAATGTACAAAATCTACAACAACCTTTCTCCATTGTACTTGAGGAAGATTTTTGCTAAAACGTCAAATGTTCATTCTTACAATGTGAGAAATTCTGAAACAATTCTATACATTCCTAGATATAAATCCGAAAAAGGAAAATGTAGTCTTCATTATAGGGGCTCTGTCCTTTGGAATAAAATCCCTGTTGAGGTTAGAGATCAAACTAACATACGATCATTTAAACTGGGTATGACAAAATTGTAAATATTCTGTAAAATATTCTTCATTTTAAATTTTATATTGTTAGTTTATTAATAGTTCAGTTTTTATACACTTTTTATATTTCTTTAATATTGTAACACGGCTCTCTGGAAGACCATTTATGTAAAATGAAGCGATACCGTGTTTTTAAATAAAGATGATGATGATGATGATGCCCACTAATAAGATCATGCCACTTAATTAAATTGGTTCTTATTTAAAAAAAAATAAGGGTTTTATTTTGAAATTTTAGTGTAGAAAAATCTCAAATTCAGACTTAAACAATACATCCAGATCACACTAAATTAATACAGTGCTGTATATCCAGATACTTCAGGGGCGATGATTTCATAGTTTTTCGTTTGTAAAGTATTTAGAAACATTTTTAATAAGAACTTGACACCAGATTTTTCATTAGATATCAATGCTTTGTTGAAATATAGGTTCTTACTAGTGGGTGTTATCTATACTTAAATACTGTAAGATTTTTAAGTTTACAAAAACTATTTAGCAATAACTTTAAATAGTTATCTCTATCTTGCTTTTCTGTGCAGAATTATGTACGTTTTATGATCACTAATCCAGCTATAATACTTTTGGAGATCAAAGTCATATAATAAATTTGGCTTGAATTTTGAAAAGAAGCCATAACATCTACCAGGTGTCTTGGTAAGGTCATTCTGTTTCACAAGTTCACAAACAATCTTCTTCGTGTCAGCCTTCTCTGACCTACGGGTATGTTTACCTGATCGCTTGTACAACAACATTGAATTATCAAAGTTCTCTGTAAGCTGTTTTGTTACACCCATTGCATGGCAAATTCTGTTGATTGACTTTGGACTGGCATTAGGATCCAGTTTCTTCACAGCATCTTTGAAAATTCTGTTCAAAAACTCAAGTGCAAGGTCAAGAGGAATATTACCACCCAGCTTTTGTTTTCGTTTTGAAAATCTGTTCCACACTAGGCTATTTGCAGCTTTGGGACTTAGCAATGCATGTATCTGAAAAGCATGTAAAGCCCTTCCAGAGCATACTGGTAGCTGCCCTAGTCATGATGTAAATGCAGCAAAAGGAATATCCAATTCGTGATGACTCTAGCTCCATCTCTCTCAGAATTACCATTCCGTAGTCAAGCAAGGCTTTCTGGTAATTGTACATGTCATCTCTTATATCTTCTTGGTGGATTTCAGTAAGAAGTGGCTGTTCCTGTATGTTAACGGGAGGATTGTGAGACTGCTCGTGAGACTGTCGCCATTTTACATCTGAGCTAAAGGTCTTCTTACAGCCCGGAAAACGACACTTGTATCGACCACTTGGTGTCATATCCTTGAACCTTTGCAATTTACTGCTTCTCTTCTAGCTCATTGGCGGCAAGAACAATTTTTTTGTGCTTCGCTTCATCGAGAATATACTTGTCAACAATAGTTGCTGATAGTTTATTTAGGTAATCTTTCTTCTCAGCCTTGGTCCACTTTTCTATCTGGTTTGGTACAATCTGTGACATCTCTTCAAGTTCTTCAATACCAAGCTCCTTCATTACAGCTGCAACAATACGTGACTCTACTTCTAGCAAAAAGAAACGTCTGTTTGGATTTACTGCAGCATCAACATCACTTCTCACACTACGACGGTTAATTAAATTCCGGTCACTGTACAACGTGCACTTATCCCCAGCTGATGCTGGACTGTAGAGATTAGAAAATGCAACCTTAAAGAAAAAATGGAGTTGTAAGTAATAAAACAAAAGATTGAATAATTTTGATGAGAACACCACCACAATAAATATAACAATACATGTAATTAGAAAAAGAACAACAAACAACAACAGCCACAATAGTAATAACACTTAATTCATAACACAAATAAGTTATGCCCTTACTCCAAGTGCTTTGTTTCCACCATGCCAATCTGCTATTTCACAATGTAAACCATCTAAACGCTCCTCTGGGGTGAAACCATTGCTGAGTCTCATGTTGGCATTCACTGCTCTTTCAACAGTCAGTTGATCTCCAACAATTCCGTGACTCGTGTACCTTCGTTCTTCTCCATCACCAACAAATGGAACATACCCATGGAGTTCCTTAAGTATTTTAAGTGTCCCATTTGCATCATTTTCACTCTCGAAAATTACCCCCAGGAATGTCTGGAAAATTAACAATATATGAATATGGTACCAAGATATTACTTTATCTTCTAGTGGTGAAAACAAAATTTTACTGAATGAGTAAAATATTGTTTTCACCATGAGAAAATAAAATTTATATCTTCAAATTACCATCTAATGTTCTTCTTATTATATACTAGAAACAACACATTAAAGCTCAATTTGGTATTAAATAATCCCCTCTCCCGGCGCAACGGGCGATGATGCTAATATTGACCAGCGATTAGTCCCTCATCACGGGAAATCCAGCGATTCCAGTCTCACATTTAGTTTATAACATTGATATCTTGACTAGTGAAGTTATGGAAAATATGCCACATGGAGGAAATAAATAGTGAGACTTGCTGAATTTGTAGGTTTTGATGCTTCTTTACTGTATTTGTGGAGACTGTGTTTCTCAACAAATCTTTCCCAAATTCAAGGCAAGGAACATTTTCTACTAGAGTCCTCTGGACCAGGGTAATGTAATTTTCCCTCTGTGCTTTTTGTTCCAAGTGGCTAGGAAGACACTTGAAATTTTCCATTTGGAGAAGACCATCTATAGGACAATCTGTGCTCAAGTGATTTCCAGAAATCCTGTTTGTGGTGTCATTGACTGTAACATAATGTTTATCAATGTTCTGGTGTTCTTCGGTCATGTAGTGGACGTCCTCGTGGTAATCAACATTGTCAATGGTGAGCTTGAATCCAGGAGATGGTTCTGCACCTCCAACTGGGCTTGAACTAGGCTCTTCTGATGAATTATTTTCTTTAGCAACCTTTTCTGCAAACCATTTTTCATCTGTTTCAACCATTTCTTTAACAGGATTGTCATAATCCTTTCCAAACTCCTCCAGCTTCTTCTACAGGTGGGTTGGTGATGTCACTAATCTCAGTGGGGCTATAATCTTGACATAACAGGCTATCAAAAAATATAAAGCTATAGTACAGTTGTATGCACCTACATTATAAAAATGTTTGTTATTACTCATAATTTTATGTGATTAGATGCTCTTCATTTCATATAATACACAAAGAGTGTTTCATCAGATATGAAAAAAACCAAGTTTTTTGAACTAACTTTGAGGCATTACAGTATATCTGATGAAACACTCCATCGAGTGTGGGATATTACATCTCAAATAAATTCATAAAGCAAATAGTGGTATAATTTGCACAATATAGAAATAATTACTTATCGCCCAGTTGGAATGGTATAAAAAAATTCCCAACATTAGCTGCACAGCATTCAGGTATGGCGATCGGTTTCTAAGTAGCACTGAAGCAGCTATTCCAACAGCAGGTATCCAGGAGCTTTTCTCCGTTTTATTCCTGTTGGAACTTCCTACTGCTAATACTGAGTAAAACAATGGCGCTCTCTTTTGCAGTTCTTCATTCCCTTTCTCAAATGAAAAATCAAGCATTTTCTCCTTTGCTTGGAGCAGAGATTTGAACACTCTTGTTCAATTTCTTTTAAAATGTTCACGGTGAGATGTCTTCTGATCTGTTTGCTGTTCCATGCTGCATTGGCTATTTGTTTATAAGTACCACGGACTAGCATTTTCCCCAGCGATTCTAAGTCTGGATGCAAATTTTTCTCGACAGTTTTACTCGGCCACACTACTCTTACGTTCACGGATGTTTTAGAGAACACCAGTTCTTTAACGGGAGTTGAATGCCTTATCGGAACAGGTGAAGGCGAACTGGCACTGAAGATATCAAACGCATGAGAAGTTTTACCTTGTGTAAAGGCTGGTTTCACTGCCAGTCCGTGAAGTGGTCTCAAAAGCTTCGTTGGAAATGTTCGATCGTTTGGTTGCACTCTAAAAACAAGTGTGTAGAAATTACACACATTTTTTTGTCGCCCAAACAGCACACTAGAAGCCGTGTTTTTTAACACGGATGTAAATTAGGTGTGTAAATTTACACGCTATATCGCGTGTAAACGGCTTGTCGCCCAAACGACACACTATAAGCCGTGTTTTTTTTAATCGTGTTTTTTTACACGCCATGCGTGCTTTTTTACACACTGTGTGTGTTTTTTTATTCACTGAAGACGTGTTTTTTTACACAGCTTATGGTGTGTAAAATTTTTACAATCAATCACGGAAGATACAAAGTATAAACACGCAATCTTAATTTAAAAGACTTTATTTCGGAAAAGTTAAAGATTATATACATTTAATACTTACACACAACACACTTCGTAAAATTACGGTCCTTACATATTTTTTTTTACTTCTGACAGCAAGACATTGTATTTACTACCACGATAACATATTCTGTTTGCTAACTCCAAGAAACCAAATGCCACGCGCGAAAGACGAGCCTATCAACAATGGAGGAACAACGAAGACGTTTCAAGACCGCATTCAATATTGTTTCGGTATAATATATCATTTATAGACCGTCCGCTGGGGGAATTTGTCGACTTTCACAAACGTTCGAACGCTAGCCGTTCGAATGCTAGTAGCCTGCCTTCGAACGCTTGCCTTCGAACGCTAGCCTTCGAACGCTAATAGTAGCAAGCCGTCTAGCAAGCTGATCTAACGAATGATATATTATCATCCCTCGGGGTAATATTTCGTCGAATTCCCCTCGCTCCGGGTCTATAAATGATATACACTTATATATAATCTTCATTATCACAAACTGTATAGACATATGTCATGAAAGTGTTTGGCTCACCGGTTTTATAAAATTATAGACCTTTCCATGGTTCTGGCTCGCCAATATCCACGTGCTCCCAGGTATTTTCCTTTAAACCGGCTTAGTTGTTGAGTAGTTCCTAAAACCTTGTTTCTTGAAACTGTAACGGCGGAGTATCTTTCGGGAAGAAAATCGACAATTCCTTTGGCTCTACAAAGCAACGCAAATTACAAATAGATCAGAATTAATATGCTATATCAACTCACCCTAATTATCCTTTCAAAAGACTAGCAAAACACACTATTGCCTTGACGGATTTTAAAATCACTTTCTTTTGAACCTTACCTTTCAGTTATCTAATAGTTCTCCCTTTGTTAGAAGTTTCCATTATCGTTCGGTAAAAATATACGTGCAGATCGAAGTTTTCAGTTTTGAATACAGCGCGATGCTTGAAAAGCATGATCAAACTTATAAAGTGTTGACCAATCACAGAACACTAAATACCACACCTGACTCAGAACTCTGTTCTGATTGGTTGCGCCAATAATCTGTTCCCCACTAGTCCTGACGTCACTGTGGCAAATGAGGCCATATCAGCTTTCGTTCGAGCGAGCAACTTCACGAAGAGAGGGAGATACAAAACGTGGATGGGATGCATGATTTTCGCATACCGGTTCCTCGAACCACGAAGTGGCGGTATCATGGACTATTGAAAGTGATATTCTTGGACTGGGTTTTGAAACTCCCATAAATTCATCAAAATTACTTGAAATTGGTACCAAAAAGCAACAAAGACAACAGCTACTCTTCATGTAAGTTATTTTTTATTTCATTTTAATAGTTTACAGTGTATTTAAAACAGATTTTGTCACAACTTCTCATAGATTATAATAGTAAATCCAAACAGAAGGTGGAGTCTGGGTAAGAGTTATACTATAATA
The DNA here is from genome assembly GCA_035772405.1 of Chrysogorgia sp. JL179-B06. Taxonomy (NCBI): domain Eukaryota; kingdom Metazoa; phylum Cnidaria; class Anthozoa; order Scleralcyonacea; family Chrysogorgiidae; genus Chrysogorgia; species Chrysogorgia sp. JL179-B06. The sequence continues at coordinate 5,410,856 of JAYKKM010000047.1, forward strand.
ATACAATAATATAACAATATAATAATATAATAATAAAATATAAATGTATTTTATTATATCATAATAAAAGAAGTTAACGTTTAACGGTGTCAGCGGTTTCTCTCATGCGGGTCCCGGGACTCCGGGTCCTTCGTTACCGTATATAAACACTGGCTCAAATGGCATTCGGCTTACTCACCGATCGTTCGCTACGTCGCTTATGCCTCGGATATCACGTAATAGTCTTTCTTCTTTATCTCCTCTGGAGATTATGCCGATTTCAAACGAATGACCGCTCCTTTCAACGGTGACTTCGCCTGTTTCAAACTTCGTCCTCGACCTTGACGAGTTCTTGGTTGGCGGACATTGCCGATGCAACCTATTCGGTTACCAAAGACTTCTGTCACGTCGTTGCCAGCCTGTTTCGGCTGTGATTCCTTCGTTGGGGCGCCTCGTTGCTTGGCCAGCCGACGGTACCGAGTCGACCGTCGCCTACGTTTTTGCTTTCGCTCGATAGCCCAGCTCGCTTTACTTTTAGCCATCCGTCGACATCGCATTTTCCCCTTCGCCCGGTTCTTCGTCAAATACAAGTTCCTGTCCCTGGCATTGGGCAGTCGACATCGTCAGGTACGAACTTAAATTTCGTTCCACCACAGTTAATAGTTTACCTTCGCTCAGCCTCGAATCTCGTCGTCGATTCTCTCGGTTCGTTGTTGGGGTCTTTTTCCCGTACCCCAATTTCCCGCGTTTGTGAGGCCGGGTTTTTCTTCCCACCTCGTTCGGCTATCCTAAACGCGGATTTCGTCGGATTTGCCCAACCTTTTGGACGATCCGTTCGCCTTGTATGAGCCGTCGTTCTCGCTGTGGAGAAGCGCGTAGTTTTACCCCCTCGTCGCAAAATTATCCGATATCAATTTCGGGGATTGAGGCGTTCACCATTTTCTCGCCGCGGCTTTACTTCGCGATATACTGTTGGTTGACATACGATCGCACCTTTTCGAAGGGACGCCGCTGCACGACGGTTGTTAACAGATCGGTCCAGGATGAACTCCGTTTAACCGATTTGTTCACTTTATTTATTTTTTCATACTTTGTCATCCGGGAATCCCGGCATTGGGTCTGGTTCCTCATACCGCTGTGTCGCTCGAGCTGCACCGGTATTCACCGTCGTTCGGTTTACCTTAGCGCCTCGTGGTGTCCCCCCCCCCGGTTGTGTGGCCGCCCGGGGAGGGTTTGTTCGTCTCGTTCCCTCGCTCTGTCGCATAATAATTCGCGGTCAGTCGCGTGCGGTTAGCTCTCCGTTTTTCAGTTTGCATTGTTTCGCACCGCTATCAGGGGGGTGTTCGTCTCCTTCTGTCGCATAGTAATAATTCGCGGTCAGTCGCGTGCGGTTAGCCCTCCGTTTTTCAGTTTGCATCGTTTCGCACCGCTGTCAGGGGGGTGGTCGTCTCCTTCTGTCGCATAGTAATAATTCGCGGGCGGTTAGCCCTCCGTTTTTCAGTTTGCATCGTTTCGCTCCGCTGTCAGGGGGGTGTTCGTCCCCTTCTGTCGCATAGTAATAATTCGCGGTCAGTCGCGTGCGGTTAGCCCTCCGTTTTTCAGTTTGCATTGTTTCGCACCGCTATCAGGGGGGTGTTCGTCTCCTTCTGTCGCATAGTAATAATTCGCGGTCAGTCGCGTGCGGTTAGCCCTCCGTTTTTCAGTTTGCATCGTTTCGCACCGCTGTCAGGGGGGTGGTCGTCTCCTTCTGTCGCATAGTAATAATTCGCGGGCGGTTAGCCCTCCGTTTTTCAGTTTGCATCGTTTCGCTCCGCTGTCAGGGGGGTGTTCGTCCCCTTCTGTCGCATAGTAATAATTCGCGGTCAGTCGCGTGCGGTTAGCCCTCCGTTTTTCAGTTTGCATTGTTTCGCACCGCTATCAGGGGGGTGTTCGTCTCCTTCTGTCGCATAGTAATAATTCGCGGTCAGTCGCGTGCGGTTAGCCCTCCGTTTTTCAGTTTGCATCGTTTCGCACCGCTGTCTGGGGGGTGTTCGTCTCCTTCTGTCGCATAGTAATAATTCGCGGTCAGTCGCGTGCGGTTAGCCCTCCGTTTTTCAGTTTGCATCGTTTCGCACCGCTGTCAGGGGGGTGTTCGTCCCCTTCTGTCGCATACTAATAATTCGCAGTCAGTCGCGTGCGGTTAGCCCTCCGTTTTTCAGTTCCCATCGTTTCGCACCGCTGTAAGGGGGTGTTCATCTCCCTCGCTGCCTCTACTCGGTACGTCGGGGAGGCTCGTTACGTCGCTTAATAATTAATAATTCGCGTGCGGTTTGCGGGTTCGCACCGCCTCGTCTCGCACCGCCTCGTCTCGCACCGCTGTCAGGTGGGTTGTTCGTTTCCTTCTGTCGCATAGTAATAATTCGCGGTCATTCGCGTTGTGGTTAGCGCTCCGTATCGGTTCGCACCGCCTCGTTTCGCACCGCTGTTAGGGGGGGGGGGGGTTGTCTCCATCGCTTCTTCTACCCCTTACGTCGGGAGACTCGTTACGTCGCATAATAATAATAATAATTCGCAGTCATTCCGCGTAGCGGTTAGCGATCGGTTCGCACCGCTGTTCGGGGGGGGGGGGGTATTGTCCGTCTCCTACGCTGCCTCTACCCCTTACGTCAAGGAGGTTCGTTACGTCGCTTAATAATCATCAATTCGCAGTCTTTCGCGTGCGGTTAGCAATGGGTTCGCAACCGCTGTTCGGCGGGGGGGGGGGGGGGGGGGGGGGGGGTGTATTGTCCGTCTCCTTCGCTACGTCGCTTAATAATAACAGTTCGCAGTCTTTCGCGTGCGGTTTGCGATCGGTTCGCACCGCTGTTCGGGGGGGGGGGGTTACTCTTCTCCGTCGCTGCCTCTACTCCTTACGTAGGGGCGGCTTGTTACGTCGCTTAATAATAATAAGTCGCAGTCTTTCGCGTGTGGTTAGCGATCAGTTCGCACCGCTGTTCGGGAGGGGGGGGGGTATTGTCCGTCTCATTCCGCTTCATCTCCCCCTTCCGTCGGGGAGGTTCGTTACGTCGCTTAATAATAATAATTCGCAGTCATTCGCGTGCGGTTAGCGATCGGTTCGCACCGCTGTTCGGGCGGGGTATTGTTCTTCTCCTTCGCTGCCTCTACCCCCTACGTCTTGGAGCTCGTTTCGGCGCTTAGCGGTCGGTTCGCACCGCTGTTCGGGCGGGGGGTATTGTTCTTCTCCGTCGCTGCCTCTACTCCTTACGTCGGGGAGGCTCGTTACGTCGCTTACCACTAATTCGCTGTTATTCGCGTGCGGTTAGCGTTCGGTTCGCACCGCTGTTCGGGCAGGGGGGTATTGTTCTTCCTCCTTCGCTACGTCGCTTAACAATAATTCGCAGTCATACGCGTGCGGTTAGCGATCGGTTCGCACCACTGTTCGGAGGGTATTGTTCGTCTCCTTCGCTGCCTCTACTCCTTACGTCGGGGAGGCTCGTTACGGCGCTTAGTTATAATAATTCGCGGTCATTCGCGTGCGGTTTGGCGCTCCGTATCGGTTCGCATCGCCTCGTTTCGCATCGCCTCGTTTCGCACCGCTGTCAGGGCGTTGTTCGTCTTCTTCGCTGCCGCTACTCCTTCCGTCGGGGAGGCTCGTTCCATCGCGTAGTAATAATCGGTCATTTTGGCGCGTTATGATTAGCGCTCCGCATCGTTTTGCATCGCCTAAGGGGGAGGGGGGGGGGGGAGTTTTCGCTACCCATGCATCTGACGTCGGGGAGGCTCGTTCCATCACGCAATAATTATCTGCTCATTCGCGTGCGTTTAGTGTTTGGCATCGGTTTGCACCTTCAATAGGGGTGTTCGCGTCTTTTTTGCTGCCACCGCTCCCCCGTTCATCCCAGTTTTTTTCGCGCACGGTCAGCGAGTCGCAACGTATCGCACCGCTTACGGGGGGAGGCTGTTCTCGCTCGTCGATAGTCCTGTCATCTCCTACTTCCGCCCCTTTCCGTTGTAGGCCTACCGTTGGTCCTTCCGCTCGTAGCTCGGGTCACTCCCCTAAACTTTCGGGAATTTCAGAGGGAGTTAGAGCGTACCGCGCCCGCGTGATTTTTTTTGTCGTGGAGGGGATTCTAGATGGTCTTTGATTCGCATGCGGTGTGCCTTGTCTCGGCGAGGCGCAACTTGAAATCGGCAATGCAAAATCCCGATGTTATCGATGCATATTTGGCCAATGAAGTTTCAAAACCGTGTTTTTGGTCCCGTCGCTGTTCCGCCGGTACGGCTCTTCAATGCAGCCCGTTTGGTGTTATCCCCGAGAAGAACCAGCCTGGGAAATGGCGCCCTCCTGGCCAAGTTCGATGGGCATCAAGGAACGTTCTCATTCATTCGTCGGAACGTTACCTCTTAGGTCTGCGATGGCGCAACCAATACTACGTTGATCTGAATCTCTCATTTGGGCTGCGGTCCACCCCCTTTCTTTTTTTTTTTCGATTCCGTTGTCGCCTTGCTCGAATGGATCTTGCGCTGCAACTACAATAAACAGAAAAGGTTTTCTATTCCACTACCATCGTTGTTTTGTCCCCCCCGCCTAACGATCGCGCCCGGTGATTCGAGTCAATGCGCGGTCAATGTCGCCAAAGCCCGGTCGGTGTTCGGACGTTTAGGCCTCCCTCTCCGGGTCCCACCACGCGCCTTGGGTATCGAGTTGGACTCGGTCCGTCAACTCGTGCGCCTTCCGTCGTGCAAAAATTCTCAGCGCTTTCCGTTCGCCTCGCACCCCCTTCGTCTCAACGTTGCCTGTCGCCGGGAGTTGGCGTGGTGGTTAGAATTCTTTCCCGTCGTCGTTGCCGCCCACGTTTGTGGTTCGTTTTTGGGCTCGCACCCGTGGTCCGTTCAATTCGTCCCGCCACTTGTCTTTGGCGGATGTTGAAGTATCTCCTGGTTCCATTCCGCCCGCATTTCTTCTAACGCCGTTCAGGTCACGACATCTGCCTAGTATTGGCTCTCCAACACGTTCTGGCTTACCGCGGTCTAAGCTGATCTCCTCACTCGTGCTGGCATTACTGGAAAGTACTCCAGTCATAGTTTTCCGCATTGGGGCAGCCGCGGAGGCAGGGGTACCGGCTCATTTAATTCAAGTCCTGGGTCGGTGGTCCAGCTCGGCTTATCGGGAATCCGTTAGCACGTCACCAGCAACGATTACGCGCATCGCTCCGCTTCTTTCAGGGGTTGGAGTCAGTCTTGGGAGGCGGTTCCCAACGGTAACCTTTCTCCAACCCCCCGTGGTTGTAGCCTTACATTGGAGGAGGTTCCGTTGGTTGGGGGTTGTGTGCCCTGTCGGTAGAATTAGCATCGTGGCTCGGCGCTATCGACAGGATAGCTAACCTCGTCCACCCCTGGAGGCGAGATACCCTGGGGACGAGGTTGCGGGTAGCTACTGACTCCATCCCCTCCGATCTGCAATACGGCAAAGTACCTAGATAATTCAATATGTGACGTTAGCGTGTGTCATTAACATAACGTGAGCATTGTTAACTATTCATACAAGGAAGGGGTAACGTATTTGGTATTTACGATTATTGAACACCGTGTGGGTAATTAAATGTATTTTATTATATCATAATAAAAGAAGTTAACGTTTAAACGGTGTCAGCGGTTTCTCTCATGCGGGTCCCGGGACTCCGGGTCCTTCGTTACCGTATATAAACACTGGGCTCAAATGGCATTCGGCTTACTCACCGATCGTTCGCTACGTCCCGCCCTCTCCCACCCCTTTACATTGTTTCTTCTTCAAATATCGCAGTTTAGGTTCCTTCGCGCCAGCTAGATTCGCATCCGTCGATGCTTGGCATATTGTACGGTGAGCTCTTCAACTTGGGTAAGTACCGATCTACATGTACTTCTTCTTCATAGTTTTGTTTCTTTCCCCGTTTTAGACGGGTGACTTTGCAGATCGCGGGATGGAGGAGGTTCCGTTGTTGGGGGGTTGTGTGCCCTGTCGGTAGAATTAGCATCGTGGCTCGGCGCTATCGACAGGATAGCTAACCTCGTCCACCCCTGGAGGCGAGATACCCTGGGGACGAGGTTGCGGGGTAGCTACTGACTCCATCCCCTCCGATCTGCAATACGGCAAAGTACCTAGATAATTCAATATGTGACGTTAGCGTGTGTCATTAACATAACGTGAGCATTGTTAACTATTCATACAAGGAAGGGGTAACGTATTTGGTATTTACGATTATTGAACACCGTGTGGGTAGTTAATATAATATAATATAACATAACATAACATAACATATAATATAATATAATATAATATAATTGTATTGTATTGTATTGATGGTGTATGATCGCTAATTGATGGCGTACTGCAGTAGGATGGCTAATTGATGGCGTATCACCATGGCATAATCCATCCATATTACCTGTAATATACCCAGAATCTTATCCCGGCATTACCACCACCATATATTCAGAACTCGTAACTAGGCTCTCGGCAACGGCTTCCGTAGCTCAGTGGTCAGAGCACTGCACTAGCATAGCAGTGTCACGGGTTCAATTCCAGCCACAAGGCCTTGAAGTTGCATTTTTTGCAACTGGTCCCGGTTTGGTCTTAAAATGTACGTATTCCAACACTCGAAATTTTCCTTCACCATAAATCCTTTCAACATGTAGTTTGATCGAGTGAAATGCCAAATATTACCTGTAATATACCCAGAATCTTATCCCGGCATTACCACCACCATATAATTATACAGAACTTGTGACTAGGGTCTGTAGCTCAGTGGTCAGAGCAATGCACTATCATCGCAGGGTTGTGGGTTCAACTCCAGCCGGAAGGCCTTGAAGTTGCATTTTTCGCAACTGGTCCCGGTTTGGTCTTAAAATGTATGTATTCCAACACTCGAAATTTTCCTTCACCATAAATCCTTTCAACATGTTTTACATAGCCTGATATAAACACGGTAACTGACCAATCACTGCATGCGTAAGACACAACTTATTTTATAATATAATATAATAATAATATAATATAATATATATAATATAATATATAATATAATTATAATATAATATAATATAATATAATATAATATATTGATCGTCCAGGTTGTTGTAGTCTTGAGAAAGACTTTGTTGGTGACTGACGGTTCGATGATGACTGCTGCTGAGGCCGTCAAAACGTCTGTCACCAACAATAGTCTTTCTCAAGAGTCAAGACTACAACAAGCTGGATGATCAACTTCACACATCTAATGATACTCCTATACTTCATTTTAATAGTTTACAGTGTATTTAAAACAGATTTTGTCACAACTTGTCATAGATTATAATAGTAATTCCAAACAGAAGGTGGAGTCTGGGTAAGAGTTATAATATAATAATATAATATAACAATATAATATAATAATAAAATATAATATAAATATAATATAATTGTATTGTATTGTATGATGGCATATGATAGCTGGCTAATTGATGGCGTAGGATGGCTAATTGATGGTGTATCACGATAGCGTAATCAATCCATCTTTTACATAGCCTGATATAAACACAATAACTGCCAATCACAATGTGCGTAAGACACGACTTATTTTATAAAATATAATATATAATATAATATAATATAATATAATATTACTATAATATAAAATAATATAATATAATATAAAAATATAATATAATATACAGTAATATAATATAATATAATGCAATATAATATAATATAATGCATATAAAAAAATGCAATAAGTTGCAGAGTTTTCTCATTACTATTACCAGACAAATTGTCAGGAACGAAGGCAATTCTGTTCCAGTCAGTTACCCTTTTCATGCCGGACCGGTGTCCGGTCGCTTATTTTTCAGGCTTGCTCTGGACTACCAATGCATTGCCTCTGGGGCCAGGGTAAACATAATTAATAAATTAATTCAAATTGATATATTTATTACTGCAGATGAATGTAATGTAGACCTTAATGATCAATGATCATCCTTGTGCAAACATGTTTTATGAGGCACTTGATGTTCATACAAGACTGGACAAATTCATTGCGACCAAGTAAGAACAAATGTTGATTGTATATTAATGAAAATAAAATTCAAAGTACCTAGTGTGGATGGGTAAGTTGCAACCGAGAGTAAACCAACATTGTAATTTGTTTTATTTAAACAGAGTTAAATCAACAATTATTCATGGAGTCCAATATAGACCTGGTGCTGTCCTTCGACTTGCAGAAATGCAACCAAATGCAGAGCAAGATTATCCTTTGTTTGGACTACTAGAGAGTATAATTGTGTGGGAGGATGAGAAAATGTTTCTGGTGACTATTTTGGAAACAGTTGGTTTTAAACAACATTACATGGACTATCATGTGGAAATGACAGAGGGGAAGACACTGTGCTGACATACAACAATTTGCCATGGCATGGTGTTCTACATTGTATTGAAAAAGGAGAACAAAAATTTGTTGTTGACAAAGACACTGCCAGTGTTGAACTCTTTTAACATATTATCCAATGTTTAATGTGTATAATATATAACATATAATTTATTATAATATATGTATATTATAAAACCACTGAAAATCTTATTGCAGGAAACAAATTATTAGTATATATATATATATAATATAGGTTCTAAGGATTTATGGTGAAGGAAAATTTCGAATTATACATTTTAAGACCAAACCGGGACGAGTTGTGAAAAATGCAACTTAGCGGCCTTCTGGCTGGAATTGAACCCGCAACCCTGCAATGGTAGTACAGTGCTCTGACCACTGAGCTATGGAAGCCGTTGCGGAGAGCCTAGTCACGAGTTCTGTATATTAATATATGGTGGTGGTAATGCCGGGATAAGATTCTGGGTATATTATAGGTAATATTTGGCATTCACAATCGATCAAACTACATGTTGAAAGGATTTATGGTGAAGGAAAATTTCGAGTGTTGGACTACATACATTTTAAGACCAAACCGGGACCAGTTGCAAAAAATGCAACTTCAAGGCCTTCCGGCTGGAATTGAACCCACGACCCTGCGATGCTAGTGCAGTGCTCTGACCACTGAGCTATGGAAGCCGTTGCCGAGAGCCTAGTCACGAGTTCTGTATATATGGTGGTGGTAATGCCGGGATAAGATTCTGGGTATATTATAGGTAATATTTGGCATTCACTCGATCAAACTACATGTTGAAAGGATTTATGGTGAAGGAAAATTTCGAGTGTTGGAATACATACATTTTAAGACCAAACCGGGACCAGTTGCAAAAATGCAACTTCAAGGCCTTCCGGCTGGAATTGAACCCACGACCGTGCGATGCTAGTGCAGTGCTCTGACCACTGAGCTATGGAAGCCGTTGCCGTGAGCCTAGTCACAAGTTCTGTATATACGGTGGTGGTAATGCCGGGATAAGATTCTGGGTATATTATAGGTAATATTTGGCATTCACTCGATCAAACTACATGTTGAAAGGATTTATGGAGAAGGAAAATTTCGAGTGTTGGAATACATACATTTTAAGACCAAACCGGGACCAGTTGCAACAAATGCAACTTCAAGGCCTTCCGGCTGGAATTGACCCTGCGATGCTAGTGCAGTGCTCTGACCACTGAGCTATGGGAGCAGTTGCCGTGAGCCTAGTCACAAGTTCTGTATATATGGTGGTGGTAATGCTGGGATATTACAGGTAGTGTTGGAATATATAGATTTTAAGACCAAACCAGACGAGTTGGGAAAAATGCAACTTAGTGACTAGGCCTCTGGTCAACTGCACTGGCATCATATTAAATTACTGTTTTAAATCTACAGCGGGGGGGGGGGGGGGGGGGTATTTTTCAAGAAACCCTGCAAGGAATATATTTTTATCTGCGACTTAAGTATTAAAACTGAATTGTGATCGAAAACCTTTAAACTGCTCGCTGTGACTCATGCTTCGCCTCGAAACATCAGCTCGTTTCATACGGTTCACCATCTTAATATTTTATATATATATATAGTCATACCTCGTGTATTCATGATCGAAGGCATTAAAATGTTCATCCATTCTGGTTTAGTCCAAGTTTAGACTTAATAGTGTTGGTAAATAAATCCATATATCAACTATCATTGAACAAAAACACGGTAATAATATACAATACGGTGGCATGTTTTAGACGATACATGACCATGAAAATTTATCGAAACCAAGTATCCATTGGCTAAATAAATCCATCGCCTGGCTCTGATTTAAAAATTTTAAAATACAGTAATCGTCGCCATGTTTAATACACGATGCATACGCACGCGAGTCAAACTCGCGGCGATTCAATACAATCGCCGCGAGTTCGACTCGCGTAACTCGCGTATTATATTTTGTTATAACACAAGCGCTATTTTCAGTTTGATAATCCTTCCAGGGACAAAATAATGAGCATTCAAAATTATGAAAATAACATATGTATTAAAGCTAAGGAACATGTTGGCTGTGATGTTTATAAACCGGAAAAACCTATATGAAATACCTCTGGAATATCTAAATCGAGGTTTTCCGTACGTTGTATTCCTTGGAAATTAATTTTAAAATAAACACGCTCCGCCGTCCTGAAACATGCAAGAAGTGCAGCAAGATGTGTAAACTTGAATGGTGTGTTTATTTAAGCTGTGTAAAATGAAAGCAAGGCGTGTAAATTTGAATGGTGTGTTTATTTAAGATGTGTAAAATGAAGCAAGGCGTGTAAATTTGAATGGTGTGTTTATTTAAGATGTGTAAAATGAAGCAAGGCGTGTAAATTTGAATGGTGTGTTTTTGCCTATGGCGTGTAAAATGAAAAAACTGTGCTAAATTAACACACTATTCAATATTCAATGGTGTGTAAAAATTACACACAAAAACATATGTGTAAAATAACACGCCTACGTGAGTAAATACACGCATAGGTGTGTAGAAAAACACACAATGCGTGTAATAAAACACGCATGGTATGTAATAAAGCACACACAGTGTTTTTTTGCGTGTTTTAGCGGCCACACTGTGCAATTTTACACACTAATGTGTGTAAAATTGCGCATTTCGTGTGTAATTTTACACACCAGTTTTTAGAGTGTGCTGGTCCCTCTACTGTTGCGTCTTGCTGCCTTTTAAGTCTTCCTTTCTGGTAAACACTAGTGAGATCCGTCACAATATTTCGTTCTTGAGTAAGTAAGCTTGATCTTTTTCGTAGTTTGTCCAAACACTGTCTGCAGATGTAAGCCGAAGAATCAGATACCACGAACGGCAATTGCTGGATGACCTCTTTCACATTAAATTTGGACTTTCCAGATACTAAATATCTTTCGTGGGATTTTTCAATCACACGAAAACACAAGATACACAAACAATTGTCGATTTCTTCTGAACAAGAAACTAGAACACTGTCCGCCATTGAAGGATTATTGCAGTAATTTATGCACGCGGGTATTTACGTCACAGACACGATTAGGTTCGCAGTTTAGCAGACTTCGAAATTTCGGGCTGCGAGCAGGCTAATATATTTCGGAGTTCGTAAATTCAAGATTAGCATCAGTTACAAATATATATTTGTACGTATGTCCGAGTCTGTTAATCAAGCATTTCATATATAGAATAATTTTTTAGAATAGCATTTCAACAGATATCGTGGTTGCAAGATTTTATCATTTTCCCCGTGTTTGTTAATTAAGGATGGCGTCCGAATTCAAAGAATAGATTGCGTCCAAAATACAACATTTGTTTCTCTAATAACTTTTAAATAGTCGTCGTACAACTATGTACGATATATCAAAATAAAGCTCAAAGCTAAAATAAAGATTTAATCCAATATAAAGATACAGAAGTATCGTACATCAAAGTGAAAGCTATATAATGTAAGAATTTAATAATGTAAAAAAACATTTCGTCAATCAAAAATGACATATAGTAAATTGTTTGCTACTTAGCAAACAATTAACTATATTGAAATAACCAAGCTACAACTTCCATTTAATATATAAAGGATGCATGTTTAAAATTGGAAGAAAACATATTTTAATATATAACAGAAGGTTCCAACATTAAAGGAAAGGATTTTAACTTCTAAATTTCTGACAATATCTATATTTTAGCTTAATTGCAATCATCAGACATTTTTGGGAAATTTTTTAAATACTTTAGATCCTTGTGCAATTTACCAAATTAAAGACCTTGCAAAATACAATTAGGTGTGTAAATGTAGAGAAACATTTTTAAAATGAGAAATAACTTGTTTTTCTTAAATATGAAAATCACTTAGGCCCAGGTCAAACGTGGAACATTTCATGAGTCGAACTCAATGCAAATGAACTTAAACAAAAGAGTTTCCCAATTTACATTGAGTTCGACTCATGAAAAGTTCGACGTTTGACCCGGGCCTTAGTTCTTCAATTTATAACTTTTTATTTGTGTGACAATGTGACAATATACCGGGTGGCGCAAAAAAATGTTCCCCCTCTTCGACTTATTGTAATTAAAAAACTGAAAAAGCTATCTTATAAAAATAAAAATTATTGAACGTAGTTATGTCTAACTTAAAAATTGATGTATGCCTTGCACATTTCTATAAAATATTAGCCGAGATATAGGCGTTTACACTCAATGTAGCGTTTTTGGAAGACGCGGACAATTGTCTGAAATGGTCTAATAATTTGCATTATGGCAATAAAATGGTAAAAACACGCAACAGTAAGAATAAATTTTGTCAGTGTCGTCCGAGTTTAAACGCCTATATCTCGGCTAATATGTTATAGATATGTTTAAGGCATACATCAAAATTTAAGTTATACATTACTGCGTTTAATAAACTGGCTAAGTTGAATAAGATGGCTTCTTTAGTTTTTTAATTACAATAAGTCAAAGAGGGGGAACATTTTATTGCGCCACCCGGTATATAATTATCCTAACCCTAATCCAAACCCCATACAAGGCAGATTTTACCTCTTCTAAACCGGTTAAACTGGTATATTACAAGTAATATTTGGCATTTCACTCGATTGAACTACATGTTCTAGGTATAGTTTAAAACACCAGTAGCAGTGTTTTAGACCCGATAAAACACTGCTGCGAGTGTTTTGAACGGCTTAATACAAAAACATGTTTTCAACAACCATGTTTTAAAAAAAACATGTTTTAACCACGTTTACTAACTTCACTGATTCAAGCCATTTTCGCCGAGAAAATCGAAGGAAAGTTTATGTACATCAGGACAAATCTTTATCACTGACATATAAAACCTCCGTCATGCCACTGATTTCCTTTGTCTTTTCTTCATGAACTATTAATACGTTTTTGAAAAATTTCGAGTGTTGGATATAGATGTGTGCAATACGGAATTTAGTGTGTATTCCGCTCCTGTATTTGAACAGTTTTCTTAGCTTATTAGGAAAAATGACGCCATTGTCACATATAGTTTAGCGTTAGGAATAGGGTTAGGAAGACAACTTATTTATTTCTTAGTAATTCATCAACGAAAAACACCAGTAGATTTTCGCATCGTTCTGTTCAGTGTATTGTAGCTGCTATTCTGTTGTACCTGGTATTGCACCCGACAACAGTGACGGCGAGGGTGCTAACATCGACCGGCGTTTAGTCCCTTATCACGCGAGATATAAGCGGGTCCATGGCTGCTATTGTACCACAAGCGGTTGTCATCGGCCATCGCTTGTGTTATAATTAGTTCTCGTGCCATATCTGGATTGTACCAAGCTACACTGACGAGCTGTGGAACAGCGAAACACGTGTCTGTAGATTGTACTATTACGCTCCTTCACTTCGGTGTATATATATATATATATATATATATATATATATATATATATATATATATATATATATATATATATATATATATATATATATATATATATATATATATATATATATAGTACAACACAACTTTCAAAAAACATTTTGGGAATTAAAAAATAAATAAATAAATAAATAAATAAATAAAATAAAAATAAAAAAATAAATTTCAGACTGAAATGGTCCATCGTGAAGCACGCCGCTGCCTACCGAAACAGAGCAAGGAGATGCCACCTCTGATTAGAAGAAAATCTAATTATCATGAAAGCTGATAAAACTAACTTATTAAATAAAAGAGCAGAACTTTTCTCGAAGTGCCGGCACAAAAACAGATTCTATTTAGAGAACATATGCCGGAAAAATAGACCAAAATAACTTGAACAAAATGACACCTTGACTTTCCGCCGAAGACATCATAAAAGAAGAGTTGAAGCGGATTTTATTTCAGTTGCCTGATGATTGCCTTGTGCATGAAACTCTGAGTAGTGACAAACATATCTTTTAGGAAATATTTATTTATATATATATATATATATATATATATATATATATATATATATATATATATATATATATATATATATATATATATATATATATATATATATATATATATATATATATATATATATACGTGTAGGTTTTGGTCTACGAAATGCAAAGAGTGCTCAACAACATATAGTTAGAGCAAATAATAGATGCCTTAAGATTCTTTTACAGATGAAACAAGTTGTAGCAGACCAGTTTTGAGGTAAGCGAAAATATATATATATATATATATATATATATATATATATATATATATATATATATATATATATATATATATATATATATATATATATATATATATTATATATATATATATATATATATATATATATATATATATATATATATATATATATATATGGTCAACGGCCACCGGCGAGACGAATATATATCCATCAATCACCATTTGGTTGGTTGCCCTGTTTAACTGGCAGAAAGTATGGCCAAAAACATAGAGAAACACCAACAATCAACGCGAAATCGGCTTGCTAAGAAAAAAAACAGAGCGATACTATTTATCAAAACACCGTGAACAAAGGCGACAAGTTGTGCTGCCAGGTAAGTGATTTAAATAATAGCCAATAGGTCTGGATATTTTAATTGGTAGTATATACACAAGCTTTCTCTGCCATTGTTATGCTTTTGCTTTCCCTGCCGTTATGCTTTTGCTTGAAAAACTCTGTTTTTAACAGTCCTGGACAACACCGGTCGGTGGTCCCTGAATGTAAGATTATTACTAGGCGATAGCCGAGTGTTTTGCTAGCTTCTCGAGTGCCATTATAACTCGATAATCACACAATACAAGGTTTTTTATTTCTTTTATAAAATAACGCAATTAAATTTACAATAAAGCCATGAAAAATACAGATTTAACTATTATATGTCGCGTTGCTATGTGCGTGGCTTTCATCGCGATTTTAGCGATGAAAATGTACTCATCGTTGCAGTTAAAACATTCTGTTGTGTTAGTACCTTGATTACCCTATCCAAGTATTGTATGACTTCCTTTTGTGATTTAAACAACTTAAAATACGTCAAGACGACAAAATCTACGCGAGGAACACGTTAGCTTATGCTTTATTGACCGGTTATAATGACACAGTTTTTTAGCTCAATCAGACAGCATGTTGTCGTTCATTTACTTCCTATTATTTTATAATACTAGATATAATTGCATGGATGTGTCAGCTCAGCCACGAAGCAGGTGAAATGCACCTTGATCATCCTGATTATGTTTATCATGGTGATATAATTTACTGTAATGCATGCATAAATGTTGTGCTTTTAATGGGCATTTGCACATTTGAGTGGTGTAATTGTAAACATGCATTGTAATAATAATAATAATAATTTATTTCTAGCGCATTACAAAAAATCTCAATGCTCTTACATTATAACAAGCTATGTTACATTCTAACAATAAGTTACAGCTATTAATATAAAATGTTATCAAAATTAGATGATATTATTAAAAAGAAAAGTCTTCAAGTTCTTCTTAAAAGTATCTATATTTGTAATATTCCGTAATTCTAATGGTAGCGCATTCCAAAGTCTAGGAGCACTAGACGAAAAAGCCCTACGGCCATAAGCCTCTGTACTGTACCGAGGGATTTCAAGACGCTTCTTATCATTAAATTATTAGATCGCAAATGACGTAAGGGTTTCTTCATGACCAATAAGTCAGAAAGATAAGTAGGTGCAAGACCATTGACAACTTTAAAAGTCAATAATAAAAGTTTAAAAATAATTCTCTTTTCGATTGGGAGCCAGTGAAGTTTACGGAGAACAGGTGAGATGTGATCGAACTTCCTTGTTTTAGTCACGAGTCTGGCAGCTGAATTTTGGATTCGCTGGAGCTTGGAGATTTCCTTAACTGGAAGACCAAACAGGAGGCTATTACAATGATCCAATCTAGTTGTAACAAAAGCATGAACAAGTTTTTCAGCGCATGCTTGATTGAGATACTTGCGAATCTGACCAATATTCATTATCAACATGTTAGGCCTCATGGCCTGGCCTCCACATAGTGTTTCTGTGTGAACACTTTTGTCCTTGGAATAGAACTGCACATGCAATGCTGGTCCCATATATATTTAAGCTACTCTTGTGATTGTTTAAGTGCTTTCTGAAGGACATTATAGTTGATCATATATTTTATTACATTTCTTACAAACAATCAAATGTAAAATTAATATAATATGTGCGATCACTCGAACTAAAAGTATTACCTTCATCAACAAATTTACAAATCTGGCTGCTGGCAACATACAAATTGGGCATACACCAGGAGAACATTTATATGTGTATTTTTTAAATTGGGACAATAAAATAATATTCTGGACATACAAATTAAACAGCTTTATTCCTATGGGAATGAATCTGAGAGATTTTTTTGAATATCATTATCTGGTAATCTGTTATAAATATAGGGCTTCACGTTTGTAACTTGTGTCATTTCGATAAAGGAGCAGGGTCCTGAAACGTTAAAAACCAAGCAAATGTGTTCAGAGTGTTTTTTTGAAGGCGCGGTATATTGATGTTTATAAACCTGAAAAAGATATATATATACCGTAGAATCCGTTTATATGCCCTGGGATTATACAACTTACTTCCAAAGGGGTTTTGAGTGGGCTTATAACCGCTGGAGGTTAATAACCAGGAGAGATTATAAACGGTATAGAAAAAATGATTAAAAATGCATAACAGGCAAACAGTTGGCACTTTTTCACTTAAGTTATTGCTTTAATAGTCAATTAAGAAAAATGTAAGTTGAAAAATGATGCCCTGTATTATATAGCAAAACCTGCTGCACACGTTATGTAGCAACCTCAAATTGATTTGTCAGTAGTGAGATATAGAATGTTGCCGTAACTTTTTATCTATTATTATTTGCTTTTATTCTCTGATTTTTTGTTAGGAAAGGTGTTAATGGAAAGCAATGCTGGGCTTATATCTGTGTGGGCTTAATTACCTTATATTAAATCAGAAGGTATTTTCTGTTAACAAACAGGGGGCCAATAACTAGGGGGCTTATAAGCGGGATGGTATGTACGTATTGTATGATTGGGTAGGTTGATGCAGTCTCACTGTGTTAGGGGAAATGTTAGGGATTGAACATGTGTCAGCTCACTTGCGACAATGCATCAGGCAAAGGGCATGTCATCCATTATGGGTTAAACAAATAAATGATATAATTTAGATAATACATAATGTTGCATGCTCTGCTGTTGCATAGGCTATTGGGTTAATTACCATTGGAATAAATATGGCATGTGTTAATTAATATTATGATAGCAATAGAGCTCGACTTCCAGTGGAGTAAAATATTTATCAATAATTATCAGTGTATGCATGCACCATTGGTCATCCACAACCTATAGGGATGTGGTGAATTATTGCAGATGTTGGATATTGAGAGTCATTACGAACCATAGCTGACATAATACTGTTTATAAGTTAATTATTTAAATCATAAACAATTGGTGTCTTACGTAGCTATATGTGACAAGTTAATTATTTCTTATTGACCGATTGTAGTGTTCACATCAGAAGACTTAAAGTGTTTGAAATAAACTCTCCTACTTGAAAGAACTATAGAATTAATTTAAAGATTGGCATTTACAACTCTTCCATAATGATAATCTCACTTAGATCTTTAGATATTAAAATGTGTTTGATATGTAAATCAGAGGTGTAGCCAGAAGGGGGGCCTGAGGGCCTGGCAAAATTACTGCCCCCCTGACAAAATTCCTGCCCCCCCCTTAGAAAATGTGTACTCTTGGGTCTTCATTTTCCTCAGTTAGGCTGCCCCCTAGGTTTTCCTGCCCTCAGAGTTAGTATCCACTGAAAATCTATTCGGATTGGCAAATGAAATGGTTATTATCTTATACAGTAAGCTGACTAGGGGTTGTTGCGTATTTGTATTTCTTGTTCTAGAGATGAGTTTTCGTAAAACTCTTTCGTAATACCTGATTTCGTGTACTTCTCTTCTGCTTAACGCGGGTAATCTAAATGATACTTGGGCTTCGTGCACGTCGACCTCCAATAACTCACTATCAGAAAACGAATCTTCACCAATCCCTAAAAATAATAGCATTGGTCTACATAAGATAGTGAACATCAAAGCAATGAAGCCTATAGATCTTGAACGACAATTATTCATGTAATAGTTACGTTAACTCTCTCATTACCTGAGGAATTGACTGGTGTTATTTTATATATGCATGGGCATAGTATTTATCTAAGCCGAAAAGATAACTGACTTTCGATATCTTAAATCAGTTTTAAAAACTATTTTAATCTTAATCTGTATATATATATATATATATATATATATATATATATATATATATATTATATATATATATATATATATATATATATATATATATATATACAGACGGTACCGTTCCGGCCTTTTGGGCCTCATCAGTGTAGTGCTGATGAGCAGGATGAAGATGACTGCTATTTACAGTCATCCTTGATGCCACACGAATGTGGGACATCAAAAACCATGCCAGAGTGCTCAAACTGCAAGCAGTGAGCGTGCGCACAATGCATTAGCGACAATGGTTTTCATCCTGTAGAGTGCTCAATATGACCTATATAAAGTCATTTCGTATATAAAGTCGTTCGGAAATAAAGTTAATCGGAAAACTTCGCTAATTTCCCACTTTAGTAAACTGCTAAACGGGTTTAATTTGATCATTTGATTTCCTGACTGGTTATGGTATATGTTCATTAGACGAGATTAAAACAGAAAGTATATCGTTTGGAACGCGTTCCAACCTCGTTCCGAACGCGTTCGGAACGAGAATGGAACGCATTCCGGTCGCGTTTCTAACGCATTAGGAACGCGTTCCGAACGCGTTTTTCGTTAGGTTAATTCTGAGCAGTACTGTATGAGCAGTCTCGATATGTCTGTGTATCATTTATGAAGTTACATTTTAATATATATTTGTAATATATATATTTGCGAAAAGCAATTATCTTAAAGTTTGTTGTAAATAAACTGATGTATAGGTGTATACCTTGTATAAATTGCCAAAATACTCTACTCAACAGAAGTGAAATTTGCAAATGCATCATACGAATAAATGAATGAAATAAATCTAATATATCCGTTATAAGCAAAACGGTAGCTTCAAAAAGAAACAGAAGTAAACGTTGTGTAAATGTTTTATCAGCTTACCGCTGTGTAGCGTTGTTGCTTTCCCCATGACAAATTGACTTTTTCCTGCTGAGTTAATCGCTTTAACTGTTATTGTATAAGTGGTGCCAGGATGCAAACTGTAGATTACTACGCTATTTTTCTGGTTTGCTTCAATTTTGCATGTCCCTGGGATTGCGCAAACTTCGTACTTGTTTATTTTTCCTTTTGTTTCTTTGGACTCTACCCACGAGACAACTATCGATGCAAAATAAGGCGTAAGGCTGATGCTTTCGGGTTTACTTGGTTCTAAAACAAAAACCAAAATCTTTAATATTTCTGTTATTATATTATATAGAAAAAACAAGCTATAGACAAACAGAAAGACAACAAGGAAACAACTTATAATGATATGCGAATTTCTGTAGATAAGGTAAATTAACTATTGGTCAGACCAAGAGAGACGCTTCGATTACCACACACAAATATCTAAAGAACCCAGGCACTCCATCAAGATTTTTTTCGTTTATTTTGATGCTAATACAATAGATAGAATTTACTGGTTTTGAATCTTGGTCCTCCAATAATCATCAACTTAGATTTAGTTACATTTAATGTAATGAATAAAACCAGGTCAGATTTATGATTTTACACCAACTGGAATTTACTTCCAAAGCAAATCACATGATCTACCTTTGAAAGTGGATGTAAATAACACATTAACATTTCCCATGTTAACTAGAAATACGTATACGCAACAACCCCTCGCCCGCTTGCTTGCTGTTTGAAATTTTTATATATATATAAATTTTTACTTATATAAATTTTTACATGAATTAGATAATAGCCCATTCATTTGTCAGACTGAATAAATAATTTCCAGTGGACAATATTGCTGAAATCTTTGTATTGTCTGAATTTAATTGTTTCATAGAACATCAAACTAAATACATGAAGCCCAATCTTTTTTAATTTTTGGGTGCAGCAACAGAATTGTGGGGAAGTCTACTGCTATTTCTACCATCAATCACTAAGAAAGAAATTACTTTTTTCACACTGTTGATGATTCATGAAACAGACACCAAAGGCTGCTGAAACTTGAAGGAAGAATGTGCATCTTTATCATACAATGGCTGTGCCCTTTAAAAAAAATCAAATAGGTTGTACATATAGTTGCAAATCTATAGGGTCCATTCAAATTGGATCCAAAATTTGGACTACTGTGATGTCGAGCTGGCATGGATGTGGAAAAACTTAATATTTGATGCTCTTGAGAGGTCTCAATGCAGGGCAGGGAAACTGATCATTCCTAACTCAGGACTTGAAACTGATCGGTTAATAGAAATCCTAGGATTGGTACCTTTTGTAATTAGAAGAAAGATACATTGTGTAATGCTAGTTAATAAATTCTGTGAAGGCATTTTAACATCATATCTAAAGAACTATTTTCCATATCTCAATGAGTCTGTTCATCATACATGTCGTAGCACCATTATCAATTGCCTTAATTAACAATATGTGCAGGATATATAACTTTTGAGTTAAAATGAGTTTTGGAACATATTGTACTGTACATATATGAATATGTGTTTATATTTGTAATAACTTTACTCTGTTAGGAAACAATTAAGACCACCATATATTGATACCAGTGTTAGCTGAAGGGGCTATCCTGTATAAATATTATTGTATTATTATTGTTAATAATAATAATAATAATAATAATAATAATAATAGTAGTAAAAATAATAATAATAATGGAAACTTTATTAATATAAATTTTTAAATTTTTTCTTATATATTTACAATTGCAAATCTCACTTCTTGAGGTAATTTACAATTGGCTAACTTGAATAATAATAATAATAATAATAATAATAATAATAATAATAATAATAATAATGCCTAGCTAATGCAGATTGCAGATACCATATTTTGATGGTTATTAATACAAAGCCATGTAACAAAGCACATGGCATTATACTTGTACTATAGTATCTAAATTATATATCACCATGCATGCACAGATATAACAACCTATATTCAGGATGACATGCCAATTTGATACTTGTTGACAATGATCTAGCTGATAAATTAAGCACTTATTCAATCCCTAACAATTTCTGCTGACATATTTAGTGTCAACATACCCAATGTCAACATAATCTATATAAGCTGTATTTTACATTACAAATTAAGCCTTAAGGACCTGCAGCATTGTCCAAGCTTATTAACAGACACAATAAGTTGTGGCGCAGTAGGCCATCTACTATAGTCCTAATATGTTCCGTAATGGATGGAGTAAACAAAGATTATTTCTGGAATACATACCAGTATACAATACATGGACGTCAATTAAGCTATTAACAATAATTAAGCTCATATCCTCAGAAAAACTATTCTCGGGTGAAAAAATTATAACCTTCTGATTGCCAGTGACTGCCTCTAACCATTGAGGCATCACGAGTCAGATGTAGTGCCTATGCGGCATGAGTCACTATATATGAGTAATGCACATAGGAAGTATACATATTTCAATTGAATCAGTACATCATTGTAACCTTCACTCTCCATCTGAGTCTCGGGTAGCTCAATGGTTAGAGGGTCTCACCAGCAATCAGAAAGTTACAGGTTCAATTCCTGTCTAAGAATAATTTTTCTGAGAATATGAGCTTGCATAACAATCATCCATGTATCGTCTGTCTCATACTCCGAGCTCTCCCTTATTCACTGCAGCAGTGTCTGTAATGCTTGTTTATGTTACAAAATTGTAGGGCCAAGGTTGTACCCTAAACTACCAGTACTGTATAGGCTAATTCAAAATTTAAAATTGTTCCATGATAGGTACAAACTTTAAACTTGCACTACGATTGTGATTTTTCGTTGGATTTCTAATGGTATATAGCATAAATCTCTGTTAAGTATTTCAAAATGTATATATTATACAGTACAACACTTACAACTAACAATAACAAATTGTTAACATGACTAACATGTATATGGTTGTTTTATTGAAGAGTACGATAAAAATGTTGTTCTGCGTACCGTGTAGGCACTAGGTAGTGTTAGAAATACATGTAAGAAATCGTGTGTAAGAAAGCCCTTCAAAGAGTTATTTCGTGATGTCTGATTGACAGGCTCATGCACGTGTTTGTTTTGTTTTTAGTCGCCATGACGCCATGCCAAAAGTGAAATGTTCCGACCACGATATCTTTTGAAGTACTAACTCTAAGAACTCATTCTACATATCTAAATTAAAGCTTGATTAACAGCCTCTGACATACCTACAATTTTTGTAACTGATAGCTAACAGCATGAAAAAAGCGACGACGCTTGGATTGGATTGACAAACTCCGAGTAAATATTTTAGATATTCAGACGACGATATCTTTTGAACTACTAACTCTAGAAAATCATGCTATTCATCAAATAAAAGCCTGAATAACATACTCGGACATGTTTGCAAAACTATCTTTGTAACTGATTAACAGGTTTAAAATACCGAAAACGGGTTTACCTTTAGTTTTGATACCACGTATAAAACTTGATTTACAAACTCGACATCTTCCGACGACGATATATTGCATTTTCACTGCCTTTTCACGATCTTTTTGAACACAAATCTTCATTCACCGTATAACCCGACAAAATACGTACTTTTCTTTTACGGTTTCAATTTAAATATTAATTCAAATGCAGATATTTACCATATCTAGTTACCAGGGCCAAATTTTCCGATGCCGCGCATGATCGACGATCGTTGATCCTGAATATATATACAAGGAAACTGAATGTGAGATTCGAAACGCTAGGACTGCCGTGATGAGGGACCAAACGCCGGTCGATATTAGCACCCTCGCCCTCAGGCCTTCGGCCGGGCGAGGGGATTATAAAATTGGACTGCATAGTAAACAGTTCTTTGAATTAAGGCAACTATTTCTTGTCTGGCGCCGTCAAAATGAGACCTGCACGTCGGATGATGTCATCAATCGAAGAATCCGGCTCGTTTTCAGGGGATAATCAAAAATAAAAACTCGAAAAACCACACGCACATAATGTCCACGTACATGCATGTCAAGTTTTGGTTTTATTTCATAAGAAATGCTGTGATTGCATGAACTTGTTGAGACAGTGACTTGTAATATAAGATATGATTCAGTGACGGATTAAGGGGAGGGCTGACTTGGGCAACCGCCAGGGGCCCGCAGATCCTAGGGGCCCGCTATGTTCGAAATACAAGTAACTGACTGGCTGGTGTGTAAAAAAACTAATCGATGTTCACACCTAAAGTTCTAAATACATAAATTTCGTTTTATTTTTCTTATTTTCAATTCCATGCGATCAAGTGATTCAACTACAGCGATTTTCGACAGGAGTTTTCAGTTTCCCAATCCCAAATGCTTGCAAGCTCGCATGGAAATCAAATTACACCGATCGAGCGACGATTGGGGGGGGGGGGACAGCCAGGGGCCCCAGGTACGCTTAATCCGCCACTGATATGATTGTGGACCTTTGTCAGTCGATTTTTTTTGAGCTTGTTGCATTCAATGATTGTTCAGTGATTGTGCAGGAATGTCGAACAGTAAAGAGGACTAAATGGACCGAAATGTGGCAAATTCCTATGAAAGCTACGTACACATGACGCAAGCCATTTTATGAAGGCTACGTACACATGTGACGCAAGCCATTTTATTATAAGCATTACAGTTTGAACGAAAGTTACAATCGCGTTTGTCGCTTTAGACATGCTGGGAACATGTCTAGACATATTTTGGGAGGGTATTCTGGAAGATGAATTTGTTATTTTAGAAGTGACAACATATAAAACTCGTATCTACATTGAACGACTCTTCACCCTGTGGCAATGTTTCTTTGTGTGACTTGGCGCCTCAAAAGCCTCTGAAGAGTGAAGAAAATGCATACTAGATATACAATGACGTATTGATTCATCGATCATTGATTCATCATATTTTTTCGTTTTAAGGACCGGACTGTATGTTGATGAAACTTGCTGACATTTAGACATTATAGGGTTTCAGATCATATGGGAATTTCGGCCAAAACAGGAAATACGCTTTCCTGTGTGCTTGCACACGCAAGACAAACTGATCATATTGACTCGTTTGACAATTTTTCTATTTTTTATGTTCCGGTAATTCTCCCAATTTGAATTTTCCAATTTGACGTCCTCAGAGAAGCTTATAACTAATAGAAAAATAAACCCTTCTCTTAATGCAAACATTAGGTCTTTAATTTCCTTTATTTTTCTGATTCCTCACACAACGTTTTCTTCATCTCACCGCCTTCTCACTATCTCATTATTATTCATTTGCATTCTTTCGGGTATATATTTCATAATATCTGCAGGAATGTATTCTTTTACAGCATGTAACACATGAGTAAGTGCGTTTGGAGGAAAAAAGTGCTTTAAAGCTAATGTATAGAGTAACAGGAAGTAACAAATGGTTAATGACACGAATGGTTAATGACAAATAAGCTCTTCAATGAGTTCTACAGATATCCATCTACCATTCTAAACGAGCTACGGTATTAACTGTGCAGAGCAAAGAAAGAAGAGGCGAATCAGGACAGCTGCTTCCTTGTGAAGATTGCCTCCAGTTTGGAGTGTGGCACCAGGGGCGGATTTAGCGTAGGTCAAACCGGTCAAGCGACTGATGTAATTTTTTGCTAGCATAAAAAATTCCGAATCGACCTTCAGCAGTCGCTGTAAAAATTGCGCAATTACAACAAGAGTTGTTTCATAATCATTCGTGATTTTATTCGTAATTCATCGGCACTGACGGCACAGGCTCTCTCGTCCGCGTCTTTCCCGCGGAGGAGGTACAAATAACAATGTGAACAGTCTAATTCAGTCTTCTTCTCAGCGGTCTTCCGCATGAGCTTTGACCGATCTGAGTCATGTTCCAGCTATTTGATTGGTCAATACACCGATCTCCATGGTGATCGGCCAATTTGACCGATCTGCGGGGCGTTCTGACCGGTCTTGGTGATTAGGGACTCATGTATGAGCCACCTGATTGGTTAATTCAGACAAATACCGTGTTCTTATTCGCTACTCCATTTGACCGATCTTGACCAATTCACAGCGTGTGGTATCCATCAGTTTACTGTATTATTCAGCAATGGCTCGCGCTATTTAGAAAATTGTTCTATCAGTGTTTGAAAGAAACGATGAACATTGTCTGCAAGAAGTGTACGATGATCTGGTGAGGCAAATCAACGTTTCGCGCAAGAGTTCTGTCGACGAACTACTCAGTGCCGGCGGTAAACAGCACTTGAAGCTTTCTTAGCAGGAATTTTGGCGCAGAGAAACTAATCCAAAAGATGTCCGCGATCTGAAAGGCAAGGGTTGTACGGGCCACGGCGATCATCTTAAACTAGTGTATTGATAATCTAGTATTGCTATTGCGAATTGTACGTCTCTGGCCGTAATCGTTGCTGAATTACCATATAACATATATTTACATATATACCGTCGACAAAATGACGATTAAGATTAAGCTATATTCGATTCGAGTTTACCGGTTCCGTGTAACCTATATTTAAGCGTTTCGTATTGACTTTAAAAAGGTTTAAACTTCATATTGACCGATTGTTGTTAAACCTCGTTGTCTGGTGTATGAAATACGACCTGGCTATTCACTTGCCTTTGACAGGAAGTTGAGAATAAATAATTCATGTTTTATCAAAGTTCGAATTGGACAAAAAACTTATAAAAAATAATAAAATATTTCATAAAAACATGTTTGAAAACATTAAAACAAATGCTCAAAAGTGCTGTCAGTTCGCGGGAAATGCCATTTCAGAGACCCAAATTCAAAACATTTCCAGGGGTGAATGCCCCCGTACCCCCCCTAAATATGTGTACCCCGCCATTTTGACTAAGGTATAAAAATTCCTAGATCCGCCCCTGTGTGGCACCGAGCTCTTGAACAGTGTCCCAGGATTCCAATTCCAAATCGGCATGGGTGGTGAATGGGAAGCTTGCGATTTAATTGCTAGATGACAGGATCATCAGTCCCAGATTTTATCATGGAGTTCTTATCTTGCAAGTGCACATCAATCTGCAAGCTGCCAAATTGCCATTCATGCCTTGCCAATGGGTTGGAATGTGCCATCACATGCAAACTGCAAGACTGTAATAATTGGCAAGAAGAGAACACTATAGTAAAATATTCTATTTCAGAAGATTTCTCAGACGATGAGTGTTGTGTTCGTAGTTTATTTACTTGTCCAGCCTCTAACGTACTAAAACAAACTAGAATATAAACATTATACAACATCTCCCTTTTCTAATAATGTAAATGAAAATAAACTGAGTTCTTTCAGTTAGAAATTGTTCAAAGGTCAAAGTAGTCATATATATTTTATTATTATTATTCATGTATAAGGGATTGGCACTAGCTCTTAACCAATCAGATTGCAGTAAATATTTGAATTGACCAATCAGAGAAGAGTTGATACTCTGAGATTCGGGGGGTGTCCTAAAAAATCTCCAGCTGTGCACTAAACCCTAATATTATCCGTAATCAGGAGGGGAAGTCAATCAAATATTTATTGCAATCATCCAATGCCAATCCCTTACAGCTATGTGTTGGTAGAAGTTATTATTTTTTGAGAAAAACATGTCTCTCACTCTTTCGTTCTTTGATTGTTGTGAGAATGATGAAAAAAATATGAAATTATTAAAAAAAGAGATGTGGTGATGTATTTACAAAAAAAAAAAGTGATTAATTGGAGAAATGGTATTTAAAAAAAATGAAAGCGAGAGAGATGTTTTCACGACGACGACCAGAAGTGAAATGAGGTGTGTGTAGTTATTCCGGAAGTAAAGAGTATTTATTTTTTGAAAGTTTTTCAAAAATGAAAATAAAAAGGGCGTTTTCCGGATGTAGATACGTTCAGATATTTTGGGAAGGGTATCGTGAAATGTATTTTTCTTAAATGATAATTTTTTTTCTTTACCGGGAGGGAATTGTCTTAGTGTGTGGACTTGGGAAGAATATATAAACCATTCTTCCCAATTTTGTTACTAGAGGGTTGTTGTGTTTATTTATTTTAAATATGTATTTATTTAAATATATATATATATATATATATACAAAATATGCACTTTAATATAGAGGTAGATCCTATAACGCCATGTATAAGGCATTGTCGACATATTGTTGTGCGCTTTTGTATATATTTTGTCTTACAAAAGTAAAAGTAAAAAAAAGCAAAATTAAATTAAATTAAATTTCTCCTGTTAAACTATGTGTTACTTTAGCTAGCTCTTTCACCACATACTAACATCCAAAAACCCTGACGTACAACAAGCAACCGATCGATCTGGCGGTGAGCTAAATGTCTCTATGGACTAGTCCCATCTGACATCAACCTCATTTTTAGAGAGGAAGACCAGACAATAAAGTCTAAACCAGTCGCGATTTACAAGATCGAGAGTACTGCTGGTTGAATGCGCACCAATGCTGGTTACTAATAAAAACTACAGCTCATTGGAGGGTTCAAGCGCTTCGCACTTTTTTTAGAGTACGACTTTCAAGCGAGCATACACAGTATACAGTAGGAGTAAATTTATTTTTAAAAAAGGAAAATGGTTTGTTATTTTTTAAAAAAAATGTAAAGTTATTTGCAAAAAGTATTTTATAAAAAAATAAATAAAAGATAGAGAGAGCAAGAGAGAGACAGAGAGAGATGAGTTCCGAACGAACACCAGAAGCGAAGTGAGGTGGGTGTGGTTATTTCGGAAGTAAAATAGAGTTTTTGTTTTTTTATTTTATAAAGCAAAAAAATATAAACGGAAGTCAATTGGTTTGAGATGTCTATATATATAAGAAGTTCGACAAATCGGTTTAAAGATCGTGAATATCAATGAATACGTTGTAAATATATTCCTGTGAAATTTAAAAGTTGAGAAGCAAATTGAACTTTTTTAAAAGGAAAACGTGTTATACGTACTATGTGGGACAACACCTAAAGGTTTTGAATTAATAGATTTTGTTTATTTGAGATATAAAATAATACAATTTTTTAGATGGTAAGAGTATGTAGATTTTGTATGATTTTTTGCATTTATTTAAGCTTTTATATGGTTGTTTTAGAATATTTTAAAAGTTTTTTCTTAAGAATTATGAATATTATTGAAATGATTAGTATTTTTATTTGTTTTTTTAGATGGAAAATCAAGCTGTTGTTCGCAAAAAAAGAAAAAGAACTTTTAAATTTACAAATAGACGTCGACCAATTTTGGAAAGACAAGTGAAAAAGAAATTTGGAAGAAACAACTATTTCTTTCTTATATATTTTAAAAGTTGTCACGTATTTTCAACGGTTTAGAAATTCACAGATTGGTTTTATCTATTGGCTGTTTTTTGATATACGAACTCCTACAACGCAAATAATTCATTCATTCCCTGTAACTATAGACACACCTGATGAATTTCATATTGAATTATTAGATTATACTTTATTAACACCATTTTTTAGAATAATGTTTGAAGAAGACAATATAGAATACGTAGAAGCTTATCTTATGCAATATTTACAAACATATAATTATAATTTTAATTTTAGAGAATTTAAATTTAAATTAGAATTTGTTGAAATTAGAAATTAGAGTAAATAACATTTTAATAAATTTGTAAAAATAAAAAAATAAGGAATGTAATTAAAGGGAATTGTTTTTGAAGTTTTAAAGTCTGTAATTGTTAATCTTGTCCATTTTTGGGTTAGTTCAATTTCTTTTTCCTCAATATGTTTTCCATCAAAAAAATAATGAATTAATGAATAAAAAGCGATGATATGTCCTATTTCATGACGGTCTATTTGTTTATAAATCAATTCCATTTGTTTGATATTGATTTGTAAAATAATGTTTTTCAATATATATTCTTGATTTGTAATACATTCTTCCATTAACGGATTCAATCTTTTGTATTTAATATTGTTTCTTGCAAGTTCTTCGAGAATGATATCCATTCGAAAAAGTAAAAACAAATTTCACACACATATATATATATACACCCCATTTATTTCTTTACATTAGAATATATTTACAAATATATATACAAAAATAGATTTAATTTTATTTATTTTTTTAAACTTTTCTTTTTAAATACTTTCATTACGCGCTTTTTCTATTTTCTTAAATGTTTTTCGATAGTTTCTCTCTAACAATCTAATTCCTATCCTATTATTTTTATATATATTAAATTTTCTAATTATTCTTTCTTTTTCTCTAAATATAAATTTTAGTTGTCTATATGAATCTAAATCTCTAACAATAATGTCACTATCTTCATCGCTATTAATATTTATATAAGATACAGTTTCTGCACGCGTTAGTTTATGTTTTTTGAATTGTTTAATTCTATCTTCTTCTTCTTCTTCATCTTCAACACATTCAATACCCATTAGGTTTTGGGTAGGAGGAGGAAGTGGTGGTGTTGGTGGCGGTAGTGGTGGGGGTAGTGGCGATGGTAGTATTGGTGTTGATGCTGCTGCTGCTGATGGTAGTGTTGGTGTCGGAGCTGGTGGAAGAGACGAAATTATTTGTTGATACATATTATCATGAATTAAACTTTCAAAGTCAATTATATTTGATAAATCATATAACGTTGTTGTTGGTGGTTCTTGTAATGGTGCGAAGTTTTCGTCGGGAAGCGGTTCTTGTAATGTGGCGAAGTTTTCGTCAGGAAGCGGTTCTTGTAATGGTGCGAAGTTTTCGTCGGGAAGCGATTCTTGTAATGGGGCGAAGTTTTCGTCAGGAAGCGGTTCTTGTAATGGTGCGAAGTTTTCATCAGGAAGCGATTCTTGTAATGGTGCGAAGTTTTCGTCAGGAAGCGATTCTTGTAATGGTGCGAAGTTTTCGTCGGGAAGCGGTTCGGGAATATTTGGGATAGACAGATCAGGTATTGGTATTTCCTCTAACGGTGTGAGCGGTTCGTAGTCTGGATGTTGAGGAGGAATTGGTGACTCGATGACATCGCAAGACTCGATGACAGCGCAAACATCATTGATTAATTCAACATGATCTTCATCCGATTCCGACGACGAGGATGATACATCAGATAGGTAAAGACCCAATTTCTTTTGTAAATATTCATCACGTAACTTCTTCATTTGTGACATTCCTTTTCCTTGTCTTTTCATCTTCATCTTGGCTTCTTTCTTTTCTTCTTTGTGTGGAACATGTTTTTTGTTTGTCTGACCATTGCCATCCTTGCGCGTTTTGTAAAATAAAAATGATGCTTCTTTATATACTATTTTTTAAAATAGTAAAGTGATTTCATTGGTTCATTTTAAACGTATATCATTGGTTTAAAAGTTCAAGGTCTTTCAGGGTCGAGAAGGCACACTATATTTCTGTTGAAAGAAATTCAAGCCGGGCTGAATGTTTGCTTTCGCTTGTGCCACAACCTGGTTTTGCAGAGCAGTATTACGAGAAGCAATTTCCCGAGCAACTGCAGTAGTGCATGGATAATAAGCAACAACAACAGCCTGCGAAACAGCTACCAGTTTCTCGTAGAAGGAGAAGATCAGCGGCCCATCACTCTCGAGGTAGTAGGTAGCTTTAACAAAGTGAATTCCAGCATCAACAATCGCTGCTAGCTCTAAACGCAGGTCTTGCAGATCTTGAGGATCATCTATTATATCCAATAGATGCTGACGATTTGCGGGACAAATGTTCTCATTTTCCCTAAGGAAAGGCTCAACATCGCCAAAGTAATCACAAACCTGATTCTGGATCTCCCATTTGCTCCACCATCGCGTTTCACTGTATGACTTCATGGAAATTCCTTTTTTCTCTTTCCACAATAGTCGAGCAGTGTGGCTACGAGAAAATAGACTCACCCAGTAACGGGTGAATCCATGAGCCAGGACTCTAAATTGGAAATGATTACCCACATTGTCAATTGTGTGAGAAAAACACACAATGTCCATCATGTTTGGATAAAAGAATGACATCTGACACAAGGCTGCTCCATTCACTGAGGCTCCGTCTCTGATCGCTGCTATTAACATATTTGGGCCAAAATGATGATCAACAGCTACATAAGACATCAGTCTTTGGGCTAATTCTTCGGCCTTTAATGCCTTAGCAAGAACTTGCAGCCGTAAGAGACGCTGCGTAGGCTTAAAGTTTTCTTGTACAAACGAATGACAACAGCAAGAGCCTCTCCTAATCTAGTTGTGCCGTCAAAAATAATAGATACCTCCTCGACATTCTGGAGCTCGCTTTTAACTTTTTGTTTTTCCTTTTCGAGTATCAAAGGGATGAGCTCACTAAGGTGACCAGAGACAGTCAGACGGTGACCATGTTTCTCAAGTAATGGACGAAGGTCATCAATTTTCGATAGTGGTATTCCAGTACTAAGGAAACACTCTATCAATTCAAAGCGAAACACTCATTTCTTCAGGAAGTGTAGACCCACTGATATTACGCTTGTCTTGCTTTTTCGAACACTGCACGATTGATTGGTTTTCTTTTTTGATTTTTGCAATACTAGCCACTCCGCTTAGATGCTTTCTTGACTTTATGAGAGCTTTTCTTTAAAGAAAGAATCTCACTGCAGGCATTACATCTTAATTTTCCTTCTACCACGGCAAAATGTTGTTTAGGAAAGTCTTTCAATCTATCCCAAGCACACGTCTTACTTTTTACTGTTGTAACTTCGATACCTCAGTCCTAGTCCTCGTTGTCTGTTTTTTTCTGTTGTTGACATTTAATTGTCGTTTCTGACGTATTGCAGCACTTTCAGGAACCTATAACCTTGCCCCAGTATTCACTGCCTCTGCCATGGGATCATTTACAGGTACAAATTCCTGATCGTCTTGTTCTGCCATAGTTATGAACTTCAAAATGGTTGCTCAAGTAACATATCTAGGTGGAATATCCGCTGAAATGGTGGATGGCTGGCTCAGCTGTTTACTGTCGGGAGTCTCTGGACTCGGGACTGCAGTCGGGACTCGGAATTCGGTAATCGGGATTCGTCCTGAAACATTCGAATCATTCGGGAAAAACAAGAAAAACACGTTCTTCACTTCTTCTCTAGTTTTTACTAGAAATTTCCTAAAATTATGCTTTTGCCTGAGAAAATTGCTTGAAGTTGCTTGTCCCATAAAAAGTTGCTCCAAACGCAAAAAGTTGCCAAAACGTTGCCAAAACGTTTCCGAGCACAATCTGTAGAAGCCTACCTGTGTATTGGATTGTTTTTTTGGATTAAATTGATTTTTCCACGCGAACAATCCCTTTCCAGCATTCGGAATAGTTGATTTTTTACACGTAAGTTATCTTCATTAGATAAATGGATCCAACATTTTGGGGTATGTGCTGTACGTTTACGACATCTTATTCTTATAGTATTACTTTTACATCGAAGAATGTCCCGTATAATTTGTGATTTGATAACAATACGTGAGTTATTACGTCGTTTTTTCTAGGTCTTTTTATTTTAACCATAATAAAATATTGTTTTAATTCCAAGATAGTCTATATTGTTTTGTTTAATAAAATTTATGATACACTCAATTTTATATATAATAGATGATGATAATCTTTCTTCTAATCTTTCTTGTATTACTAAATAATTAATATAAATGATTTTCTCGTCATCTTCTGTAAAATTTAATAGATATTCATGAAATATTTCTGGTGAAATATTTCTGGTGAAAATAAAACACAAGCATCATTATTTAAAACTTCATAGGCTATATAAGTTTCGTTATTTTTATTTTTTAAATAAATTTCTATATGAATAGTTTCACTCATTTTTTTAGAAAATATGAGTTAGGTAATTGGTTGGGAGTTGGAGAGAAACCGTTGGTGACATTTAACTGTGTTAGTGTAAAAGAGGCGGATCATATTAATATAGGGATCTTGTTGATGGATAGAAGAAAAAAAAAGAAAAAACCATGGAGAATCAACAGAAGAAACTTAAATATAATGAAAAAGAAATAGAA
Source organism: Chrysogorgia sp. JL179-B06 (assembly GCA_035772405.1). Classification (NCBI taxonomy): domain Eukaryota; kingdom Metazoa; phylum Cnidaria; class Anthozoa; order Scleralcyonacea; family Chrysogorgiidae; genus Chrysogorgia; species Chrysogorgia sp. JL179-B06. Next base: position 5,444,311 of record JAYKKM010000047.1, read on the forward strand.
CGTTTAGTAAGTTTGTTTGAAAGTCAAAAAAAAAATCCTCAAACAAATGAGGATAACCCTATTAATGTCGAGAAAATAGATGAAAAAGAAAAAGTGGTTGAACAAACTTTTTCAATATCAATCGCTCGTAAAGCGGGTGTTAATTTTATAGCTTTTATACAATCGTTGACATTACTGTTTAATTATTTGATTAATTATCCACGGACAAGTGTAAAAAATAATGATGATTATGTACGATTTATTTTTAGTCACATTCCTAAGGTTTTTTTTCTACAGCTGTAATGAAATTATGTGATGTCAATGTAAAACACATGCAAGGTAATCAAGAAATGATAACTAACGGATGGAAATGTACGGTAGTTATTCAAACTTTTCCATCTAGATTATCGACTAAAAAAAACAATTTTACTTAGGACAAAAACAATTTACAATAGATTAAATAAAGCAAATGAAAATGATAGTGGGGGGGGGGGGGTGGGGGGTGGGTGGGGGGTAAAGTAAATAAATCTATAACAAAATATGATCGTAAATTTCGCACTGGAGTTTTTTATATTATCAGTACTAAGTTAACACAAACAATTAAAAATTGTTGTTTTGTGTTATCTATTTTAGTAGGTCTATCGTTTTTGTATAAATATCATAGGTGTGAGACGATGACTAAACATCCTGGTAAAAGTATTGACGAATTATTTAGTATTGATGAAATGCGTAATGTGTATAAAAAATCGGGTATACCCAAGGGTGAAGAAATTAAAGTTAAACAATTTTCGATTGTGTACGAAGAATTTCTTAATGCTCAAGGTGTTGATTTGGTAGTGTATTCAGATCTCGATTTAGATATTATCATTTATGATTCACGTACAGATTCTGAAGGAAATCTTATTTAATTAACCAATAATATAGTATGTTTATGGTTAAATAATAAACATTATGATGTTGTTTTAAATATGAAGGAATTTTCTAAAATACAACCCAATAAATTTTGTATTAAATGTCTGAGTTATTTATCACATGGTGAATTTATTGATTCACATGTGTGTCGAACTAATTTAACATGTCAAAAATGTTATAAAAATAATTTATGTCCTAAAGATATAAATATTAAAAAACCTTCTCAAAAAAATTATATACGCTTAACTCCTTGTCAATATATATTTTTTTGTGAAACATTTCATAAAATATGTTCTAGATTTTCTTTTATTCAACATGATAAAAGTGTAAAACATGATTGTTCTAAAAGATTTTGTTTTCATTGTAATAGTTATCAGAAAAAAACGCATTATTGTTTTATGAAAACACTATCTATTCCAAAAATAAAAAATAGGTACGCTTAGGCGTACATGTATCTACTGGCTGATGAACAAATGAATGATGAACGAAATGAATGAATGATAATCAGTGAAACGAATGATGAATAAATGACAAATGAATGATATCTCTGGGATATATGGTAGTATTTTCAAAATTATATACATCACTGGTTAAATTTAATGCTGTGGAAGATATAAAGTACTGGTAGGACTTTGTTACAGCATTCTAATTTCTAAGTAATATATAAGATGTACTGTTATACTCAGATACTTACTATACTTCAAAAACTGCTGCAGAAGTCTGCAAAAATTGTTTAACAATTATAAGTAATATAAATATTACTTATAATTTATATGAATAAATAAAAAAAATGATTAATGAATAATGATATGATGCATGAATAAAAAAAAATGATAAATAAATAAATAAATATATAAATAAAAAATAAATAAATAAATAAAAATAGTTGACCATACAAATGTTAGATCTGACCGCCTGAACTCGCATCTGATTGGTCATACTGACTGTCGACTTTGCAGACTAACCCTACGGGCTTGCAAGTTGCACTTGAAACCATGTTCACATACTTATATAAAGTAATAATACCAACTTGTCAGAAACATTTTTCTGAGGATTTGAGCTTGACGATTGTCCATATATTATCTGTCTGTCAATATCACAGCACAACAGGTACATATTAACACACCCAAGCATTACTGATATATTTATAGTGACTGCTACATAGGCAATACAGGTACAGTATATACTGTATACCAATCGATCCAGTACATCATTTTCTTGATTGGAGCTTGACGATCGCCCATGTACAGTATCGTCTGTCTAAGATCCCACATTCTCTACAACAGTGTACCTGTATATATTAACACACATGGTGTAGACAGGTGATACATAGACTGTCATCAAGCTCTAATCCTCAGTAATAGTTTCTGATTAGAGATTAGCCACTCTAACGATTGAGCTACTGTGACTCAGATGGAGGTTACGATAATATATCGGTTCGATTGATAGAGTATACATACTGTCGATGCACCAGTCACTGTATATCAGTCTCACCCAAGCATTACTGATATACTGTAATTATAGTGACTGCCACATTACTGATATATAATGCTGAGATTGCTGCAATAAGGCAGTAAATGTCATTGAATAAAAATAAATTTCATTTGATTGAGTTTTATCACAAGTATAGTAGTGTACTAATCTCTACAGCATCACAGGACACTTTTGGTCAGTCTCAGTCTTTTTAATTGTAAAAGCATACAATACAATACATAGTCTTGATTTTAACTTATACATGAAGTTTGGATCTATATGGCATTGAACAAACATCTCTTAGTTCATCTAAATCACTGTTTTTAAGCCATACGACCACAACCAACATTTAGAAATGCCCTTTCAAAAATATCAATTCATTTTCAAGCGACTAAAAAGTCTGAAAACAACCACAAACGTTTAGAAATACAAACCAAGGTTGTTCTAAAATCTCTTTAAATATAATGTCGAAGGTTTATATTGTGTGTACTTGTTGATAGTAATCAAATTAAATGGGGTTTTAAAATAAAACGAAGCAATTGTATATGATGAACTTTCCGTAATTTGACCCTTTTACTAACTGTCAACAGATAGCGAAAGTGGACGACGGGTATTCTACAATTTAGCGAACTTACCGACACTTAACAGCTGCGAAATTGCCGTGACTCTTAGTATTTCGTAATTCATTTGCGCTTTTAAAAACGTCTGGTGTTCATAACTGACCAATTTTCGCTTGGGGTGTTCTTGGTATTCGTGTCAAATTAAAACACTGAAGATTACATGGAATTCTCAACTGATAGTGAATAGACCGCCATTTTAAATTTATTGCGATATGATTTTGCGAGATTAACATAATCGGGGGGGGGGGCAATCGTTCATATTCGGTCCATTTACCTGTGTTTTGATTGGCTCCGAAGGCATTCTTTTGTTAACTTAACTTACATTACATTACACGCACGACAGCAAAGTATCTACTAGCGCACGCGCAGTAGATACAAAAACAACAACCAACATTATTTTTTCGATTTTGAAACAAAAGTAGATGAAAATAAAATGTCAGTTCCTTTTTATTGTATAGTACAAAAAGTATGCATACTATGTCAAGATATCCCGTTTAAAAAACAAAAAATCCCCGTAATAAAACAATCGTGTTTTGTTGATGAAAATATTGAAGCAGTTAGTTGTTGTGGAAATAGACAATTTCTTTTTGATAATAGTAATGTTGTTGAAGATTTATGTAGTTTTTTATTGGAACAAGAGGGTTCTGTTTGGATTGCACATAATGGGGGTAGATTTGATACAATTTTTATTTTTAAATATTTATTAGAAAAATTAAATATTATTCCCAAAACTATTATGAATGGTACTAAAATAATGAGTTTAGAAATATACGAGACGAATATTCGATTTTTAGATAGTTATTTTTTTTAACTATGCCCTTATCTGCTATTCCTAAATGTATGGGGCTTCTCGAAGATGAAAAAGGGTTTCATCCCTACAGATTTACTGATTTAGAGTATAGAGGAGTTATGATTGATAGGGAATATTTTGATATAGATAATATGAGTGATAAAGATTGTGAATTAAAAGTAAATAAAATAATATGTAATTATGCATAAAGTGTAATTTTGAAAAATGGTATAATGAAAAAAAAAATATATATATATATATATATATTTCGAGATGAAATATATTATTGTTGTGAGGACGTGAATATTTTAAGAAAAGCGAGTGTAACATTTTCATCGATGATAAATATTATTGCACGTATAGCACCTTTTTATGAAAAACATTGTATTACTATTGCAAGTTTAGCATCAAAAATATTTCGTCTTAATTTTTTAAGACGAAAGAAGGATATGAGAAGGATATTATATCACTGGGTAGAAGGATATTATATCAGAGAAGGATATTATATCACTGGGATAAGGATATTATATCCTGTGAGAAGGATATTATATCACTGGGATGGCTACCAATCCCAGAACGTAGAGACTACAATCTTATGAAGCTTGCTCATAAGGCACTTTATAGTGCAGTTTGGCCAGCGTATTTGCCTCTGGAGCGATATATACTATCCAGGTCGCTGAGGTCTTCTGAAGAGGTACAACTGAAAATACCTTTCGAGACAGGAACTTTCCAGCACAGTACAATCCGAAATATTGCTGAAACTAGTCTTTTTCTGAGTCATCTCAAAACTGAAATGACATCTTTGGCGGAGAGTAGGCTAGTGAACGAGTCAGTCTAATGACATCCGCAATTAAGTTGTAGTTGTAATTTTAGTATAATCAGAATCAATTTATAATTTATTGTATTTTATTATCATGTGTATTTATTTATTCATTTATATTATATAGCTTTAATTATGATTGCGGACGAAGAGCCAATGTAATTTTTGGATATGTCGTATTAAACCATTATTATTATTATTATTATTATTATTATTATTAAAAGAAAAATGTATAGGGATAATTCCTGCAGGAGGTTATAGATGTAGTGTAAATCAAAGTTTAATAGCTTTTTGTTGGTTGGATGAAATTAATAAACGTTTATGTGGCGCTTTAGAATATAAAGGTTCTTCTCAAGGAGAAAAAAAATATTAGAACGATTTGTAGATGGTTTTTATGATAATACAGTTTTTTCGCGGATGTCCTCATTGTTTTGAAAAATATGAAATGAATACTTTAGTGAATGAAAAATTTGGAATATTATACGGTAAAACTCAACGTTTTACAAATGAGTTAAATGCAGGATCTAAAGTTGTTGAAAAATGGGAATGTGTGTTTTTGGAGTAAAAAAATATAGTTGTACTGATATTATTGAATTGAAACAAAAAAATTTCATATACTACATTAGATCCGCGTGACGGTTTATATGGAGGGAGAACTTTTTCTATATGTTTATTTAGAGAGATAAAACAAAATGAAGAAATTAAATATGTAGACTTTACATCACTATACCCTTTTGTTCAAAACAATTTTTCGGTTTGATTAAATGTTGTATATTACCCCCACAAAATCTTTTTTTGGTCTTTTACCAGTCAGAGTAGCTGGAAAATTATTATTTCCTTTATGTAATCAATGTGCTATCGATAAATATAATAACTGTTTACACAATGAAAACGAACGCTGTTTACAGGGTAAATGGACACGTGTTGAAATTAATAAAGCTATTGATAAGGGGTATAAAATATTTCAAATCTATGAAATATATCATTATGTACGACAAGAAAAAATCTTCGTTGATTAGGTAAAATATTTTTAAAACTAAAACAAGAAGCATCAGGTTTACCCGGCGAATGTTTTAATATTGAAGGAAGTAAAAATAAAATTAAAATTAAAAAGTATTGTGGAGATTATTTAAAACATGAACAGATTAGTTTAGATGAAGATAAAATAGGAAAAAATCCCGGTTTAAGAACTATAGCGATAACATTATTAAATTCATTGTGGGGTAAATTTGAACAAAATGTAAATAACACACAAGTTGCTTTTTTGAATGATTATGAGGAATTATTATTTTTAGCTAACGATAAGAGTAAAAAATTAACGTCTTTAGATTTTATTAATGAAACCCTTTTACGTTGTACATATGAAAATGTAGCTGAATCTACAGTAGCTTTAAAAACGAGTAATGTTATTATCGCATGTTTTGTCACAGCTTATGCCCATTTACAGTTATATGATTTAATTGAAAAGTTAGGAAGACAAGTTTTATATTTTGATACCGATCCTGTTATTTATGTGTGTAATGAAAATACTTGTTCAAATATTTTTTTCATTTCATTTTAATTAAAGATTTAGTTTTCTCAAAATAAATAAATTGTTCGCCATTACTATCTACATAGTCCAATATTTTATGTTCGTTATAATCATGTTCGTCTTCACTTTCTCTATTAAACTCATATTCATCGTTATTCATTGTTTTGGGGTTGACTACCCCTTCCCATAGTTCTTCTTCTTCATCGTTAACTTCTTCATCATCACCAACATCGTCTTCATCATTATCAATATCCTCTTCTTCATCATCATCATCGACTTCTTCTACATTTATCGGATGGAAGCGTGAAGCGTCGAAACCATCGAAATCCCATTCGACGTCGCTGTCTTCGTTGTCTTCATTTCTTTCTTTCTTTTTTCTTTCTTATTTTTATATCAATTGCCTCCATTTTTTTTTCTTCGTAGTTACTTCTCGTTGTTTGTAGATCGTTTAGTTTGTACAGCATTTAGTTTGCCTTTATAGGCAAATAGCGTATTGTTTATGCGTTACTATAGTCACGATACCCAAGTTCATCCGAGGTGTGTGTTATGGTGTTTAAATAATTTCTGTTATGTTAAAATCAAAGTCCAATTTCATATCATCATGACCTTATATGGTTATGTATATTTAAGATCGTTATTTGTTTAAAAATATACACTATGAAACTAAAAAAACTTTTAAATTCTTATAAATATATATCTATATATTTCCTTTTGATTTTATAGACGGATAAAATGAATGCTGTTTCACTACCATTTCATCACCCGTTTATGTTAACATTATGCGGTCCTAGTTAATCTGGAAAAACATTTTGGATTTTACAATTACTAAATTATATTGAGACAACGATAACACCAAAAATTACGAAAATAGTTTATCTTTATTCAATATATCAACCCTTATACGATAAAATGCATACGCTTTTGGAAGAGGAAAAAATGAATTTCGAATTTGTCGATTGTAAGAAGGGTATACCCGATATTGTTGATATACAAAATAATTCATCTGACAATACTTTAATTATTTTAGACGATCTTATGCAAGTCGCTGCATCGTCAAAAGAAAATCTTGATAAAATTGATAATATTGCAACTCAAGATGTTCATCATCGTAATGTAAGCGTATTTTTTACATGTCAAAACTTATCTTACGGTAATAGAAGGTGCGAAATTTACGTATCGACAGTCATTATTACATCATGTTTAAAAATTTAAGTGATTGTAGAAATATGTATACAATATGTGATAATAAGAAAATAAATAGAAATCAATTTGAAAAAATATTAGCAGATATTAATAAAGATCCTTATGGATATTTATTATTTGATAATTGTAATAAGGGGTATGATAATTGTAGAATAAGAACAAATATATTTCCTAATGAAAAAACCTTTCTATATGACCTGTATTTAAAAAAAAATTTGTAAAGATTTTGTCAATTTATAAATAAAGAATCTTTTTTTGTTTTGTTATTGTCTTATTTGCTATATAAGTAAAACAAATGAAAGGAAAAAACTAGTGTTGTGGGGTAAAAACAAACAAAATTCCTAGAAGTTTCATCGTCATATAATGAAAAAAATCAATACAATTAAAAGGGAAAAAATAAATTTGGAAAACTTTTTCTCGAGATGCTAAACATACCTATGTTGATATTTCTAAGCGAATTTACACAGATGTAAAACGTATAGTAACCGGTAAAAGAAGAAAAAGGAAAAATGTTACTCAAATAGGTCGAAAACGTAAAAGGAGACAAAAAGGAGGATTTTTACCCGCTGCTTTAGCTTTAGCACCTTTGGGGCTTTCACTATTAGGATCGATATTTTGATAAAAAACTAACAGACATTTGAATTGTTTTGTAAAATATTTTAATTAAAATTTTGATTTATTAAAAGAACAACAACTTTGATTATTGGGTTTCTGTGTTTCTATTTTATTTTTACATTTTTTATTATAGATGTTAACTATTACATTTCCCAGTATAACTATTTTACCCCCTAATTTAACATCATTCATTAATTTATTTGATTTTTACTTTTAAATAACGAATATTCTGGTGTTTGTTTTATTTCATTTTTACATTTATTATACAAATAATAAAGACTCCAATTTCCACATACAACTGTCACCAGGCATTGAAGTGGAATTTTTTGATCATAAACAAATGTCAAATTATTTGTTTCAACATAAGTCATCCAATACTCTCGTTTATAAAATCTAACTTTTTTTGCAAAACTATCAAAAAAATACGTTTGTATTTATTTTTTTATATGTTTGTTTTTATCAACCCAAATAGCTACCCAATATTGTCCTTTGTCTTTTTCGTATATAACTTACAGGCATTTTAATTTTTTTTAATTATTTTAAAAGTTTAGTATGTTGTTTAGCTGTTAAATTATAATTTTGAGTTTTCGATACATTGTGTGTTAAATCATACAACATATCGTCGTAATTAACATCATAATTATTTAATTTTATTATATTGCCCGTTGGTTTAACATTTTTTTCCTTTAAGAAATCTTTAATTTGTCCTTCACTTATACTAGTAATTGTTTTTTTTTGAAGAAGACGTTTGCGGTTCTTCTTCTTCATTAGTAGATGATTCAGCTTTTCTTTTTCTTTTTCTTTTTTTTTTTAAATTCACTATATTTTCTTCAGTTTGATTAATATTCTTATTTTTTAATTCTTGTTCCATTTTATCTTTACTTTCTGATAAAAGATATTTCTCTTTGTTTTTAATTCCTTGTAATAATTTTTTATTATAATTGTCTTTTTTTAATTTATTAGGATCAACTAATTGTACTTTATTAATACCACTCATTTCTTTGTTTCTTTTATAATCAATTTGTAGGCTTTTTCAAACACGTGAATCAAATGATGGTCTTCACTTAATATAATTTTTAAAACTTTTTTTTAATTTTATCTCGTACAAAACGTTTAAGAATTGTTTTATTATCGTTTGAAATAGGTAGTAATATTTTACTATTTAAAATATTTTTTGATTTCTTGGAGTTTCCTAATCAAATCATCATCAATTAATTTTTGTTTTAATAATAATAATAATAATAATAATAATAATAAAAGACATTTCTATAGCGCACAAATCACTATTGTTCTAGGCGCTTTACAGTACTATAGTAGAAATTTTACAATAAAACTATATAAAATTAAAGTAAACATTAAAAACAATAAAGAAACATTTTAAAAAGATATCTTTTCCTAAGATCCAATGGTAACTCGTTCCATAGCTTTGGTCCTGCAACGCAAAAGGATCTATCACCAAATGATTTTAGTCTTGAGCTGGGAATCTGAAGAAGCTCGTTTTGTAGCCATGTTTGCTTTAATATAATTTTTTAAACATGGTAAGAAATTTCTTTTCTTTTTACTTTCTTCTATTTTACTTTCTTTTTACTAGCTTCCTCATCATCTTCAGAAGAAGAAGTAAAATAATTATCGCCTATCGCCTCCTATCTCCTCCTATCTCCTCCTATCTCCTCCTATCTCCTCCTATCTCCTCCTATCTCCTCCTATCTCCTCCTATCTCCTCCTATCTCCTCCTATCTCCTCCTATCTCCTCCTATCTCCTCCTATCTCCTCCTATCTTCTTCTTCTTCTTCTTCTTCTTCTTCTTCTTCTTTTTCTTCTTCTTTTTCTTTTTCTTCTTCTTCTTCTTCTTCTTCTTCTTCTTCTTCTTCTTCTTCTTCTTCTTCTTCTTCTTCTTCTTCTTCTTCTTCTTCTTCTTCTTCGTCTTTGTCTTTTTCTTTTTCACCTTCTTCTTCTTCTTTTTTTATTTCTTCTTCTTGTTCTTCTTCTTCCACATATTTTCTTTTATTATTTTTTTCCATTTTATCCAAACTTGGATATTATAGGATATACAAATATATGTTCACGCTTTAAGGGAATTTGATTAATTATTTCTTTTTTCTTTTCTTTATGATGTATGGTTTTTTTCCGATTGTTTTTTCATTTTTAAAAAAATAATTCCTTAAGCTAATTCCTAAATGTTGTTCTTTTACTTTTTACACTAAATGTCATGTAATAATCTTGCAGGTGTAGTTAAACCTATTTTTATTTCATTTCGAAACTCTCCTATATAAAGTAATACACCAGCAGTAGTGTTTTGTGAAAAATTAAAATCAATGTTTACATTTCCTGAAGGTCGTGAAAAAACACTACGTAGTGGTGAATAAGCTTCTTCAGCAGATGTAATTTTCATAACAGTATTATTATTTAGTGAAACAACAACATCAGAGTAATTTGGCCATGCAAAGTGTAAAATATTACGATAATATGCACCATTCCAATTAGCGAGGGATATAAAAACTATAAATAATCTTGTAGGACATGATCCATTAAAAGCATCGACAACTTGATGTCTCGTTCGACCTGGTAATATATTTTCGCTAATACAACGAAAATTACTAGTATAATATTTACCTTCAATATGTTGATCAACAAATGCTTTATTTAATGCGGCACGTAGTTGATCATTGGGTTAAAAAACAGGTATTTTAATCTTTAAGTCATTTAAAGCTTGTTTTGTATTGGCTAAACTTAAATCAGCATGATCTGCACCAGATAATAAAATACTTTTTAATACTCTTGTTAAACGTAATTATATTTTAAATGCTGAAGGAATAATAATTTCACCACCACCACCATCGCTAAATAATGAGGTATCGACTGTATCAACTGTATAGCATACCCACCAGTATTTTCAACACCAGCTCCATCCCCAAAACCAACTATACTATTCATATAATTAGCAGCTGTATCAAGATATGAAAAATTAATATCTTTACTTGCTTCATAATTTGATTTAAATTCACGAGTAATGTAATGTAATATGGGACATATTTCCCGAAGTAGTGACTAAACTATCGTTTATTTTTAATTCTTTTGTTTTCCACATTGTTCGAAGGGGTATCGGTAAAATTGATTTCCCCCCTCCAGCAATCGACGCTGCAATAGCACCCGTTGTTTTATGTACTAATGAAAGATTAGCAGAAATTACTGCATCACTTGTTTTTAAGATACCGACCGCATTTCCGTGTCTTGTGAACGTAACAACATTTGCATTCGTGTCTTTAGGTGTAGGTACAATCTCATTTTCAAAAAATTCAGTAAATGTATTATTGTAGGGTTTAGAAGTAAATAATTGTAAAGGTAAAGAAAATAATACATCATGTTGATCAATCTCTTCTACTGTTTTTGAATTCTTTTTTTTTAAACGTTAATTTTTGATATTTTTCCGACTGTACCCAGTACTTGGGGTAAAAACATTCCTAATGCCATCCCTGCACCAAATGCACCACATTTTTGTATTTTTTTTGTTTTACGATGTAATCTAGACTTCCTTTTTATTTATTTTTTATTCTAATATTTCTTCGCTTCATTTTTTTTAAAAAATAAACATATAAAACAAGATTTTTAAAGAAAAAATACTGCATTTATTTTATTTTTAACTTAATTTATAGTTTACATCTTTTTTCCCTTTTTAAAACAAAAAACAACAATGAATTTCTATTTTGTAAAATAGAACGTAATACATCTGGATCAATTTTTCTTTTTTTGCTGGTTTATTCATTACTATTTGTTTTTTGGTAATCAGGGTTTAAAGTTTGAGGTAGTCCAACATTAGAATTTAATAAAATATCATCTGGAGTAGGATTTTTTTTCACGTTTTACATAAAAATATGAAGAATAATGTTTTCCTTTACATTTTCCAGTAACTAAATCGAAATAATCATCAGCTGTTAAATGATTATTCATTATTTTCTTCAAATAATTTTATATATTAATTCTTCAGCATTCAAACTGTCGCAACCACTACCATATGAAAGATGAAATTGAATATGTTCTTGAGCTTCTGCAGTGTTTCTTTTAAGAAAAACATTAGGAAATAATTCTCGTTTCATTTTTAAAAAATGAAGTATTTGCCTACTCTCGTTTATATAATAATGAAATAAAAGTCTTTTTTCAAACAATAACATTTGTTGTCCATCGAATTGTTTATCTTTTAATTTTGTATTTTTAACATTAGTAGACCACCATAATTTCTTTTATGATTTATTGGGTTTTGATTTATTATTGGATCGATTGTAAAATTTATTTTTTTGAAATAATAAATAGAATAATTTTATTAACTCCTGTTTGGTCAACACTGTCTAAAACCCAATTTTTATTTTACTTGCAGCATATGTGTTAAAGGGATAACTAAAATTATATTCTTCAATTTGTAGAACTTCCTTACTGCTTTAAGACGAATTTTAAGCATAATTAATTAAACAATCCAACGAAACAGTTCCAGAATCAAAAGGAATCAATTTATCTGTACTATCTTTAATTGTAATATTTAAAGCGTTAATAATACTCTTTTAACATTTTAAAAATATTTTTGAAGGTGTAAAACAAACTAATTCACCATTTCCTTTTCCTTGATCCGACCACTGAATAGGAATTGTTGTTAACAATTCAGAGTATGAATCGCCAACTAATGTTGCTTCTAATACTTCACAATATATAAACATTTTATTTAAACCATCTGCTACAGCGGGTAAATAATCAGCTTCTTTTTCAATAAAATTTGCTTTTTCATTTATTTTTATTATTGAATTTTTAAAACCCAACATAAATGATAAAGTGTCGCTCATATTTAATTCAAAAATTTATTTTTGCAACTTTGTCCGATAAACGAAATTTAGAACCTTCACCATCATCATGAGCTTTTTTACGATTATATTGTACGAGCCAATATTCTGTTCCAAAATTAACATTTAAATACACTTTTCCATTCTTTCGTAAACTCAAGACAACATCATATTCTTTTAAAATATTATTCATATAATCAAGTAAACGGTTTAAATCATAAATTCCTGTAGGAATATTATATCTCATACTCGTAAGAATAATCTGCTCGTTGTACTTTTTAACACCATGTTTATTCTTCATGAATTTCTGAAAATCGTATGTAAAAGTGAAATAACATATATTTTCATCAACATTTTTTGTAGTCAATGGGTAACAAATTTTTTGTACATCTAGATACGCGTCTTTATTTAAACCGTCAATAGGATGAACAAGACGCATAGTAAATTTATTTGTTAAATTAGAAATTCGAGTTTTTTATTTTGTATTACTCGCGATATATAAACTCATTTTTTTAATAATTGTAATTCTTCACAATAAAAAATTCCTTCAATTTTTTCACCTTTTAAATATTTTAATTGATATGTAACAGGGTCTGTTACAAACATTTTTTTAAAGGACATTGGCAACCAAAAATTGTATTCGTTATATCTATTGTACTTACCTATGGAATACTTAATTTCGCGTTTTCGTGTGTCCATCGCATTTAGTTGTTGAGAAAATTTGAAGAAATGTTGATCATACGGCAACCATTTTGAAAATAGTGCCTTATGCTAATTTATGCAGGAACACATTTGTTGACGTCATTAGTAGGGTAAGGCCGAATTTGACAATATAAATTACTATCACGTTTAAGAACATTTTGCCAAAAAATAAAAGTTGCAGAGCAAATACAATGAAACAATTGTGCAATACCGAAGTATTACTGTTCTCCGAATATGTTTTTGACATTATTTCGAAAAAACGCACCTAAAATCTGATAGTGAAGCCCGAAGGAAGCAATTGAAATCTTGTGGGGGCTTTCACTGACACTTGCCACGAGTCTCAAGCCGCAAATGGTACCGCCAAGGGCAAACAATAGCACATATTAGCGCATGAGAAGAACATTTTAGCGACACTTTCTGACTATATCTTCATTCATCCGGATACACCTTGGTATAAAACTTTTTAATGTTTTTTTCTTCGGTGAGGTCTAGCTATTAAAGAATCGCAATTATCATTGTTGCGGTGTAGGCGCTGACAAGCTCTAAATGAGCATTGTTTGCGAAGGAGCTATATGGCCCATAACGAATTTTGGTGCTTCACTTGCATGCAAGCCGAAGGCGCAAGATGTACTGTCCGGTATACGGTTGCAGTAGTGACGGCCAAAAAAATCCGAGTGGAATACGTTTCTTTTCGTTTCCAAGCGGAAAATCCGTAGCCCAACAACACAGAAGAAAGGCATGGGTTGAATTTTGCAAACGCAAATAATTCAATCCTTCGTCGTGCAGTAGAATCTGCTCACGGCATTTCGCCGAAGACGCGTACGAGCCAGGGCATTCGCCTCAGTTCCTCGAACGAATCGAGTGCAAGGAAGCGTTTCGTGTAAGGTTAAAGAGCGATGCCTTGCCAAGTTTGAACAAACCATTGCTCGAGGCAAGCTCAAGCAAACCAAGGACTTCTGCAGCAAGAAGACAGCGAGAAAAGGTGAGTCAAATTCTCGATCGATAAATTTATTTTATATGTATTATGTTATAAAACATAGCGTATACGGATATTTTCACACTTTTATTTACATATTGTACACTCGTCATTGTCATTGGCAAAGTTGGCCAACAATGTTACTGTAAATATATTTTACCTACAATTATAGGAACTTGCTGGCATTCTAAATCCCGAAGAATCGCAACCGGAGGAGGATAAAGGAACTGAGCAAAGCGATGAACCAGACCCAATGCCGAGTGCGTCAGAGACATTCGAGGTCGAGGACGAAATATCGTCGAACTCTCGAGATAGATCGACGCAAACAGTCAGAAGACGGGGGACATGCAAGATCGGTGAGAACGCAGACTGTTATGGCAGCGACTTCAACGTCTCCCCCAACAAAACCCGTGCTGGAATGTCCATCTATTTCAGAAGCGCAAGCAGCCGGCGAAGTTACAGCCGTGGCCACAGACATGGACAACGCTCAGCCTCAGGGAAAACCCAGCAGTGTCAACAAAAATGTCAACAAAAACGTAGACGATTCTGCGGTACAAACGTCTACAACAACAGAGGTCGACGTGGAAAGCAGTGCAAGCAGCGTAAGCGAGGAATCGGCAGCATCACACGGCCACATCCCAGTCGACGTTGATGTATCATCGTCTACTGAAAGCGACGAAAGCACTAACGCTACTAACGCTACTAACGCCACTAACGCATATAACGCTACTAACGCCACTAACGCCTATAACGCTACTAACGCCACTAACGCATATAACGCTACTTACGCCACTAACGCCACTAACGCCTATAACGCGCTACTAACGCCACTAACGCCTATAACGCTACTAACGCCACTAACGCCACTAACGCCACCAACGCATATAACGCTACTAACGCCACTAACGCCACTAACGCCTATAACGCCACTAACGCCTATAACGCTACTAACGTCACTAACGCCACTAACGCTACTAACGCTACTAACGCCACTAACGCCACTAACGCCTATAACGCCTATAACGCTACTAACGCGGCAACGCCTATAACGCCACCAACGCTACTAACGCTACTAACGCTACTAACGCCACTAACGCTACTAACGCCACTAACGCCACTAACGCCTATAACGCGTCGCCTATAACGCTACTAACGCCTATAACGCTACTAACGCCTATAACGCCACTAACGCTACTAACGCCACTAACGCCACTAACGCCTATAACGCTACTAACGCCACTAACGCCACTAACGCCACTAACGCCTATAACGCTACTAACGCTACTAACGCCACTAACGCCACTAACGCATATAACGCCACTAACGCCACTAACGCCACTAACGCTACTAACGCCACTAACGCTACTAACGCTACTAACGCCTATAACGCTACTAACGCCTATAACGCCACTAACGCCACTAACGCCACTAACGCCTATAACGCCACTAACGCCTATAACGCTACTAACGCCTATATCGTCTATCGGCGCTACTAACATAGTACTGTGTGTATCCTACAGTATGACATGCGAAGCGCCGGCCGAAGGCCGAAGGCCTGAGGGCGAGGGTGCTAATATCGACCGGCGTTTAGTCCCTCATCACGGGATTCCAAGTGTTTGTAGAGTCACTTTCAGTTTATTTTTATATATATTCAAGATCAACGGCCCATGCGCGGCATCGGAAAATTTGGCCCTGGTTACTAGATATGGTAAATATCTGCATTTGAATTAATATTTAAAAAAAATGAAACAGTAAAAGAAAAGTACATGTACGTGTTTTGTCGGGTTATACGGTGAATGAAGTTTTGTGTTAAAAAGATCGTGAAAAGGCAGTGAAAATGCAATATATCGTCGTCGGAAGATGTCAAGTTCGTAAATCAAGTTTTATACGTGGCGTCAAAACTAAAACCCCGTGAAGTTAGCTGCCAATTCGCCAGCTGCCAATTCGCCGCTGCCAATTAAGTTAGCTGCCAATTCAACACCACTCTCTCACGTCGCTTGTAACGCACTCAGACCAACTTTATTTCCAAATAATCACTGCCTATCAACTAGCTAAAACATTTGCACTCAAAATCAACTTCAATGAACCACGTTTATCACAATAAAAGAACATTTTAAGCGCTCAGACAGCTCCCCATCATTATTCCCATAATAAGATATAACAACAGACCAGCTAATCCGTTCCAGATTATTTTCTGCTCGGTAGATGAGCAATCTGAACACACCATTCGATTCCTTATACAATTCTGCGTACAATAACATGCAATTCGCCCTTTCAATTTTCAAACTACTATTTATTTGGAAATTTTCAAACTACTATTTATTTGGAAATTTTCAACTTCCGTCATGTAGCGCGCGCTTCTTGTCTGAGTTAACTTTTCTAATAATGGCTTCGGCTCTCAAGTATTATTTTATTTATAAAATTGAAATGGTGAATTGCATGTTATTATACGCAGAATTGAATAAGGAATCGAATGATGCGTTCAAATGGCTCATCTACAGAGCAGAAAATTACCTGGAATTGGGATCATCGCTGTTCTAATGAGTAACTCTTATTTGGGGGATAGTGAATGTAAACAACTGCTATCATGAGAATCACTTGAGGCCCATGTTTTGCCCGTTTATCGGATTAGCACATTTAGGTGTTTGACAACACTAAAGATTAGTGTATTGCAATTGTTATATTTCTATGCTTTAATTCTTGACAGATGTGTTTCTCACGACACAACAACTTAAACTTAGTTGAACAATACACTGGACATTGAACAAAAAAAAATAAGTGCACCGATTTTCCTATTTGCCAGCTGCCAATTCGCTGCCAATTGGTATTTAGCTGCCAATGCAACACCAATCTCTCACGTCTCTTGAAGCCCGTTCAGTCCAACTTTACAAATAATCACTACCTATCAACTAGTGAAAACATTTGCATTCAAATTCAACTTCAAAAAACTACATAAGAAAGCTCCGTCATAGTTGTTTATTTCATTAAGCACGCACTTCACCATGTTTCATGCGATGGTGTATACAGAATTGTATAAGAAATAAAATGTTGGCATTCCATGTGCATGTGTGCAGTTTGCTCATCTACCAAGCAGAAATAATCTGGAAGTGAATTAGCTTGTAAGTCACTGAGTCAAGAATAAGCACGCGCCACATAACGGAAGTATTTTAAAAATTGAAAGGGCGAATTGCATGTTATTATGCGCAGAATTATATAAGGAATCGAATGGTGTGTTCAGATTTCTTATCTAGCTACAGTGGCGAAGCTAGCGGTCATGCTAGTCATGCTCAGCATGACTAAAAATTTCCTGAAAATATATAGTTTTGTTTGCTTTTATTTACTTTATTTGAAATCTCTCCTTAGAACTTTGAAATCGTGTGCATTTCGAAGAGAACAAGCAATAATAGTTCACGCATATTACGCGGATATTCTCGCTCCTTATCGGGCGTCTAAAACCGCCGTCTTCATTCCCAGGCTCTTTTGTTCATCCTGGCCCCCCTAACCCTAACCCTAACCCTAACCCTAACCCTAACCCTAACCCTAACCCTAACCCTAACCCGGCCCAAGTCATGCTCTTTTTGTGAATAGCATGACCAGCTATATGAACAGTCATGCTTATTCTCGAAATATGATTGGTTGACGGCACTTTACGCATGCTCAGTTTGCCTATTATATTAGCTTTCCGCCTTACCAACTATGGCCTGACTGCACAGTGCGTCTGTTTAAGGAGATCCTTGATTTATCATGGCATCAACGAGCTCTGATTCTGTCCAAACAGTCCTTGTTTGTGAACTGCTTAGAAAACCGTTTTCGGTTCGAAACATCAACGAGAAAAATCTTCTTGTTGGACAGCGACCAATGCCGGTTCTTGGCCATTCGTCTTTCTTTCGTTTTATTGGCAATGAATCGCAGTTGAAAATGTTTACCGAGAATTGTAAACCGGCAAACCATTGCAAAGATCGGATGAGAGATCAATCATGAAGACGGAATGGACAGCCCCGAAGGGCGAAGGACAGGAAAATATTATTATGCTGTGTTGACATTTATCCGTGAGACTCCGTAATATTAATTATTATGAAACGTTGTTGTTGTCTGATTTAAATAAATTCTACATCGAAATGATCACTTGAATCTGGCGAATCGAACGCTGTATGTTTCGTCTACTTAAAATATGAATATCAGATGTTATATGAGAAAATGCGTAAGCGAGTAAAGTAGTCAAACCTCGTCTTTAAATTAAATCAAAGAACATGGCTTCAAGATCTATTCGACGTTTACCCGGTGATTCAATGCTTTTATGTCCATTAAAGCGATATAATTTCGTAAAAGATATGTTTCGTATACCTTGCCGTTGATTTTTATAAACGTTTTGTCACACAAAGACCTTCAATCGAACAGATATTAGAAAAAATATCATTGCCGTGTTTACTGTTTACATTAATATTTGCGTGTCAGGCGTTATGCATTGGGAGGGCTGAGGGCGGGCTAGCCTGCGTGTAGGCATGCTGATGCGCTCTGATATAAAGAGAAACGGTCCAAAATATGAAATTTTATAAACCTTTGAGCTGAAAAATCACCGCTCAGAATGCAGGAAATGCCATTTACGGGAATCTATATTTTAAAATTTTCCGGGGGGCATGCCCCCCGACCCCTCTATAAAGCCTCGCGCCTTCGGCGCTCGGATTATTAGTTAGCATGACCTCCCATTTGGGACCAGCTTCGCCACTGTCTAGCTACCGTGCAGAAAATGATCTGGTCGAAGCGAATTAGCGTGTCTGTCACTGAGTCAAGAAGCGCGCGCTACATAATGGAAGTTGAAAAATTTCAAATAAATAGTATAGTACTGTAGTTTGAAAATTGAAAGGGCGAATTGCACGTTATTGCACGCAGAATTGTATACGGAATCGAATGGTGTGTTCAGATTGCTCATCTACCGAGCAGAAAATGATATTGTCATATGATGCATGTCATACGAAAGTCATATGATGAATTAAAAGTGCAAATTTAAAATCTCCATTTGTGACAAGTGCAGCTGTTAGTACTTAATAGATCATTTAACTCCATCTATTATCTGTGTTGTCATTAGTAAAGATCAAAAGGAGTCGTGAAAACACATTTTGATTTCGTAGAGAAGAAAGGTGTAATGAAACGAACGATTGCATATACTTTTGCTGACATTCCAGAAGAGGTATATCATTTTAGAATTACCGGTAATTAATTGTCCGAATGTAGGCAATAAGAAGAATCATTTCCATTCTATTTTACCCAGATAATCGACGATACAATTTGCGCAACACTGATCAACATGTTTAGACGGGAAGTCCGTGTAAAACAGGACAGGTACGAAACCATGTACATCAATGTTTTATAATCAATCAAAAAACACATGCATTTATCCCGAGGTGCAGTATAGGAAACAAGTTTAAGTTTCCGGGGAGCACAAGTTCTTAACTAACATATACTTTTTGACTATATATGTATTGTTAAACATGAGGGCACTTCATAACGGTTATAAGGCACACGCCCCAGATTCCCCGCAAACATCTATAACTGAATTAGTAAACTGATTATTTTTTGGTCACTAAAGTAACTTTCAAATTGCACTCAAAGTTTTCATATCACCATAACAAACTAAAAACATAACCTGAGTATTAATAATCTAAGCCGTAACAGTTAAAATTGTGTATTTTAGAAAACCTGAAAACATCTTCCTTCCTACCACGTCGTTCAAGTTCGATGTTCAACTATGGAATGGCGCAAACAACAAAAACAAGTGAGCTTGTGTAGATGTCGTAAGTGAACCAATCAGATAGCAACAATATTTTAATGATCTCATCGTACATCCTTGTTTTAGGAATGACTACATACATTTAGTTCTTCTGGTAGAAGCTACTGCGTTAGTCGTATCGGCGTTCAAAAAAATTTCCAGAAAAGAGGCTATCAAAATGTTGGATTAAGTAATATTCTAAGTGTACAAAGTAATATATGTATGTAAATTAACAAATTTTATATAACAAATGTATACAAATGTAATGTTCAAAACGTTAATTTGAAAAATTTCAAATAAAATAGTAGTTTGAAATGTGAAAGGACGCGTTGATGTCATTTAATTTTATAAGGAATCGATTGCTCATCCACCGAGCGAAAAAAATCTGCAAGCGAATTAAACAGTCTGTCACCGAGTCAAAAAGCGCGCGCTACATGACGGAAGTTGAAAAATTTCCAATAAATTGAAAGGCCGAATTACATGTTATCATACGCAGAATTGTATAAGGAATCGAATGGTGTGTTCAGATTGCTCATCTACAAAGCAGAAAATGATATGGAAGCGAATTAGCATGTCTGTCACTGAGTCAAAAAGCGCGCTAAATGACGGAAGTTGAAAATGTTCAAATAAATAGTATATTGAGATTTCTTATCTACCGAGCAGATAATTATATGGAAGCGAATTAACACGTCTGTCACTGAGTGACAAATATTCAAATAAATAGTAGTTTGAACATTGAAAGGGCGAATTGCATATTATTATACGCAGAATTGTATAAGGAATCGAATGGTGTGTTCAGATTGCTCATCTACCGAGCAGAAAATGATATGGAAGCCAATTAACATGTCTGTCACAGAGTCAAGTGACGGAAGTTGAAAAATTTCAAATAAATAGTAATTTGAAAATTGAAAGGGCGAATTGTGTTCAGATTGCTCATCTAGCGAGCAGAAAATGATATGGAAGCGAATTAACACGTCTGTCACTGAGTCAAGAAGCGCGCGCTACATGACGGAAGTTGAACATTTCCAAATAAATAGTAGTTTGAAAATTGAAAGGGCGAATTGCACGTTATTGTACGCTGAATTGTATAAGGAATCGAATGGTGTGTTCAGATTGCTCATCTACCGAGCAGAAAATAATCTGGAACGGTTAGCTGGTCTGTTGTTATATCTTATTACGGAAATAATGATGGGAGCTGTCTGAGCGCTTAAAATGTTCTTTTATTGTGATAAACGTGGTTCATTGAAGTTGATTTTGAGTGCAAATGTTTTAGCTAGTTGATAGTGTTCATGTTATTACAAATAGATAAAGAGCAGAGACTCATTACCATATATGGTGATTAACTGACCAATCACAGTAAAGCGTCTTTACGTAAATAGTTATGATCCTTGTAAATGTGTTAGTTGTCTAAGTTGTCTTCAGTCTGTCCTAAAGAAATAAAGTTGTTTAAAAACGTATTTGATGTTAAATGTGATTTAACAAGAATGTCAACCGTCACGAACCCAACAGGTTATGGGCCCAGGAGGGGATTAATATTTAGCGGCGATGAAAGCAAATACGAGCTTTGGGAGGTTAAGTTTTTGGCAAGCATGAGATTGCAAAAGCTACACTGTATTTGTGCCAGCTGACGGCGATGAAGCAACAGCGGCGAAGAAAGCGGATGCTTTCGCAGAGTTAGTCCAGTGTTTGGACGACAGAAGCCTATCCCTGGTAATACGCGAAGCAAAAGACGACGGCCAGAGAGCATTGGAAGTATTGCGGCAACATTATCAAGGAAAGGGCAAGCCTCGAGTCATCTCTCTCTATACGCAACTGACGACGATCAAAAAGACAGACAATGAGAACATTGTTGATTTCGTCATACGCGCTGAGACGGCTGCGACAGCCCTGAGAAACGCAGACGAAGCTATAAGCGATGCGCTGTTAATAGCGATGACACTCAAAGGACTACCAAGTACTTTTAAGACATTTTCGGCAATTGTTATCCAACAAGAAAAGAAAATGACATTTCCTGAATTTAAGGTAGCACTGCGAAGCTACGAAGAGAACGAGAAAAGTCGAAACGGTGGTGGCGAGACGGAAGATAATATTATGGCCATGAGGAACGGCGAGAGATTTGATGGCGCTTGTTTCAAATGCGGAAGGAAAGGGCACAAGAAATCGGACTGCTGGTCCAAGTTGGGAAAGAACGCAAAGTGGTGCAGTCATTGTAGAAGTAAATCGCACGATACGAAGGAATGTCGATCGGCAAAGAACGATTCAGCAAAGAAAGTGGGAGATCAAAGAAGAACGAACACGGAGAACAATGAACACACGTTTTCATTTAAAATCAGTGACAGTAGTGATTGTGGTAAGAGTGTTAGTAATAATCTGCTAGTGGATACTGGCGCTACTAGCCATATTGTTTGTAAAAGATCCCAGTTTTCGAGCTTTGATAAAAATTTCGATCCAAATGCGCACATTATAGAGCTCGCAGATGGCAGTAAGGCTAAGGTTGTAGAAGGTAAGGGCGTAGCGAAGATTAAGCTATGTGACGTCAATGGAATTTCTCGTGACCTAGTTTTAAATAATGCGCTTTATGTCCCATCATATAAACAGGATATATTTTCAGTCAACGCGGCAATAAATGAGGGCGGAAGTATAAGCCTGGATAAGCGCAGTAAGAGTTTTAGAAACTCAGATGGTGTAGCCTATAATATAGAGCAGGTAGGACGCCTATATTACCTAAACAGCATTTCTACCTCCACGAACAGTGCAGGTACAATTTTGGAGTGGCATAAAATCCTGGGGCACTGTAATTTTTCAGATGTCCGTAAGCTTGAAAAGGTTGTAGATGGAATGCAGATCACTAATCATCAGGAGGTGGATTGTAAAATCTGCACACAAGGAAAGATGACCCAGTTACGAAATAGGACCCCCGATGCGAGGGCCAAAGCCCCATTAGATTTGGTTCATTCAGATCTAGCTGGACCAATTACCCCAGTAGGTAAGGACGGTTTCAACTATTCATTGTCTTTTGTTGACGATTATTCGGGTGTTATCATGATATACTTTCTAAAGTGCAAATCCGATACTGTGGAAGCTACTAAACAGTTCCTAGCGGATATTGCTCCTCTTGGCAGAGTGAAATGCCTAAGAAGTGATAATGGTGGGGAATTCACTGGCCAGAAGTTTAGGTCTCTCCTCCGGGAGAACCAAATTAAACATGAAACATGTGCCCCGTATTCTCCCCATCAGAATGGCACCGCAGAAAGGGCTTGGCTAAGCCTATTTAACATGGCAAGGTGTCTGTTGATTGAAGCCAAGTTGCCCAAAATGTTATGGACATATGCTGTGATGGCCTCAGCATATATCAGGAACAGGTGTTTCAATGATAGATTGGGCAAAACCCCTTATGAAACCTTAACTGGCATAAAACCAAATCTGAAGCACATGCACGTGTTCGGTGCAGTATGTTTTGCTTATGTGCAAGGCCCCAAAAAGCTCGAACCTAGAAGCAAGGAGGGAATTTTTGTGGGATATGACAAAAATAGCCCTGCGTATTTAGTGTATTATCCAGAAAGCAGGAAAATTGAGCGAGTGAGATGTGTTAAATTTTTTGATTCAACTGAATTTGACGATCAGAACCGTCAAATTGACGAAGAGGTGGACTCACTCCCCCTAGATATGCCTTGTGTTGAGCAACACACGCGTATAGATGAGCATGATGTACCAGCTATTCCACGAGTAGAGGGTGAAGAAAGGTACCCTACCAGAACCCGTAACAAACCTACTTATCTAGGTGAGTATGTTGTGGAAAGCGTTACTGATAATCCTACTCACCTGGCAGTAGATTATTGTTATAAGATGAATAACATCCCCGCTTGTTATGCACAAGCAGTAAATTCACCAAATGCAACGAGGTGGAAAGAGGCAATGGATGAGGAAATAGATTCCCTAGTAAGCAACGAGACGTTTACACTCACCATGCTCCCATCTAACCGTGAGATAGTTGGAGGAAGATGGGTGTACACAGTTAAATCAGGGCCAAATAACGAGGAAACGTATAAGGCCAGGTATGTGGCGAAAGGTTATTCCCAAGTCTCAGGAATAGACTACCATGAGACATTTGCACCAACAGCTCGAATGAACTCTATACGAGTATTGATACAGCATGCAGTACAAAACAGTATGCTTGTCCATCAGATGGACGTTAAGGCAGCATACCTCAATGCCCTCATTGATTGCGATATTTATGTCGAGCAACCAAAGGGTTATGAAAAGGTGGGGAAGAATGGTGAAAAACTCGTTTGTAAGCTCAATAAGTCTTTGTATGGTTTAAAGCAAAGCGGTAGGAACTGGAATGAAACAATTAATGACTACTTGTCAGAGCAAGGGTTTACACAATCCCTTGCTGAACCATGTGTGTACCATAAGCTTGTTGCTGGTGATACCAGTAAATGCATTATATTGCTTATCTTTGTAGATGATATAATTATTTCTGCAAGTAACTCTGACTTATTACAGAGTGTTAAGCGAAGTTTGAGCGAGAAGTTTAAAATGAAGGATTTAGGGATCCTGCATTGGTTCTTAGGTATTGAGTACAAATGTACTGAAGGTCTAATAGAGATGAAACAATCCCTCTATATTGAAAAGATGTTGGACAAATTTGGTATGATTGACTGTAAGCCTAAGACAACCCCGTCTGTTCTTGGCTTCGATAAGGTTATTGGTATGGAATCACCTGTCTTAGAAGATCCAAATTTGTATAAGCAAATTGTTGGAAGCCTTATTTATACCATGACAGGTACGAGACCAGATTTGTGCCGCATTGTTACCAAGTTATCCCAACACATGTCAAAACCTACAATAGCAACCTTGAATGCAGCAAAGCATGTGCTGAGATACTTGAGGGGAACGTCAGCTCTAAGTCTAAAATTCAGGAAAATGGAACACCCTTTAGAGTTGATAGGTTTTAGTGACTCTGATTGGGGAGGCAGTGTTAGCGACAGGAAGAGCATTTCTGGCTATGGTTTCCAACTGTCAGAATCAGGACCTCTGGTGTCCTGGAAAAGTAAGAAGCAACAGACTGTTGCACTCTCTACCTGTGAGGCAGAGTACACTGCAATGGCTGAAACTGTGCAAGAAGGCAAGTTTCTAAAGCAGTTGTGCATTGATTTAGGGATATTGCAAGAAAGTAATAGTGTATTGATTAACGCGGATAACCAAGGTGCAATAAAGTTAGCTAAAAATCCAGCATTTCATAAGCGATCCAAGCATATAGATATAAAATACCATTTTATACGAAGCGAAGTACAGCAAGGTGCAGTAAGCTTAAAGTATATCGCAAGCGAGGATAATGTAGCAGATATATTTACGAAACCGGTAAGCAAAGTAAAGTTGGATAAGTTCAAACATTTTATCTGTAATTAAGTGTAAAATTGGAATAAGAAAATCTAGGACTTTAAGAGCAAGAGGGTGTGTTGAGTTATGTCTTATATCCTATATAATTGATCATGTTATTACAAATAGATAAAGAGCAGAGACTCATTACCATATATGGTGATTAACTGACCAATCACAGTAAAGCGTCTTTACGTAAATAGTTATGATCCTTGTAAATGTGTTAGTTGTCTAAGTTGTCTTCAGTCTGTCCTAAAGAAATAAAGTTGTTTAAAAACGTATTTGATGTTAAATGTGATTTAACAAGAATGTCAACCGTCACGAACCCAACAGATAGGTAGTGATTATTTGGAAATAAAGTTGGTCTGAACGCGTTACAAACGACGTGGCTAACTTAATTGGCAGCGAATTGGCAGCTGGCGAATTGGCAGCTAACTTTACGGGGTTAAAACTAAAGGTAAACCAATTTTCGGTTTTTTAAACCTGTTAGTCAGTAACAAAGATAGTTTTGCAAACATGTCCGAGTATGTTATTCAGGCTTTTATTTGATGTATAGCATAATTTTCTAGAGTTAGTAGTTCAAAAGATATCGTCGTCTGAATATCTAAAATATTTACTCGGAGTTTGCCAATCCAAGCGTCGTCGCTTTTTTCAAGCTGTTAGCTATAAGTTACAAACATATTTTTGGAGGTACAGTGTATGTCAGAGGCTGTTAATGAAGCTTTCATTAGATATGTAGAATGAGTTCTTAGAGTTAGTACTTCAAAAGATATTGTGGTCGGAACATTTCACTTTTGGCATGGCGTCATGGCAACCGAAATTTAAAATTATTATAACATCAACCCAAGTCAGTTTTAGGGTTAGGATTTGGGTTAGGATTTGGGTTAGGGTTAGGGTTAGCGATTATTTGAATTTCGGTTTGTTCATATATCGAGAAAGCGCCAATCATCACGAAATCCGAGACGAAATCACTCTTTGAAGGGCTTTCGCTCGAAATTGAATAGTCCTTACACACGATATACCAATAAATTATGTGCTTTATTATAATATTGCAGAATAACAATTGTTAATACAAATTTTGAATGGCAGATTTTATACTTTTATTTAAATTATATATCCATCACCATTGTTTCACTCGGTCACTTTGCAACCTCGTCCACAATGGAATAATTGCAATACTTGAGAATTAGCCTATATAGTGAGTACCATTACTGGTGATAAGGATGTAAAAAAGTACAGATTATAGCTGTGTTTATACTGCAAGTCTATAGGACTAACCAGGACCAAACTGGCTGGATGCCACCTAATTGAGCCTGGCTTACATTTTTCTGACTTTAATAGTCTAAACATGCACCACACTGGTTATAACAATCAGTGTTTATACGCTCGTCTGATGGCATGCTGGTCTGGCCAATGGCTTAGTGTGTTTGTGTAAACACCTTTGTCCTGTATTAGGCCTTAGACAATGCCAGTCCTAGGCTTGCAATGTATATATTTACACGCTTTTGTAGGATATAATACTGTATATAGATACTGTATAATTGGGTAGGTTAACACTCACTGCATGTGTCAGGGGAACACATTAGGGAACAACCGGCTGGTATCATCTCACTGACAACAAGCAGCTGAAGGGAATTTCATCTTGAATTAATGATATATTGGTGAAATAATTAGATTAAGCAATGTTCTTTGTTGCATATTATGGACTTTTGTCATTTCATCTTCTTGAAATGTGTTACCAGTACTTGAATACCATTGAAATACCGGTACATGTATGCATAATTATATAATATAATAAGATTATATATTAATAAAAGCAACAGAAGTCTTCTAACAGAATAAAAGGTTTATCGAGCTTATCAATATATAGTCAGACAATGCACTCATTGCAAAACTAAAAAATTAGCTGATATAGAGTAGACTGGTGTCTTGTAGTAAGGATGTAAAAAATTACAGACTTTAGGCTGTGTTTACATATATTGCAAGTCTATAGGACCAACCTGGCCAGACACGGCCTGGGCCTGGCTTACATTTTATTGACTTTAATAGTGTAAACATACACCATACTGGCTATAACAATCAGCATTTACGCTCATCTGTTATGCCCTTCTGGCCAATGGTTTAGTGTGTCTGTTTAAATTCACCTTTGTCCTGGATAGTAGGCCTGGACAGTGCCAGTCCTAGGCTTTCAATGTATATTTTTACACAGCATTTGAAGGATAAATACTGTATAATGTATGATTGGGTAGGTAATTAACACTCACTGTGTCAAGTTAGGGATTAAACAAGTGGTATCACCTCACTGACAAGAAGCAGCTGAAAGGAATTTCATCCTGAATTAATATATATATTGGTGAAATAATTATATTAAGCAATATCATTCTTTGTTGTATATTATGGGCTTTTATCATTTCATTTTTTGAAATTGTGTTACCGGTACTTGAATACCATTGAAATACTGGTACATGAATTGAATGTGCATACTTATATAATATTAATAAAAGTTAAGAAACATATATAAGTCTTCTAAAAGAATAAAAGGTTTATCAGGCTTATCAATTTGGTCTAGGATAAATTTAGGTATTGAATCTTTTGGTATCTGCTTATACTAACAATTAGACAATAAGGAACATGCAGATTACATTATTACAGTAGGGTACATGTATCTGCTTATACTGACAATTAGACAATAAGGAACATGCAGATTACATTATTACAGTAGGGTACATGTATCTCCTTATACTGACAATTAGGCAATAAGGAACATGCAGATTACATTATTACAGTAGGGTACATGTATGTACAACGTTATGCAGTCTCGTGAATACAATTGTACTTTGAGTAAAATTATGAGTATGCCACTGTTACTGTAAACATGCATGTTGAAATTTATTATTAAAAGCATAACTGACATAATTAACTTTAATTATGTAATATATAATTAATACAATTATTATTTAAATGAATAATTATTAAAATTAATTATTAATTTCAATAATCAATAGTTATACAATTGGTTTCTAACCCTGCCTGCGAGACAATTTAGTGTTGGCAGACTTTCCCACTTGGGTTCTGTTCAGTACACTACCCACAAATTGCACCCAAAAAATATTTAGTTTGAAAATCTGTTCAGTTTGGCAATATTAAAGCCTCACTAAACAGTAAGCGGTCGAGGGGTTGTTGCGTACACGTATTTCTAGTACATTGAGATTACATGAAGTCTTACTACATTGGTGACTGCGTGTCATGGAATTATAACCCAAATTTGCTTCGTCATGCCATTTTCTGCTGTTATATAAATAGTAAACATTATATACCAAAACTCCGTTAATCCGCTGTTCGTAAAACGCTCGGCTGTTACGACACTTTACGTCTGTTTACGAGGTAAGTTCTGCAGTACCAATGGAATGTTAGGAATGTTGGACAGGGCCGTACATAGCGAGGACAACTGCCCCCCAGAAAAAAACAAAGATATGTTTTTATAAGGTTGATTAGCAATTTATTATGGTATTCAGACAATTATTTCGTTCGAGTGCTGAAATACGACGTAAACATAAATAATTCGTCTTGAAAATTTCAAATTTAAATGCATATTTTGATTTCAACTTATGCTTAATATGCTATGACCATGCAGCGATTTTGTTAAGAGCGCGCGGTAGAACGTTGCCTACGTGTGGCAACCAGCCACCAAACTGGACACTCCATTATGGAGCCTAGTGAAAAAAATTCTGTCAAGCATCTTTAAAAAAAATGCCATCAAGCGCGAACCGGCGAACGCGCGGTATAAACAACCGCGTCTGCATGGTTTTGTGATTCAGTGGCTGAAATAAGATGACTCCAGAATATACACGAATCTAAACATCTCTATCCATACCAAGATAAGGATATTCCCAACCTGCAACCTGCATTTTGTCCAGCCGCTCATTTGCAATAATTTTGAGTTAAATTTGGTTTGTTTGTCTGCATTTTGAGCTATTAATAGCAGCCAGACGCTACGCTATTAGGTATAATAACCCATTCATTTGCCAAAATTGGACAATTTGTCAATATCTCTGAGAGCTTTGTGTTGTCTGAATTTAATTGTTTCATAGAACATCAAACTAAATAACTATATAGCCCAAACTTTTTAATTTTTGGGTGCAGTAACAGAATAGTGGGGAAGTCTACTGCTGTTTCTACCCTCAATCACTAAGAAAAAAATTACTTGTTTCACACTATTGATAATTCCACATGAAATAATCAACTCAGTAGTTAGTATAAAGAGACATGTAAGGCTGTTGAAGGAAGAAAGTGCATATTTATCATACAATGGGTCCACTTTTAAAAAAATTCAAATTTGTTCAAATGTCTATGGGTCTATTCAAATTGGGTTTAACATGTATTAGGGATTCTACCCCGATTGTTGGTGTGGATGATTATATAAAGTACTGTAAGTTGATAATTCTACCCACATTAGATTGCTGCGATGTGGAGCTGGCAGGGATGTGGAATGTGGATAACTTATATAATATTGATGTCCTTGTTAGGTCTCAATGCAGGGCAGGAAAACTGATCTTTTCTAAGTGGGGACTTGAAACTGATCAGTTAATGTACAGGATTTATACAACTTTTGAGTTAAAATTAGTTTTTGTAACATTGTACAGTACATATAAATATGTGTTTATATTTGACTGTAATTTGTTAGGAAACAAGACGCCCATTAATACCAGTCTTAGCATTGAAGGGGCTACCATAAATATTATTGTATTATTATTAATAATACTAATAATATATAATAATAAATGCCTTAGTGCAGTTACCATATTTTGATGGTTATTAATACAAAAGCCATGTATGTGCAACAAGACATGGCATTGTGTACTATAGTATCTAAATTACATCACCATGTGCATATATAACCAATGTTCAGGATGACATTCCTAGCTCGCTTGTTGACAATTGATCTAGCTGACACAGTACTTGTTCAATCCCTATCAATTTTTGCTGACAATGAATGTCAACATACCCAATGTCAATATATAATCCTATATAAGCTGTATTTTACATTACGAGCCGGCCTAGGACCAGCATCGTCCAAGCCTATTCACATGCAGACACAATAAGTTATGTTATGGCCACTAGGCCAGCTACTGTAAGCCTATGTTCCATAATGGATGGATTAAACACAGATTGTTTATGGAATATAGATTATTGCCAGTTTGAAAAATTATAACCTTCTGATTTCCGGTGACTCTAACCATTGAGCCATCAAGACTCCGATGGAGAGAGAATGAATACAATGATGTATGTAGTTCAATTGGTATATGTACTGGCACTGCCTATACGGCAGTCACTATATTATATCAGTAATGCTTGGATGTGTTAATACTTAATATATACACTGCTGTAGTGAATGCAAGCTACATAGGCAGTACTGTATACCTATATCAACCGAATGTATTATGTTGAATTGTAACCAGCTTCACTCTCCATCTGAGTCTCGGTAGCTCAATGGTTAGAAGCAATAAAGTTACAGGTTCGATTCCTGTCCAGGACTCAGAATCATTTTATGAGGATATGAGCTTGACAATCCATGTATCATCTTTCTACTCCAATCTCTCCCTTATTCACTCTACAGCATGGCAGTGTATATATTAACACTGACCAGTATACAGACTACAGTTATGCTTGTTTATATACTATAAAATTGTAGGCCAGCTGGCCCAGGTCGTATAAACACTGAAACACAGCTATAGTTTACTATATAGGCTCATTATCAAGCACAGAATAAACATACAGTACTGCTCAGAAATAACCTAACAGAAACCGAGCCCAAGACGCGATCGTTTTAAGGTTCGTTTGCGTGCGTCTTGCGGTTCGTCTGCGTGCGTCTTGCGGTTCGTCTGCGTGCGTCTTGCGGGTAGTAAGCGTGCGTCTTGCGGTTGACTGAATCTGCGTTCCACGAGACGCAAGGTTCGTAGTGTGTTCGTCTCACTTCGGAACGAACGTCAACAACCACAAGTAGCGACAGTGTTTATAGTAATAGTGATGGGTAAGCTTTCGGAATACGCGAGAAACAGAATTATTTCGCTTGAAGTCTACCGGAATTTCAACCGTAAGAATTACGAAAATGCTTGAAGAAGAAGGACCTTGGAACAAACTTGCAACATTGAATTAAACCACTTTGACGTAAACATACTTACCATGAAGTTTGATAATCAGTGCCTTGTATTCGCCATTCTCGTACTCCACCTTCCACATGTTGATCCTTATCCTTAATTCTATTTGTGGGCAGAATTGCCGTAGTTTTATCCGCCTCGAAAAAAACTAACATTCTCTTTGGTGGAGCGCGTGTCATCAAACGGAGTTACTTTTCGTTGGTGCTTTTATCAGGCCTGAGGGCGAGGGTGCTAATATCGACCGGCGTTTAGTCCCTTATCATGCGAGATCCAAGCCGTTCCTAGATCTAGGATCAGTTTATTTTATATATATATATATATATATATATATATATATAAGAAGGCCTTGAAGTTGCATTTTTCGCAACTGGTCCCGGTTTGGTCTTAAAATGTATGTATTCCAACACTCGAAATTTTCCTTCACCATAAATCCTTTCAACATGTAGTTTGATCGAGTGAAATGCCAAATATTACCTATAATATACCCAGAATCTTATCCCGGCATTACCACCATATATACAGAACTCGTGACTAGGCTCTCGGCAACGGCTTCCGTAGCTCACTGGTCAGAGCACTGCACTAGCATCGCAGGGTCGCGGGTTCAATTCCAGCCGGAAGGCCTTGAAGTTGCATTTTTCGCAACTGGTCCCGGTTTGGTCTTAAAATGTATGTATTCCAACACTCGAAATTTTCCTTCACCATAAATCCTTTCAACATGTAGTTTGATCGAGTGAAATGCCAAATATTACCTATAAATTACCTATATATATATATATATATATATATATATATATATATATATATATATATATATATATATATATATATATATATATATATATATATATATATATATATATATATATATATATATATATATATATATATATATATATATATATATATATATATATATATATATATATATATATATATATATATATATATATATATATATATATATATGATCAACCGTCCTCATGCACGGCATCGGAAAATGTGGCACTGGTAACTAGATACTCAGATTAAATTGAACCGTCACAAGAGACATAGTTTTTTGAGGAAATAGAAATCCGAGTCCGAGTATGTATTTTGACTCGCTAATTCCAAATCTGTTTTCAGAATTGAAAACGGTTATATATTGATCGAGATTATCATAGCCGACCAAGCCTGGACTAATTTCTAAGTACATAAACCATTTTTACGAAGGGTATTCACGTTCTCGTAATATAGTAGACACATATGTTATGTATTTTGACTCGCTAATTCCAAATCTGTTTTCAGAATTGAAAACGGTTATATATTGATCGAGATATTCAACATAATATTCGACGAAGTGACCGGCTAATCATAGCCGACAAAGCCGACTAACTTTCTAAGTACATAAACCATTTTTACGAAGGGTATTCACGTTCTCGTAATATAGTAGACACATATGTGATGTATTTTGACTCGCTAATTCCAAATCTCTTTTCAGAATTGAAAACGGTTAAATATTGATCGAGATAACGTTCAAAATAATATACGATGAAGTGACCAGTTTATAATCGACTAATTTCGAAGTACATAAACCGTTTTTACGAAGGGTACTCACGTTCTATGTTATGTATGTATAACGCGTATGTTATGTATGTTGACTCGCTAATTCCAAATCTGTTTTCAGAGTTTAAATCGGTTAAATATTGGCCGAGATAACGTTCAAACATTTCTTCGACGAAACGGGCTTTTGGAAATTGTGAATTTTTGCAAAACAGAAATATACGGCCACGGCGTGCGAGGTCTGGGCACCATGGATGGAGAAATTCCCGTAGTGTAGCAGGAAGCGATTCCTGCAGGGGATCTTGGGATCTTTTGCCATGTGTTGGTTCGCTTGACAACAAACGTCACGCAATCTCAAATCAAGTGGGACATCTCACAACAGCCGATCCTGTAGCACAAACCTCCTCTACATATCTGAAGTTACCTGCCTTACAACTCCCAAAGTTTCAACGCGACAAGGACGTTCAAGACGACGTATTCGACTTTCTCGAACGATTCGAAGAGCAAACTTTTGGAACAACAATGCGTGGGCGAATGGTCGCGCTCAGTTTTATCCGTATGCCGTTCAAGCGAAGGATATTCGGATAAAAACCTTTCCGAACAATACAAGTTTTGTGTTCAACGTCTCAAGGAAGAATTTGGCGAGCCAAAAGAAGATAAATGCCGAAGATTGGCCTGCGAATTAAGCACAATGAAACAACAATCAAATGAAACTATCGAACAGTTCTCTTTCCGTTTCAAGAACGTACTTCATCAGCTAGATAAACTTGGTGAGTCCATTATGAAACATTGTCCAACGTACAGTATTGCACAATTTGTATCGAGAGTCAAGCCAGAAATCGCTCAACATTTAATTATCAAAGTCGAAGAATTCAAGCAGTTAGACAAAGCAATCGACGCTGATCGTCGTGTCGAGCAATCACTGACAACACAACATCACATCGACACTTCCGCCCTAAACCAAAACAACTCTTCGCTCGAAGACTGCAAGCCTCCTGGTGCCTTCGCGACAACTCCGCGCGTTGGGCAACACGACGATCCCTCTGACAGAAAGCCCAAACGAGTGTGCTATCGATGTGGTGACTCATCACACTTACAACGGCACTGTCCGCTCAATGACCAAGAAAGATCTACAAACCGCAAGCCGACTAAACCACCAGAAATCTGTAGGAACTTCAACAGATTTCTCACGTCTCGTTGTGAACAAGCAGGTAATAAATGTACAGCTGGTAGAGTACACCAATGATTGGAATGCAAACAGTGGGGCTGTAAAGCAATTCGTCACAAGCAAAATGATTTTCCACACATTTTGTCCAACGTAGCGACATCACAACAAGCAGGTGCTGTTCCACCTCAGAAACCACTGCAGAGCCCGCCACTGATACCACCGCAGATACCAGTGGAGACACCAGCACAGATACCAATGCAGATACCGCCTCCGATATCAACGCCAACACCTTTCCGCACAACACCAGAAGCAATGTCGAGCCAGTCATCTCCTGCAACTCTCTTTGGATTACCTGCCATCACAAGTCCACAAAGTATAATACAGAATCGACACATCCTTTGGACTCCAATCAACTCTGCAGGTGAGAACTTACCTTTACCAATCGACAGTTGTTGTTCTGTGTCTCTTGTGAGCCAGAGACATGCTGATCTTATTGCCTTAACTGTCTACCAACCAGAAGTCTTGATCCTTCTGAATTTCATGCGGATGACATCCCAAATATCGAAAAATGGTATTCAACAACCTTAGCTGTGGACTCTAAACTCAAATCCACCACGATTAATCAAAATGTCATCCTGGCAGAAATCCGACCCTCCTCTCTTGCAGATAAACAATTATTTGAAGATGCAGCATCAACCACAGCTGAGCAGTTAGCAAATGGATGGCTAACTTGGGCTCAAGTCCATGATACTAAGCCAAGTAATACATCAAAGCCACACCCTGCTAAGAAACCAACCCCAATGTCTATCAGTATGCCTAACCAGCTTGGAAACAATCTGAACAGAATGCAGAATTACAGTCTGCAGGTCTTGATTCTTCAATACTATCCTCATTCACCGAACAAGATTCAGAATCTCACCAACACGAGCAACATTACCCATTTCCAGAGTATGAGGAAGAACAGTCCTCGTCACCACAAGTACTTTTTGATGCCTTAGGACTGGACACCGATAAATATGCTCATGTGAAGGAAGAAATCTTGAAATCCTTCAAAAACATTCTAACCAAGTATACATCAGCATTCCTATTACCTGGAGAGAAGCTCAGTGAAATCAAGGGATTTGAACATAACATTGATACTGGCGATACCCTTCCTGTTTACAAGCATCCATACCGAAAAAGTCCTGAAGAGCTGTTGGCCATTAAGAATGAAATCGAACGAATGCTGAAGTTAAACATTGTCCAACCAAGTAAGTCTGAGTGGGGTGCTCCCTGCATTCTTGTTCAGAAACCACTGGAGAATGGCAAGAAACAACCTCCAAGATTCGTCGTGGACTACAGGGGCCTAAACAGTGTAACCTGTGGTGATGGTTATCCAATCCCATCAATTTCCAGTGTTCTCGACTCAGTAACCCAAGGTACTGTTTTTGCTCGTTGTGATCTAGCCAGTGGTTATTGGCAAATACCTCTTAAACCTAAAGATCAACCAAAAACGGCCTTCTGCACACATGTGGGACTTTATGAATTTCTTCGCCTACCTTTTGATCTCAAGACTGCACCTAGCACATTCCAGAGAATCCTAAACACAGTCTTCGCTGATTACCTATACCAGTGGTTAACTGTCTACGTTGACGACATTTTGACATGGTCGAAGTCGCATGATGAAGCACTTCACCATTACGAACTCCTCCTCGAACGCGCCGCACATGTTAACATTCAGTTCAAACCGTCAAAGTGTGTATTCTTCGCAAAGGAAATGGATGTCCTTGGTCATCATATCACACAACATGGTCGACAACCTACGTCGAAAGGTATTGAAGCCATCACAACCATGCCACATCCCAGAAACGTGAAAACTCTACGACGGTTCCTTGGATTATGCAGCTACTTCCGTGATTATATACCCGACATGCCCACAAAGACTCGACCACTTCGTGAATTGTTAAAGAAAAACACGCCATTCACATGGACTGACGTACACCACGAAGCATATGAAGAGCTGAAACACGTTGTCACCGATCCAAACGTCATGCTTTATCATCCAGATTGGAACTCACCTTTTGAAATACACACAGATGCAAGCAAAGTTGGTTGTGGGGCAATGCTAGCACAGATGAATGATAACAAGCTACGACCAATCAGATTCGCTTCTAGAGCTTTTAACGAAACAGAATCACGCTGGACCACCACCCAACAGGAACTTTATGCCGTCAAGTGGGGTTTGGAACAATTTCGTCCCTACATCCTCGTTGCACCGCAACAGGCAAAGCTAGCACGCTGGTGTCTTTCCATGGCTGAGTTTGATTTCTACTAGGAACATCGTTCTGGAGTAAAGAACATTGTCCCTGATGTACTTAGTCGTCAGCCCATGACGGATTCTCTTCCTCCAGAAACTCCGAGTATACCACCAGATAATGATATCCTGTCATTTCTTCTCATGACTACATCAGCAGACTCCAAGTCAAGTTCAAGAAACCCTTAACGTAAATCTTATTTGTCTCGAGTATGCCTGCCTAGTCACGCCTCCAAAGTCCGTCCATGCTTTATTAACGTCGCAAGAGCATCCCACAGCCGACGATAATCATTCACTCGAGCCCGATACATCCAGTGACGACAATTCGACTCGGAGCACGACCAATGGCAATGATGATCTAGAGATATTGACTAAAATAAACTATGATCGTGCCAAGTTTGCAATACTCCAACGTAACGATTATTGGTGTGGAATCCTTGTGAAATTCTTTCAAGCTAACCGTAATCCGTCAATCTTATCGACCGTACCGTGGAAACACAGACAGTGGGTCATTCAAACAGCGAAACGTGCTGCACTCATCGATGAAGTTCTCATGTATAGTGATGAAATGATGCCAAATCCAGATCAGCTTCGCTATATGGTCCCAGATGACATAACATTTCGCCGTCAATTACTCAGAGCATTCCACGATGGCCCGTGTGCCATGCACAGAGGACGCGAAGCAACCTATGAAGCGCTGTCGTCCATTTTCTATTGGAAAAACATGTCCAAACATGTCCGAAACTGGATACGTCGCTGTCCACCATGTATCCGTTTTAAAACCACAATGCCACATCATGGACCCATGCAAGTTCGCATATACCAACGACCATTTCGTACACTGGGTATTGACTATGTTGGAGAGCTTCCCATCTCAACAAGTGGAAACAAGTGGATTATCACAGTTGTTTGCCCATATTCCAACTTTCTGAGAGCAGTACCTGTTACAGACAAGCGTGCCACTACTGCTGCTCGTGTGCTATTCGACGAGGTATTTCTTCAATACGGTTTCCCTACGATACTCCAAAGTGATCAAGGGGGTGAATGGGTGAATGCGGTTCTACACCAGATTACCAAACTTCTGTCCATCGAACATGTCTTTACGACCAGCTACAGACCACGTCTCAATGGTAGCACAGAACGGGTCCACAGATGGCTTAATTCAGCGATTGGAATCTACTGTGAAACGAAAAATACCAATCAAGATGGGAAGAATTCCTACAACCTGCCGTCTATGCTCACAATACGTCGCCAATTCCGGGAACCGAGAAGATAAGTCCGTTCTTCTTAGTATTTGGACGTCATGCACCATCTCCCGAAACATTAGCCTTAGATCTACCACCCTTGCCATTACCAAGAGATACGTATGGTCATCAACTCGTCTCACGCTTAAACGAAGCCCAGAGACAATTTGACATTGTTAAAGCTGATCTCAAGAGATCACAACGGGATAATTATGACAAATCTTCGCGAGAATTAACCGTACCACTTGGAAAACGAGTATACATACGAAAACCACCACCTTCATCTCAAGAAAAAGGATCCGCCACACGTTTCATTCGCAAGTTTGAAGGTCCATTCATTGTTATTGGACACGCTCATAACCGCCAAGACTTAATACAAGTCTGTCATGAAGCTACACCTCGAGATATTCAACTGGTAAACATCGAAAAGATCATTGTAGTACCAGACGGTGATCCAACCCAGATTGAAGACCTTCGTCCTGATGACGCAGACCTACATGTACCTGTTATTGTACATCATCAACCAACCACCAATCAAGATCCTCCTCCGCAACAGAAATCTACAGGTATCCACCCAGATGTCACAAAAGTAGCCTATGCCCTTGGTGATTTTTTAAAGAAAACACCTAACCACCAAGCGTATTCATCTGAAGCTTGTAAAGCCATCTATCAACAGATACCTGAAGCCAAAGATATTCTTTCTCGACATGGGAAACTTCGAGGCATAGTGTCAAAATGTCCATATTTAACCCTAGAAGGGGGAGCAACTGGTGGAACGTATATTCTTAAACTTAATATGAACATCTTTTCAAATCGTTAAACCTTAATCGC
The DNA here is from genome assembly GCA_035772405.1 of Chrysogorgia sp. JL179-B06. NCBI lineage: Eukaryota > Metazoa > Cnidaria > Anthozoa > Scleralcyonacea > Chrysogorgiidae > Chrysogorgia > Chrysogorgia sp. JL179-B06. Next base: position 5,483,140 of record JAYKKM010000047.1, read on the forward strand.
TGCAACACTTACTAACAATCTAGTGACACTAGTTAAATATAAAGTTTCGTTTTCATTAGAACTCAACCCTCAAGAAGGGGTAGACTGTAGCAGGAAGCGATTCCCGCAGGGGATCTTGGGATCTTTTGCCATGTGTTGGTTCGCTTGACGGACACACTTTGTCTTTGCTTTTGATGTTATGAATAGTTTTGTAAATAGTTGTAATAAAGATACATTCGACATAATAGCAGATCGGCTACACTTCCGTTGTTCGAGTCCCATTACAGTAGGGGGGGGGGGGGGGGGGGTAGAAAAGGCGGGCGAGGGGATTATTGCGAATTCGTATTTTTAGTTATATACACAAGCTCTGGATATGAACAACATAAAATTGCAAATGGCAAGCTGTAATGAACTTCATTGTTGTTTTTATTTACACTAATTAAGCCATATCTTTCTGCCTTAGCAGAAATGTGAAATTGCTTTATTAAGCAAGAATTTAACTTTGTTTTGGACATTTCTGTTATGTACTTGTCAAATTTCTTTGAACTCGTAAACCATTCATTCGTAAACCAAGTAGAAACGCTAAAATTTAATTTTTTGAAGGCCAAAAATATTTCTAGCAACGCCACTTTTCTAAAAATATGAAATTTGGAGAGCTTTTCGTAAAATCTAGTTATTCTATCTACCGTCAAATACTTTCATTCCGAATTTGCTTGCTTTCTGTGTGCATTTTGGTGTACTATTTCCCAGTAAAACTTGAATTTCTTCTTCGTTTAATTCTGCAAATCTGGCAGCCATTTTGCTAGATTTCTCTACTAGTAGGATATGAGCTGATAGCCTAGTAGTAGAGGAACCAATCAGATTGCAGAATAGCTCATATCCAGAGCTTGTGTATATAATAAATATATTTATACGCCGCACAAACATTTTGCAGAACTAACTTCCCACAGACGACCGGACATTGTGCACGACCGGACATTCTACCCCGTCAAGATTATCACCCTCACCCCAGCGCCTTCGACGGCGCTTCGCGCCGTCCGGGCGAGGGGACAAGACGTACTTTTTACTACTAGATAAGTAGGAGTATAGAGAACATATCAGACACATATGGCGTTCTGTCTTGTTGATGTAGGGCAACAGAATAAACAATCACCTCACATGCATTTCGTGCGACTGTTAGCGCATGGGAATACACGAAACTTAATATCCGTATACCAAAGGAATGTTAGGAATGTGTAGCAGGTAAGGAACCTTTGGAAGATAACCTTTTCCACACAGTTTTCTTATAGAGAAGGAAGAAACTGTACTGATGCTTAAGCTTCTCTCAATCAAGAAGAAGATTATATGTTATTTAGATAACCCGGACTGTAAAGCAGTGTGTCAGTAAAGCATTTGATTCCGTTAATCGTGAACTTTTGGCAAAAAACTGAAAAAATTACCGTTAAATCCTTATATTATAAATTGGTACTTAAGTTTTATAAAAGACAGAATGCAGAGAGTTTGCCACAATAATGTTGAATGTAGCTGGAAAGCGGTCAACAAAGGCACCATACAGGGCAGTGTTAATGGCCCGTATTTATTTAATATTTTTCTTGATGATCTTAACATTAGTTTAGGTAACGATACAGTCATAGTTAAATACGCAGATGACACCACTATTGTTGCACCGGTATATGCAGGCTAGGACTGGCCATTGTGCCATCGTGTGCCAGAACAATGGCCAGCCATTGTACTGCCACAAAATTCCATTGTTCTGGCACAAGATGGCACAATGGCGGAATGGCCAGTCCAAGTCTGGGTATATGATAATATGGATTACTCTAGTGGTCTAGTACTTACGTATTTAAAATGGGTTAAAAATAATACAGTAGCATGTTATGTAACTCCACGAAATGTAAAGAACACATTTTTTATAGAAAAGGTTGTACCAATTATAGATCTATTTCAGATATCCCACAGTGTAATGAATTAGTTATTCTAGGTGTTACCTTCCAAATTAGTGATAGTAGATACTCTGCCCATGTAAAGAATAAGTTAATTAAGGCCAACAAGTGTTTACATATTCTTAGATCATTACGCAAGGAAGGCTATAAACAAAATGAAATAAACCATCTGTTTAAGAGTATAGTTTTGCCGAATGTTACATATGCCTTGACTGTTTATGGTGCCTCCGAACCTGAGCTCACTACTGTTCAATGTTTTTTTAGATAGATGTTTTAAGAGAAAATACATTTCCAAACCAGTAGATATAAATAACCTTCTAAAAAAACAGGATTTAAATATTTTCAAAAAATCTACTAAAGCCATTATAATTAACCATGCACTTTTCTCAATAATGCCACACGTTAAATCTACTAAGTACAATCTTAGAAAAAAAACCGGCCTTAGCTACAAGAACTCTTTTATTAATCGCATAATCTTTAGATATGACTTGGAAGTTTAGTTCTTATTAGAGTTTTCAACTTTTTAATCTAATTTTTTATTGTATTATGTATTTATATGATCTGTATTTTTATCTTTTGAACAATAAAGACTATAATTATTATTATTATTATTATTAGAATTCGACACCCATAATACAGTGTCCCACGCCCCCGTCAAGATTAGTACGCTCGTTTCGCTCGGTCTCTTCCAATACTTACTAGAATCATTAGTTTTAGCAGTTTTCGTCGCACCAACAGGACCAAAGCCAGCTGATGTACTTGCTTTCACACCAACTTCATACACAGTTGCTGCATTTAATCCAGTTAAAGTAAGCTTTCCATTTTGAACGTTATTTTTGTTTTCCAAACATATGTCTGCTGATGATCCATCAACTTTGTAGCAAACTTCATATGCCGTAATATCTCCATTAGCATTATCTGGAGATAATAGGCTCCACGTCACCTCCAATTCTGTTGAACTTATGGGAGTAAGAGTATCTACCACAGGCCCGATACTTGGTGCTAAAAAATAAAGAAAATAAGAAGCAGTGTGAAGATACATGAATACTAAATAATATATAATCAGAGAATATTGTAACTTAAACACGGGTGAGAAATGAGCAAGAAAATGCATTACATTTACCACCACCTATTTTCACCTACTACATTATAATACATATTCCACTTATACGCGTCTCTCACATAACTTATTGTATGTGTCAAATATCTTATCTAAATATTCACATAAAACCAGCTTATTCACTCAGCATAGATTACATGCTGTATCTTCTTGATAATGAACGTGCTCAAACACCAATTGGAATAAATCATGATACAAATATATATTATTTAATCATCTACGTGAAATACGATCCTTTGTAGTCTACGTGATATAAACGGTCTTTTTTCAAAGTATAACAATTAAAAACAATTAAAAGGCTGCATGATAAACTACTAAATACAAGTATATATATATATATATATATATATATATATATATATATATATATATATATATATATATATATATATATATATATATATATAATATATATATATATATATATATATATATATATATATATATATATATATATATATATATATATATATATATATATATATATATATATATATATATATATATATATATATATATATATATATATATATATATATATATATATATATATATATATAGGTAATATGTTGAAAGGATTTATGGTGAAGGAAAATTTCGAGTGTCAGAATACATACATTTTAAGACCAAACTGGGACCAATTGCGAAAAATGCAACTTCAACGCCTTCCGGCTGGAATTGAACCCGCGACCCTGCGATGCTAGTGCAGTGCTCTGACCACTGAGCTACGGTAGCCGTTGCCGAGAGCCTATAGTCACGAGTTCTGTATAATATGGTGGTAGTAATGCCGGGATAAGATTCTGGGCCGTATATTATAGGTAATATTTGGCATTTCACTCGATCAAACTACATGTTGAAAGGATTTATGGTGAAGGAAAATTTCGAGTGTCAGAATACATACATTTTAAGACCAAACTGGGACCAGTTGCGAAAAATGCAACTTCAAGGCCTTCCGGCTGGAATTGAATACGCGACCCTGCGATGCTAGTGCAGTGCTCTGACCACTGAGAACATATATATATATATATATATATATATATATATATATAAATATATATATATATATATATATATAATATATATATATATATATATATATATATATATATATATATATATATATATAATATATATATATATATATATATATATATATATATATATATATATATATATATATATATATATATTATATATATATATATATATATACGTGTAGGTTTTGGTCTACGAAATGCAAAGAGTGCTCAACAACATATAGTTAGAGCAAATAATAGATTTTCGCTTACCTCACGCTTACCTTACGTTTACAGATGAAACAAGTTGTAGCAGACCAGTTTTGAGGTAAGCGAAAATCTATATATATATATATATATATATATATATAAAAGTAGTAGAGTGCTGCGTAGAAAGTGTTTTGAATATATTGCAAAGTGAAAAGGTGGTAAACTGCCAAGAATTTAGTGACGAGATACTGACGTTTCGAGCGGAGCCCTTCATCAGAGTAAGACCTTCATCAGAGTAAGAATTTAATTTCAAAACCACCCCTTATTTTGAAAAAGGCTAATTTTTAGTTTGCTTTACTTATCATTAAATATTTTCATTCCATATCTTGCTGTTTTTTTGGTATTATCAGTGGTATTGCATTCTCAAGAGGGTTTTTTATTTCTTGTTCATCAAGCTGAGCAAAACGGTCAACCATTTTGTATTTTTATTGCTTTCATTTACTCACCGAAAATGAGCTGATATACGGTGAGTAGCTGAACCAATCAGATTGCAGAAGAGCTCATATACAGTGGATGGCTATATTATAAATATATATATATATATATATATATATATATATATATATATATATATATATATATATATATGTGTTGAATTTAAAAAAGAACAGGCAGACCAAAACAATGATGCTCCTAGCAGAAGAAGGATCCACAAACATGGATACAGGTTATGCTCTTGGATGATATTATATATGAATTGAAGAGAATGACAAAGAGCAAGAAAACTACACACGGTTTTTATCTGGACTGGTGAGAAGTTTTCTTTGTCATTCTCTTCAATTCATATATATATATATATAACCACTACGCTTTACTGAACGGAAAAAATTGGTAATTTCCTGTTTCAATCGTACATTTCTTGACTATGTCTTCGTAGTGGGTGGCGTCTAGTGCAACAAGTCGTTTGGATTTGTCTGTTCGAATAATATTTATTTTCTTAGAGGGAAGGTGATACTGCAGTCGCTTCGATTTAAGAATTTCATTACCGGATTGTTCACATTCTTCTATAATACGCGCAATCCCGCCTTTGAATTCGTTTATAGCTCTTTCTGGTATATGCTGTTCTTGTAGTCTATCTGTCGCTGATTGTAAGCTGGCTTTTGATGTTAAGCAAAACTTAGGCAAAGATTTCGGGTCAGCATTTACGTAAGAAGGACCTTTATTCAAGATGGTAACCAAAGTTGGATCCAAGTTTTCCGTTGACAAATTACTGAATCCTCGTAATTGTTGTTCAGCTGGTTGAGGTACAGAGCTTTTGGTTTGTTGGTTCAATAAAGACTTGAGCTTGCGATCTTTCTTTTCTCTGAGGGACTCTTGTAATCTAATAAGATGTTGATCTTCATCATAACACAATGGGAAAACACAGCAACGGACTTTCGAGAGGAGATGATACTGAGTGTCCAGTGTTAACTGTAACCATTGGAAGCCGTGTTTTCTAACCAAAGCTTTTGCGAGATGAGAGTTAGTCGTGTTCATAAGGACATTCACAGTTTGTAGACCTTTGGGAATCACTTTTGCACGTTTGCAAGTACGGAGGAACGATATATTGCTTAAATGGCGAACTATTTTTTTCGCTGTTCGATAACATGAAGGAAAAACAAAGGTATTCATCATGCCTGGTTATATGATATAGGTATAAGAAAGAACTTCTTCAGGCAAAGTATACAAAACAGTATTTATTTCCAAACGTTTCGCCGATTAGGGCTTCTTCAGTGGAATAATCTGTGATAAAAGATATCGTCCTCTATATATACAATTTAGTTTAAAAGTGAAACAAAAGAATAATACAATATGTAAATATAAATAAAACAAAGACTAAATGGAAAGTGCTCTTCCTATACATCCGTTCATAATATTCGTGGAATGTTTCTTAATTTCAAGTGCTTCTATTGTTTTACGTTCGTTAAAATATTTAATATTAGCGTGTATAGTATTTCCCATATAATAGGGGAATTATCTATTTGATTACCGTCGCTATGTGTCATATATATATATATATATATATATATATATATATATATATATATATATATATATATATATATATATATATATATATATATATATATATATATATATATATATATTAAAAACAGATTAACAAGGTTGACACTGACTTAAAAATGTTAAAATATGGAACGTTTCGTTTTAAATACTAAAACCTTCTTCAGCCTTAACGACTAAATGGTGTTCTTTTGGAAATTACGACTATAAAACTACTAAAATGCTACGTTTGGTTGGCTAAGATGTTATGATAAATGTTTGGCACGTGTACATGTTCGTCAATTGAGTTATTGTCACGGATGGAATGCCAGGCGTCTAAAATCAAACGACCAGACCATTGTTGACATTGGTCAATTATATGCACATTGTCTAAATCGAAATTGTGCTTGAATTGGTTTGCGTTTGGTGTTGATCCAAAAGGGAATTATTTTCTTCGAGAAAAACAGCTCTTTTGTGTTCTTTTGTTCTTGTTTTCAAGGCACGATTTGTTTGGCCAATGTAAACCTTCTCGCAGTTCTACAATTTATTTTGTAAACAACCGTGGTCGAGGAGTCTTTCTCAAGTTTATCTTTTGGTTTTTTGAACATCGACCCGATGGTTTTGATGGGCTTGTGTGCAACTTTGATGTTCTGTTTCTGCAGCGCTCTAGGAATCCTTTAGGAAACCCCTTGGACATATGGTAGGACGACTAGGCCTTGCTGATCACATTGCGGGACATCGGTTGGTGGTTTCTTTCTCGAGGAACTTATTATAAATTGTTCAGGGTAGCCGTTGTTTTTTGGGTGTTGATGACATAATTTCTTTCTGTTCTCTTGTTGGCTTCGGTCGAGGGGATGTTTGTTGCTCGGTATAGGAGGGTTCTTGCCACAGATCGCTTGTGCTGGATAGGGTGGTGCGAGTTAAATTGCAAAATATTTGTCTGTGTGCGTGGCCTTTCTGTATACACTTATATCCAAACAGCTGTTTTTGCTTCTATTGATTCGTGTGTCGAGGAATGAGATTGAACCATTGTGCTCCTCTTCAATACACCTGTAGTAAATGGTATGTATTGATTTATAGAGTTGAGGTCACTGTGGAACTCGGTTAGATGATCGCGATAAGTTCCTCGAGAAAGAAACCACCAACCGATGTCCCGCAATGTGATCAGCAAGGCCTAGCGGAGGCGTAGGAACGGATTTAAAGTTGGGGGGAAGCAGGTAATCAGTGACCGCATTTTTAGGGGGTGGGTGGGGGGGGGGGATGTTCTCCCCTGGAAATTGTTGACATCTAGAAGCTCGGAATGACAATTTGAAGCAATTTGAGCAAACATTTTCATCTAATTCTGCAGCGATCATAGTTCAAATGAATCCAAGAGTTGCCTGCTGCCTCTCACCAGGTGACGCCATTTTTGCGCCTAGTACTGACAGAAGGGTCTGGGAATCAATCTAACACTCGCGTGGCAAGGGTTTAGGGCTTTCCTGGCTACGAAATTAAACGCTGGTGATTTCAATCGCCTGGATGTAAAATGTCTTCAAAAACACTTTCGTCTTAGTCAACTTGTTAAATGCCCCACTCGCAAGGATGCCACGCTCGATTTGGTACTTACTAATATGGGCGAGTATTACACCAAACCACAGTCCTTTCTACCCTTTGGTCTGTCAGACCACAACACAGTAATGGTCACTTCTAAGCACACGAACTCCAACTCTAACATTAAGAAATCCTTCTTTAGGCGGGATCGGCGAGCCAGTCGGAAAGCATCAATGGGGAGATATCTAGCCTCGCTGGACTGGGCAGTTTTGTTTTCATCACTAAAGAACTGCGAAGATAGGATGCAAGTATCCAAGGAGGTTGTACATACCGGTCTTGACCTATTGATGCCCGTGAAGCAGATTCGTGTTTGTACCGCCGACGCTCCATGGATGACGCAGAGTGTAAAGGCGCTCATCTTGAGAAGACAGAACGCGTTCAACACGACAGGTCCTAACTCATGAACTCTATTCAAGTACTATAGGAACCTGGTAAACAGGGAAAGAAAGGCCTGCATGTCGCGCTACTACAAGTCTAAAATCCAACAAATGAAAGGAGAAAATCCCAAACGGTGGTGAAAAGAAGTGAAACGGCTCAGTGGAATGGCATCCCACAACGGCGACCTGGTCAGCCAGATTAATATCGATGAGTTGGAATCCCTATAGCTATCTTTACAAGAGAAAGCAAACACAATCAATGCAGCGTTCTTGGAGCCGTTGGAAGAGTATCGACTACCCTCCCCACTTTTCCGCATGCCCTTAGAAGAGTCGCCGGAGTTCCTGCAGGTCAGTGAGGCCAGAGTCCTGAAGCTCCTGACAAAACTCAATCCTGCAAAAGCATCTGGTCCGGACAACATATCTAACTGGTTCCTGAAAGAGTATGCCGACCTTGTAGTAATTCCCATCACGCAAATCCTCAATGCTTCATACCGTGAGCAGCGTCTGCCAAGCGACTGGAAAATGGCCGATGTGTCCCCCTTGCCTAAAAAGAAGCCCATCCAAGACCTGAAGAAGGACTTGAGGCCTATTTCTAATATATATAAGCTACAAATAATATTTATATATAAGCTACAAATAAGCGTTAAAGCCGAAGCAACCAAAAGGATCAAGCTATAGCCTTTATATATGTTTTATTTTGTGCAGTAAAAATGCAGAGTCGTCGTGGTTTGCCATTTTTCGGGGTTTTACCACTCTTGTATGGACTTGCTTTGACGAATGATTTTAATTTTTGTAACGTAATTATGGCTTGAAACAAAAACTATGTCCATGTATACAATTATCATCTAAAGATTTCGGCATTTTTAGAACTTTATCGTGCTTTGCAGTTTTAATGAAAAAACTGCTTGTCTCATGGGGGTAAAGTCTAACTAATACATTGGGCATGATAAATATACAGAAAAGTATAGATATTTTTCGTTTTAACGTTCATGCATCCTTTATAAACAGTTTAGTTTAAAAACCATTTGCATGAGTAATTTTTGCACAGTATTTATAAGCTAAATTTAATTTTTAAAACTTGACTGGCTTTATTGTTTTGATAACGTATATCTCGGAAGTTGAAAATAAAAATAATACACAACCCGGCTTTCTTTTCTTTTTATAATCATTAAATATAAAGTACGACGTAAAAGTTTTATTTCTTTGAAGGTGAGCGTTATATATTGGGTTTCTTCACGGATTATTTTGATCTTCCCGGTTTTTTTCCTGCAACGTCAGCGTGTGCCGCAGCCGCGTCAGCAACAACATTGTGCACGGTCGCTAAGTTTTGAGCGCTTTTCATAAAAAATACGCGACATAGAAAAAATTCACAAGTACCAGTGACAGTCGAACATTTTGTTGACTCACTTGACTGTTGAAAGTGACAGAACGTGAAATTGAAAGAGGCAAAGACTACATAAATTTGACAGTATACTGCAGGTATGTTCAATATAATTTTTAACTCTATATAATTCCGTAATATAAATCAATTAGGAGGTTTAAAGCGGTTGACCAATAACAAAATGTTGTTTGAAGTCAAGCCATATATTAATGCATTGATTACTGTAATATGACTTCAACATTTCTGCATTATAATTATATACATGTATATTATTATTGAACTTTTTGTGCTTGGATATTTTTCTCAACCCTAAAATGCATTTATAAAGTATGTTGACTATATAAACTAAACAATAATGCCAAAATAAAGAAGTTTGGGTTGGATGCCGAAAAGAAAATGTTGTTTGAATTCAAGCCATATTACATTGATTACTGTAATATGACTTCAACATTTCTGCATTATAAGTGATTACTCTGTCAGGCACCTAATTTAGTTTCTGCTTTTTGTTCTGTTTTTTTTTTGGCACTCTCTCTTTTCCTTTTCCTGTAATTGCTCCAGTAACTTGCAATTTGGTTCACTGTTAGCAATGAGAGATATTTAGCCATGAACGGAAAAGGTTGCTGCGCAATCAAGTAAGGTATTTTATACCTCAAGTTAATAAAAAATCAAAGGGTTTACATGAAAAATCAAAACGACATAGAAAACAAACAGCTGGATCGAAAACTTCTGTATTTCTTTCTAAAAATATAAATAAAGAGAGGAACAAGTCTTACATGAACTTAAACCACAGAATGAATTGCTGCAAGTTCAGTCTTAGTAGAGACATTGAAAAGAACCCTGCAGGTCCTACTTTTATTGATCCAAATAAAACTATTCATGCACCTTATAGTCAAGGTGATGTTGATGTATTTGGTCCAAATGCAGGACAGCAATGTGTAGCTATGAGTTTGTGTGCTTTGATACATAACTTCAGAAACAAATCAATTACTTATACACAATAAATCACCCAGAATACTGAGTTGAAATTATGAACCTTGGAAATGAATTGTATTCTGCATTGTCACGATTATCAAGGCAATCTTATTTATTGCTAACTGAATTACCTACCATGGTTACAGTTCTAAACACAAATTATTAACTTGAGTTTAGTGAAAGTTACTCTGGTAGACTCCATACAACTACTTTGAATAAAAACATTCCATATGTCATGCCCTTAGAAATCATGCACACATAGCTTTTTTAACTCACATTTTCTCTCTATTTTATATTTATAGACTAAACAAAAGATCTGGTAGAATTATGAAAACCTCGACAATATTCATGAGACATCATTGCCTGCATTGGGATTGTAGCTATACGTGACATGCTGCTGAAGTTGTGCCAGTTGGTCAAACCATCAACCACCAATTAATTACTTAGTACTCTGCTATTAAATGACTTTGACATAACTGATATTATATAATGAAAGAGCAGACAAATTAACACTGGAGTGTGGAGTAAAGTGCTAATCAACGCAGTCTACATCAATCATCAATGCAGTCCACAAAGTCAACAGAGACAGAACTTCACTGGCATAATTCTCATCACTAGCATATTATGAGCATTGAAAATATCATGATTACAAACTCAGTGGAATTTTAAGTCGCCATTCATGCAGCCAAAGAAATTACTGTTATTCCAATGGCCACCAAAATAACTTTGCTTTAACCACATGCTTGAATCGATGGAATGCATTGTGATTGTAACATTGCCATTATCAAACCAAGCGACTGTCAACAAAGGTCAAACCATGAACTTCATTCACTGCATATGTTTTGCCATTCGTACATCTCTATTTTATAAAGAATTTTCATGTGGAGTTGTTAAAGAAGACTATAAATAGCAAAAATGGTCTGAATACAGTATATCGAACATAAACAGTGTGACTATCTTTAGATAAAGAATGAACATGTTCTGTTGACATGGTAATTACAAATAATCTGATGTATGCCATAAATAAATCACTATCCTGGCATCAAAACAGTATATAAAAAGCAACTGAAATTAACTAGAATATGTACACAAAATGTCACAATACTGTGTCATGTACTTCACTTGTTATATGTTGTCCCGATCTAGGTTCTCTATACATGTATAACATTAATAATAAAATAATTAAAAATTATCCTTTGTATATAAGACAAGTGATCGTGTTTTCTAATTCCAACTGTCTACCCCCCACAAGCTGCCCGCCCTAACCCGCAGAGAGCCAATCCGCACCATATGTCCCTAATTTGTCCATGATTACGTAGCCCGAGTTAACGCCTAGCGGGCGTCTTGTTATTTTTATTACTCGGGCTACCTGTGGTAGCCGAGTCTAGGTTTCGGCTCTGTTTATTATTTTTATTATTATTTTGTCGTCGTCGCGAAATGGCAATTATTGCATCATTGTTGACTAAATTAGTAGACTAGTGAGCAAGACTATGAATGTGGGATTACTACACATGCACAGTCAAGTGATACTTAAACAGTTTTTGTCCTCGTACACAGCTTTTCACCTTTGCGAAACTGAAAACACTGCATATATTCATGCGCCATTGTGATTTATTAATACTCATCAGATCCAGTGATCTGATCACCTTTCTTCGAGTGCTCTGCACTGAAAATCTTTGATGTGGCTGGCAAGTATCTTGATCTAATTTATATACGCTCATATATATATATATATATATATATATATATATATATATATATATATATATATATATATATATATATATATATATATATATATATATATATATATATATATAATATATATATATATATATATATATATATATATATATATAATATATATATATATATATATATATATATATATATATATATATATATATATATATATATATATATATATATATATATATATATATATATATATATATATATATATATATATATATATATATATATATATATATATATATATATATATATATATATATATATATATATATATATATTATATATATATATATATATATATATATATATATATATATATATATATATATATATATATATATATATATATATATATATATATATATATATATATATATATATATATATATATATATATATATATATATATATATATATATATATATATATATATATATATATATATATATATATATATATATATATATATATATATATATATATATATATATATATATATATATATATATATATATATATATATATATATATATATATATATATATATATATATATATATATATATATATATATATATATATATATATATATATATATATATATATATATATATATATATATATATATATATATATATAGTGAGGTTATGCAATAACCAAGGTTAACAGCTAGGTAACCGCGCGCCGCATACGATCGAGGCAAGCACGTGGTGAGAGGAGCAGGCCTGGAGACTGGCACGAACTGTTGCGCACTCCATTAGCGCACTTGCTTGAATAGCGGTGTCACGCATTATCAAGAGCTCCACGAAATCGCAAATTCCCTATGAATTCCCATGGTTCAGACGTTCGGAAAAGTCAGTGCACCACTGCGTCACCATCCTCAGTCTCATCCAAGTTGCCCAATTGGAACAGCTAGGAGAATCCAACCACGACAAGACATACAACAGGAACTCCCGGCGCACATTCAGGTAGACTGTATGCCCCGAGGTTTCGCGCAACTACGGATGTTGGCCCAGCATCGGCCCAGAGTCGCCAATGCTGCATCGCACGGTGAAAACGCTTGGACACATGCAGTGGTTTCACTCGAATCAGAGACCATCACGAGTCGAGGTCCATTCCACGTCAGGTTCAACCTTCAAACGAAAAAGGTCACCAGAACGCCTCTCCCATTTGCGCAGTAACCTAGATCAACGCAGTAAACGGTCAACGGAACAATCACCCCGAAAACATTAACACTAACATTACTTGTAGTTCTCAATTGGTACTCTCCACGCACTCTTTGGCGCACACACGGCCAGTAAATCAATAATCGAGAAACGCAATTACTCGCACATCCGGACCGCGCCAAAGCTAATTATGTTTCTCGTGCCTGATTGGCTTATTTTTATCTTACGCGATTATCGATACGCGATTATCCATGCTATAAAGGTTTACTCGATTTTTATTTCACTTTGTGTTCCACTCTCGGACGAGGGGCCCTCGCTCGAAACGTTGGACAACTTACACGCTATTTCGGCAGCATTCCAACCTTTTTAGATATTTGATTTGTAAGTATGTGATCACCGGAATATGCGAAGGTGTTATAGTCGGCTTTCACACAGGGACAATCCAATGGTAAGCTGCCCGAGGTGATAGACGAGTACTGGCGCACGAAATAGAAACAGAGTCAGAGTTCTTGGCAATCAAAACACCACGGTTCCTAACATGCAAATTATTCACTTTGGCCTCATTCGCAGGAAGCACATGCAAACCGAATTGGTAGCGGCTCATCTAGGGTCTATCGTTCCCTTTCGATCATAGCGTAATAACGACGGTATCTCGCAGTGTATGCTAGCCTTCAGTCGCTATATCTAGCTGTCGCGCACTTAAATCGACACTCATTTGCTATCGCTTGGCCAATGTCGCCGAATTCTATATTCTTTGGCTATCGCAACAACAGTGGTGTTGCCTGCAGTCGCTAGCTGTTGCTAACAGTCGACATTCATTTGCTATCGCAGTGTATATGGTTCAGTCGCTAAATCACGCTACCTATCGCCGTGTGTGGCTTTCAGTCGCTAATTCTCGATTTATTTGCTAACACATTGCCACGAAATGTCGCCAAATTCGATATCCACTTGCTATCGCAGTTTGTCGCCCTCAGTAGCGAAATCGCGATGTCCATTTGCCAGCGCATCGTGTTGCTTTCAGTCGTTTGATCTCGATGTTCTTTTGCTATCGCACTACCAATGTTGGTAGAACTCACTCGCACGCATGTGTGGTCGCGGTAACAAGCCAGGCCCCTTATGTTTACAGGGAAATGGTTTCCCTCTGACACGGGACGAATTCATTGCATATTTGCATGGCTAAGAACAACATTCCACGATTAAATTAAAAGGCAAAATAATTACTCAGGGCCTAGTTTCCGTATAGGCGCCGCGACGACGGCGGCCGCAGCTGGTATCCCGGACCACTTAATTAAGACACTAGGGCTTTACCAAGTGTACATTCGACCACTTCCGATCATATTGGAAGGCGTGGCAAACAATTTGACACCTACCACAACGAGTATTCAGTAATTCCGACAATAAACACAAACAAAAGGTCCGCTATATGCGTACATGTATCTGCGCCAATCCCAGCGCTGTGGGAATCTTGTCAAAAAATGAATTTGAAATCAAGCTTGGTTTTCGATCATCGATGCCTATGAACAATAGGCCTTTATGAATTGTGGCGACGAAAATATATATTATTCTTATTATAATAAGTGTAAACCAAGTGTCAAATTTCATGTTTTCTTGCGTCTCATTGAGCGAGAGCGCCAGACGATTTTACTCTGTCTCACGCCAGACGGTTAATTTACTTCGATTACTCGATGTTTTTGTCTTCCTAAGAGGTGGAATGTGGGTCCTTTAAAGACGGTTGCTGCGCCCAACGAGGTAAAACCTTTTGTCAATATAACGCACAAAAATTGTGGGAGTTTACTATAAGGCATGTTTAAAATAGTTACCATTTAATTTTTATATCAGCATTGCAATTCACCACTTGCATGCTGGCAAGCACGTGTAGTTGTCACGTGGTTAAAATGTAAACAAATACGAAAGTTCGTACAATCGTCGGCAATGGCTGATAGTTCCGCAATAGCGGATAGTGCTGAAAGTGTTCATTTATTGTTAAATATCTCAACCCAAAGCTTTTACCTTTCGTTTTACGTGGACAAACTATAAAAGTAAATATGAAACGCGGTTTTATATCTCTAAATCATGTTCTGGTTCAAACGATTAAGAATTTTATTAGATTTATAAGTCATCGAAGGCACGCGCACGCGAAGCCGCGAATCTCCTTCTTGCTGTGTTGTGCGTTTTATTTTGACATTGCATATGTATTTCCCTTACGTTAAGGAGGAAGGAATTATCATCGAATCTGTTAGATTATAACAGCTGCGTCCACTCTTCCTGCATAGAAACGCATAAATTGAAACTGTAAAGTAATATGAATCTCGAACTTGTGTCTGTGAGCATATACGCGCTACGTAACCTGATATAAAAAATGTCTCGCGTAAAATCAAATGATAAGTAAGTTCCAATCAATAAGCATCCGAGAGCTACAAAAATACTAAGCTGATCGTGGTGTAGATGTAAGTGAGCATTTGAAGTTTGTTTTGATACATATAGCTGCTTGACTCACATTTCGAATAGGATGACCAAGAAATATGTCTGAAGCAACGATCCCTCGATATTTATTTCTCGATATTTATTTATTTCTCGATATTTATTTATTTATTTATGACATGAAAACAGCACATCCTCATACACTTATATGATGAATCAAAATATTCAAAGATCAGAAGACAACCTACAGTATCACTTGCGCACAGCTTGCCCTATTTTAGCGAGAGAAGATCCAACAGAATTCACTACCACAGGGCTTGCCCTATTTTAGCGAGAGAAGATCCAACAGAATTCAGTGCACTACAACAGGGCTTGCCCTACTGTATTTTAGCGAGAGAAGATCCAACAGAATTCAGTGCACTACAACAGGGCTTGCCCTACTGTATTTTAGCGAGAGAAGATCCAACAGAATTCAGTGCACTACAACAGGGCTTGCCCTACTGTATTTTAGCGAGAGAAGATCCCAACAGAATTCAGTGCACTACAACAGGGCTTGCCCTACTGTATTTTAGCGAGAGAAGATCCAACAGAATTCAGTGCACTACAACAGGGCTTGCCCTACTGTATTTTAGCGAGAGAAGATCCAACAGAATTCAGTGCACTACAACAGGGCTTGCCCTACTGTATTTTAGCGAGAGAAGATCCAACAGAATTCAGTGCACTAACAACAGGGCTTGCCCTACTGTATTTTAGCGAGAGAAGATCCAACAGAATTCAGTGCACTACAACAGGGCTTGCCCTACTGTATTTTAGCGAGAGAAGATCCAACAGAATTCAGTGCACTACAACAGGGCTTGCCCTACTGTATTTTAGCAAGAGAAGATCCAACAGAATTCAGTGCACTACAACAGGGCTTGCCCTACTGTATTTTAGCGAGAGAAGATCCAACAGAATTCACTACCACAGGCTGTAAATGAGAGGCCCGTGTGAGGAAGACTACTATTATACAGAGAAAACTGATCAACAATCTACATGTATTTCACCCCGAACTTCACCTGTTGCCGAAACCAAAAATGTCTATGATGTATTGTATTAGACTCGACAAAATCGTCTCACGCTGCCCCTGTCATGTTAATGAGATTAAACTTTATATGTGATGTATAAAAATTTGCTATTGAGACTAACGTTGAACTTATGGATATTCATGGTCTGTTGAACGTCCAAGAAATACCATCTACTACAATTCAAAGGTTAATATTTCTTTTGCAATTCTATAGTTCAATAATGCGTTTACCTTTATTATTAATAAATGTATATTATTTCTTAAATTTACTTCTATTTATTTGTTTTTCTCTATAACATGCATCAATGAATTTATGTGCTGTTTTCATGCCATAAATAAATAAATATCGTTGCTTCAGACATCTTTCTTGGTCATCCTATTCGAAATTTGAAGCAGCTATATTATGTATCAAAGCAGACTACAAATGCTCACTTACAGATACACCACGACCAGCTTAGTATTTTTGTGGAACTTATCATTTGATTTTACGCGAGACATTTTTATATCAGGTTACGTAGCGCGTATATGCTCACAGACACAAGTTCGAGATTCATATTACTTTACAGTTTCAATGTATGCGTTTCTATGCAGGAAGAGTGGACGCAGCTGTTAATCTAACAGATTCGATGATAATTCCTTCCTCCTTAACGTAAGGGAAATACATATGCAATGTCAAAATAAAACGCACAACACAGCAAGAAGGAGATTCGCGGCTTCGCGTGCGCGTGCCTTCGATGACTTATAAATCTAATAAAATTCTTAATCGTTTGAACCAGAACATGATTTAGAGATATAAAACCGCGTTTCATATTTACTTTTATAGTTTGTCCACGTAAAACGAAAGGTAAAAGCTTTGGGTTGAGATATTTAACAATAAATGAACACTTTCAGCACTATCCGCTTTGCGGAACTAACAGCCATTGCGGACGATTGTACGAACTTTCGTATTTGTTTACATTTTAACCACGTGACAACTACACGTGCTTGCCAGCGTGCAAGTGGTGAATTGACTTTCTTCGAAAATGGCGAGGAAATAGAAACAGTCACACTACTGCACACATTACAGGTCAGCGGTTACACCGACAAGTCAACAGAACCACAACACGATGGCAATATATATGCGCGTTGCGCAGGAGATTATAATGTTGTAAAGTATATCGCGGCTCTGCATGAGCGTTGCTACCATGGCGTGCTAGGGCGCCGCCAATTTATCTGGGTGTGCTATACGCTACCCAACGACTTGCTATACGCCACACAACGATGCTCCAATTTATTTGGGTATACTGCCCACCGATGCTCCAATTCATCTGGTATGCTTCCCAACCATGCTCCAATTTATCCCAACGATGCTCCAATTTATCTGGGCATGCTATACGCAACGATGCGCCTATATATGTTATCTGGGTATGCTACCCAACAATGCTCCAATTTATCTGAGTATGCCACCCAACGATGTTCCAATTTATCTGGGTATGCTACCCAACGAGGCGCCAATTTTTCAGGGTATGCTACCTAACGATGCGCCAATTTATCTGGGTATGCTACCCAATGATGCTCCAATTTATGTTCCAACTTATCTGGGTATGCTACCCACCGATGCGCCAATTTATCTGGGTATGCTACCCACCGATGCGCCAATTTATCAGGGTATGCTACCCAACGATGCTCTAATTTATCTGCGTATGCCCCCAACGATGCTCCAATTTATCTGGGTATGCTACCCAACGATGCTCCAATTTATCTGGGTATGCTACCCACTGATGCGCCAATCTATCTGGGTATGCTACCCACTGATACGCCAATTTATCTGGGTATGCTACCCAACGATGCTCCAATTTATTTGGGTATGCTACCCAACGATGTTCCAATTTATCTGGGTATGCTACCCACTGATGCGCCAATCTATCTGGGTATGCTACCCACCGATGCTCCAATTTACCTGGGTATGCTACTCAACAATGCTCCAATTTATCTGTGTATGCTACCCAACGATGCTCCGATTTATCTGGGTATGCTACCCAACGATGCTCCAACTTATCTGGGTATGCTACCCAACGATGCTCCAAATTATCTGGGTATTCTACCCACAGTTGCGCCAATTTATCTGGGTATGCTACCCAACGATGCGCCGATTTATCTGGGTATGCTACCCAACGATGCTCCGATTTATCTAGGTATGCTACCCACTGATGCGCCAATCTATCTGGGTATGCTACCCACTGATACGCCAATTTATCTGGGTATGCTACCCAACGATGTTCCAATTTATCTGGGTATGCTACCCACTGATGCGCCAATCTATCTGGGTATGCTACCCACTGATTCGCCAATTTATCTGGTACGCTACCCAACGATGCTCCAATTTATTTGGGTATGCTACCCAACGATGTTCCAATTCATCTGGGTATGCTACCCACTGATGCGCCAAATCTATCTGGGTATGCTACCCACCGATGCTCCAATTTACCTGGGTATGCTACTCAACAATGCTCCAATTTATCTGTGTATGCTACCCAACGATGCTCCGATTTATCTGGGTATGCTACCCAACGATGCTCCAACTTATCTGGGTATGCTACCCAACGATGCTACAAATTATCTGGGTATTCTACCCACAGTTGCGCCAATTTATCTGGGTATGCTACCCAACGATGCTCCGATTTATCTGGTTATGCTACCCAATGATGCTCCGATTTATGTGGGTATGCTACCCACTGATGCGCCAATCTATCTGGGTATGCTACCCACTGATACGCCAATTTATCTGGGTATGCTACCCAACGATGCTCCAATTTATTTGGGTATGCTACCCAACGATGTTCCAATTTATCTGGGTATGCTACCCACTGATGCGCCAATCTATCTGGGTATGCTACCCACCGATGCTCCAATTTACCTGGGTATGCTACTCAACAATGCTCCAATTTATCTGTGTATGCCACCCAACGATGCTCCGATTTATCTGGGTATGCTACCCAACGATGCTCCAAATTATCTGGGTATTCTACCCACAGTTGCGCCAATTTATCTGGGTATGCTACCCAACGATGCTCCGATTTATCTGGGTATGCTACCCAACGATGCTCCGATTTATCTGGGTATGCTACCCACTGATGCGCCAATCTATCTGGGTATGCTACCCACTGATACGCCAATTTATCTGGGTATGCTACCCAACGATGCTCCAATTTATCTGGGTATGCTACCCAACGATGCTACGATTTATCTGGGTATGCTACCCACTGATGCGCCAATCTATCTGGGTATGCTACCCACTGATACGCCAATTTATCTGGGTATGCTACCCAACGATGTTCCAATTTATCTGGGTATGCTACCCACTGATGCGCCAATCTATCTGGATATGCTACCCACTGATACGCCAATTTATCTGGGTATGCTACCCAACGATGTTCCAATTTATCTGGGTATGCTACCCACTGATGCGCCAATCTATCTGGCTATGCTACCCACTGATTCGCCAATTTATCTGGTATGCTACCCAACGATGCTCCAATTTATTTGGGTATGCTGCCCAACGATGTTCCAATTTATCTGGGTATGCTACCCACTGATGCGCCAATCTATCTGGGTATGCTACTCAACAATGCTCCAATTTATCTGTGTATGCTACCCAACGATGCTCCGATTTATCTGGGTATGCTACCCACTGATGCGCCAATCTATCTGGGTATGCTACCCACTGATACGCCAATTTATCTGGGTATGCTACCCAACGATGCTCCAATTTATCTGGGTATGCTACCCAACGATGCTCCGATTTATCTGGGTATGCTACCCACTGATGCGCCAATCTATCTGGGTATGCTGCCCAACGATGCTCCAATTTATCTGGATATGCTACTCAACGATGCTCCGATTTATCTGGGTATGCTACCCAACGATGCTCCAAATTATCTGGGTATGCTACCCGCAGTTGCGCCAATTTATCTGGGTATGCTACCCAACGATGCTCCAAATTATCTGGGTATGCTACCCGCAGTTGCGCCAATTTATCTGGGTATGCTACCCAACGATGCTCCAATTTATCTGGGTATGCTACCCACCCACTGATACGCCAATTTATCTGGGTATGCTACCCACTGATGCGCCAATTTATCTGGGTATGCTACCCACTCATACGCCAATTTATCTGGATATGCTACCCAACGATGCTCCAATTTATCTGGGTATGCTACCCACTGATACGCCAATTTATCTGGGTATGTTACCCAACGATGCTCCAAATTATCTGGGTATGCTACCCACTGATGCTCCAATTTACTTGGGTAGGCTACCCAACGAGATACCACTTCATCTGGAACATCCACCGTAACCTCGTTGTAAACAGTTAAGAGCTCTTATCGGTACTTGGAAGGGTGATACTCCGCATCACTTTGGGTGGTCAGTTCAAGATACCACCTGGTTGGATCTTAACCTGAATCCAAGTACCACTACTCGCTCCAGTCCAAGGCCCCCTCGGCCAACAGCTTACACCTAACCAACCAAACGGGTAAGTAAGGTGAACGAAAATGTTAAGTGAGGTTATGCAATAACCAAGGTTAACAGCTAGGTAACCGCGCGCCGCATACGGTCGAGGCAAGTACGTGGTGAGAGGAGCAGGCCTGGAGACTGGCACGAACTGTTGCGCACTCCATTAACGCACTTGCTTGAATAGCTGTGTCACGCATTATCAAGAGCTACACGAAATCGCAAACCCACCATCCCTCCCTTTAATCAAATCTACAAAGAACAGTAAGTCAAATTTCCACCAATTTATTGGTGTGAAGGTGTAACCTGTCCCGAGGGGGTGGTCAGTTCAAGATACCACCTGGTTGCATCTTAACCTGAATCCAAGTACCACTACTCGCTCCAGTCCAAGGCCCCCTCGGCCAACAGCTTACACCTTATATGTATGTATGTATATATATGTATGTATATATATGTATGTATATATATGTATGTATATATATGTATGTATATATATGTATGTATATATATGTATGTATATATATGTATGTATATATATATGTATGTATATATATATATGTATATATATATATATGTATGTATATATATGTATGTATATATATATGTATGTATATATATGTATGTATATATATGTATGTATATATATATATGTATATATATATATGTATATATGTATATATATATATATATATATATATATATATATATATATATATATATATATATATATATATATATATATATATATATATATATATATATATACATATATATACATATATATACATATATACATATATATACATATATATACATATATATATATATATATATATATATATATATATACATATATATACATATATATACATATATATACATATATATACATATATATACATATATATACATATATACATATATATACATACATATACATACATAATATACATATATATACATACATATATATACATACATATATATATGTATGTATATATATGTATGTATATATATGTATGTATATATATGTATGTATATATATGTATGTATATATATGTATGTATATATATGTATGTATATATATGTATGTATGTATATATATGTATGTATATATATATATATGTATATATATATATATATATATATATATATATATATATATATATATATATATATATATATATATATATAACAACACTTCGGTGTTGTTGAGCATTCTGTGAAGTTGGTGTGGGTGTCCTTTAGCGATAATGCAACGCCCACTACTCTTGTGGTATAGTTTGAGCACTCTGGCCCTATACCGCTTCACGCTCTCTCGTGGATGTGTGCATGACTGCTATTGTCCCACAAGCGGTTGTCACCGGTAATCGCATGGGTATAAATAGTTCTCATGCCATATCTAGATTGTACCGAGCTACACTGGTGAGCTGTGGAACAGTAAACACGTGTCTGTAGATTGTACTATTACGCTCCTTCACTTCGGTGTTGTTGAGCACTCGGTTAAGTTGGTGTGGGTGTCCTTTAGCGATAATGCAACGCCCACAACCCTTTTAGAAGTTTGAGCACTCTGGTCGTATTGACCGCTTAACGGTCTCTGGATGTGCGCATGACTGCTATTGTCTCACAAGCGGTTGTCACCGGCAATCGTTTGGGTACAAATAGTTCTCATTCCATATCTAGTTTGTACCGAGCTACACTGATGACACGTGTCTGAAGATACACAGCGCTTGGTTATTTCAGTATAGTGAATGGTTTTCTACTCAAGCTTTATCGTAAACTCAGAAAATTTTTCCTGAGCATGCATAGACGGGAATCGAACCCGCAATCTTCTAATCTGCGGTTAGACGCTCCAATACTACCAGAACTCACATGGCAGAGCAAAGGTCACGTTGTGTACTAATTCGTACGTGCGACGAGACTTTCCACAAGTCGGCCACTCTTCTTACGCTCGATTACATTATGCCGCTCGAGCGACGATTTGAATATAGCCAGGATATGCTCGCTATACCGACACTTTTATCGTCAACACATCAAGACTGAAATATTGCGATAGTATCAAGTTTCTGCATGTTTTTCATGAATTAGAAAATGATCCTGACGAAAATCGAGTCCCCACTTCCCGTACAACTGTCTTAACCTCCAACGGTATACATCATTCCATTAAAACATAAAATATACAAGGAACTATATTACTCAACAAGTAACAATTTCATTAGTCGAGATCATCCATTGTAACCATGTAGGACATTCTCCAAATACCTTTCCAATTGTAGGCAACCAACTATTTATTATAAGTAATACCATGACTTGAGGGAAATTAGCGATTAAATTGCCCGCCGCCGATGGAAGATTTGTGAAAGTCCGAGGGCGAAGCCCGAGGACTTTTACAAATCTTCCCGAGGCGAAGGGCAATTTAATCGCTAATTTCCCAACAAGTCATGGTATTAGTTTGTAATATTATGATCGCCGAGGATAACTTTGAGAACCTTATACAGCCCGTGGTTGGAGACAGAGTTTTTGTCTACTAAATTTCCCGTGCATTTGAATGAGGGAAAATTAGAAGACAAAGAAATCCTTTGTGTTCTACTAAATTTCCCTCATGCATATCATAGGAATGAGGAAAAATTAGAAATTTTCCCTAATTTGTATGCATGAGTAGTTTCAAACAAATAAACGTGGGGGATTTAGCGATTAAATTTCCCTGCGAGAACAAAAGAAACCGAGTAAATCATGGTATTACAATAGTAAAATGACGTGTCAAAATGTTGATTTAATGTAACGTATATACAAGCCATAAATACTTACTGGAATCATTAGTTTTAGCAGTTTTCGTCACACCAACAGGACCAAAGCCAGCTGATGTACTTGCTTTCACACCAACTTCATACGTAGTTGCTTCATTTAATCCAGTTAAAGTAAGCTTTCGATTTTGAACGTTAACTGTATTTTTCTTTTTCATCAAACATATGTCTGCTGATGATCCATTAACTTTGTAGCAAACTTCATATGCTGTAATATCTCCAGTAGCATTATCTGGAGATAATAGGCTCCACGTCACCTCCAATTCTGTTGAACTTATGGGAGTAAGAGTATGCAACTCAGGCCCGATACTTAGCGCTAAAAAAATAAGGAAAACAAGAAGCAGCCTGAAGATACATAAATACTAAAAGTATATGAACAAAGAATATTGTAACTTAAACACAGGTTAGAAATGAGCATTGCATGTACATGTACCACGCATAGACACAACCGCCTATTTTCACCTATTGCATTGTAATGCACATTCCACTTACGCGTCAGTCACACTACTTATTGCATATACACTGTACGTCAAAATTGAAACATTATTTAGTCATTAAAAAAAAACAAGAAGCAGTCTGAATAATAAAAAAATATATATGAACAGAAAATATTGTAGATTAAACACAGGTGAGAAATGAGCATGAAAATGCATTACATGTACCACGTATAGCCACCATGCACCGGCTATTTTCACCTATACTGTATTATAATACACATTCCACTCACGTGTCAGTCACATTACTTATTGCATATGTGGCAAAATTGAAACATTTACTTTACTTCATAAAATTATTATTATACAATCTACGGTAAATAAATAGAGAACAAGACGCCCGCTAGGCGTTAACTTGGGCTACTTTTATGGACATGGCACGCATATTGCCTGCGGAGATGGGTATGCGGTGGCATGTTAGACAGTTGGAATTAGAAAACCCGCTCACTTGTCTTATATTACAAAGGATAATTTTTAATGCATTGATTTCTGTAATCAGGCACTGAAGGCATTGCGCAGCGCTCGTTTAAAGTGGGAAACTTTTAGAAGCAAGCTATGGCTAGAAATGAAGATGAAGAAAAATCAGGCGTCTACACGCAGGCTAGCTCCCCTCCCCCAATGCAGAACGCCTGACACGCAGACGAAATTTAATGTGAACACTAAACACGGCAATGCTATTTTTTCTAATATCTGTTGGATTGAAGGTCTTCGTGTGTCAAAATTTATATAAATATCAACGGCAAGGTATACGAAACATATCTGTTACGAAATTACATCGGTTTAATGGATTATGTCCAAGCGTTAAATCATCGATCGGGTAAACGACGAATAGATCTTGAAGCCATGTCCTTTGATTTTAAAGACGAGTCTCGCTTTAATCGCTTACGCATTTTCTCATATAACATTTGATCTTCACATTTTAAGTGGATGAAACCTACAGCGTTCGATTCGCCAGATTCAAGTGATCATTTCGATGTAGAATTGATTTAAATCGGACAAAAACACAACATTTCATGATTGATATTGATCACGGTGATGAGTTTCACGGGATATTAAAATGTCAACACAGTATAATATTATTTCCCTGTCCTTCGGCTGTCCATTCCGTCTTCACGATTGAACTCTCATCTGTGTTTCTCTCATCTTGGAGAGAATCTTTGCAATGGTTTGCGGGTTTACAGGTCTCGTAGATGCTTTTCAGACTGCGATTCATTGACAAAAAGGGAGCAGTCCAGTTCCCTGGGTACGAGTTGTTGCGCAATTTTGCAAATTTACGGAACCCCACAAATAATACGAATACTAATACTAATACGACTAATAATGAAGCTGGTTTTAAGACTTGGTGCTACCACAAGAAACCCAAGTAATAATACATGGATGTGCGGAAATATGAAATTTATTTCGAGTGTTGACCAGGATATCGAACGAGTGAGCGCAGTTATCGGTTTTATTAGTGGCGGAACCATAAATAAAACACTATCTATTATATAATAATGTATTTTAAATACAATCTTTATTTGATATAAATCGTATAAAGATTTTATTTGATATAAATCGTAAACATAAAACAAGCTTATTCACTCAGCAGAGATTACGTGCTGCATGTTCTTAATAATGGTTTGTCAAAATATCGCGACTGAAATTTTGCGATAGTATCAAGTTTATGCATGTTTTTTAATGAACTAGCAAATCGCCATGACCAAAATCGAGTCCCCTCTTACCACTGCCTTAACCCCCAATGATATACACCATTCCATTATAACATAAAAATCTACCAGGAACAATATTATTCAACAGGTAACAGTTTTATTAGCCGAGATCATCCATTGAACCATGAAATACATTCTCCAAATACCTTTCCAATAGTAGTCAACCAATAACAGTAATTAACAGTAATTCGGGCCCGCAGTAATTGGCTTCGGCTGTTGCGGTGACCCTGCCATGTATTTGCTATTGTAATTTTATTTAGGTAATTATGTTATGTATTATTGGCGAATCTAATAAAAAAATAATAATATTAAATAAATTTAAAAAAAAAACTTGTCGAAATGTTGATTTAATGTAACGTATACAAGCCTTAAAATACTTACTAGAATCATTAGTTTTAGCAGTTTTCTTCACACCAACAGGACTAAAGCCAGCTGATGTACTTGCTTTCACACCAACTTCATAAATAGTTGCTTCGTTTAATCCAGGTAATATAAGCTTTCGATTTTGAACGTTAACTGTATTTATATTTTCCAAACATATGTCTTCTGGTGTTCCATCAACTTTGTAACAAACTTCATATGCCGTAATATCTCCATTAGCATTATCTGGAGATAATAGGCTCCACCTCACCACTAATTCTGTTGAACTTAAAGGAGTAAGAGTATCTACTACAGGCCCAATACTTGGTGCTAAAAATAAGGAAAATAAGAAGCAGTCTGAATATTAAACATATATCTGAACAGAGAATATTGTAACTTAAACACGGTTGAGAAATGAGCATGAAAAAACATTTATTACATGTACCACGCATAGAAACAACCGCCTATTTTCACCTACTGTATTATAATACACATTCCACTTACGTGTTCCTTACATTACTTAATATTGCATATGTGGCAAAATTGAAACATTTACTTTACTTTATAAAATTATTATTATACTGTCTACGGCAAATAATGTATTTTAAATACAATCTTTATTTGATCTAAATGTTCACATAAAACAACAAGCTCGTTCACTCAGCAGAGATTACATGCTGCATGTTCTTAATATTGGATCGTCAACATATCGCGACTGAAATATTGCGATAATATCAAGTTTATGCTTTTTTTAATGAACTAGAAAATCGCCATGACGAAAATCGACTCCCCTCTTCCCGTACCACTGTCTTAACCCCCAATGGTATACATAATTCCATTATAACATAAAATACAAGACGCCCGCTACGCGTTAACTCGGGCTACATTAATTAGTGCAGGGCATTCCATGCCGCGCGATCGCGCATGCAGCGTATTTTGCGTGCGAAAATGGTCATGTTAGAATGTTGGGATTAGCTTATTTTACTACTTTTATATGGATGGACAACCTAGATTGGGACAACGTATAATTCAAATACTGTACGTGGCAAAGCCACCAATATCCACAGGCATTGGTTCGGACATGAGTACTGCGATATTTTGTGAAGATACTGTACACTGTATACTTATTTCAGTTGCTGTTCATAATATACAGTTTAGAATGATTAGTGTTCATAGTTACAATGGTTCTCATTCTTCATTGGATATTTGAACCAAAATTCAAAGCGTTGATGTATCAATATATTCAGATCATTTATGCTACTTTGTGGTCTTCTTTAATGGTTAACCCTCCAGATGAACATTCCTTATAAAAGAGATGTACGGATTGCGAAATATGCAGTAATCAACTTGGCACTTGACAATGGACTGAATTGGCAATATCACAACCACAATATGCATTTCATCCATAAGCACGTGGGTAAAGTGAAGTTTTTTCGGTGAACATTGTATCATGATTGTCTATTTATCATGATTGTCTATTTGAAATACAGTGAAGACTGAAATGCTTTATACAGTTCCAAAGAAGAGGATTCGTGAAATCACGATCGCGACGATCAACATCCGCACTCTGTCTGATGACATTAAGCTTGGGCAAACGTTTGACGTTTTCCGAGCATTACGACACGATGTCTGTATGATGGAAGAGACGCGAAGAATAGCTCAAGGATGTATCGAGCAAGATGACGGTGTAAAGTTTATATGGTCGGGTATGTCCCGAAAGAAAGCAGCTGGTGTTGGAATCACGCTGGCCCCTAGAGTAAAATTGGTAGACACCAAGTACGTTAGCCCTAGAATACTCCAAACCCTTGTCAAAATCAATGGATTACGCCTTGCCGTGACCTGCTGTTACGCGCCTACAAACTGCGCGAAAGACAGCCAAAAAGACTCTTTTTATCGTGACTTATGCAAAACCTTGATGAATACATCGAAATCTTATAAACATCTTGTAGGAGGAGATCTGAATGCAACCATAGGTAAAGACAACATCGGTCTATGGTCTTGCTTAGGACCAACACACAAAGAACAAGATACCAACAACAACGGCACCCGTCTCCTAGAGTTTGCAGAGGAATTCGACCTCAGGCTCGAAAATACTATTCGACCTTCAAAACCGAGATTGATTTCAACATGGCACTCTGCAACTGGGTTCGAAAAAAGATTAGACTAAATCCTCACAAGTAAATTGGTCCATCGATATGTCCGAAAATGTCGAGTCCGTAGAGGTTCATCAGAACTCTTCGACTCAGACCATTTCATGTTGGAAATGGGTCTGTACGTACCTGGAAAGAAGGAAATATCTCGCCAACACACCAAAAAACCAAGAAAACCAAAAGCAGACGTGCAGTTCTTGAAAGAAGAAAACATCCAGAAAGCCTATGTTAAAAAACTTAACGAACTATTCGCAAACGAGCCAGATACAGAGGATATCGAGCAGTTGAACATCGACATCTGTGAAGGTCTCGGGGAAGCTACAAAAAGTGTGTGTCCAGAGCTTGTTCAGGCGAGCATAACAAAACCATGGGAAGATGACCAACTGAAAGCTCTCATGAAGAAGCAGTGGAAAACCAGAGACAAAACAAAGTTGAAACATTTACGAAAAGAAATTAAAGACCGACGGAATATTCTGTTAAATCTATTTTACGGAAAGAAGGCATCTTCCATCAATGATGCTGTTGAACAACACGATGTGGCCCGCGAATTCCGAGAAGCAAAAAAATTCGCAATGCACCAAAAAACTTCACGAAACTTGATTTCGAACAAAAAACTACATAACCATTTCGAAAGTCATTTGGGCAACGATGATACGCTTCCAATGCCACCGGAATTGGAGAAACCAGAAGAGACATGTTTGAAAGACCATCTAAACGCTGCAGCCGAGGTTGATAAAGGTCCGCCCAGCATGGACGAACTCCAGTCGCACATGAAAAAACTAAAGAACTAAAAGTGTACTGGTGTTGACCATGTACAGATGGAAACCATCAAATATGCAACGGAATCGTTAGGTTTGTGTAAGCATCTTCTACTCTTGATTTGTCTGGTTTGGTCGACCCTTACCGTCCCTGCAATATGGCTGAAAAGCACGATCACATGTCTTTTTAAGAAGGGTTCGCAAACAGAGGCAACGAACTACAGAGGTATCAGTATAACTGCCACACTAGCGAGATTGATACCGATGATTATTTTGGAGCGCCTTCGGAAACCGTATGATGAATGTATAGATCATGCTCAGTGCGGATTTCGACCGAATAAAGGATGTGACGATGCAATTTTCATACTTCGTAACATTGTGGAAGGCACAGGTACAACGATGTACTTATGTTTTATCGACCTAACAGCCGCGTATGATAAAATTCCCCGACGATTATTATTTCGTGCTCTAAACATCAGGCTGGGGGCAAAACACCTAGTGGCTTTGATCCAGGCAATATACACTCAAACGACGGCCAAAATTCGAGGAAGCAAACTGTTCTTCCCTGTGAAAACAGGTTGCCGCCAAGGCGGGATCGAATCGCCAATGATATTTAATATTTATTTTGACACGGTGTGCAGAGTGTTAATATATGAACTAAAGGAAGAGCTTGGTGATGATATCGGAATCGAATTTCGATATCGGATACCTATAGAAGCGATAAATCGTGAACAACGACTGAAATGCCCAGCCGCCGGTATTGGATATGTTACGAACATACTGTATGCAGACGATAAGATCATTTTTTTCAAAAAGTTGAAAGCACTACAAAGAGGTTTGGAAATTGTTGAAGAAGTTTTTACAAGATACGGTCTCACATTGTCGAGAAAAAAACGGAAACGATGGTATTTAACGGTAGCGATGATGTGACCACCCAACAGTCCCTTATAAAATTAGGTGATACCGTGATTAAGAATTCCACGGAATTCAAGTACCTTGGTGTAATGGTTTCCTCAATTAATCCGAAAAGAATGATAGAACATCGATTGTCGTCCGCACTTGCAAAATTTCATGAAATGAAGAAAGTTTTACAAGATCATAGAATAAAATGCAGGA
The DNA here is from genome assembly GCA_035772405.1 of Chrysogorgia sp. JL179-B06. Classification (NCBI taxonomy): domain Eukaryota; kingdom Metazoa; phylum Cnidaria; class Anthozoa; order Scleralcyonacea; family Chrysogorgiidae; genus Chrysogorgia; species Chrysogorgia sp. JL179-B06. Next base: position 5,514,057 of record JAYKKM010000047.1, read on the forward strand.
CGAGAGGAAAATTCATGACATCATTTGTAAGATCCAGACTTATGTACAATGCGGCTACCTGGGACCCACATGACATAAACATTAAAAAACTTAACGTTGAATGGGTACGACTTTTACGTCGGATTGTGAAAGGTGGTTTTAAAAGGCGAGATGCTCCACCGAAAGATATAAGTGAAGAAGATAAGAAAAATGGGACATGGGATTACGCATATATTTACAGCAATGAAAACATCTACCGCATCACTGGATACGGTCCCTTGACACTTTTCCAAGAGAAACAACATCTGAAATGGCTAGCACACTGTGTTCGTATGGACAATAGTTGCTTACAAAAACAAACGCTTTTTATGGAAACAACTAGACAAAGTGGTAAACGGAAATTGGACAGATGGAAAAAATTGGAGAACTTGATAGATGTAGATAAAACTCAACTTAGAAGGATTATAATGAATAAATCTAGTTTCAATAGATGGATCAGTGAACGCTATCCATCGAACTCTCGTAGTTAACTGCGCATGGAGTAATAATATATATATATATATATATATATAGACTATATGGTTATAATATGCCAGTGAATTATGTCAATAAGTCATTTCTTGGACTTTCCAGACCATGATGATTAAATGCCTTTAGTCCGGACTTCAGTGTTAATTTGTCGGCTTTTTCATTATCAGTTATGTGAATGTTACAATGTCATTTCATAGCAGAATAGAAAATTGGTGGTTGACATGCAGTTTAATATATTGTTCAATTCAAAACACAGCATGTCAATCATGTATAGTTCCAGTGTGGCAATATTGGTGATGTTTTCATTTTTTTTCCCATATTTTTTGTTTAGTCTACAAATATGAGATAGAGAACAAAATGTTGGCTAAAAACCCTACACATGCATGAGGACTTTAAATATTAAAGGGGCAGTAATTACATTAAGAGATAACAATTGAGTATTTTTACTTACATTAATGTGTTACTTCAACAGATCCTGGCGAGTTTTGATACAACGGCCATACAATGTCTAGTATCGCCGAGAGATAGAGATTGATTCCTTGTTGCTCCTTTCGAAGAACACGTTCTGATTGCTCAGACAAAGGTCAAACTAATAATACACGTGGCCATACCAAGGTCCGCCACTCCGCCACGGCCCACCACATTGCGAGCTTATTTTTGATCGACAGTCAGTCGATAACCAACACGTAAACAACTGAGAAACAGTGAAATGTCTTCCAAATACTCAAAAACTTCGATAAAATGGCAATAAACGCTTGGTTCAAAAGAAACAACTCGCCAAACCTCGGTTTCGCAAAGCGGCGGCCATTAAGGCAATTTCGCGCGGCCGGGAGACTAAGCCTACGACACAAAAAATAATGACAAAGGCGAAACCTAGACTCGGCTACCACAAGTAGCCCGAGTAATAAGGAACAATGTTACTCAACATGAGGTAACCATTTTAAGTAGTCGAGATCATCCATTGACCATGCAAGACATTTTCCAAATACCTTTCCAATAGTAGTCAACCAACTATTTACTAACAGTGAAATGACGTGTCAAAATGTTGATTTAATATAACGTATACAAGCCTTAAAATACTTACTAGAATCATTAGTTTTAGCAGTTTTCTTCACACCAACAGGACCAAAGCCAGCTGATGTACTTGCTTTCACACCAACTTTATACGTAGTTGCTGCATTTAATCCAGTTAAAGTAAGCTTTCGATTTTGAACGTCAACTGTAATATTTATTATTTTCAAACATATGTCTGCTGATGATCCATCGACTTTATAGCAAACTTCATATGCCGTAATATTCCCATTAGCATTATCTGTAGATAATAGGCTCCACGTCACCTCCAATTCTGTTGAACTTATGGGAGTAAGAGTATCTACTACAGGCCCAACACTTGGTGCTAAAAAATAAAGAAAATAAGAAGCAGTGTGAAGATACATGAATACTAAAAAATATATGAACAGATAATATTGTAACTTAAACACGGGTGAGAAATGAGCATGAAAATGCATTACATTTACAACGCATAGACACCACCGGCTATTTTCAACTACATTCCATTTACAGTACGCGTCCCTCACATTACTTATTGCATGTGTCAAAATTGAAAACTTTACTTTACTTTACTTTACTTTACTTTACTTTACTTTACTTTACTTTACTTTACTTTACTTTACTTTACTTTACTTTACTTTACTTTACTTTACTTTACTTTACTTTACTTTACTTTACTTTACTTTACTTTACTTTACTTTACTTTACTTTACTTTTACTTTACTTTACTTTACTTTACTTTACTTTACTTTACTTTACTTTACTTTACTTTACTTTACTTTACTTTACTTTACTTTACTTTACTTTACTTTACTTTACTTTACTTCACTTTACTTCATCTTTACTTTACTTCACCTTTACTTCACCTTTACTTGCGAAATCACCCGAAAACCATACCATTGCGCCTTTTTTCACATCGACTATCACTTTGAGCGTATTTTTATTATATGTAAACTTGATCTTAGCTTGTCCTTCTTTCGTCATGCAATGGTTTAAATCTTTAACCAGGTTTGTAACACTGTTGTATTATGTACCTTGAATGATGCCCACTTCATCTGGACCTGTGCCATTAATGTTGTAGAGAAAGGTTTGCTGATTGTCTTCGCGTATCGTGCTCCATGTATGAGGATAATTAAACTCGGAAAGGGCTACTTCCCAGTCCCCTGTCAGCTCTAACGTTTCAGCGAGCTTCACTTTAAAATTCGCTACAGAATTGTCTGGGAAATATTTCATAGAACTATTACTTGGGAGTGTCAAGTAAAACTGTGTTGTCATCTCGGCGAGTATAAGACACAAATGAACACAAGTTATAAGATCACACACTTTTATTTCGAAATACGTTTTACATTATCAGCCGGTACCCAAGAATTAAAATCATTAGAATAACCTACCCATTTTACAAGATATTCTTTGCGTTTACCACGCATGCGAGACTTAATCACATTTTCTACTCTAAAAAAGTCAGTGTCTTTCTTGATAATTCTTTGCAACTCTTGTTCGTAAAATGTTCCCTCTATCTCCTCGTCGTGATAATCAGAGATTTTATACACAGGTGGTCTTCTAGGTATACGCTTCGTTATGGTGAAAACTTCTTCGGTCCAGCTGGGTAAGTAACCTTCTTGAATGTTCGTCTGGCTTTGCCGATTCGCACTTGATCACCCACGTTAAATTTATACTTGATGGGCGTGGTAGATTCGTCACCGTACAATCCTTGCCACACGACGCTTTCATTCTCGTGATTCACATCAACCGGTTTCATTCCAATACTGCGATGTCGCGAATGGTTGTAGGAATACAGCAGTTTTTGTAGCACATCCATATACTTTAGTGTATTCTTAGCTGTAAAGTATTTCCACATCTTTCCTTTGAGCGTTCGATTAAATCGTTCCACAATAGACGCTTTGTTATCATTATGCGTGGTGAAAAACAATATGTTGTAATCTTTCAAAAGCTTCTGAAATAGTCTGTTAGTAAATTCAGTTCCTTTATCGGTATGAAGTTTGTCGGGACGTCTGCCTTTCTTGCATATCTTCTTAAAGGCTTTAATCAGATTTTCTCCGGATTTTGTTTTCAATGGTTCTACCCACGCATTACTTGGATAAGACATCAATGACAGTTAAAATGTATTTATAGCCAATGTTTGCTTTACTCAACGAATCCATAATGACCAAATCTGCTTCCCATTCTTCATCTATTGCTCCGAAAATAACTCTATTTCTTTTAAAACGATGTCGTACTGGTTTATGTAAAGTATACGTATCTTGTTGTTTTAACCAGGTTTTTATATCGTTTCGCGATAGTTTAAATTTCCCGTCATTTATTACGACACGGTAAACAGCATCGACACCACCGAAACTTGCCGGGCTTTCTGGGTTGTAGTACAGGTCGTGGAGATACTGTTTCTCCATCTAACTCTGATTGCTGAATCACAATCTTACCACCACAACAAGCCAAAACACAACGGATTCGTCAAAAAATATTTAGAAGGGTTATATGAGGTAGCCCACTTGGCAGACAGCAGCAAGTCATGTTCACACGACTAAGGTTGGAGGCATATAAACAAGGAGAAGTGGACGACACGCTATAAATGCAACGGCTCAGACGATATAGGCACACACAAATCCCAGGAAAATGGGACCCAGCAATTGTAACGAAGAACCACCACGATGCTTGTATTGCGACAGGTCTATGTTCTGAAAATCGTTCACTGTTCGTTGAACAGCCTCTCGAATCGTTTCACTGTCGTAACAATCCCTCATTCTATACACGAGAGAAAGATACGCGATTATTCTCCCGAAATTATTTACATCCATTTCTTCATAGATGTGATGAAGGCTTAAGCTCTTTACTTGAATGCTTAGTCTATCAAACAGGTGTCGATGTTTGCTAAGACATGTTTGAATATTATAGGATAGTGTATCTCTATCGATAGCAACGTTGTGTCGTTTTAACTCATCAAAAATTATGTCCATATCGATTCGTAGGGATAATCGCAAAAGTTTCTGTTTTAAATGTGGGAATGTATCCTTTACAAATTATGGGATACATCAACACTTACTCGCATGCGCTGTTGACGTCCCAATAAGAAAAAAGACACGTATACAAATGTATAGTAGGAGAAAACATTTATTACACAAGAAATTAGAATACAAAATTATATTTTCAGTTCATCAATGTTCAGTTTTTCCATGTCTTCAGTCATTGCATCGATAGATTTTTGAAAAAGATAATCTTCATAGGCTTCTTTAGAGTCATTCTTTCTACTTGTAAAATATTCGCCCGTTTCTGCGATCTTGTACCCAATGTTATAAATTCGTGGCGAGTTCTCTGTAGGTTTCCATTCAAAGAATCCGCATGCATATTCTCTTTCCTTAGGACAGCAGTAGAATAAACGACCTTTGTTGTCACCTTCTTTCTTGACTTTACGGACACAACAGACCATGCCATGTCGACAGAAAGGTTTAGGACTCTCGAAGACATCTCCCCATTGCCAAAACGAGCAGGATTTTTTCCCTCAGAGCAGACGAAGTAAGGTCTTCCGTAACTTTCTTTCATCTTATCTTTAACCATTCGCATCGTTGCCAGCTTCTGATGAGTAGGACACACTGGATGTATACAGCCATTTGCTCGAAAAGAGTTTACTGCTTTCCCAAACATGTAACAATCTTCTTCAGGGAAAAAGAACTGACTACTAGGATTTTGTCCGCAGAACCAGAAGAGTCCATTTGTGGTTATTGAGGAGGATGCAGGTTTATCGTGAAGACATTCCATGACAACGATCTTACTCTGACGAGGAATAGTGTAAAGTAATGTTGTATGTTTGGCCAGTAGTATAGAAAGTGGGGCTACCAGCGCAGTTTTCAATTTTTCGTGCTTCGCAACTAAAATTGAAAAATTCGCTGTTATCCCCACTTTCGAGACTACTAAAACGAGGCGAAATAAAATTCGTTAAATGAAACAAAAATAAGTTAGACTCGAAAACCATCACGCGTTTCCAGAGATAGTTTTTCAGAGAGTAGTCTCGAGAGGTTGTTAAGAAACCATGATTTCGCGTTCGCACTTTTGAAGTCGAATAGGAGATGGAAACTGGAGGGTACCAAACAAGTGTTACCCTTTGTCTTTGGGATATCAATGTATAACTCCTCCTCTGGATTGGCTTTGTTGGGGTTTAGCGTTACAACGTGACGGGTTCTTGTGCCTTTGATAGCAGATATTTCACGACGTTTATATCCAGGAAGCAACTCTTTTTCACTAGTATTCATACTATATATTATAACACATGTTTTATTTCCTCTGTTTGTACTGATCGTAGACGAACCAAGCTAGTGCTATCGCTAGGATCCATAAATTAGACGCTAACCAAGATATGCCTGCAGCTCCCCACTTTAACGCAGTTGCCACCACGTTTAGCAGTCCAGCCAGTAGAGGGCCAGCCTTTGTGGCTAGATTAGCTATAGCTTTTCCTAGTTTTCCAAGTGTTTGACCACCTTTGAAGACTACGCTTCTAGCGGATATTATAATCGTGGTGATAAAAGAGGCTATGGTTATTCCTAAAGCTGAGGCACCCAACCAATTTTCTTTAAACCACTCCTTTATTTTTTGTAACCGAGTGATGTCCTCTTCTTGTCGCTCCCTAACATTCTCACGTTCCAATTGGTTTAAGGTTCGACCCTTAGCTATCTCGAGACCTGTCAATCTCTCATACAATTCTGTCCTCTTTACGGAATTGTATTCCTCTCTATTCATATCGTCTGCGGTCTTGTCAATAGCGTACTGAAAATAGTCGGCTTGAACTGTTAGAAATTGTGGTCTAGTGTCTGGATCGATTGTATCACTTGAGTTTAGGACGCCTCGTAGGTCACGATTCTCTTCTTCTGTTAACCCAAATACGTTATCGTAGTTCGCTTCTGTTCCAATTACTGGGAAGTCACTTGAAACTGTGGTGTCTTCTGTTCTATCGTCAGTTGTTGGGGTGTCTACATTTTCTGTTCTAACATCAGTTGAGGTGTTGGGGATTTGTTCGACCAACTGCTTAAACTGCTCAATCGCACTCTTGCTATTTTTGTCTGTACTGTAGACTAAACCGTTTTTTCCAGGTTTTAGTATTAGTTTAGGTTTCAAATATTTACCGTCTTCTCCTACCGGTTTGAAAAGAACAGAACCTGAGGGTGTCACATATGACCTACGTGTATTGACTATATTCCTTGACACATCGTCGTTACTGAGTCTTTTTTTATACAATTTACGTATTTTTCTATCTATTAGATTGGTTCTTTTTATACCATTTTCTAAAATCTCTTTGTTGAGTGTTTTTAGCTTACCTAACCTTCTTTCGATTTCGCTAGCCTCTTCGAAAGCTAAATTGAAGCTCTCGTCGTGGACGTCACCGTATGTCGACGGTTCAGCAAATATTACTGCTGGAGCCTCAGTGGTGACATCACTACCCTTATTAGTTATTGTAACTGTCTTACCATCATCATTACCTATGAATGATGTCTCCGCATGTATGATTCTGTCTTGTGCTCTGCGTTCTATGACTCTAGTCTCTATCTCTTGTTCCACCATGGTGATTCTTATACGTGTAAGACTAAGTTCTTGTGTTGTCCCGTATTCCTCGATTATATTATTGAGTCGGGTGACTTCACTTTCTAACTCCTTGTCCGTATACTTCTCAAAATCATTACGATTTTGCATTTCGATTTCATCGAACCCTCCTTCAGCCATTATATACTACTCAATGTTTTGAATGTCGCTTTCTGGTATCCATGAGTTGTGCTTACTGTCGTAGCCAAGCCACTTGACTAAAACCATTCTCTTACCTCCCACCTTCTTTCTCTTTAGTATCTTCTCAACTTTATATACATCGTCTTTTTTATCGACAGCTGATAGCTCTTCCTCATAAAACTTACCAATGATAGGTTCCCCTTCATGGTCCTCTATCTCGTACACGGTAGGGTCACCACGTATGACCTTTGTCACTTTGAATAGCTACTCAGTGAAGTTAGCCTCATACCCTTTTGCGAATATGCTCTTGTACTTTGATATCCTGACAGTGTCACCTACTTTAAACTTTGGTAGTGGGTAGTCACCGAAATGGTGCCCAAACAACGTCGTCCATACTTCGTTTTCGTTTTTCTTGCTCACATCTTTAGGTTTCATTAGAATAGTGCTGTGTTTGGTATTGTTGTAATTTTCAACTAGTTGGTCTAAAATGTCAATCCACTTGTACGTTCCTTTACTGTAGAAGTACTTCCACATAGACGTCTTGAGTGTTCTGTTAAACCGTTCCACGACTGCTGCCTTTTTATCAGAGTTCGTGCTGAAGTACTTAACATCGTGTTTCTCCAATAGATCCTTCACACCAACGTTGTAGAATTCCTTACCATCGTCAAACTGAACCAGCTTTGGATACTCGCCAAATCTAACCTTAGCCTTCTCCAATAACTCTGCGACAGCCTTAGTCATGTTTTCTGTGTCTTTCCTGTAGACAGGTATGGCAAACGCATACCTACTAAGGATCTCAGTGGCTGTTAGTATCCAGTAGTACCCATTGTTCTTGTGCTTGTACTTGCCCATATCGACCAAGTCCATCTGTATCTGCTCACCCAGATAGTCAACAAACGTTTGTCTAAACTTATGTTTCTTAACAACTGGTTTGTAGCTAGTGTATGTGTCTTGAGATTTTAGCCAGTCCTTTATCATTGTCCTACTAACGTTTAGGCCGTCTCCCAATGCTCTTTGGTACAGCCTCTCAGCAGATTGGTAACCAGTTGATGGGTTGTAGTAAATATCTCTTAGTTCTTGCTCTACGTCCATATACACTACGTGATGTGTAAATCTTACAGCACTTCACCAACGCTAACACTGTTATCGTCCTGATCTGTTATCTTGAACTCTAGTTGGTTGACGACTCCTTTGTTTATTGGGATTTTCGATCCAACACCAAAATGTTGTACAGAGCCCTTTGGTGTCTGTGTGCTAGTTATTGGCAGTACTGCGATACAATCACTTTTGCTACCATTAACTATGTTCTTAGATCTGTCCACAATATTAGATGTTACTTGTATGTATTTCAGTCCTCTGTTAACGTTCACAACGTTAGGACTGGTTTTTGTGGTGACTATTGTAGTGTTTTCGCCAAACCCTAAAAGTTGTCCAAATTTAAACAGTTCTATTTGTTGATCAGTTGTTATCGTACACGTTGAGTCATATATGTTAGCTACTAGCTTGACGTCTCCTAACTCTTTCAAGTCGTCGGCGATCATTTTAAAGGTGTGGTACCCAGGACTAAAAACGTGATTATTACTGTTGTAAGTTATCTTGTCGTTAGCTGTGGTTACGTTAACGTAGTCCCAAAAGATGGTTGCCTTCTTAACTAGTAAGTGAGGGTCTGAGTTAGTTGCTAGAGTTGACTCTGGTAGGTCTACAGTTTTCGTTGAACCACTAATCAATACTACCACTCTCATATAACGTACGGTATGTTATGATGGATGCGTTCAAAAGAAAGTATCCTTATGCTGACAAGAATAGGTTTTTTCTTGATGTTGACGACAATATGCATATACATATATTCTTCGTGACGAAAACTAATATTGGTGACATTAGTATAGACTCGAGTGGGTTTAAGAGTAACCCGGAGTATACTAAGTATCTAACGATAAACAAACCAGTGGAGACGTTAAACAAACCAGTGGACTTCGAGACGTTGATCAGACGTTATTATGGTGAGAACTATGACAAAGCGACTAAGAACTCGAGAGACGCTATCAAGAAGGCCAAGTTGGACTTCGTAAAAAAGTATCCTCACGCCACACTGACCAAGTTTTGTTTTGAGCCTATCCAAACACGACAAGGTGACGTGACAAGGGTCGATGTCTACTTCGTCAACAACGACATATTGTCGACTAATATTACCAACGCTATATTTAAAAATGACAAGAGTATGTGGAAGTGGCTGCACAATAGCAAGTTCCCAATAATATGGCTCTCTGGTGGAACTATCCAACCACTATCAAAAGGTCGCAAGAACCACTGGGGACTTTGGGATGGCTATCCAACGGAAAACGTGTTGAACTATCCAGTGAACAACTTTAGAATCTTCGTTAATCAGAAGAGCTACTTTATCTCAAAGCTACCAATCTTACAAATCGTCACGTCAAAGACAAAGTCAAAGTGGGACGACAACGAGAGCTACTATAGGGTTGTGTTTGCAACGTATTGTGCAAGTTTCTGTTGCGGAGTGTCGTTGCAACACTTGTCACCCTCACAAGAAGTCCACCCTGTTATCACAAGTGTGATGAGGTTCCATCTGTACTTTACTGTTAGAAGACTTCTAAGAAGGATGGAAGGTGGTGAGAGTATGTGATCGATAAGTAGAGAGTTTGACGCTGGAGAATTGTATGGTAAAACAGACAAGATCCCTAGAAAACATTACTACCACGGTAAAGTCCTTGCTGATGGTACAACAGGTGAGGAGAGAGTCTTCACGAATTAACGACGTTAAGAACGACTACAAACGATACGTTCCTCTGGTGTCGAACGGTCTCACCAACATTGGGCGACAATATCTAAATCAGTCTATAGAGGCCTTCGTTTACTCTACACTTGGCGCACAAGCGAGGACTCGTGTGTCAGTCGTTGGTGGTTCTGCAGGCAGTCTAGAGACTCAACAAGAGTTTCGAAAGCTGGTGGAGGATAGCGTTATAAACTATGACGTGTCAACGTGGATTCTCAACATGAACAAGTCGATTAGAGATACTAACGTTGTCCAAAATCTAGCACTATCACCGTCTACATGGTTAACGCCAAGTAACGTGGTAATCCTCAAAAACAAAATCGCTGGGTACAACAACCTGCTAAAGACTGCTACACAGAGTATGAAGTTTGGAGTAAATAGTGGGCTAAACTACGCACCAACGATGGAGGTTAAGAAAGTTCACCAGGAAGGTGGAGAGCACCTGGAGACACTTGACAAACAACCAAAGGTGGCACATCGCATGGCAACACCAAACGTGGTACACCAGGAAGGTGGAGAGCACCTGGAGACACTTGACAAGCCACCAAAGGTGGCACATCGCATGGCAACACCAAATGTGACACACCAAGAATATCGTCTGGAGGTGACACAAGATAGCAACGCGACAGAGTTATGGCTAGTTCTAGGGGCTTCCGCTGTGTCTGGCTATTTAGTGAGCAAATATGTGTTATAGCATAATGAGTCTAAGTTATGGATTTGAGGACAGAGACTACGAGAGCGACAAAATATTAAGAAGAGCGAAGAGACATCTAGACAATGACCCTAAACTAAGCGTGAGCGGTGGGAGGATGTCTGGAGATATAGATATGGCGCTCAGGGCACTCAAAAACATAGCAGATCCAGTCGATGATTTGGACGCTGTCAGTAAAAAAGTGTTGGAGTCCGTGTACTTATCACAATACTTTAAAGTGCAGTCCTATAACGTTCTACTCGATTTTAACGTCACAAAGCACACCGCGAACACGGACATGACGCAGTTTTACCACAGTGGGACAAATAGAGTGAGAGCCATTGGAAACACACTAGTGCAAAGTGTTCAATCCTATGGTCCTATTATTGGTACTGACAGTGGTCATAGCTTCCTGTCCCCTAAAATAACTCAATACCAACTAGAGGTTGGAATGCACTTTAACTGCCCACGCATGCAGTACTGTGACGTGTCCGTTTTCGTGGTATTGAGGTTAGCCAAGAGGGTGTCTACAGCAGACTGGGAGGCGATTATCTCAAACGATGATGGTTCTTGGGACAAGTTCATCGGATATAAAGGTGGTACAACTGATAAGTTGTCGTTTGGTGGTGGCGATCCAGCAAAGGAGTACACGTGTACAATACCAAATAGTATCGACACCACTAAGAGACACATGATATCAATACATTGGCAGATGGATAACTCACACGTTAGGGTCAACAACATAAGGTCGACAGACTCAGACTTCACAGCTAGCTATAACGAGATAGGGTATCCTTATGGAACAATATTTGCAATACATCGACCAAAATCATTGCTTGCACCCTACGCGTACCCGTCTTTGATAGAGTTCTACGGTGTGAGTATAATCTCTGGCTACATGACGAACCGAGACGTGCTAACAGTTGGTGGGAAGATGATGGAGGAGTATAATATAAAGTAAGATATATGAGGAAGAAGTCAGTTGTTGTTTTCAATCATATATCAAAGGACATGTCAGAGGAAGAGGCGCTAGAGCTCAAACGCTTGTACGCGTACTACCACAAACTAGAAGCCTGTTACAAATGGAAATACAAGAGGTTGAAGAGAGTTAAACTATCGTTAAACATGGCTAGCATAGGGTTAACGACAGTAGGGATTGTAGCTGGATCGGTAACCGCTAACCCTCTAATCATTGCTTGTATTAGTGGTCCTGGTGTGGTCATCCAAGGCTACTTGGCTAAATCCAATCTGACGAGTAGAGTGGAGCACTGTAAGTTCGCACACACTAGCTACAAAAAGATACTGACACAACTAAGATCGTACCTTAGAGGTCTTCCTTACAATGAGTCAATGTTTCTCTCAGACGTTAAAGTGTTGGACGATAATGTGACTGACTTATGCCCAACAATTAATGGAATGGTGAAAAGGTATAGTAAAATATATGACGAGACACAAGGGGGGTCCGATCCTGACATCCCTTAAACACGGGTCTACACGTAAGAACCAGTGATGTGTCAGTCGACAAGTTCCAAGAGTAGGTGATCAGAAGTATCACCAATTAGGAGTTTGTTCTGACATAAAAATAAAACACGTGATATATTATAGGTGATGAGTATCACTAAAATATTTAGAAATAACGACACGTCAGTCACTACTACAAAAGATGGAGATAATATTTGGTTCTACGGAAAAGAGGTAGCTGAAATCTTAGGATATAAAAGACCTTCCAAAGCGATACAACAGCGTGTGAAAGATGATGAGAAAAGAAAGGTTCAAAATCTCAGGTCCCAAACTGGGACCCGAGATTTCGAGTGTCAAAATAGACAAATTCAGAATAGGCAAGTTTGGCAAATAAATGAGAGTGGTCTATACAGACTAATATTCTCGTCTAAACTAGAGTCGGCAGAAAACTTTAGAAAATGGGTATTCTCAGAAGTCCTACCATCTATTAGAAAAACAGGTGTTTACACACAATGCAACCAGTTATCAATCATGAATGAGACAGATTTACACTACGACATTGTGAAGTACATTAGAGAGTACCACCCAACAATAGTCATCCCAGGGTTGGGTGAGTACCAAGACACACCTACTAAAAGAATAGATGGATGGAAGAAGGGTTACAGTGGTGGGCAACCAGATTTGATAGTTCCACAACTACACAAGAGATACAATGGTTTTGCTATAGAGTTCAAAAACACCGAAAGGTAATGGGGTTATTAGGAATAACCAGATTAGGGTACTAAGGAGACTAAGATCACAAGGGTACAACACATTACTATCCTCAGACCAACATGAGATAATACATTTCATAGAGACATATATGAGAGACTCTAGAGTCCTATGTGAGTACTGTAATAGAAGATTTAAGAGTGAAACCACACTGTCTAATCACCAAAGATACTTTCATCGAATACTCTATCTGTGAGATAATCTGTGAGATGACCGTGAGGTGGTCTGTGACGAGATATCACGTACAATATAGATGACTGACAACGAGTCCGTACCTGTTATAACGTCGACAACAAAGGTCAAAGACCCTAAGAGAGTAGAGGCAGGCAAACGCTTGGCTGCTATATCTAAAGCAGCCAAAGAGAGGAAGATGAGAGAGAGAGTGATAAGTGAGGACGATAGTTTCAACTATGGATACATCATAGGTACTATAGGAGTGGTTATAGCCGCTAGCTCGCTGTATTACACGATTAGTCAAGACAAACAAGTAGTGACCGAAGAGTCTAAGACCGTTGTTATAAAACCATCACGTAAACTCGACAGCCTCGATTAAAACATATCGTATAATATATGGCATCAATAGATAGAAAAGAACTGATGAACGAGCTATACGACGCAGCCCTCGTGACTGCTGGAGCCGTAGCCGTGTCAATGGCATCAAAGAAAGTACTAAAAGAACCGTTGGGTACCCCCGAATCAGTGAAGGGCACCCTAAAGTTAGCGACTGCTGTAGGCGTTTCAACGCTACTCGTTAAGTGGGCGCAGAGCAAGAAATACTTACCTATTGACCCGTTCTCAAAATAACACAGCGTAATATATAATGGCTAGTGCGATAGCAGGTGGTTTGTTCAACGCCATAGCATTCGCAGGAGCTGGGTTTCTATTCAGCAAGCTAAACCATACAGGCTACGAGACAGAGATAAAGAGGACACAACAAAGCATTGGAGAGTCTTGCGAGAGCGAAAGAAAAGTTCTACGAGAACGAGATTCGTCAGAGAGACAAAGTTCAGGAACTAAGACAACAGTTGTCAGATGCTAATGCAGACATAAACGACACGAACCACGCTCTGGATCAACTAAGACAAGTACTGACGATACAGTATGACGGGAAGACATTTAGTAAAGAGCCTGAGTTATCAGACTATTATAAACCCTCTGACGAGATGAGAGAATACCAAACGATATTCGTCGGAGCTGTCGGGTTACCCGTTGGGTACTTGGTGTACAGAGTGATCTAAACGTAACTATACATGTAGCACTATAGTTATGAGTGCTAGAACTTTGAAGGAGATAGCGATGGAAGCAGACGAGAAGCTTAAACATGACGCACTGGAGACAAATACACATAACGTATTGGAGATACTTTTCGAGAACCAGAAGAAACACAACGAAGCGTTGATGGTACTCTGTAAGAACCTTATTATCCAGGTAAACGAGACCAAAGAGTTGAGACTACTATTGTCGGACACTCAAGATCGACTAAGACAGATTACTACGACACAGCACAACGGGAAGACATTTAGTAGAGATTCTAAGTTATCTAACTATTACTCATTCTAGAGCGACACTTAAGTTACCACACTACAGTCTAAAGATATATATAGTATAGTATAGTAACTTAGATGGTTGACGAACGTACAATGAGAATGTTCTACGCTGGGTATACATTGGATGAGATCGAGACATCAAAAAAGTGGAGTGGTACTACATTAGGGTACACATTGGATGAGATCAAGAACGGAAGTAGGGACGCAACACCAAAAAAGTGGAACGACACCACATATTGTTACGAGTGTAGTAACCACAGAACCCAAATCGAAGATGGTGTATTTAGTTGCAACAAGTGTGGAGAGACTACCTACGGACGTGTGAGAAATTTGTACCTAACATTTGGATGTACAAGAAATCGGCTCATAGTTACAGTAAATGGTTAGAGAGAATGTTGACTGGACTAGTTAGTGAGAGTGACATACCAATAGTTGTCAGTGATTTTATAGAGATACTATGGTCTCTTAAAAGAAACAAACTGATTGTCAAGAATATATCGAAATATATTTTCTATGTCATAAGAATATGCTCTAGAAGAGGTATAGAGTTGAGAGGTAGTCTTAACGACCTAAAACCTGGTAAGGTCAAGGTGCGATTCGAGTATAACCTGTATAGCGTAGTATACGAGGATCTAGGTTGGGATGGGAGAGGAGATCCGTACTACAACGAGTGGGTAAATAAAATATATAGTAATATATAATGGCAAGACCAAGAATTTACCAAACCAAAGAAGAAGCTTTAGTAGCAGCCAGAGCACAAACCAAAGAGTGGACGAGAACTCATAAGTGGGTGTGTGAGACATGCGATCAGTCATACCACGTGACCTCTAAATATAAACATGTCAAGACTAAAAAACATTTTAGAAATTTAAACAGCTAGTTCTGGACTATTTTGTAATGTCCATACGCATAGCTAGATACACCGTCTGGTAGTATATGTCGCTTGTCGTCAAAGCAGCTTAAGGATATCTTATTTATTTCGTAGCTTCCTAGTTGGTGGCTCTTGCTGCGAATAGTTTTAATTATGTGAGACATTTGCTCACCATTTGTCAGGACACTTTTATAGTTGTCGTGTCTTATGTTGTTTCTAATGGTACTCTTCTTGATACCCTTAGCAGTCTTCCCACCTTTTCCGTCCTCTTTTATGTAGCTATACATTTTCGACCTTAAACCAACGAATTCAACGATGGGAACTCCTAATGTCTCATCCTTCATTTTACCAATAACCTTCTTGTTAGTTAGGTCGAAGTAAGGAGATGACTTGTCATATCCACTAAAGTCGAACACTTCTTTGTTAGCGTACATTTCTTTGTACACATCCTCCGTCTCAATCTCATACATTAGACTATCCGTGTCTGTGAATAGTAATTTGGCCTCGTTGCCATATTTCTTTTTGATGTTACTGTAGTGGAAGTCGTACACCAATGTCTTTGATAGGTCTAGAATACACATACCTACGTATGCTGGTCTATTTAGAGTTAGTATCTCTTTGATCTTGTGAACTGCTACCAAGTTATTGTCAAATATCTTACTGCTTACAAATGTTGGTTTTGACGTTAGTTTCTTCAGTTTTTCCTTGTCTGTTACTAACTCCACACTCACACGCTTTCGTAGATTCTCCATAGTCTTTCCGAATACACTATTATTCATGAGCTTGAAGAAATCCTTCTCAAAGTCGTTCTTCGCTTGGGTTCTCTTGTCCGTATTAAAGTCGATATATTGCTTGAGCCATGGTGACTGATCGAACTGAAGTACTCTATGTATCTTCTTAACCTTCATTCCCAAACTTTTGTATAACTGTAGGTTTCTATAATGAACAACGTACTTACTCTTATCGCTTAGGTTAGGTATAAGTTTTGCAACCTCTCCAACAGATATCTTAAACTTGTTTTGGATCGTCTTACAATAGTTTGACAACATATCACTACTTACTTTCATCCTCTCAGGGGCTAAAGGATAGTCGTTGTGAAGATCGTGTAACTCCTCGTCAACCTCGAGTATCAACCCTTTGTCTGAGTCATCGCTATACTCGTCTAGATTGTTGATGTCAAAACCTTCGACCCACTCAAACCCACCAGTCGGTAGACACTGACACATAGCCCAACCATAAAGGTTATTCGCATCTAGGTATACGATATGTTTCGATGGTTTACTACTATCATACCCCTTCATGTACTTGTTATTAGCTTCTCCGTGTCTATGCGTTATACAGGAGACACCACCCCGCATTCCTTTCTCGATAAACTGAAACATGTCAATGTTAGTCATCAACTCTAGCTCCACTCCTGTCATCTTTAGAGCAGCGTCCCACGATAGCCCAGGTGACGTGAAGTAATGACAAGGATCTAATTGGTAGTACTGTTTACACGTTCTTCTAAAGTTCTCGAACACGTCAGCCAGTAGTAATACGTCAGACTTTAGGTATAGGTCGTGGTACTCACCCATATTCTCCACACCCATTGTCTCCCACACTTCTTGAGCGTGCTCGTAGTCTGTGTCTGACACATGCTCGTCATTTAGGATGCTGTAGAAACTCTCCTTTGATGGTAACTCAAGTTCGTTAAACTTATCGAAACTATCCATATAGTCATATGGGTACACACCTTTTCGCGACATCAACTCTAACTCCTCACCTTGAAATAGTTCAGACATGTACTTGAGACATTCCTTTGGTAGGTTGTTCACTAGGTTGGCTAGACTAGAGCTCATGAATTGGAAACTATCTAGAAACACTAGATGTTTACCTAACATGAATGCCATATATTTCTCCATATTATTTGGTATGACGTTGACTTTCAGACCTATCTTACCTATCTCTTGCATTATGAAGTGACTATCATACCCTCTTAGATTGTGAAATATGACAGGTATCTTATCAGTCAGTCTATAGTTCCTATTACATAACTGATGTGCTGAACCTCTATACTTACCAGTGATATGACAATGATCTCTAACTCTCACTTGTCCCCTTTTATATTCCCTATCACAAATATGACATTTAGTCGCTTCCTTGAAGTTAACCTTATCAGCTCTGGTCAACACCATGTCCTCATTAAAATACTCCTTTCTGACTTTCTTGCAGTATTTAACCTCCTCTAACATCTTTTTCATGAACTTCCTAACCGCGTTCTTACCTCGAAACATCTCTACTGGTTTACTATATTTATCATCATAACAGCACACTACTTTGTACCCATACCCACAGTCCGTGTGTTTTTGGTACTCGCTAGTGTACGATCCTGTGAGTGGTGTCACGTTGTCGACCTTCTCTGTGACAGCCTCGAAGTCTGCGTATATTACGAATGGTACATGTACCTCTAATTGTTTATGAAAGTTTTCATACTCAAGAGTGCTGTCTTCTTCATCTGGCATCTTGATCGCTTGCTTACCATTTACCACCGTACAAACCTCCTTATGATTCTCAAGAATCTCATTAGTAGTAAAACATTGAAGACAGTATCTACAGATATTCTTGCGACACTTGTGTTTAGACTGACCGAACATAAACCTACCAAAGTCTTTGATGTACACGTAGTGTCGTTTGGCACCATTCGTTATTAGCAGCAGGTCCATATGATCCTCGCACTTCTCCTCAGAAACGTAGATAGGGAATGGCTGCTTGTCCTCGTACCCAAACACGCTGATGCTAATACCGTTCTGCCTCTCTATCTTGTTGTACTGTTTCGTATCCACTGGAAATCTCACTCCGTCATAATTGACAGAACCCATGTTCTTCTTATGCTTCGACACTCTCTGTGGATCCTTTCCTACAGGACACTTATGCAACACGTGGCACCACATAAAACATTTGTCATCGTTGTTCTTTATATTAATCAAACCTTTCGACGCATTCCTCAACTCTTCCGGTAGCTCAATATAACTCGATCCTTTAAGAGGTTTATACACTACCACATTAATAAAGTGGTCACTAATACTGTCTACGACCCACCCAGACCCTTCTGACAACCATACAGCTATACGATTTTCTATCTCCTCACTAGCTTGTCTCGTAGTCCCACTAATATCAACACTACTAACCACTGTTTTAACCACACTATTGAAGAAGGCTGTCTTAAACTCAGACTTACCGTCACCAATCTCTTTCTCTAGAGTTACTTTCAACGTCTCGGAAAACTTTAAACCTTTCAGTCTCTCTAGCTCTTTCTGTAAAGTCGAGCCCACTACTCTTCTAGTCTTGACTAGTTGTTTTAGTGGGTCCTCTTTCTCAACCACCTTAACACTATACGACTTGGTGTACCCTTTGAGAGCAACTCTCCTTTGTACTACAGTAGGACGTTTCATCTTAGCAATAAGACTATTGATTCTCTTGTACTCTTTGTCTGAAGCCTCCTGACTTAGTCGTGACCTCCTCACATACCGTCTAAGATCACGTCTAGCCTTTCGAACTTCTCTGACCTCCCTAACTCTGGTGACTCTACTAATGACGTTCTCCCTAGATACCCTTCTAATAAGATCCATCCACTTATACCCCAATGCTTTAGCATCAGCTAGATAGCCAGACATCCTATTTAGAAAACTCATCTTAATATTCGGTATAACTAAATTACCAGAACCTATAGCAGGATCACGTGCACCACCACTCGATAGTGTACCACTACGAGCGACATCACCACCCACAATAGGGTCACGTTTACGTTCAGACCTTTTCATAAGAGTCGTTTTATTATTTAATATAGTCAAGTCTTTAGACCCTTTCGAACCATGAGTCCCACTCAACTCACGAGTTGAAATAAAGCCCATACCAGTATCACGCGTAATATTACTTGACATAGTCTTGTTACGAGCGACATCCCCACCCACGGCAGCCTCATGTCTAGCGCCGCGTCCAGACACCTCACTATGTAGCCTATTATCTGAGACACGTCTCTGACTCCCCAAACTACGTGACACATTGTCTATTAGTAGGCTAGAAAGTGGGGCTAACAGCGAACTTTTTCCATTTGAGTGTCTCAACTTCTCTGGAGAACTAAGCACTTTTTCCGTTTTTGGATTCCACATATTTGCTCGAAAGGTATATGTGGAAATACAAAAACGGAAAAAGTGCTTAGTTCCCAGAGAAAAAAAGTTGAGACACGAAAAAATGGAAAAATGCGCTGGTAGCCCCACTTTCTATACTACTTTGGCCGGCGTTTATGTAGCCTCACACGGAATATTTAATAAAGTGGCATGTTATACGTTCGCCACGCGTTCGTCACACTAACAATACTAATTACTTTTTGTACGTAACGCTCTTTGTTCTGCCTCGGATAAAAAAACGCGCGAAGAAGAGGGAGATGTCTTCGCAGAGGTCCGACTGAAAATTCACCAATGAGGTTCAAGTTAGTGTACTATTCTATCCGTTAATCACCCAAAAGTGATCCGCATGTTGACCGAACATGCACCATTGTTTCACTTCTTTTAATGACTTTTTTAATGAGGCGGCATCCCTTTGATTGGTGGATGGGGGGGGGGGGGGGGTTACCTACTAATAAATGAGACCAAAAATAAGAAATAAATAAATAAGATAATAAATAAATAAGACCCAAAGTAAATGCAGCCCGCTACAAGAACTATTTTATTAATCGCTTAATCAATAAAAATATCACTTGGAAATTTAGTTCTTATTATAGTTTTCAACTTTTAATCTAATTTTTTATTATATTATGTATTTATATGATCTGTAATGTAAGACATGTATTTTTATCTTTTGAAGAATAAAGACTAATTATTATTATTATTAGAATTCAACTCCCATAATGCAGGACCTTATTCTTATTATTATCCGATAATTCAACTCCCATAATACGACCCCCGTCAAGATTAGTACCTTCGTTTCGCTCGGTCGCTTCCAATACTTACTAGAATCATTAGTTTTAGCAGTTTTCGTCGCACCAACAGGACCAAAGCCAGTTGATGTACTTGCTTTCACACCAACTTTATACGTAGTTGCTGCATTTAATCCAGTTAAAGTAAGCTTTCGATTTTGAACGTCAACTGTAATATTTATTTTTTTCAAACATATGTCTTCTGGTGATCCATCAACTTTGTAGCAAACTTCATACGCCGTAATATCTCCATTAGCATTATCTGCAGATAATAGGCTCCACGTCACCTCCAATTCAGTTGAACTTATGGGAGTAAGAGTATTTATCACAGACCCAATACTTGGTGCTAAAAAATAAAGAAAATAAGAAGCAGTGTGAAGCACATGAATACTAAAAGTATATGAACAAAGAATATTGTAACTTAAACACAGGTTAGAAATGAGCATTACATGTACCACGCATAGACACCACCACCTATTTTCACCTATTGTATTTTAATGCACATTCCACTTACGCGTCAGTCACACTACTTCCACTCACGTGTCAGTCACATTACTTAATATTACATATGTGGCAAAATTGAAACATTTACTTTACTTTATAAAATTATTATTATACAATCTACGGTAAATAAATAGAGAATAATACATGGATGTGCGGAAATATGAAATTTATTTCGAGTGTTGACCGTGAGCGCAGTTATCAGTTTTATTAGTGGCGGAACCATAAATAAAACACTGTCTATCATATAATAATGTATTTTAAATACAATCTTTATTTGATATAAATGTTCACACAAAACAAGCTTATTCACTCAGCAGAGATTACGTGCTGCATGTTACGTACATCAAGTTCCCTCATCCCCTGCCTTAACCCCCAATGATATACACCATTCCATTATAACATAAAATCTACCAGGAACAATATTACTCAACAGGTAACAATTTTAGCAGCCGAGATCATCCATTGAACCATGAAATACATTCTCCAAATACCTTTCCAATAGTAGTCAACCAACAGTAAAATGACGTGTTGAAATGTTGATTTAATGTAACGTACATGTATATACAAGAATACTTACAAGAATCATTAGTTTTAGCAGTTTTCGTCACACCAACAGGACCAAAGCCAGCTGATGTACTTGCTTTCACACCAACTTCATAAATAGTTGCTTCGTTTAATCCAGGTAATATAAGCTTTCGATTTTGAACGTTAACTGTAATATTTATTTTTTTCAAACATATGTCTGCTGATGATCCATCAACTTTATAGCAAACTTCATATGTCGTAATATCTCCATTAGCATTATCTGGAGATAATAGACTCCACGTCACCTCTAATTCTGTTGAACTTATGGGAGCAAGAGTATCTACTACAGGCCCGATACTTGGTGCTAAAAATAAGGAAAATAAGAAGCAGTCTGAATATTAAACATATATATCAACAGAGAATATTGTAACTTAAACACGGGTGAGAAATGAGCATGAAAATGCATTACATTTACCACGCATAGAAACAACCGCCTATTTTCACGTACTGCATTATAATACACATTCCACTTCCGTGTTCCTCACATTACTTATTGCACACTGTATGTGTCAAAATTGAAACATTATTAATTTTAGTTGTTTTAGGAATACAAGCAGTTGATAATAAAAATATATATGAACAGAAAATATTGTAACTTAAACACAGGTTAGAAATGAGCATGAAAATGCATTACATGTACCACGCATAGAAACAACCGCCTATTTTCACGTACTGCATTATAATACACATTCCACTTACGTGTTCCTCACATTACTTATTGGATATGTGGCAATATTTAAACATTTACTTTACTTTATAAAATTATTATTATACAGTCTATGGCAAATAATGTATTTTAAATACAATCTTTATTTGATCTAAATGTTCACATAAAACAACAAGCTCGTTCACTCAGCAGAGATTACATGCTGCATGTTCTTAATATTGGATCGTCAACATATCGCGACTGAAATATTGCGATAATATCAAGTTTATACTTTTTTTAATGAACTAGAAAATCGCCATGACGAAAATCGACTCCCCCTCTTCCCGTACCACTGTCTTAACCCCCAATGGTATACATCATTCCATTATAACATAAAATACAAGACGCCCGCTGGGCATTCCATGCCGCGCAATCGCGCATGCAGCGTATTTTGCGTGCGAAAATGGTCATGTTAGAATGTTGGGATTAGCTTATTTTACAAAGGGGATTTTTTTACTACTTTTACATGCATGCAGGACAACCTAGATTGGGACAACGTATAATTCAAATACTGTACGTGGCAAAGCCACCAATATCCACAGGCATTGGTTCGGGCATGAGTACTGCGATATTTTGTGAAGATACTGTACACTGTATACTTATTTCAGTTGCTGTTCATAATATACAGTTTAGAATGATTAGTGTTCATAGTTACAGTCGTTCTCATTCTTCATTGGATATTTGAACCAAAATTCAAAGCGTTGATGTATCAATATATTCAGATCATTTATGCTACTTTGTGGTCTTCTTTAATGGTTAACCCTCCTGCAGATGAACATTCCTTATAAAAGAGATGTACGGATGGCGAAACATATGCAGTAATCAACTTGGCACTTGACGATGGACTGAATGGGCAATGTCACAACCACAATGCATTTCATCCATAAGCACGTGGGTAAAGTGAAGTTTTTTCGGTGAACATTGTATCATGATTGTCTATTTATAGACTATAATGGTTATAATATGCCAGTGAATTATGCCAATAAGTCATTTCTTGGACTTTGTAGACCATGATGATTAAATGCCTTTAGTCCAGACTTCAGTGTTAATTTGTCGGCTCTTTCATTATCAGTTATGTGAATGTTACAATGTCATTTCATAGCAGAATAGAAAATTGGTGGTTGACATGCAGTTTAATATATTGTCCAATTCAAAACAACAGCATGTTTATGTAGCCTCACACGGAATATTTAATAAAGTGGCATCTTATACGTTCGCCACGCGTTCGTCACACTAACAATACTAATTACTTTTTGTACGTAACGCTCTTTGTTCTGCCTCGGATAAAAAAACGCGCGAAGAAGAGGTAGATGTTTTCGCAGAGGTCCGACTGAAAATTCACCAATGAGGTTCAAGTTAGTGTACTATTCTATCCGCTAATCACCCAAAAGTGATCCGCATGTTGACCGAACATGCACCATTGTTTCACTTCTTTTAATGACTTTTTTAATGAGGCGGCATCCCTTTGATTGGTGGATGGGGGGGGGGGGGTTACCTACTAATAAATGAGACCAAAAATAAGAAATAAATAAATAAGATAATAAATAAATAAGACCCAAAGTAAATTCAGTCCGCTACAAGAACTATTTTATTAATCGCTTAATCAATAAAAATATAATTTGGAAATTTAGTTCTTATTAGAGTTTTCAACTTTTAATCTATTTTTTTATTATATTATGTATTTATATGATCTGTAATGTAAGACATGTATTTTTATCTTTTGAAGAATAAAGACTAATTATTATTATTATTAGAATTCAACTCCCATAATGCAGGACCTTATTCTTATTATCATCCGATAATTCAACTCCCATAATACGACCCCCGTCAAGATTAGTACCTTCGTTTCGCTCGGTCGCTTCCAATACTTACTAGAATCATTAGTTTTAGCAGTTTTCGTCGCACCAACAGGACCAAAGCCAGTTGATGTACTTGCTTTCACACCAACTTTATACGTAGTTGCTGCATTTAATCCAGTTAAAGTAAGCTTTCGATTTTGAACGTCAACTGTAATATTTTTTTTTTTCAAACATATGTCTTCTGGTGATCCATCGACTTTGTAGCAAACTTCATACGCCGTAATATCTCCATTAGCATTATCTGCAGATAATAGGCTCCACGTCACCTCCAATTCTGTTGAACTTATGGGAGTAAGAGTATCTATCACAGACCCAATACTTGGTGCTAAAAAATAAAGAAAATAAGAAGCAGTGTGAAGCACATGAATACTAAAAGTATATGAACAAAGAATATTGTAACTTAAACACAGGTTAGAAATGAGCATTACATGTACCACGCATAGACACCACCACCTATTTTCACCTATTGTATTTTAATGCACATTCCACTTACGCGTCAGTCACACTACTTCCACTCACGTGTCAGTCACATTACTTAATATTGCATATGTGGCAAAATTGAAACATTTACTTTACTTTATAAAATTATTATACAATCTACGGTAAATAAATAGAGAATAATACATGGATGTGCGGAAATATGAAATTTATTTCGAGTGTTGACCGTGAGTGCAGTTATCAGTTTTATTAGTGGCGGAACCATAAATAAAACACTGTCTATCATATAATAATGTATTTTAAATACAATCTTTATTTGATATAAATGTTCACACAAAACAAGCTTATTCACTCAGCAGAGATTACGTGCTGCATGTTACGTACATCAAGTTCCCTCATCCCGTACCACTGCCTTAACCCCCAATGATATACACCATTCCATTATAACATAAAATCTACCAGGAACAATATTACTCAACAGGTAACAATTTTAGTAGCCGAGATCATCCGTTGAACCATGAAATACATTCTCCAAATACCTTTCCAATAGTAGTCAACCAACAGTAAAATGACGTGTTGAAATGTTGATTTAATGTAACGTATATACAAGAATACTTACAAGAATCATTAGTTTTAGAAGTTTTCGTCACACCAACAGGACCAAAGCCAGCTGATGTACTTGCTTTCACACCAACTTCATAAATAGTTGCTTCGTTTAATCCAGGTAATATAAGCTTTCGATTTTGAACGTTAACTGTAATATTTATTTTTTTCAAACATATGTCTGCTGATGATCCATCAACTTTATAGCAAACTTCATATGTCGTAATATCTCCATTAGCATTATCTGGAGATAATAGACTCCACGTCACCTCTAATTCTGTTGAACTTATGGGAGCAAGAGTATCTACTACAGGCCCGATACTTGGTGCTAAAAATAAGGAAAATAAGAAGCAGTCTGAATATTAAACATATATATGAACAGAGAATATTGTAACTTAAACACGGGTGAGAAATGAGCATGAAAATGCATTACATTTACCACGCATAGAAACAACCGCCTATTTTCACGTACTGCATTATAATACACATTCCACTTACGTGTTCCTCACATTACTTATTGCACACTGTATGTGTCAAAATTGAAACATTATTAATTTTAGTTGTTTTAGGAATACAAGCAGTTGATAATAAAAATATATATGAACAGAAAATATTGTAACTTAAACACAGGTTAGAAATGAGCATGAAAAATGCATTACATGTACCACGCATAGAAACAACCGCCTATTTTCACGTACTGCATTATAATACACATTCCACTTACGTGTTCCTCACATTACTTATTGCATATGTGGCAATATTTAAACATTTACTTTACTTTATAAAATTATTATTATACAGTCTATGGCAAATAATGTATTTTAAATACAATCTTTATTTGATCTAAATGTTCACATAAAACAACAAGCTCGTTCACTCAGCAGAGATTACATGCTGCATGTTCTTAATATTGGATCGTCAACATATCGCGACTGAAATATTGCGATAATATCAAGTTTATGCTTTTTTTAATGAACTAGAAAATCGCCATGACGAAAATCGACTCCCCCTCTTCCCGTACCACTGTCTTAACCCCCAATGGTATACATCATTACATTATAACATAAAATACAAGACGCCCGCTGGGCATTCCATGCCGCGCAATCGCGCATGCAGCATATTTTGCGTGCGAAAATGGTCATGTTAGAATGTTGGGATTAGCTTATTTTACAAAGGGGATTTTTTTACTACTTTTACATGCATGGACAACCTAGATTGGGACAACGTATAATTCAAATACTGTACGTGGCAAAGCCACCAATATCCACAGGAATTGGTTCGGGCATGAGTACTGCGATATTTTGTGAAGATACTGTACACTGTATACTTATTTCAGTTGCTGTTCATAATATACATTTTAGAATGATTAGTGTTCATAGTTACAGTGGTTCTCATTCTTCATTGGATATTTGAACCAAAATTCAAAGCGTTGATGTATCAATATATTCAGATCATTTATGCTACTTTGTGGTCTTCTTTAATGGTTAACCCTCCTGCAGATGAACATTCCTTATAAAAGAGATGTACGGATGGCGAAACATATGCAGTAATCAACTTGGCACTTGACGATGGACTGAATGGGCAATGTCACAACCACAATGCATTTCATCCATAAGCACGTGGGTAAAGTGAAGTTTTTTCGGTGAACATTGTATCATGATTGTCTATTTATAGACTATAATGGTTATAATATGCCAGTGAATTATGCCAATAAGTCATTTCTTGGACTTTGTAGACCATGATGATTAAATGCCTTTAGTCCAGACTTCAGTGTTAATTTGTCGGCTCTTTCATTATCAGTTATGTGAATGTTACAATGTCATTTCATAGCAGAATAGAAAATTGGTGGTTGACATGCAGTTTAATATATTGTCCAATTCAAAACAACAGCATGTTTATGTAGTCTCACACGGAATATTTAATAAGGTGGCATGTTATACGTTCGCCACGCGTTCGTCACACTAACAATACTAATTACTTTTTGTACGTAACGCTCTTTGTTCTGCCTCGGATAAAAAACGCGCGAAGAAGAGGGAGATGTTTTCGCAGAGGTCCGACTGAAAATTCACCAATGAGGTTCAAGTTAGTGTACTATTCTATCCGTTAATCACCCAAAAGTGATCCGCATGTTGACCGAACATGCACCATTGTTTCACTTCTTTTAATGACTTTTTTAATGAGGCGGCATTCCTTTGATTGGTGGATGGGGGGGGGGGGGGTTACCTACTAATAAATGAGACCAAAAATAAGAAATAAATAAATAAGAAAATAAATAAATAAGACCCAAAAGTAGTATAGCAAGTGGGGCTGCGAGCCCAATCGACCTCAACCGTGAATATAAATACCAAAACATCACCAAATTTGTGCCAAGTCACGACTCGACAAATTTGGCAATGTTTTGGTATTTATATTCACGTTTGACGTCGAATAAGCTCGCAGCCCCACTTGCTATACTACTACAGCGGTCGTTAATTTGGCTTGACACACCCCTCTCCACCGATTAATGTCAAACACACGCGAGACTCGTGAAACAATACTGAATTTATACCAAACCACATTTCAGTCAAGTTTAAAAATAGTCGTTTCAACATTTTCACAAATTTGTGTCGCTTCAAAATTTTCACGCTTTTTTTTGACTGACACATTTCCAATTCACGCGCGAAAAAAAAAACACTAGATTTTGATTCTAGTGGTGATGTTTATCCAAATGGATAGCGAAATGGCGCTCTTTTGATTGGTCAACCCACACCAGCGCCCACAACAAATATTTTATCCAAACAAGTACCCAAATGGATAGCAAAATGGCGCTCTTTTGATTGGTTAGCAACGTTGACTAATTTGCATACTAACAGGTGGCCGGTTGTTTTGCGAATTAGTCCGTTTGTTCACTATTTTCAACGTTTGTCTCACTTTTAAAATGGTGATCGTACACATATTTCGACGTTATAATTCCTCCCGACAACAAGCCCAAGAAAGGTACGTACGGTGTCACAACCGCGACAATGCTCTCAACGTCTTTCTTTAATAACGGGTCTTTTTGCAGCTCGTCATTTAGTTCGTCAGAGTTCTCAATAGCGTTCAACCCATCCAGTAGGCTGGCGAATTTGCTGATTAGCAAGTCGGTGAGAAAAGCGTTTGCAATTTCCATTCTCTTCAACTCGTGTTGGCGCCATATCTTGTCGATAACCTTTGCGGACGCTTTTTTAATGTATGCTTCAGATTGGCTTACCACACCGTCACCAGACAGTCTAATAAGTTCAGCTCTCCTAACGTCAATGTCGTCAGTGTCCACAGTCGAGGTACTAGCGGCTTGAGTATCCTCAACTAATTCCTCAATTGTAGGATTTTCGTCACTTTTGCGTTTCACCATCACGTTACTACTTATACCCATATTTTATTGCGGAATAACAACTTCGTAATTGTATGGATAACGCAGTGAGATTTCAAGTCTGGCGTACTTATTATTTTTTAGTGCGGTCACAATCGTCGACGCTTCCTCTTTGCTAATGTGCCCAAGGTAATCGTCAATAACGACCTTCATATCACTCCTGCTCGGACAGTAGAAGCAAATGAGCTTACTAATGTTTTCTCTATACGGTTTCGCGATTGACGTCAATTGTTGTGTGATGACAATAATGCTCAGCGTAAAATGTCGCGCACTAAAAGCTAAGTTGACCAATTGACTAGTCCTATTCTTGACATCCTGTCCACTCGCACAGTCGTCCAACACAATCAGAGTGTTAGTGCCTTTAAAAATGTTTGTTACACACTTGAGAACAGCGTCGACATTGTCTTGTGTGCAGTCTATCGCTAACACGTCAGGGTCACGTACATATTTCCAATCTTGATACGCTTTGTTCCACTCGAAAGTAGGACAAATCAACACAATGTAGTCAAATTTACCACGATACTCAGATTCCAATGTTTCCAGCAAATAATGCGTCTTACCACAAGCTGTCATCCCAACAATTAACGCGTTAAACGGAGTCTCCATTAAATTGTGTTTGATTTAGTACTGGATTGACTGCAACCCATTGTTCATAAAGTTGACCAGCCCATCACTCATCACAAACACCCTGCACATGACATTTGCAGTCGTCGCTTTTTTAGTGATCTCAAGAAGCACGCCGGATTGTGTGTTCACAATTTTTTTACCAGTGGCGACGTTGTAATTATCTTGAACGCTCCTCAAGTCGATGACCAACGCAAAGCCATCTTTATAGAACCTCTGTATGGTCATGAACTGAGCGTGCTCTTCACCCAACCCGAACAGTCGTTTCGCTTCTGCGTAGAACTTCGACTTTGGGATGCCTTGTGAGTACACACTATTTGGCACACCTTCAATTGTGACTCTAACACTCTCGATATTTGGGTAAAGAAACTCCTCGCTGTCTGCTCGCACCTTATTTGTGAATAGCAGCACAATTGCCTTCATGCTTTTTCTAGGTAGATTAACGTTCTCGTTCACAATGGTCGTGCCTTTATCCCATTCAGTGGTTTTCATCAACGTAACGTGATCATACGACAAACTACGACCACTTGCATAGCCTGACGCTATTTCATCAGCGAGCTCCTGGTTATCGATCGTTTCATACTCAAGCTCGAGGTTCTCCAGAGTGTATCCACCCACAGCGCTACCGGATTGCGCCACCATGATGTCTGCGGCCTTCGGAAGTGTGATCACATACTGCAAGTTATTATTCATGCTAAAAGGAGCGTACAACCCGTGGTCATTCATGATTTTACCAAGCTTAATCCGCTGTTTCGTTCCAATCACACCAAACATCAACGCGTCACTAACTTTAGCGACGTTCCCACTTGTCGCACCACTGTCATCCTTAGAAATTAGCTTTCTCAAGTTTTCAGAGCCAACGCCGTAGTCAATCATTTGGTCTCGCGCAGTAACACTTTCCCAAAGGTCGCGATAAACACCAGTGTAATTTTCCCCATTGTTGTCATATACAGTTTCCCCAGCTAGTTTCACAACAAGCTTCTCAACCAACAACTTGCTAACATTGTTCAAGAACCAGCTTTTGGCGTTTGCATTCTTAAAGTCGAACACTAGACCCAACGATCCAGGCACCAAACAGCTACTAACCTTGAGCTTAGGTATATCAATGTAAAGTTCCTCGCCAGGACTGACCTTATTAGGGTTCAACGTGATCACGTGCTGCGTTCTCGCCCCTCTTATGACATCCATGGTCGCTCGTCTAAAACCAGGGCTCAACTCTGCCGACGTGACGTTCATATACTTTACATATGTTTTATCACTACCGTTTTAGCTTGTAATAATCATAAGCAAACCACGCAAATATCACCGCGAGTACCCACAGATTTTGAGCCAACCATGCGAGACCCTTCGCACCCAACGTCAACGCGTTGTAAACTAAATTAGCCAACCCAACAGCCCATGGGCCCATCTTCGTGATTACGTTCTTAACAGCCTGTGCGAATGACCTCGTGGCCACAGCGCCTCTCATAACAGCGGATCTACCAGCGATGATGATAGTTGTTATAATCCCAGCCATCGAAATTGCCACGGCGCTCAACCCAACCATATTCTCTTTAGCCCATTCCTTAAATTTCTGAAACCTATCGATGTCGATCTCTTGTTGCTCTCTAACCTCCTCTACTTGACGTTGTTCAATAACTCTGTCTCGCGCTTCTTCAAGCCCTACAATACGTTCTCTCAACTCAAAGATAGTACTCTCATTGTCTTCACCATCTAGCTCGCCTGACGTTGTATTTATCGCTTCTTGAAAGTGGTCTGCTTGTATTTGTAGTGCGCCATCGTCACCTACTCTTGACTCACGCAACACACCATCACTTGGATTGAGCGCACCATTCAGCTCGCGGTTTTCGTCTGGTGATAGCCCAGGTATGTTGTCGTAGTCCACTCTTGTTTCAATTACTGGGAAGTCATCTGGGGTTACTTCTGTTGTGGCAACTGTTGTTTCTGTACTCTTAGGGATTTTGTTAACTAGCTCTTTGAACTGCTCAATAGCCCTTTTACTATTGTTATCTTTACTGTAGATCAAGTCATCTCCTCTTGGTATTAGAATTCGTCTGGACCCTCCAAGCTTACCATGTGTGCCTATTGGTTTGAAAAGAATAGCCCCTGAGTCCATGACCTGCGACCTGTCAGCTATTTCCCTTGACGCGTCGTCGTAGCCAAGTTCTCTTCCGTGCAACTTATTTATTTTCTTATTTATTAGTTTAATTCTTTTAATGTCTCTTTTTGTCACCCCTCTTTTGGGCGCCCCTAGCTCAGCCATTCTTCTCTCGATTTCTTCGTCCCCTTCAAAAGCTATATTGAAACTTGTGTCATTAACGTTACCATATGACTCCTGTTCAGGAAACTCTACTGTTGGGACTTCTTTGTTAGTCCCTCTTATTGTCACCGTCTTACCGTCGTCAGTGTCGGTAAATGACGTCTCTTTTTGCCCACCTCGCCTTCTAGCTAGCACACTTCTTATCCTATTCGCGATGTCGAGGTTGTCATCATAATAAACACGAACACCTTTCGGCATCTCACTCGCACTGTACTCAATGGTTTTCTTGTCGAGCCACTCGTCAGTCTCGTTGAGCTCCTCTTCTAATTGCTTATCAGTGGCGTCATCGTACTCATCGAATTTTTCCATCTCAATCTCGTCGAGACCTCCCCCACCTTCAGCCATATTACATTAGCTCACATTTTGAACGTCACTTTCTGGTGTCCACGAATCACGTTTGCTTTTAGTTTAGATAATTGTACGCAAGCCACGCGAATGTCACCGCAAACACCCACAGATTTGAGCTAACCAAGCGAGACCCTTTGCGCCTACCACCAGCGCGTCATAAACTAAGTTAGCCAACCCAACAGCCCACGGACCCATCCTCATTATCGCGTTTTTAACAGCCCGTGCGAACGACCTCGTGACCATAGCGCCTTTCATAACATTAGACCTCCCAGCGATAATAATGGTTGTTATAATTGCAGCTACTGAAATCGCTAGAGCACTCAACCCAACCATATTTTCTCTAGCCCATTTCTTGAACTTCTGCAATCTGTCAATGTCGACTTCTTGTTGCTCTCTAACCTCTTCTATTTCCCGCTGTTCAATAATCATGTCTCTAGCCTGTCTAAGTCCAACCATTCTTTCATATAGATCGATAAGCTCCTCAGTCTCCGCGATCGTGGGGTCTCCTCTTCTCTCAAGCTCCACTACTCTTTCATTCGTTTCATTTATTGCGTCTCGATAGTAGTCTGCTTGTATTTGCAACGCACCAGTGTCACCTACTCTCGATTCACGCAGCACATTCTCACCTGGATTGAGAGTACCATCCAATTCGCGGTTCTCGATTGGTGTTAGTCCAGGTATGTCGACGTACTCCGCGTGTGCGATGTCTAACAATGGCGTACTCCTCACGACGTCTTCACGATCTTTCGCGTTGTCATTAGCCCACGTTGTAAGATCACTAAAAAACCCCTCCATGTGTCGACGCAATCTTCTACTACGCTCGCGATCCAGTCCACTCACCACTCTAATTAGTCTAATTTTCTCATCGACTGTGACGTTTGGGTCACCCTCAGCTAGCTCTCTATCTTGAGTGGCTTTTTCGAGACTATATTTTAGTTTATCATTAGTGACATCCTTGTATTCATCAGATCTTATCCTAGGGTCATCGAAATCTACCCAACCTTCGGCCATATTACATTAGCTCACATTTTGAATGTCACTTTCTGGTATCCACGAATTATGTTTGCTCTCATAACCTAACCATTTGACCAACGCCATCTTTTTTCCTCTGACTCTTTTTCTTTTCAGAACTTTTTCAACTCTATAAACATCACCACCATGTTTCTTACTGACCAGAGATAATTCCTGCTCATAAAATTTCCCAATAATCTGTTCACCACTTATGTCCTCAATTTCATACACATTCGGGTCACCACGAATAACCTTCACCACTTTAAACAGCTCCTCAGTGAAGTTGGCCTCGTAGCCCTTTGTGAACACACTCTTGTATTTACTAATTCTCACTGATTCGCCAACTCTAAACTTTGGCAATGGGTTGTCTGCAAATTGGTGACCAAACAAAGTGGTCCACACTTCACCTTCATTCGACTTATTGACATCCTTTGGCTTCATCATAATGCTGCGATTCACATTGCTATTGTAATTGCTCACAAACTGGTCAAGAACGTCGATCCATTTGTACGTTCCACGGGTGTAAAAGTACTTCCACATGATGCTCTTCAGACTTCTATTAAAACGCTCGACAACAGCA
The DNA here is from genome assembly GCA_035772405.1 of Chrysogorgia sp. JL179-B06. Classification (NCBI taxonomy): domain Eukaryota; kingdom Metazoa; phylum Cnidaria; class Anthozoa; order Scleralcyonacea; family Chrysogorgiidae; genus Chrysogorgia; species Chrysogorgia sp. JL179-B06. The sequence goes on from JAYKKM010000047.1 coordinate 5,547,393, forward strand.
GCCTTTTTATCGCTCTTAGTGCTGAAATATTCAACACCATGTTCTTTCAGCAAACTTTTCACACCAACGTTGTAGAATTCAAGTCCGTCATCAAATTGCGCTAACTTAGAAGTGGCTCCAAACCGATCTTTAAAATTATTCAACAATTTTCTAACAGCCTCAGTCATGCTCTTAGTGTCTTTTCTATAAACTGCAATGCCAAAAGCATATCTACTCAATATTTCAATGCCTGTTAGTATCCAATAATACCCTCCATTCTGTTTTGAGTACTTACTCATGTCCACTAAGTCCATTTGGAGCTCTTCACCAAGAAATCCGACGAAGGTGGCGCGGAACTTGTGCCTTCTCACAATGGGTTTGTACCTAGTGTAAGTGTCCTGCGTGGTCAACCATTCTTTCACTGTTTTTCTAGTCACTTTCAATCCGTCTCCTAACGCACTTTGATACAACCTCTCCGCACCAGTGTACCCCGTCTTAGGATTATAATAAATATCTCTCAACCCTTGCTCTGTCTCCACACCGAGTTCCATATAATTCACACAATATACAGTTCCAGTAGCACCGCGCCAATTTTAAGTTTGTCGTTATTTGGTTTGACACGAAATGTCATACTTGAGTAAACACCTTTTTTAATACCCACCTTGGATTCAATGTCCACATGGCGTTGCACTGACCCCTTCAATGACTGTTCGGTGGGTATTGGCAACGTTGTGATCACATCGCTGCGCTTCCCATCAATACCCACATTGCTCTCCGTTTCAACAATGTCACACGAGACTTCTATGTACTTCAGACCTCTGTACATGTCGACCTCGTTTGGGCTAGTGTGCCACTGTGAGTCATTCTGAATCACCTCACCTCTCGCGAAACCTAGTAGAGGCCCAAGAGTGTCTAACACGGCTGAGCTACTAACCTTAACCCTACATTTACCTGCTGGTGCTAGTTTCTCTATCTCGAGACTCACCTTACGCTCGTTAGACTCATGTTTTAAGACTTTGACCAATGCGTCGAAGCTAAAGTACCCCTCACCCACTTTAACCTTTTTAAAAGAGCCAACCCTAGAGTCATCCAGCGTGAAGACCTGAATGCTGTCGTCATTTGTTGTGTTATGATAGTCCCAAAACACAGTGGCTGTCTTGACCACAATGTATGGGTTATCGTGTATGACCATCATCGCGTTGTCAAAGGACACAACTTTTTCCGCCCCTTCAATGAATACCGTCAACTTTCGCGTCATGTATAACATACAGTATATTATATGCAGAAAGCCCTTCACAACTACTATGGAAAGTACTACAAACGTGCGATGGTGAACACATCAAAGGCTACACACGACGCGAAGGCAGACCTCATCAAAAAGTACCCTCACGCCACTTTAAGCAAATTCGAGTTCTATCCAAATATTTCACAAGATGGTAAAATCATAAGTGTCGACGTATACTTCAGAAATAATGACATCCTCAGCACAGACATAACCAGCACAACCTTCAAAAATGATAAAAACATGTGGAAGTGGCTGCACAATAGTAAGTTCCCAATAATATGGCAAGGTGGTGGAACTATCCAACCACTACCAAAAGGTCATAAGAACCACTGGGGGCTTTGGGACGGCTATCCAACAGAAAATGTGTTGAATTATCCAGTGAACAACTTCAAAGTTTTTGTTAACCAGAGTAGCTACTTCATGTCAAAGCTGCCAGTTTTGCAAATCACTACATCAAAGACAAAATCAACGTGGGACGACAGCGAATCTTACTATCGTGTTGTGTTTGCGACGTATTGTGCGAGTTTCTGTTGTGGAGTTTCACTGCAACATTTATCAGTGTCACAAGAAGTTCACCCTGTGGTCACAAGTGTGATGAGATTTCATTTGTACTTCACCATTAGGAGACTTCTCAGAAGAATGGAGGGTGGCGAGACCATGAAATCAATAAGTAGAGAATTCAGCGCTTCCGAATTGTATGGTAAGATTTCCAAGATTCCCAGAAAACATTACTACCAGAATAAAGTCCTGAGCGATGGCACTTTAGGTGAATCCAGAGTCTACACACTCAACGACGTTCAGAACGATTATAAACGATACGTCGCGCGATTGTCAGACGGCTTTACCAACATTGGACTGCAATATCTAAACCAGAGCATAGAAGCCTTTGTGTACTCCACACTTGGTGCGCAAGCGAGAACACGTGTATCAGTCGTTGGTGGTTCTGCAGGAAGTCTAGAAACCCAACAAGAATTCCGCAAGTTGTTTTCTGACAGTGTTATCAACTATGACGTGTCGACATGGATTCTCAACATGAATAAATCGATTAGAGACACCAACGTTGTCCAAAATCTTGCAGTGTCGCCAAGTACATGGTTAATGCCAAGTAACCTAGTGATTCTCAAGAATAAAATCGCTGGGTACAACAACTTATTAAAGATTGCCACAGAGTCCATGAAATTTGGAGTGAACACTCGCTTGAATGCAACAACACCAACGACTGTGGCTAAAAAAGTCCACCAAGAAAATGTGGTGACTAACTTGGTAGCACCACCTGTGAAGAAAACAGCGACCAATCAGAAGGTGTACGCTACCACCACCACAAGTAAGTCAGACACGACAACGCTAGCGATAGTGTTAGGGTTCTCGGCGGTCTCTGGCTATCTACTAACCAAATACACCTTGAAGTAGTAATGAGTCTAAACTATGGGTATGAGTCTGACGACCCTCACGATAAAATACTAAAGAGAACGAAAAGACATCTGGACGAAGATCCTAAATTAAGTGCGACTGGTGGAAGGATGTCTGGACTAATAGACATGCAAGACTCAGCGATAAAAAACGTAGCAGACCCAGTCGATGACTCAGACGCTATTAATAAAAGAACTCTAGAGCAACTGCTATCAGGTTTCCTCAAGAGTCAGTCATATAATGTTATGCTCGACTTCAACGTTAGCACACACGCCTTGAAAAACGTGGAATTTCACACCAATGGTTCAAACAAAGTGAAAGCCATTGGTGAAACAAGTAAATTAGTGCAAAACAACCCAACCTATGGTCCTATTGTTGGCATCAGCAGTGTAAGCCAAAGTTTTCTATCCCCTGTGTTAACACCGCTCCCACTTGAGTCAGGTCTCCATTTTAATTGTCCCAGTATGCAATGGTGTGATCTCTCCATTTTTGTTGTGGTAAGGTTACCTATGAGAACCGCTGGATCAAATTGGGAGACAATTATATCAAACGACGACGGTCAGTGGGATAAGTTCATAGGGTACAAGACTGGTATGACTAATGGACTCGCGTATGGTGGTAGCATCCCAGCAATGGAGAGCATATGCACTATTCCAAGTGGTGTTGACATAAGTAAAATGCATATGATATCGATACACTGGCAAATGGACAATTCACACGTCAGAGTCAACAACATCAAGTCAACCGATTCAGACTTCATAGCAAATATGAAAAAGATAGGCACACCCTATGGAACGATTTTTGGAATACATCGACCAAGAATACCACTCGCACCTTATGCATACCCATCGTTAATAGAATTCTACGGCATGAAAATTGTGAGTGGCTACATGGCGAACCGAGACATCATAATCATGGGTGGAGAAATGATGAAGGAATATAATGTAAAGTAAATGGGAGCATGTTTTTCGAGACCTCATGAAATATATAAGATAAATAAGACGACTGATCACATGTTCAAAGCTGGTGGGTTATTTGGTCGCGGTGACGTTACTCTCGAGCTCCACGCTGAGATTGGTATGAGGTCTAAAAAGACTTACGGCAAACCTATTATGTTACCAGAGTCAGACACTGTGGGAGTGGTAGGAGACGTGACCTAAGTTAAAATGGGTTGGCTTAGAAAACTGGTTCGTAACATTAGAAACTTTTTCAGACGACGTAGAAAACCGAAGACTAATGAAACACACCTGATGCGTTGGTACACAACAAACCAGATCTATAAAAAACCTAGCGCCCACATCGAGTAGTTTTTTGTGGGAGACTATATAGTGATGACTTCCGCAATACTCCAACTATTCGATTTCGATGGTCACCAAATCACGACGGTTAATCACAACGGTGACATATGGTTCAAAGCAAAAGAAGTCGCGAGCGCTCTAGGTTATGCTCAACCAAAAGATGCAGTTAACGACCACGTCGAACCTGATTGCAAAATGAAGATGGAACAGGCCTCGTTTATCAACGAACTTGGGGTCTACTCACTAACGTTCTCGAGTAAAATGGAGCGTGCGAAACACTTTGGAAGTTGGGTGCACACAGAAGTCTTACCAAGCATTAGAAAGGGTTTAGCTGACGTCGGTCTCAAACACAATCAGTTTAAAATGATCACTGAGTTCGACCTTCATACGAAAGTTGTTGGTTTTCTTAGGAAGTATTATCCAGAAGCTATTTTGATAGCCGCTTGTGGTGAGAATCAAGACACTTCGAGTAAAAGAATAAATTCGTGGAAAAAAGGTTACCAACGTGGAACGCCTGACTTGATTATTGCCAACGCAAACCGACAGCATAGCGGACTCGTGATTGAGTTCAAGAACCCAGGTGGCACAGGTAAGACATCTGAAGAGCAAGACTCTCTGCTGCTCAGATACAAATCCGCTGGTTATCTAACATTGTTGTGCGACTCATACGACGACGCTATTACCACGGTAATAAAATATTTCTTTGACGTTGGGTCTCAGTGTTCCCAGTGTTTTCGTAAATTTAAAAATAAATCAGCGTTGAGTAACCACGAGAGACACTATTGTAAAGAGACTTTTTAGACAGCGAGTAATAAGTCGAATTAGCACTCGTTCTCGTTGTTGAGACGACGTTTGAAGCGACAACTGCTCTAGCATTTTTTAAAGACGTTTTTTAACTCGATAAAAATATCTGCGAAACTCTCCCTCTTTATTTCACAAACCTTCTGACCACTGTGTGAAAAAATGTTTCTATGACATTGGACGCTTCATGTGACCAATGTCTAAATTTAAAAAGTGGGGTGTGTTGAGAACACCCTTAATTTCGCGCGGAAGGATGATGACGTCTGCACACTGCACGATATTGCTCAGCACCACCAACAAACGATGGTCCTGGGCTATATCTCCAATTGAATGGTGCGTCAACAGTTGTTCCGTAAGTGTCACGACAAACGGCGCAATACGCTTTTAGAAATGTGATGTCGTCCGCTACTGGGAAGAGCGTGTCAAGCTCACCAATTCTTTTTAAGCGCTCTGTTGATATGAGACCACAAATAATGACGTGAATGCCGGCTTTGACATATTCGCGAATAATTGGGAGTAGATCAGAGTACCAATGGCCTTCATCAATTCCTATGACGTCGTAGCCAGTTAGTTTGGAAGAACTCGGAAGGTTGGTGATTAACTTCGCAGGTAAACTGTCTGATCCGACGACAATGGTCTGACGATGTGTGGAGAACGCGTGGTCAGTTCGCCTAGTGTCACCTGTGTTGTTCATGTAAAGGACTTTGAGCCCTGACTTACTTAACGCAATTAACCTGCGGAGAGTCTCTGTCGTTTTTCCTGCGAACATGGGACCAATCACGATTTCTAGTTTACCAACTTTCTTCATGGTTACTATACCTCCAGAGAAATATTTTTTATTGCGGGAATCGTTGTTCGTTGTCGAATATCCGCTGAAGCTCTAAGTTTTTAAGATGGGATAACGAGCTCTCATGTCTTGAGCGATACATTGGGTCACTGGTGGCTACACCACATGGGTAACACTTGTACTCCATGCAGTCATGAGCAAAATCCAGGTGAGTGTGTGAGAGTATGTGATCCATAATATTATCCGCACTCAGTATCTCATTACACCCCATCCTACAAACGTTAACGTCACGGTTTGCGGCGAGCTCTAGCCACGCTTTGAGTTTGGTTGGACTAGGTCTCCATAGAAGGATCGCTAGGAACACTTCGAGGTAGTTACCGAGTAGTGTAGCGGTGGGCTCGCAAGGATTGCTCAAGTAATGACTACTTGCTAACACAAGACGTTTGAATGGTGAGTAACACCACACAGGGATCATCTCGGCTAGTGCGCTAACCATTCTGTTGGCTCTAACTTCGTCAAGTCCAACCCAAGCCTCATGAGCAAACTTTGCGTAGAGAATCTGAGTACTAAATCGTCTTGACATCTCTTCGTTTTTACAACCGGGGTCGCATAACGCGAGGACCGACGAGTACTCTTTTAAGACGTCGGGTCCAGAGACGCCTTGTGGGGTAGACACATTGATAAAGGCCATTCTCAGCAAGTGGTTGATGATCTCCTCTTCTGCGGTGTCTTGGACTTGAGTCATTATGTTATACTCCCAGAAAAAATCCTAATTTTTTTAGCGCGTTTGGTCTGGAGCTGTGAGATAACTGTGAGGTCAACTGTGAGATACCTGTGAGGCCAACTGTGAGTAAGATAACACGTGATAGTGTATTAGATGGTTGAGGACTCACAGACGGCTGTTGAGGCGAAGATTACGGCTGATGTGAAGAGTGTTAAGGTGAAGGACCCAAAGCGTGTCGCTGCTGGTAAAAAGTTGGCTGAGATATCGAAAGCTGCGAAAGAAAAGAAAATGCGTGAAATGATAGTTAACGAAGAACAGGGTGGTGAGTGGAGCTATGGTTACATTGTTGGAACACTTGGTGTTATCATTGCCGCTGCTTCGTTATGGTACACAATCAGCAGTGAAAAAGAACCTGTGAGTACTGCACCAGCACCTGCGTCAGAGAGTCATAAAACTCGTCGTCCAGCGTTAGACACATTTGATTCTTGAACAAAACACACGACAATGTATATATGGCTGCGATCGATCGAAAATAACTTATGAACGAATTGTACGATGCGCTACTTGTTACGACTGGTGCTGTGGCAGTGAGTATGATTTCTAAAAAGGCTTTGGGAGAACCATTGGGAACACCAGAGACTGTGAAAGGCACAGTGAAACTTGCTGCAGCTGTTGGTGCAGGAACGTTGTTAGTAAAATGGGCGCAATCAAAAAAGTGGATACCGACAGATCCATTCAAATCAACGTAAGTTAATGGTGAGTGTCGTGGCCGGAGGGATATTTAACGCAGTGGCTTTTGCAGGCGCTGGCTTTATGTTTTCAAAGTTTAACCACTCAGGCTATGAAGCTGAGATGAAAAGACACAACCATGCGTTGGAACAGTTAGCCAGTGCGAAAGAAGTGTGGTATGAGAATGAGGTCGCCAAGAAAGATAAGATCCAGCGTTTACGACAACGGCTCTCTGATGCTAATGCTGACATCAATGACACAAACCACGCGTTGGAAGAACTTAGAAGCGTAATGACCATACAGTACAGCGGACGAGTGTTCACTGACCTCCCGAAGATTGCGGATTACTACCAACCGATTGCGGAAATGAAGGAATACCAATTATTGTTTGTTAGCGCGCTAGGTTTGGGTAGTGGAATAGCGGTGTGGGTACTAGTTCGGTGAAAAAATGTTGGAGTAGTATAAGCGATGGACAAACTTATGAGGCAGACGAGTTATGGCTTGACAATTGACGAGATCGCGAATGAGATGCAAATTAAGTGTGGAGGCACCTTCAGAATTTACTACTGCTCGGATTGTGACGTTGTGAAAAACGTAAGTGACTGTGGTGGGTACGTGTGTCCAAAGTGTGGCGACATCGAATGGGGATACATTCAGAGTTATGGTGACATGAGACTCACGCGACTAAAAAGCGTTCACAAACGGTCTTGGTGGATGGGAAGGAGACTACGGAATGTTGTGAAGGGTGAGCACCTTGAGTTGATAAAAGAGGACTTCCTGAAAGTTGTCAATGTGCTGCACTCATGCAATTTGATAAAGGGTAGAAATGTCAGCAGATACGGATACTACATTATTAGGTTGTGTCATAGAAGACAACTCGAGACACTCAAGAAGGTGCTTGACCTCAAAGACGGGAAGGTGAAAGACTTGTTTGACAACAATCTGTTTGGGGTGGTGTACCCAAAGCTGGGATGGTGTGAAAGTGGTGATCGTTATTACAACGAGTGGCTGGGGAAAAAAAAAAATAAGCGTAGTGTATATAGAAGCCAATGAGTCGGACTGTGAAAAACCCACTGACAAAAAGACGGGCGCATAAGACGAGTGCAGCCGTTGTCAATTCACTAACAGATGAAGCGACCAACGTTCACGGCTTCTTTAGAGATCAAGAGGGACAACCTGTAGTCGAAGACCTCGCACCGTCAACGCATCTGTTGGATCGAGCACTGAGAGGGTTCACGGGGTCCTATGAAGTCGAAGTAATTGACGACAGAGACATCAATCAGGTAAACGCTAGTAGAAGTGCTGTCACTAACCTTTTGAGACGTGAGCTGGGTGAGACCAACGGAATGAAAGTGGTGGAGACAGTCAAGGTCACTTTTGAGAACGTTTTAGAGCGTGATAAGACCGCATACAAAACTGCCTACTTTAACAGCGAAACGTTCGTCGTCATTAACGAGCATGACATCGAGGGTGTTGCCAATCGTGGGTCGGAGCAGATTTTGACGCGGATAGCTGGGTGGTTATCTGAGGGGTCTGGATGGACTATCGACAAAATAGATGCACACTACGTTAATGTCGCTATTTACAGACCTTTGCATGGGAGTAGCTACATTGCGTTGCCAAAGGAGCTGTGCAACAGTATGAAGGGTCTGATAAACGTAAATAATGGGGATGACAACGAGTGCTTTAGATGGTGCCACCTAGCGCATAAGTTTCCTGTTGGAAAACACTCCGATAGAACGTCGAAGTACGCTAGGCATGTCGGTGAGTTGAATTATGACGGAATTGACTTCCCAGTCGCACTCAAAGACTACAACAAGATCGAAAAGGCTAACGATATTAGCATAAATGTTTTTGGGTATGAAAATAAGCAGCCATTCCCTGTGTACGTTTCTAAGGAGGCGTATCCTGACCATATGGACCTATTGTTGATAACTAATGACGTGGGCAACAAGCATTATGTGTACATTCGCGATTTTAACAAATTCATGTACCGTCAGACAGAGCATAAGGCGAGAAAGCATTTTTGCAGGTATTGTTTGCAGTGTTTCACCCGCGCGGACGTGCTTGAAAGTCATATTGAAGTGTGTTTGGTCATCAATGGGAAGCAAGCTATTAAAATGCCGCAAAAAGGTGCGAAAGTGAAATACGAGAATTTTAGCAGACAATTAAATGTACCATTTGTGGTGTACGCAGATTTCGAGGCTATCACACAGAAGGTGCACACAGCGACACCATCAAGCGAGCGTAGCTACACAAATGCTTATCAGAGGCACGTTGACTGTGGTTATGGGTATAAATTGGTTTGTTGCTATGACGATGAGTATAGTAAGCCAGTAAAAGTATATCGCGGTGAAAATGCAGTCAACAAGTTCATTGGGGAGATGTTAGAAATTGTTGAGTATTGTAAAAAGACATCTGAGAGCCACTTTAACAAAGAAATGATACTGACTGATGACGATAAGAAGAACTTTGACGAGGCTAAAAGTTGCCATATTTGCAGTGTTGAGTACACTGGTGCTGACGTTAGAGTGAGAGACCACTGTCATGTCTCAGGTAAGTACAGAGGATCCGCACATCGTGAGTGTAATGTGAACTTTAAGTTGACTGATAAAATTCCTGTGATCTTCCATAACTTACGCGGCTACGATAGTCATTTCATTATGCAGGAGATTGGCAAGTTTGGTCAAGACATAAATGTGATACCGAACAACATGGAGAAGTACATGGCGTTCATGCTTGGAAAAAACTTGGTATTTTTGGACAGCTTTCAGTTCATGAGTAGTGGTCTAGACAACTTGGTGAGGAACCTACCAAGGGACGCTTTCAAATACACGTCAGAAGTGTTTCACGATGAGGGGTTGACACTTATGACAAGAAAGGGGGTCTATCCCTATGATTATATGGACTCCTTCGAAAAATTCGATGAATGCGAGCTACCCTCCAAAAAGGACTTCTACAATATTCTGAATGATGAAGATATTACGGAAGAAATGCACGAGCGCGCTTGCGATGTGTGGGACTACTTCGACGTTGAAAGTATGGGTGGGTATCACGACCTGTATTTGAAAAGCGATGTGCTCTTGCTTGCTGACGTTTTTGAGAACTTTAGAAAGACATGCCATCGCGAGTATAAATTAGACCCGTGCCACTATTTCACGTCGCCTGGATTGGCTTGGGATGCCATGCTGAAGATGACTGGAGTGGAACTCGAATTATTGTCCGACATTGACATGTTCCAGTTTGTAGAATTAGGTATGCGTGGTGGTGTGAGCTACATATGCAACAGACATGGCGTGGCGAATAATAAATACATGAAGGGGTATGATAAAGCGCAAGAGTCGAAGTATTTGATGTACCTTGATGCCAACAATTTGTACGGATGGGCGATGAGTCGAAGTCTACCTACGGGTGGCTTCAAGTGGTTGACTGAGAAAGAAATAGAAAAGGTTAATCTATGCGACTATCACAACAATAGTAAAAAGGGCTTACTGCTTGAAGTCGACTTGGAGTATCCAGACCATTTGCATGACCTACATAACGATTACCCGCTGGCTCCTGAGAAGATGGAGATAACTGTTGACATGTTGTCGGAGTACTGCACGAAAATCAAAAATAAGTTTAATGTGAGTGTTGGTGGTGTGAAGAAGCTGGTGACTAATTTGATGGACAAAAAAAAGTATGTGTGTCACTATAGAAATCTGCAGTTATACATAGATCTTGGATTAAAAATCAAAAAGGTTCATAGGGTCCTACAGTTCGACCAGTCCAAGTGGTTGGGCAAGTACATCGACTTTAACACAGTCAAAAGAACTGCGGCTAAGAACGCTTTTGAGAAGGACTTCTTCAAGCTGATGAATAACAGTGTGTTCGGAAAAACGATGGAAAACTTGAGGAAGCGTGTGGACGTAAGATTGGTGACCACTGCGGAGAAATTTAAAAAGCTTGTCTCGAAGCCAACGTTTGTGTCTTGCAAGATATTTAGCGAGAACCTAGTCGCTGTCCACAAAGTTAAAGAAACGCTGACATTAAATAGACCCGCATATGTGGGTATGTGCATACTAGACTTGAGCAAAACGCTGATGTACAATTTTCACTATAACTATATTATGAAAAAGTACTGTAGATTGCACTTCACTGACACTGACAGTCTGTTGTACTCGATCAAAACTGATGACGTTTATTCCGACTTTATGATGGAGTGCGAAAAGTTCGACAATAGCGACTACCCCGCAGACAGCCCATTCGCTTTTAAAGAGAATAAGAAAGTTATTGGGAAGATGAAGGACGAGTGCGCTGGAACGCCAATTATTGAGTTTGTTGGGTTGCGCAGTAAAATGTATAGCTATTTGAAAGAGGATGGAGGTGGTGGGAAAACCGCTAAAGGTATTAGAAAGAATATAATTAAAAAGGTAATCAGACACGAAGATTACAAAAGTGTGTTACTCGAGCAGAAACAGTTGCGACACACAATGAAGACCATTAGAAGTGTCAAACATCAGCTAGGTAGTTACGAAATTAATAAAGTGTCGCTATCCTGTTTTGATGACAAACGATACCTTTTAGAAAATGGCATTGACTCCTACGCATATGGCCACAAAAACATTGTAGTGAGAGATACCACTGAAAATAGTGAACAAACGGACTAATTCGCAAAACAACCGGCCACCTGTTAGTATGCAAATTAGTCAACGTTGCTAACCAATCAAAAGAGCGCCATTTTGCTATCCATTTGGGTACTTGTTTGGATAAAATATTTGTTGTGGGCGCTGGTGTGGGTTGACCAATCAAAAGAGCGCCATTTCGCTATCCATTTGGATAAACATCACCACTAGAATCAAAATCTAGTGGTTTTTTTTTCGCGCGTGAATTGGAAATGTGTCAGTCAAAAAAAAGCGTGAACATTTTGAAGCGACACAAATTTATGAAAATGTTGAAACGACTATTTTTAAACTTGACTGAAATGTGGTTTGGTATAAATTCAGTATTGTTTCACGAGTCTCGCGTGTGTTTGACATTAATCGGTGGAGAGGGGTGTGTCAAGCCAAATTAACGACCGCTGTAGTAGTATAGCAAGTGGGGCTGCGAGCTTATTCGACGTCAAACGTGAATATAAATACCAAAACATTGCCAAATTTGTCGAGTCGTGACTTGGCACAAATTTGGTGATGTTTTGGTATTTATATTCATGGTTGAGGTCGATTGGGCTCGCAGCCCCACTTACTATACTACTCCCAAAGTAAATGCAGTCCGCTACAAGAACTATTTTATTAATCGCTTAATCAATAAAAATATCATTTGGAAATTTAATTCTTATTAGAGTTTTCAACTTTTAATCTAATTTGTTATTATATTATGTATTTATATGATCTGTAATGTAAGACATGTATTTTTATCTTTTGAAGAATAAAGACTAATTATTATTATTATTAGAATTCAACTCCCATAATGCAGGACCTTATTCTTATTATTATCCGATAATTCAACTCCCATAATACGACCCCCGTCAAGATTAGTACCTTCGTTTCGCTCGGTCGCTTCCAATACTTACTAGAATCATTAGTTTTAGCAGTTTTCGTCGCACCAACAGGACCAAAGCCAGTTGATGTACTTGCTTTCACACCAACTTTATACGTAGTTGCTGCATTTAATCCAGTTAAAGTAAGCTTTCGATTTTGAACGTCAACTGTAATATTTTTTTTTTTCAAACATATGTCTTCTGGTGATCCATCAACTTTGTAGCAAACTTCATACGCCGTAATATCTCCATTAGCATTATCTGCAGATAATAGGCTCCACGTCACCTCCAATTCTGTTGAACTTATGGGAGTAAGAGTATCTATCACAGACCCAATACTTGGTGCTAAAAAATAAAGAAAATAAGAAGCAGTGTGAAGCACATGAATACTAAAAGTATATGAACAAAGAATATTGTAACTTAAACACAGGTTAGAAATGAGCATTACATGTACCACGCATAGACACCACCACCTATTTTCACCTATTGTATTTTAATGCACATTCCACTTACGCGTCAGACACACTACTTCCACTCACGTGTCAGTCACATTACTTAATATTGCATATGTGGCAAAATTGAAACATTTACTTTACTTTATAAAATTATTATTATACAATCTACGGTAAATAAATAGAGAATAATACATGGATGTGCGGAAATATGAAATTTATTTCGAGTGTTGACCGTGAGCGCAGTTATCAGTTTTATTAGTGGCGGAACCATAAATAAAACACTGTCTATCATATAATAATGTATTTTAAATACAATCTTTATTTGATATAAATGTTCACACAAAACAAGCTTATTCACTCAGCAGAGATTACGTGCTGCATGTTACGTACATCAAGTTCCCTCATCCCGTACCACTGCCTTAACCCCCAATGATATACACCATTCCATTATAACATAAAATCTACCAGGAACAATATTACTCAACAGGTAACAATTTTAGTAGCCGAGATCATCCATTGAACCATGAAATACATTCTCCAAATACCTTTCCAATAGTAGTCAAGCAACAGTAAAATGACGTGTTGAAATGTTGATTTAATGTAACGTATATACAAGAATACTTACAAGAATCATTAGTTTTAGCAGTTTTCGTCACACCAACAGGACCAAAGCCAGCTGATGTACTTGCTTTCACACCAACTTCATAAATAGTTGCTTCGTTTAATCCAGGTAATATAAGCTTTCGATTTTGAACGTTAACTGTAATATTTATTTTTTTCAAACATATGTCTGCTGATGATCCATCAACTTTATAGCAAACTTCATATGTCGTAATATCTCCATTAGCATTATCTGGAGATAATAGACTCCACGTCACCTCTAATTCTGTTGAACTTATGGGAGCAAGAGTATCTACTACAGGCCCGATACTTGGTGCTAAAAATAAGGAAAATAAGAAGCAGTCTGAATATTAAACATATATATGAACAGAGAATATTGTAACTTAAACACGGGTGAGAAATGAGCATGAAAATGCATTACATTTACCACGCATAGAAACAACCGCCTATTTTCACGTACTGCATTATAATACACATTCCACTTACGTGTTCCTCACATTACTTATTGCACACTGTATGTGTCAAAATTGAAACATTATTAATTTTAGTTGTTTTAGGAATACAAGCAGTTGATAATAAAAATATATATGAACAGAAAATATTGTAACTTAAACACAGGTTAGAAATGAGCATGAAAATGCATTACATGTACCACGCATAGAAACAACCGCCTATTTTCACGTACTGCATTATAATACACATTCCACTTACGTGTTCCTCACATTACTTATTGCATATGTGGCAATATTTAAACATTTACTTTACTTTATAAAATTATTATTATACAGTCTATGGCAAATAATGTATTTTAAATACAATCTTTATTTGATCTAAATGTTCACATAAAACAACAAGCTCGTTCACTCAGCAGAGATTACATGCTGCATGTTCTTAATATTGGATCGTTAACATATCGCGACTGAAATATTGCGATAATATCAAGTTTATGCTTTTTTTAATGAACTAGAAAATCGCCATGACGAAAATCGACTCCCCCTCTTCCCGTACCACTGTCTTAACCCCCAATGGTATACATCATTCCATTATAACATAAAATACAAGACGCCCGCTGGGCATTCCATGCCGCGCAATCGCGCATGCAGCGTATTTTGCGTGCGATAATGGTCATGTTAGAATGTTGGGATTAGCTTATTTTACAAAGGGGATTTTTTTACTACTTTTACATGCATGGACAACCTAGATTGGGACAACGTATAATTCAAATACTGTACGTGGCAAAGCCACCAATATCCACAGGCATTGGTTCGGGCATGAGTACTGCGATATTTTGTGAAGATACTGTACACTGTATACTTATTTCAGTTGCTGTTCATAATATACAGTTTAGAATGATTAGTGTTCATAGTTACAGTGGTTCTCATTCTTCATTGGATATTTGAACCAAAATTCAAAGCGTTGATGTATCAATATATTCAGATCATTTATGCTACTTTGTGGTCTTCTTTAATGGTTAACCCTCCTGCAGATGAACATTCCTTATAAAAGAGATGTACGGATGGCGAAACATATGCAGTAATCAACTTGGCACTTGACGATGGACTGAATGGGCAATGTCACAACCACAATGCATTTCATCCATAAGCACGTGGGTAAAGTGAAGTTTTTTCGGTGAACATTGTATCATGATTGTCTATTTATAGACTATAATGGTTATAATATGCCAGTGAATTATGCCAATAAGTCATTTCTTGGACTTTGTAGACCATGATGATTAAATGCCTTTAGTCCAGACTTCAGTGTTAATTTGTCGGCTCTTTCATTATCAGTTATGTGAATGTTACAATGTCATTTCATAGCAGAATAGAAAATTGGTGGTTGACATGCAGTTTAATATATTGTCCAATTCAAAACAACAGCATGTCAATCATGTATAGTTCCAGTGTGGTGATATTGGTGATGTTTTCATATTTTTCCCATATTTTTTGTTTAGTCTACAAATATTGAGATAGAGAAAAAAATGTTGGTTAAAAAACCTACACATGCATGAGGACTTAAAATATTAAAGGGGCAGTAATTACATTAAGAGATAACAATTGAGTATTTTTACTTACATTAATTTGTTACGTCAACAGATTCTGGCGAGTTTTGATACAATTGACCATACAATATCTAGAACGCGTTCCAAACAATATTGGAAAAATCCAAAGTACTGCTTTCGACTATAATTTCCATATTTTGCGGAATTTACTAAATTTGTTTACAAAATTCGAAAAAAAATCCAAAATTTAGGAAATTTCAAACATACGATGTTGAAATATCACAAAAACATTCATTTTATGCCATTTCTTGTCGAAATTGTATTTACACAAAACCCTATATTTCGCTTGAATAAAATATTTACCGAAGTAACTGGCAATTTTTTAATTTATTTTTCATATTTGTGTTAACTGTTTTAATATTTACACTTTAAATGTAAAAAAATCAATAATTTGTGAAATGGAAAGTCAAGTTTAAGTTTTTTTTAATATCTTGCAGAAAAACGGGTTTTGTGTTAGCAAATTCTTTTAAAATTAGGTCATTGAAATAATAGGGTTGTCAGAATTTCTGCCTACCCTACAATTTAACAGTTAACGAAGTCTTAAAAATTGAGGTCTTTCAGATTATATGGTTGTCAGAATTCAGTTCTGCCTACCCTATAGTTTAAGTGAGCAAAATCTTAAAAAATGCAGTCATTGAAATTATAGGGTTGTCAGAATTTCTGCCTACCCTATAATTTAAGTGAGCAAAATCTTAAAAAATGCAGTCATTGAAATTATAGGGTTGTCAGAATTTCTGCCTACCCTATAATTTAACAGTTAGCGAAATCTTAAAAAATGAAGTCATTTAGGGTTGTCAGAATTTCTGCCTACCCTATAATTTAAGTGAGCAAAATCTTAAAAAATGAGGTCATTGAAATGATAGGGTTGTCAGAATTTCTGCCTACCCTATAGATTAAGAGTTGGCAAAATCTTCAAAAATGCAGTTATTGAAATTATAGGGTTGTCAGAATTTCTGCCTACCCTATAGCCTGCGATGCAGGCGTTGGGGTTGGGGCGGGCGTGTTGGGGTTGGGGCGGGCAATTTAGGGCCGGGGACTGGGGCGAGGGGAGAGAGGGAACGCCTGCAGGAAAGACCCATGTTTTTGGATTTCTACGTCCACCAGGGGACGCTAAATTCTGATTGGCTAACTCAACTTATTAGAATTCAGGGGTTTCCTGTCAGGAAATAAACATTTCGAAATGGCGACTTTAGAAAAACAAGTGTGCGTAGATGATTTTCTTTCGAAAGCTTTAGCCGATCTGCAGCTTGCTGCAGGTCGTAGCTTTGAATTAAAACATGAACAAGAAGTCGCGATCAAGGAGCTACTGGCAGGAAAGGATGTTTTGGCGGTATTACCAACTGGATTTGTCAAGAGTTTAATTTACCAGACGTTCGTGCGAGCGCGTAATTATCAGTCGGCAGGGAAAGCAGCTATCATTGTGATTTCGCCCTTGAATAGTATTATAAGGGACCAACTGGATGACCTGGAGACGCAGGGATATTCTGCCGTTGATGCGTCGGCAATATCGCTTGAAGACATTCGTAAATGCGAATTCAAGATACTCTTTGCTACCGCAGAAATGGTGAGACAAAAGGCATTCAGGGAAATACTGAAAGACTCGAGTTCTCCTCTTCACCAGAACATTGCTGCTATTGTGGTCGATGAATCGCACACGGTAGAAACATGGACTGGTAAAAGGTAATTAAAACAGTTAGAAAAGTACTTATCATAGTGGTTTAACTGGTTTGTAGGTTTCTGTTTTATTTTTAATTATTTCTTTGGTAATCCGTTTTAACTTTGTTTGATATATATTTTATGCCAGCTGACATTTGTTATGTATTTATAGGAAATACAATTTAAAAAGTAAGAGGAACCATGCTTTTAGAGAAGCTTATGGTGAACTAGCTGTCCTTCGTTCTTTGTGTAGAGAAGGTACGTAATTAAATAATAATGACTCTAATTCTGGTTGCTATTATTGCATCTTAACAGGGTTATCTTGGGATAACTCGCTTACTCATGTTAGCTTTGCATCATCCTGTGGCATTGCATTAAGCAAAACAAATTGTTGCCATCGTCTAAAATAATCCTTGACATTGAATTGTGGTAATGATTGGAAATACTAAAAGTTTAACACCCAAACTCTCTTGTTAATTGTTATCCTACGTGCATGGGGCTAGTCTGCTAGAGTAACATGTGTTAATTAGTGCTTAAAATACGTTTTTGCGTTAAGTTCAATTTATGTCCTTTTCTGCTTTTTTAGGTGTACCTGTCCTCGCCTTAACTGGAACAGCCGATGAAATTACACAACAAACCATATGCAAACAGCTATGTCTCAAGCCCAACAGCACAACAATTTTTATAAGCCCAAATAGAATAAATTTAAGGATTTGTGTGAGCAAGGTAAAAAAGGTGTCAATGAATATACAGTTGGACTGGCTAATAGAGGAAGCTAAACTGAGAGGACAAGAAATGCAAAAAACCATTATTTTTTGCAATACACTAAAGGACATTGCCAGTGTTGTCAATTTGCTACTGATGAAACTTGGTAAGTATGCATATATTCCTGCAGGATCAAATGATAGGAAAGATTTCATTATTGGAATATTCCATTCTGTGTCATGGGCAAAACAAAAGGAACAATTGCTGAATGAATTTAAACTGCAGACAAGTAAGAAAATAATTATTGTGGCCAGCAGTGCCCTTAGTATGGGTGTTAACTTTCCAGATGTTAGGTATGTGATTAACTGGGGTCCTGCTAGAACACTCTTAGACCAGCTTCAGGAGGCTGGTCGAGCAGGCCGTGATGGAAAGTTATCACATGTCATAACCATATACCATGGACATCAATTATCCCACTGTGAAGAAGAAATAAAAGATTTTGTTAAAACTACAGAATGCTATCGTGTTGCAGTTTATCGACCATTTGATCCAAACATTGAACCAGTGAAACCAGGACATGATTGCTGTTCACATTGTGCACAAACATGTAATTGTAATAGATGTGGTACTGGTGGCACAAAGAAACTTCCATTTGAGAATAAACTTGAGCTTCATGAATCGAATCCACCTTTGTCACGACCTGTTAGCAATGAAGATAAAAAGGATCTTAGAGCAGCCTTGACAGAAGTTTTGCTGGGAAATCATGGAAATAGAAGTGCATTTGGGGGAGTATGTACACATGGTTTTTCCTCTGAACTTGTGGATGATATTGTCAGTAACTGTCACAACTTGTTCACAATACAGGATATTGTTTCAAGAAACTTGCCTGTGTATTCTGTTGCACACAGCCTAAAAATTCTAGAAATCATCCAAGAGATTTTCCAAGATATCCCTAATTTTGATAGTGCTTTGGATTTCTTTGCTGAATCAGGAAATTATTGTCCAGAAGATAAATGTACATCAAACCTTCAGGATGCAAAATACTTCATGGAATACTTTGATTTACCTGATGGTGATACTGATTATCCAGATTATGTCTATTAAAGTAGGTATGGTCAATTTATCATTATTTTATAAAATTGTGTAATACAGCTCACAAATCATAAAGACAACAGTTAAACCGGGTGTTCTTTTTCATGCAACCTTTGATAGTAGCTACTGTAGATATTAATAATATAAAGTTTGTGATGTATTCATGACTTCTTATATCAGTCTGATTGTGATACCACACCTCATGGTATTTATCAGATTTCTAGAAATGATAAAATATTGGTTTTGACTGAGATGTGATCTCTCTCTGACTGATACAAAGAAGCCATGAATAGAAGTAAATTTGTTAAACGTACATACATACCTATTTTTAATGTGGTTAAATGTTCGATTCTTGTTCATAAACTGATTCCCATTCCTTGAGCAAACTTGTCAACCATTTATGAAGATCCCTATAGTCAAGCCCATCAAGTAAACTAGATGGAAAATTAGGAAATGAAGGGTACCCTTCTCGACCAGCTTGGTAATTGAAAGCTTCTTTTTCTATCAAGTCAGATACAATTTGTTTCACTGCTTCCTCTGGCTTTCCCTTTGATCTATGCCCAACACGCCCTGTCAATGAGCAGTCATTGTCAACTGAGTCTATCACCAATTCGAGTGATTCCAATGAGGTGGCCATCCTTTGGGCATTGCTTTCTGTCAGATTTGCTCCCAAGCCTCTCCACAAAGTTTTTAACAGTTTGTTGAGCTGTTCCATTTTCAGGTCTAATGAGATATTCTGGCCTTTACCACCATGTTTATTAAAGAAGCGGTTCCATTTCATCTGGTGAGCACTAAATGCTGGCAAAACAGCTGTAATCTTGACCAGGTAGAGCAATACAACATATGCATATTTATAGTGACCACCTACTTTATACAAAAGAAGAGCCATCTTGTAAATGTCGAACAGCCTCTCGCCATCACCCTGTTTCACAGCATCATTAAATTCCAACAGAATCATTCCATATGCTAACTTGCCCCTGTGATAATTATAAACAAAGTCTTGAGGGGGAGAAGGATCTTTTTCTGGCACTTCACTTGGAGAATAGTTTGGGTGAACCTGTCTTTCATGTCTATAAAGAGTAAGATAAACACAATAATAACTTCAATTAAAGTACTTGGAGAACGGATTTGTTTTTGTCCTGTTTTGATGGTGACTGTACTGGTACCTATTTCTTGTGACCTTAGTACTGTATACATATCTGCAGTTTCCTCTACATCTGAAATACCCAAATGAATCTCTTTCACCTGAACCCAAGTCTGCATGAAAACCATGGGAGTCAACTTCGTGTCTGTAACAGAAAAAGTAATAATATGAGAGTGTAAATAATAACTTACTGTTACCTGGCTTAAAACAAAAATGACAAAAATTAACTCTTTCACCCTCTGTTTGGTTATAAACACTTGGCTTATGGGCAAAAGTGCAATATAAACATTTACCAAAATTAAAATTTTCTTAGCTTGCAGTATCAAATACAGTAATATAGATATACTTGTCTGAATGTTAAATCTTATGATACTATTATTACTGCCAAAAGGTTTTTTCTAACTGCATTTTTTAATATTCTTAAATTTCAAATATTGAATAGTTACAACTCTCTATATTAATTTCTATCTGTTGATAAACTAATATGCATGCTAATTAATATGTAACTGTAATCTGACAGTACTACATGATTGTATACTTACAGGGCCATTACTCAGATAATTTTATAGAACTACTTGTCCATGTTAAATCCAAAACGTCTAAAATTATTATAACTTCTGCCAACTGATG
Organism: Chrysogorgia sp. JL179-B06; assembly: GCA_035772405.1. Taxonomy (NCBI): domain Eukaryota; kingdom Metazoa; phylum Cnidaria; class Anthozoa; order Scleralcyonacea; family Chrysogorgiidae; genus Chrysogorgia; species Chrysogorgia sp. JL179-B06. Next base: position 5,568,286 of record JAYKKM010000047.1, read on the forward strand.
ACTTTTGATGACTTGACTCTTATAGTACCTTATGCCCGTACAGATGTCTTTAAGTGTTCTTATTTCGTTCGTGTCACTAGGCTCTGGAACTCTCTCCCATACTCTATACGTGGCATTAACACCTTGTCGTTTTTTAAGAAGCTACTTTCTCAGCATTATTTCAAACTTTTTCCAGTTGCTTTTAATCCATAGTTTTTCTGTTTCGTATAATTGCGTTATGTCTTACTTTTTGATTTCATATTAATGTTATTTGTATTTGTAAAGGGTGACCAATCCTGAGGGAATCTTGAATTCTGTTTTTGGTTTACCCTAATACATTCAATTTTTAGTTGTAATACTGTAATTGATATGTATTATAAATTCTAATAAATAAATAAATAAATAAACTAAAATAATTATAACTTCTGCTGACTGAAACTTGTAAAAAGATTTTTTGGGTGGTGTCGTACCCACACCCGCAACCCCCCACCCCGCCATAGCTCCAGGCCTGTATACTTACTTTACTCTAGCAGAGTGATAAGCATAATTCTTGTCACAGTCTGGATGTCGACAGTTAAACCGTTCCTTATTTCTATTGTGCAACTCGCAAGTGTGTTGTACAATAGTTGTTACATCATCAGTGCTGAAAATATACTTCTCAACGTATTCTAAACAGACATCAATCAGCCATTTCCGTTTGGCAACCTTTCCTTCATTAGAGTCTGGCACTGTGATTTTAGGAGAATCTATATAATATAAAATTAAAAAGTTCATCTTTATAAATAATATTTATAAAACATAACTGCTATTAACCCAATCCATAATAAGAAAAACCTTGTCTGTTTTTTTTAATAGCATTACAATACAGTATATTAAATGTATTGTCAGTTTCTTCTATTCTTGCAGCAAATCCTTAGTGAGACTTCCAAGCAGGATTCAGGATTATAGAATTAAATGAAATTTTTACTTTACTGTATGTTTAGTCATTGAGTAGTTCAGGTATAACCAGTGTCGTTACAGACTATAATTAGAGTTTGAGCAACTCCTAAGTGCCTGCAACCTCAAGGCCCCCCATGAATCTACATGTATGATGATGATCTTATGATTGTCAATTGGAATGAATTGGAAGAAATAATGTTTTAACACATCAAAATATGTTTCTTTGTGTGATCTGACCAATTTCAAAATTATTAATAATTATAATAAATACTAGAAACAGTCATGTTTTTGGCATGCATATACAAATCTGGCATGCATATACAAAGACAGTATGGGCCATGCCAGATTTCAGAAACTTGACAGTTTCTGGAACTTGACAGTTTCTAGTATTACTGCAACCTCAAGGCCCCCCATGAATCTACATGTATGATGATGATCTTATGATTGTCAATTGGAATGAATGGGAAGAAATAATGTTTTAACACATCAAAATATGTTTCTTTGTGTGATCTGACCAATTTCAAAATTATTAATAATTATAATAAATACTAGAAACAGTCATGTTTTTGGCATGCATATACAAATCTGGCATGCATATACAAAGACAGTATGGGCCATGCCAGATTTCAGAAACTTGACAGTTTCTGGAACTTGACAGTTTCTAGTATTTATTATAATTTTTGAACTGGTCAGATCGCAATCTGAGCGGAAATTTCCTAAGGGCCCCCGCTTTTGTATTTTGGATACAGATCATAATCAAGCAATTTCTGAATTCTAAAGTTGCATACAGGTTATATACATAGCAGGAAATGTTGATCTACAGTAAGAGGAAGAAAGTTTTTTATTAGCTTTATTGTTATATTAGCCATTACCATCTAGTTTCCTCATTCCAATCATCTGCATGAAAGATGCACATATATGTGCCTCCACTTCTCGCTCATGGAATTCTTTGTACTCGTTATAATTATTGTGGACCCCTTTTGCAGCTGTTGTTTTCCCTGTTCTGTTCATACTAGCCCTGCTTGTTCCAATTTCAGCTGCAGAGCTGTTTTTAACAAATATAGAACTCTCCAACTAGGAAAAAATTTTAAAAGAATAAATATAAGTTGATCCAATAAATTTTATACAAATATAAGTACTGTACATATTTAGCCTGTGAAGCACGTTTAGGGGTTGGGGGCCAGTGAATGGTTCAATGTTAACATAAATTGAAGCCAAGTTTACACTTGTTTGCATAACAAGTGTAAAGTAACCTAATTGCCAATACAGCACATGTAAAAGCTAAATGCACCTCATACAGATTAACTTTGGCATGCCAGTCTGCTGCTTCAGGTTGAAGTCCCTCAAGCTTATCATATTGGCTAATTCCATCCTGAAATGTCCATTGAGTGTTACGGGCTCTTTCCTCAAAGAGCTGGTCACCATGAAAGGAAATGGGTCTTAGAACTTTCATCTGGCCATCAGCCAATGAATTGCATGGTACATACTTTTCTTGGTTTGATATAATCAAATTGGCCATTTCTCCAGCAATATTTGGATTTTTGAACTGCAGCCCTAAACAACACTTGAAAACAAAAATAAATATACAGCTGAGTATTATAGTATTAATTTTATAGGCATGTAGATCACCGTGTACCGGTAAACAATGGACACAGAACAGAATCCCAAAAACTGTAAACATAACCCAAATAAAACTCTAGTCCTAACCCTGAAATAAGGAAATACTAATTACCCTACTTCTAAATCCAACATTTCAATGATGCAATATCTGTGTTCCGGTACACTGTTAGTACACTGTGAGCTGACCATTTTATACAGCAACATTAGTAGCATGCCACTAGGGGTAGCATGTGGTATCCTAGATGAATGCTGTAAAACAGCTGGGAAATTTTTTTTGGCAGATTTGACATGCATAATTGAAGCATTGGGTTTAGTCATGTGGACACAATAGTAATGTGTACACAATGTCCCCATAATTATCCACCTGGATAACTATGTCACCAGAACCTTTGTCCCCATTCTGCTCCCCCAAAATTAAAACCCTGGACATGCCACTGCATAGCATCATTATTATGTACAATGGATGCTGTATTGATGTACTCTTCAATTGATAAATTAAAATAAACAGCAATTAACTCACAATTGTAGATTTGTCAGTCATCTCCTTGCTATAAATATGTGGTATATGGAAAATCACAACATCTTGTAAGTGCTTTAATGGGCTGATGTACTTACAAACAACCCTACTGACCAATACTGCCCACCGATTCTTCAACCTTTGTTGTACTTCTTCAACTGGTAGGAGATCAAGAAGTTGAATGTCCTTAATATTCTTCTGTGGCTGTTTGTTATCTGAAGTAGAATTGTTGTTTCTGCTGAGTATACCATACTGGTGAGTCCAATGCAATGATTGATTAGTATGCTCTTTAGATTGTATTCTAGCATGAACTGCATGGTCAATATTATCTCCAACAATCCTGTAATAAGACATGATTAAAAAATGTCAGTTCTGTTCTGTATCAGAATATCAATTTACATCAGCTGAGTGTACGAAATGGACACAAAGTTATTTTTGAAAGACAGAAAAACATTATTTTTACTCATAAAAGCTTGAATCTTGTTAGCTATGGTTTGAGACAGGACTGAATTCAATAATGAAATATCAGTGTCTGTATGTTTTATTTATCAGCACTATCCACCGGATAACTTATCCAGGCTCTGAACAACCGACCCCGGTCCCCAGTTGTGTAACATGATAAAAGCACAATTTATGATGAATTCCACATGAGTTCCACTTATTGAGTAACTTATTTTGATGAATTCCACTTATTTTGTATTAAACAAGTTGGATTTTTTTGGTATTTTGTTAGCAAATTGAAACAACTTTTACATGGTTGCACTATTTAAACTAGTCGGTATGACAGATTACACTTACTTGTAAATAGGTAAGTTGCGATTCTGAAGTTCATCAATTACTTCGTCAAGTATATCACTGTCGATTGTAGATTGTTCTCTCCTTTTCATAACGATGTTTAACAGCGTATGGCAGTAGTTGAATGCAGATGGATCAATGTTGGGGTACGCCTTTATTGTCTCTTCCTCCAAATCGATAGTCGTTGTTATGTCCATGTCGTCCTTAGTCAACACCGGTACCTGTTTGGATTTGATAGTGTTAAGCATGTCTAATGCTGACAAAGTCTCCTCTGCTGTTTTCTTCCAGATAAGAATTTTCGATTCAAAATTCTCACCCAATTGTCGCTGAAAATTTATTGTACTATCCGGCGACATGCACCTAAACGGCTGAGACGGAGAATATCGTAATACTTTGTGCCACTATGAAAAAGAAGTGTAGATATTCTATAGGCAAACGCAGACAACGTTGCATTTCGTGTTCGCGCTAACGAAGCAGACGCTAACGCCATTGCGTTGGTAGACATGATGCACTTGCGTTGGCTTTTAGTTCCTTTTTTCCACATGCTCCTTTCAAACAAGCATACCACAAAGGACAAAAAACACTTATTTCATGAATGAAAAGTTTGTTTGAAAACGCAATAATTTCGTCTACTTTTCTCCCTTTTAATATTGTTTCTGACTTGCTTAGACTGTCAAATTCTTCAGACACAGCCCGTTCTGTTGCCTCTGTAATGTATGGTTTCAGTTCTGGGTGCTTAAATGCTTGGTTTGCAGCAGGCTTCCACTTTTTTAATGCTAAATTTTTGATAATGCATTTGGTTGAGTCATCAAATGATTCTCGAACCACAACACTACCATTGGGGTGCAAAATTACCACTTTTATCTGAGTGCCTGTCTTGTCACAAATAGTGTCAATGTTACAAAACTGGTTGAGGAAATCGTTATAATAATAATAATAATAATAATGTTTAATGTTTATATAGCGCAAAATACATGCATATATGATCTAATACGCTTTACATCAGGATAGATAAAATACAATGAATATATATATATAATTACATTAATTAACAAATTACTAAAACTATAATCAATGGAAACTACACTTACTGTTCATAAGCTAATTTAAAAAGATGAGTTTTTAAAAGTGACTTAAAAATAGGTAAACTGTTTTCAGCCCTAAGATTGGTCGGTAACGAGTTCCACAAAGCTGGCGCTGCCGCAGCGAATGCTCTATCTCCTGTAGTTTTGTTAGTTCTTTCTTTGGGGTGTCCAAGATAGCGTTCGTTATTTGAGCGTAAGCCATAGCGTGATTCTTGTTTAGGAGTTATTAAGTCTGAGATATACCCTGGAGCAAGGCCTTGCATAGCCTTAAATGTGATTAAAATGACTTTGTAAATAATTCTGTACTTCACTGGGAGCCAGTGTAATCGGTACAACACAGGAGAGATATGACAGAAACGTGGGGTATTAGACACCAATCTGGCTGCTGCGTTTTGAACACGTTGTAACTTGATAATTTGATTCGCTGGTAATCCGTAAATGAGGCTGTTGCAGTAATCCAGGTGTCCAATAACCAAAGCAAGTACAAGCGATTGCGCAGACTCGTGTGTAAGATATTTTCTGATACGTCGAATGTTATATAAGAAATAGAAGGCCCGGTTACATGTTTTAGTAATATGGACATTAAAATTCATTTTTGAATCAAACCAAACTCCAAACTCAAACCAGCTGTTGTGGTCTAGTGGTTACCACACATGTCTATGAGCTGGGAGACACAGGTTCAAATCCTGGGTCGGACCACCACTCAGGGTCTTAAAAATAATTGAGGAGAAAGTGCTGCCTTTGCAATAATATCAGCAAATGGTAAGACTTTCGGGTCTTCTCGGATAACGACCTTAAATCGTAGGCCCTCGGAACCCCTATCAATTGGGCTTCTAGCCTGTTGGGGTATTCCGTTCACCAAAGAGTGACAAATCTAATAAACTCAAACTAAACTCAATGATCATGAATTCTGTTTTATCATCATTCATTTTCATCTTGTCAGTGATCATCCATGTTCTGACAGCTCTAGTACACTGTTCCATTGCATTCAATGCTTCCATTTCATTCACAGAACTGTCCGGTTTGAACGATAAATATAACTGGGTATCATCAGCATATGCGTGAGCTTTAGGTAAATACGTCTTGATAATGTCAAACAATTTGCTGGCATAAATTGTAAAAAGTAAGGGGCCCAAACAAGATCCCTGAGGAACACCGTAAGACACACGACAAGTGTCTGACAGTCCTCCATTCACTGAAACACGTTGAGTGCGATCAGACAAATATGAAGAGAGCCATTTAAGCACTGATCCTGTGACGCCAAATGAGGTCTCTAAGCGGTGTAACAGGATATTATGGTCTATAGTATCAAATGCTGCACTTAAATCAAGTAGTATTAAAAGTGACACATGCTTCCCGTTCATATTGAACAAAATGTCGTTAACAACTCGTAACAAGGCCGTCTCCGTACTGTGAGATTGCCTGTATGCCGACTGAAATGATGGAAATAAGTCATTATCAGTTACATGCGCGTACAGCTGATCGAATGCTGCTCTTTCAGTAATTTTAGAGACAAATTGCAAGTTACTAATAGGTCGCAAGTTTTTAAAAATTGGATCTCGAACACCATTTTTTAATCGTGGTTTAACCAGCGCCTCCTTCCATTCTTGCGGGAAATATGCAGTAGAGAGAGAAGTATTTACCATCTTTGAAATCACTGGCAACAACAAGTCCAAATGATCACATATCAAATTGGTCGGCATAGGATCCAATGCGCAAGATTTTTTAGCAGATCGTTGAATAATGTCGTATACATCGCATTCATTTAATGTTTTGAAAGAGTCCAGGACTTGATGTGTATTCAGTATGGGCTTATCAGCTGGTACAAGGTCTCGTTCTGATGGATTGACACAGATGGAGTCGATGTCGTTACGAATACATTCCACTTTGTGAATAAAAAATCTGGCAGTATCGTTTGCAAGTACAGTTTTGTCAAGATGATCAGGAAAACAAAGTTCCTCTTTCATACCAAGCATACTTTTTGCTGCACCAAACAACTTTTTTTGATCGCCACTGTTCTCTTCCATAAATGTAGAGTAGTACTCTCGACGAGCTCTGTTCATCAAGTAGGTCACATGATTCCTTTTTTCCTTATAAACATCCAGATCAGCAGTCAATTTTGTTTTCCTCCATTTACGCTCAGCTTTCCTGCGTTGTCGCTTAGCTGAATCGATAGTTTCACTATACCATGGAACAGTGGGTCTGGATACTCTAGTACGGGTTTTTATAGGAGCATGGCAATTAAGAATTTCGGATAAGGTGGTGTTATATTCTTTTACATATGCATCTAATTCATCTGTGGTGTTCATTTCTTCTTCTTTTCCAGCACATAACGGCGTAGCAAGCAAGTCACGTTTAAAGTGATCCCTATCAATAGCATTAATCTTCCTGTAGCTAACGGTTTTCACAGATAGGCAGGGTTTAACAGAAGCTAACCAGCATAAAACGGTAGCATGATCAGATATAAAATGATCCACGAGTGGTGTTCTAGTGACAAGAGATTCAGACATACGTGTTATGATCAGATCCAATGTATGGCCACTGCAGTGTGTAGGTTGATTAACGTGTTGATTGAGTCCAAAAGAGGTTAAGATATCCAAAAACGTGTTGCTTTCAACATCATTTGCATCATCCACATGAATATTGAAATCACCTGTTATCAACAATTGTTCTTTGCAAAGTACCAGTGATTCCAAGTATTCTGAGAATTCTACGAAAAATGTATTCATTGAGATACGATGGTTAGCTGAGTAGGGCGGTCTGTAGATAACGACTATCCGCAAATTATGTGATGGTGATTTAATTATCCACTCAGAAAACTCATAAGAATCCCGTACACTGGCACCTCCATCAACAGTCTCAACATTCAACGACTCACGATAAATTAGCCCAGTTCCTCCTCCTTGACGATCTAGTCTTGGATGATCAAGCATCTTGTAGCCATCCGGACATAACTCGGCTTTAATTGCCGTATCACGGGAAGTTAACCAGTGCTCAGTTATTGTGAGCAGATCTGATTTAGACTCACATATGTAGTCAAAAATCGCGACAGTTTTATTTCTAACAGAGCGAGCATTAAAGTTGCATAATACCAGTTGTTTTTTACTGCAATCATAAGCCAATTTATTATTGCAGTCAACGTTCGTTAGGTTATTTCGTGTTAATTGCTGTCGAGGGTAGGAGTAGCGCTTAGGCCGCTGTGAAACAATAGAAGCAATACGATTGTCAGGACCAGGATTTAATTTGAATACCAAATCGCCCATATTCAAAACTAAATGATGCGTAGCTACCGAATTTGAATAGTAAGCACAGGCTCTTTTATGTCGCTTGATCTTCACAACCAGTGACGCATTACACACTTTACACGCTTTGAAATTACCCAGATGAACAGGGACATATGGGAGAATGGTCTTTGTGTTCCAATGATGTGATGACAATAACAACTTTCGATCGTGCATAATATCTATACGATTCATAAAATTTCCATAGATTTGACTTGAGTAGAATTGCGAAATCCAACTGTTGAGGAAGCAATTTTCTTCCAAAACATACAACCTCTCACATTCGAATGCCTCATAAACGAAATATAACGACTTTGTGTTTTCATTCGAGCGACTTTCTCCACAAACGGGCAACAGCAACCTCCAACAGTGCATAGTATCCATGCAATTCATAAAACCTCCACATTGCGAGACCCATCTCCCGAGCAAGCAAATTTCTCTTGAAGAATACGACTTCTCGTATTCAAACACATCCAAAGAAGATGGCTTTACATTCTTATCCGAGTGGTTTTCTCCACAAACAAAACAGTTAGATGGGAGTAAAACAAATAAAAAGACGGACAATACGACCGCATGACTGGCATTGACCGCGGTGCTTCATCCTTGTAAGGGTCTTTGTCTTCGGGTGTTTCAATCTCTGGGCCTTCGGAGAATTCGTTAGAAGTTTCAGCAAAAAGAGACCGCCTACGACTTGACGTACAAATGATTGTTTGACTTTCTACGTTGTCTTCCCTGTGCAATCTCTTGGCCAAATCCCTTTCTGGAGTAACGGTGCTCGGTAGATGTCGCTTGATTCTATCAGTATCAGGGCTATTAGTGTTTATATCGGCTGGTGGAACATTGCTTTCTCCTTCTCTCGCACGCGTTAATATTGATTCTTTTATAAAGTTATAAAGTTCAAAGGCATTTCTTATTTTTCTGCCGCAATTCTTACAAACCCGTTCGGACAAATTTTGACTACGCGGTAATGTAAATCCGATTGACTCACATGCCTCTGCCAGAATCAACTCTGTGGTTCCTTCTCTACATGATTGTTTGAATAGATTTTCAAAAGAAATTTTGTTTCCATTAGATGCAGTCAGCTTGCAGTCACAGAATCTGCAATTGTCGTTAGCGCTTGGCTCTTTTGGTTTTCGCCCTCGTTTTTTCAAAGTTTTTTTCGGAGTTTCAGACATATCATGAATACTTCATGAGCACGATTCGGCGCGAAGTGAAATGACATTATTCATTGAGGAAAGCCCGCTAGTCGCTGATTGGTTGTTTTTTGACAGTCATTAATGTGGGCGGAAATCCAAAAACATGGGTCTTTCGTGCAGGCGCTCCCTCCCTCCCCCCTTCGCCTTTCTGCCCCAGTCCCCAACCCCTAAACGCCCAACCCCTAAACGCCTGCTTCGCAGGCTACCTACCCTATAGCTTAAAGTAAAATCTTAAGAAATGAGGTCATTGAAATGATAGGGTGGTCAGAATTTCTGCCTACCCTATAATTTAAGTGGGCAAAATCTTAAAAAATGAGGTCATTGAAATGATAGGGTGGTCAGAATTTCTGCCTACCCTATAATTTAACAGTTAGAAAAATCTTTAAAAATGAGGTCATTGAAATGATAGGGTTGTCAGAATTTCTGCCTACCCTATAATTTAACATTTAGCGAAATCTTAAAAAATGAAGTCATTGAAATGATAGGGTTGTCAGAATTTCTGCCTACCCTATAATTTAAAAGTTAGCGAAATCTTAAAAAATGAGGTCATTGAAATGATAGGGTTGTCAGAATGTCTGCCTACCCTATAATTTAACAGTTAGCAAAATCTTAAAAAATGAGGTCATTGAAATGATAGGGTTGTCAGAATTTCTGCCTACCCTATAATTTAAGTGAGCAAAATCTTTAAAAATGAGGTCATTGAAATGATAGGGTTGCCGTCAGAATTTCTGCCTACTCTATAATTTAACAGTTAGCGAAATCTTAAAAAATGAGGTCATTGAAATGATAGGGTTGTCAGAATTTCTGCCTACCCTATAATTTAAGTCTGTCTACCTTATACTTTAAGAATCGTAAAAAATAAGGTAATAGATAGCGCTCCGTCGTGATCACGCGATCAATATTCATGTTTGTCCGCATTTGCCCATAATTGTTGCTTTCCGAACAATAGATTCAAAATACACATTACATAATTATCATAGAGCGTCAATATTCTCTCTGACATGAATGAGCAAATACTGTAAGAAGTATTGCAAAAACCTTATACATTTTGCCTTCCCAGCCTGCCATCCGTGGACTTCTTGATTTAGCAACAAGCAAGTGGTGCATTTTAATTTAGTTATCGACTCGCAACCCATATATTTATCATCACGTTGTCCGTCCATCTTGAAAATTTCGGCATTTCACCGCGCGCGACCTGTGAAAAGTAAAATCGAATTTGGTAAACTGGCCGAAATCGTATGTAACGTTTCGAGCGAAGGCCCTTCGTCAGAGTAAGTGTATATGAAATGTAAACTGACGAAGTGCGAGCGAAACGTTATTAGATAACCAAGGTTAACAACTAATGAACTGCGCAAGGCTTGGGGCGAGTATGCGAGTGGTTATATGAGAGGCACACCATGCTTGGCTGATCATTGCGCCTGCTGACGGCACAGCGAAGACATAGCAGAGTATCAGTACCAGACGAGAAGTAAAGAAATGGCAAAAATAGAAATGGAGACAGGGAACGACGGAGGGAGTAGCAGTGGTACGATACACGCACGAACAAGTATCAATTGGTCACTTGCCTTCCAGTCAATCAAATTCCGAACTAGCTTGGTCGAAGTGGTAACGCAAGCTGTAGCGCAAGCGAATGGACAACAGTCAGGACAACACGGACGAATCCAGGCTCTCGAGCAACTTGGCGACACCACTCCGGGAAACAGTGCGGAGAAAAGGTATGGAGTCGCAATGGCCCGTTCGGTTCAGGTATGACCAGCGATTCATAGCCGTCACTCACAGCAAGGTATGTTAACTGCTCCTTTGTTTGTTGGCATTGCAAGTCCCCGGGCAGGGAACTCTACATTCAGGCAAACGCAGGCGAAACTGGACGCTCGAACTTCTTGACAAATGCTCAGAATTACCAAGCGCTTTTCCTTCGGGCCCGGTCGCTCGCCAATCCCACCGAAAGTCGTCTCGACAACACTAGAAAATTAGTTTCTCGAGATGGCCAAAAATTTAGAGGCCCCAACGACAGAATCGCCTTCATTCATCATCAAAAGGGGCTCGATCATGCCTGTAACTATAGTCACCGCGCGAAAGAAACAAGAGGTGTTAGATATGATGACATGCATGGTTTCAGCTGCCTTTTTGACACGTAGATCGCGCGATCTGCTGGCTTACATGGCGCTCATTGTACGCATGGCCAAGCGTTACAGCGGCGTGTGTTGGTATAATTACGATCGCGCATTTCGCCTCAAAGCCGCAGCGTCGAACCATTTTTACGAACTTTGCCAAAAGTCCACGTGGCCTCACAAATAAACTTAACGAACTAGCTTACAGATGCAATTAATTATACATCCGGATCGCCGGAAAGTAAAGGGTATAAACATCTGTTAATAATAGACGAGTATCTCGTCAAAGAAGTCGGTCTAGGACGTGTGTCTCTTCCCTTCGGCTTATGCTCGAACCCTGAGGCGGGTGGTAGGCCCTTCGCACTTCTCCGGCGATTGATGGCTTTAAACAGAGTTGCGCAAATACCCATACCTGCGGGGCCCATGGTAAAATAGTCGTCTAAATAATGTAAAAGTTCGCGAACGTCGTAACCATTCAAAGAGGTCAGCTAAACTGTTAAAAACACCTGGTCAGCGTCACAACGGCCTTTGGCAATCGCTTATAACGAACTGTACCCCATTGTGCTCACATGCCATATTTGGGATAGGGAGTGGTCTCGTAAATGCGTTCAGTTCCTGTGCGACAAAGAGAGCGTAGTTTCTGTCATCACGTCCGGCAAAAGATGACAAGATAATGCACCGCCTTCGCACAATTTTTCTCGTGTCTGCGCGACACAACTTCAAACCGATGGCTACATATGTGCCGTAAAACTAATGTGGTGGTTGATGCTTCGTCTCGTTTTAACATGCAGGCTTCCAGCCGACTAGCACAGCAAGCCAACCCGACATCCGTGAACACACCTCAAGATTGGCTAGCGCGGCTGACATTGCAGCTCTGACAAATAGAACAAGGGAGTTGATGTGCCAAGGTCTGGCTGGGTCAACTTGGCGAACATATTCGACTGCTCAACGCAGATTCTTAGAGTTTTGTCACTGGAGCCAGTCGGTGAACAAGAATGGTTCCCCTCTGCCCGCAAGCGAGTGGACATTAATGACTTTTGCATCGCACCTTTCGCGCGTATTAAAAGCTGAGTCAATTAAAGTATCTTTAGCAGGCGTGCGGTCTTTGCACATCGAACATGGTTTGGCCAATCCTGTGAGCAATTGTCTACGACGACAAGGCGTCTTAAGGGGAATAAAGCCCAAGGTGGGGCTACCCGGCAGCGTCTCCCGTCACATTTGAGATTTAGAAAGATTTTATCCGCCTCTAGACCTGAACAAATATATAGATACTCTATTTTGGGTAGCGTGCTGCACAGCATTGTACGGTTGTTTTTCTTTGCGCTCTGGGGAAATTACTACAAGCTCCAATAAATTCGACTCACCAATGCATCTTGCGCTAAGTGACATTAAGGTCGACAGCAAGTATAACCCCAGACGGGCATCCTAGCAAACTAAGCGCAAGTCCCAGACTGGCATTTCTAGCAAACTGGGTGCAGTCCCAGACTGGCATTCTAGCAAACTGGGTGCATTCCCAAAATGGTATTCTAGCAAACTTCCCAAAATGGCATTCTAGCAAACTGGGTGCATTCCCAAAATGGCATTCTAGCATACTGGGTGCAGTCCCAAAATGGTATTCTAGCATATTGGGTGCAGTCCCAGACTGGCATTTCTAGCAAACTGGGTGCAGTCCCATAATGGCATTCTAGCAAACTGGGTGCAGTCCCAGATTGGCATTCTAGCAAACTGGGTGCAGTCCCGGACTGGCATTTCTAGCAAACTGGGTGCATTCCCAAAATGGCATTCTAGCATACTGGGTGCAGTCCCAGACTAGCATTTCTAGCAAACTGGGTGCATTCCCAAAATGGCATTTCTAGCAAACTGGGTGCAGTCCCAGACTGGCATTTCTAGCAAACTGGGTGCAGTCCCAGACTGGCATTCTAGCAAACTGGGTGCATTCCCAAAATGGCATTCTAGCATACTGGGTGCAGTCCCAGACTGGCATTTCTAGCAAACTGGGTGCAGTCCCAGACTAGCATTCTAGCAAACTGGGTGCATTCCCAAAATGGCATTCTAGCATACTGGGTGCAGTCCCAGACTGGCATTTCTAGCAAACTGGGTGCATTCCCAAAATGGCATTCTAGCAAACTGGGTGCAGTCCCAAAATGGCATTCTAGCAAACTGGGTGCAGTCTCAGACTGGCATTTCTAGCAAACTGGGTGCAGTCCTAGACTGGCATTTCTAGCAAACTGGGCGCAGTCCCAGACTGGCATGTCTAGCAAACTGGGTACATTCCCAAAATGGCATTCTAGCAAACTGGGTGCAGTCCCAGAATGGCATTTCTAGCAAACTGGGTGCATTCCCGAAATGGCATTCTAGCAAACTGGGGGATGCATTCCCAAAATGGCATTCTAGCAAACTGGGTGCAGTCCCAGACTGGCATTCTAGAAAACTGGGTGCAGTCCCAAAATGGCATTCTAGCAAACTGGGTGCAGTCCCAGACTGGCATTCTAGCATGCTGGGTGCAGTCCCAGACTGGCAGTTCTAGCATACTTTTCTAGCGTACTAGGTGAATGGCATTCTAGCAAACTGGGTGCAGCCCCAGAATGGCATTTCTAGCATACTGGGTGCCAGCACCAGATTGGCATTCACTGGGTGCAGTCCCAGATTGGCATTCACTGGGGGCAATCCCAGACTGGCATTCACTGGGTGCAGTCCCAGATTGACATTCACTGGGTGCAGTCCCAGATCGACATTCACTGGGTGCAGTCCCAGATCGACATTCACTGGGTGCAGTCCCAGATCGACATTCACAGGGTGCAGTCCCAGATTGGCAATATTCACTGGGTGCAGTCCCAGATTGGCAATATTCACTGGGTGCAGTCCCAGATTGGCAATACTCACTGGGTGCAGTCCCAGATCGGCAATATTCACTGGGTGCAGTCCCAGATTGGCAATATTCACTGGGTGCAGTCCCAGATTAACAATATTCACTGGGTGCAGTCCCAGATTGGCAATATTCACTGGGTGCAGTCCCAGATTGGCAATATTCACTGGGTGCAGTCCCAGATTACCAATATTCACTGGGTACAGTCCCAGACTGGCATTCACTGGGTGTAGTCCCAGATCGAAATTCACTGGGTGCAGTCCCAGATCGACATTCACTGGGTGCAGTCCCAGATTGGCATTCACTGGGTGCAGTCCCAGAGTGGCAGGTCAGCAGACCTGGAATTGACAGCAGATTGGCTCTACAGCATACGTGGCGCAGCTCAGCATACTCGGATGTGAATTTGAGTGTTAGGATATCTGGATATAACTTAAAAAAAATAAAAATAAAAATGGTAACGTATCAATGGTTTGGTGCAGTTGTGGGATCATCGGAATAGATTACTTGGATGGGTGATATGTAGGATATATCACTTTTGGTGGTCAGGTCAAGATTGGAGATCACAACAGGGCATCCTGACATGAATCCAAGTAATAACAAGCGCCTGGTAAGTCGGTGAACCCCCCGTCTGCACCTAACCAACCATACGGGTAAGTAAAGTGAATGCAGGTGTTAAATGAGGTTATTAGATAACCAAGGTTAACAACTAATGAACTGCGCAAGGCTTGGGGCGAGTATGCGAGTGGTTATATGAGAGGCACACCATGCTTGGCTGATCATTGCGCCTGCTGACGGCACAGCGAAGACATAGCAGAGTATCAGTACCAGACGAGAAGTAAAGAAATGGCAAAAATACCCACCATCCCTCCCTTTAATCAAAGCTATTTCCACCGATGAAATCGGTGTGATAGGTGTAGACGGTAGTGGTCAGGTCAAGATTGGAGATCACAACAGGGCATCCTGACCTGAAACTGAAGGGTTTTTGTTGTTGATAACCCAGTCGATGTATTAGCAATAAATGAGACAAGGCTTGATTCTACTATTAATGACAACGAGGTGCATATATCTGGCTATGAAATCGTACGTCGCGATAGAAGCGTCAATGGTAGATTTGGTGGAGGTGTTTGTTTTTATGTTCGCCGTAATATTAATTTCTCACCACGCCTTGACCTGTCTATCGATCAGCTTGAAAATTTATGCATCGAAATTCGTAAACCTAGATCCAAGCCTTTTCTCATTGCGACTTGGTATAGACCACCAGACTCGGCCGTTGACAAATTTAATTATTTTGAGACACTAGTAGGCAGACTTGATGCGGAAAGTGTTGAATATTATTTAATGGGTGACCTGAACTGCAATTTAGGGTCAACCGTATTAGATCGTAATTCAACTTTGTTGACTGGTATTACCGATCTTTATAGCTTAAATCAATTAATAAGCGAACCAACTCGTGTGACCAAGTCATCTTCAACTTTAATTGACTTGATATTTACTAACACTCCTGACAAAATTGTTTGCTCCGGTGTCTCTCATATCGGTATTAGTGATCATAGCCTAACTTATGCTTTTCGTAAACTTTCAACTGGTTTATTCACTAAAGGTCACTCTACAGTAACCTATAGGAAATTTAAGAATTTTGATTCAGCCAGTTTTAGAAATGATATCTGTTTACAGAATTGGGATGATATAAAGGCGTACGAAAATCCAAATGATATGTGGCATGTTTGGAAGAACACATTTCACAGTGTTGTTGAAAGACATGCCCCTGTGTACAAAGCGTGTTAGGGCTTCTAAATCGCCTTGGATCACGCCTCAATTAAAACAACGTATGCACGAAAGGGATACTCTCAAGATAAAAGCGACTCGCTCCAATGATCCAAACGATTGGTTCGCCTTTAAGAGAACCCGCAATTCTGTAAACACTGAAATCAAACATACTAAAGAAATATATTTTATGAACGCTCTTCACGAAAATAAGAGCAATTCGAAGAAGACTTGGAATATTGTTAATGAACTTACTTCAAGAAAAGTTAACAGCTCACACATAAAAGAAATCAAATTGAACGGCTCTTCAATTAGTGGCTATCATGAATTATCTGAGGCGTTTAATGATCATTTCGCCAGTGTTGGGCCTAAGCTGGCTGACAAAATACCTTGCAATGAAAACAGCCGTTCACATTTGGATTATCTTACATGTCACGAAACTAGAGCTAGTTTTCAACTGAAGGCAACAAGTTCGTCCACAGTCTTTTCTCTTTTATCTAAGCTAAGTAAATCTAAAGCAACTGGCTTAGATAAGATATCTGCCAGGCTTCTTCGTGAATGTCCTGACTTGATTGCAGAATCCCTTTGTTTAATTTTTAACCGCTCCATTAACACGGGTATTTTTCCCGATGAATGGAAGTGTTCAAAAGTTATACCATTATTTAAACAAGGGGAACGTAAGGATCTCGATAATTATCGGCCCATCTCAATTATTCCGGTCGTAGCGAAAATTTTTGAGAGGATAGTTTACGACCAAGTCCATGTTTTTCTTATCGATAATAAACTACTTTCCAATAGTCAATCAGGGTTCCGAAGTCTTCACTCCACAGTCACTGCTCTTCTTGAGGCCACTAATGACTGGGCGTATAATATTGATCGTGGCAATGTTATCGCTGTAGTTTTCTTAGACCTCAAGAAAGCGTTTGACACCGTGGATCATGGAATTCTGTTATCAAAATTAAATGTATATGGTATTGGAGGTGTTGTGAGCAATTGGTTTAAGTCTTACTTAAGTGACCGGAAACAAAAATGCTATGTGAATGGTTTTCTCTCACAGAAGCGTTCATTGTCCTGTGGTATCCCACAGGGAACTATTTTAGGGCCACTATTATTTTTAATTTATATAAATGACTTACCCAATTGTCTCGCACACTCCCAGCCACGTATGTATGCAGACGACACTCATTTAACATTCGCAACAAATAATGTTCATGATATTAATCTGAAACTCAATCAAGACCTGGCAAACGTTAATGAATGGCTTATCGCAAACAAGCTTACTCTAAACCAATCAAAGACAGAATTCATGTTCATCGGGTCTAGGCAAAGAATATGTACGTTTCACTCATCACTATCTCTAGAAATTGATGGGATCCCAATTAATCAGGTTTCCCATACAAAGTCTCTTGGTGTACATATTGATGAGAATCTATCTTGGAACGTACATATTAATAAGCTATCTAAAAAGATTGCTTCAGGCATTGGATCTCTAAAACGTATAAGATCTTTTGTCCCTGATACGACGCTACAGCTTATTTTCAATTCGTTAGTTCAACCGCATTTTGATTACTGTTGCGTTGTTTGGGATAATTGCAACAAAACCCTCGCTGATAAACTTCAAAAATTACAAAATCGTGCAGCCAGGGTGTTAACATTTTCTAGTTATGACACTAATGGTGATTTTCTCCTTGAGAAACTTGGCTGGAGGAAACTTGACTCCCAGCGCAAGTTTCAAAAAGCTGTTATGGTCTACAAATCACTTAATGGGCTCGCTCCTAATTATTTGCGTCCCATGTTCACAGACCGTAGCAGTGTAACGAATTATTCATTGAGAGACACCGAGGGCAAACTAGCTATTCCTAAGCCTCGTACTAACTACCTAAAAAATAGCTTTAGTTATAGTGGTACGGTGCTATGGAATAGCCTTCCTATCGAGTTGCGGAAGGCAGACACTCTGGGTGAATTTAAATCCGGCTGCAGTAGCTTCTTAACCTCTTAACCTTTTTATCGCACGGCACTCATGGAAAGCAGGTATTTTTAGCTTAGTATTATTAGGAATATTAGAATTGTAATGTTGTAATTTGAAATTTGTGAATGTATGTATTAGAACAATAATTTTGTAATTTAGGTAGTGCATGCAAAATCCTGATGAGTTTTTTACCGTGGTTAAATAAATTAGTAATAATAATAATAATAATAATAATCCAAGTAATAACAAGCGCCTGGTAAGTCGGTGAACCCCCCGTCTGCACCTAACCAACCATACGGGTAAGTAAAGTGAATGCAGGTGTTAACGGTCGTATATCTATTAGGTTTGGCACATAAGTTTGACGTTTGAAACAGGTCTTATATATAGTGAAACAATTCACGCCGTCCCGTCGAGAAAAATGGAGCACCGAAACACGCTGAGTGATAATTCGCTGGTTATTGACAAAAACCGTGTACTGAAACAGCACTTTGTCTTGATCGGTTATTGTCAAAGAACCAAACAGCGCTTAGTGTTGAAAAAAGCAATCACGAAACGATTTTGAGTTTGAGGGAGGCGAAACGACGAAACATAATGGAGTTTGCAGGAGTTTTCGGATTGATAGCATTCAATGGCGCTTTTAACTCATCAAATGAAGGAAATTTCAGAATCATCCTCAGGGTAACATGAAAATTTATCGACATGATATATATAACCTACACTACTGAGTCGACGAAAATTGTTGACTCGAGCAGGAGTTGAACTCGCATTTACTGTATCATGTCGATAAATGTTCATGTTACCCTGAGGAGAATTCTGAAATAGAATTGAAACACTACAACATCCTTACAGAAGATCATAAGCGTTAAGTTGTGATGAGAAAATATTTCGTGCACTTTAATGGATTAATTAGCATACTGTTTCCCAGTTGACGTAGTTGACGCGCGGTAGCTCAACTGGTAGAGCAGCGGACCGGAATCCTGAAGGCCGTTGACTCAGCAGTATATGTTTATCATGATGTCGAAAAATGAAGGAAATCGACCTGCTTTTAATACACTGGTTTGGTCCATAATCATAGGCAATAAGAAAGTTCCGCGTGATATAAACAATCTCAGACCTAAACTAAATAGAAATCGAATACTCTAAAAGTTGGTATACTGCCGAAATCGTGTTTAGGATGTCTAATGTTTCGAGCGAAGGCGCTTTGTCAGAGAGTTTACGTTTCACTCTCTCAGTAAACGTAAACTCTCTGATGAAGGGCCTTCGCTCAAAACGTTAGACCTCCTAAACACGATTACGGCAGAAAACCAACTTTTTAGATTTTTTCTACACTGCCTACGTTTATACCTAGCACAACACGTTTATATCACTATTTAAACTAAATAGACAAAATAGATACCGCGCTGGTAAAATATCATGTTTCATTACCTTGGTTTTCCTGCGCACCATGCAATTTAGTGTTCTCCGGAGTTGCAAGTTACAGCAGGATCAAGATCGATCTGACAAAGGAAACGTTTTTTTGGCCTTTGTTTATTCGGATATTGCAATGAAATATCTTATTATGTATATGGCATGAATTACGATTGAAACACATTTATAGCGTTTTCTTACCATCAGTCTGCAGTATTGATGCTGGCGTCGATACATCTGTGTCACTGTCAAATCTAGTACAAGAAACTGGTGAAATTTCTTTTCTTTTCCCGAACATAGCTGAAGATATATTGAGCCATAACGGACGATTCATCTTCGCTAAATTCTTGGCTTTCAAAACCAGGCAGGAAAGCATTACCACACACCACCAGAAGCTCTGTTATACGCTTTATGACAGTTTGACAGTGCGGAAGGTTGACTTTTGATTGGGAATAATTACACCACATTTTTAAGATTACCGCCAATTTGTGATTGGCTAATGAGATTTTGAATCTTGAGGTTTGTCTCACATTGGTTTAAATTCTTCGCTATGATTGGTTAGCTAAGGATAGCAGCATTCCATGTGCTGAGATGAGCTACAAGGCGTCACTTTTTCTGTTAGGTTCTGATTTCAAAGTATGCCAGTAGTTTCAAGTCATTTACAGAGCGAAATGCCTGGCGGAATAAATAGATGGTCTATTGTTGTGAAAGATAAGAAAGCATATATATTTACTGATGCCGGAAAGCCGCTGTCAAGAAAGAATATGCAGTTCGTCAACTTCAAACACGCTGAACCTGCCGAATACACAGAGGGAAAGTGGCCATCAAGGTGAGATGTACTGGCGCATTTTATAAGTCTGATTTTGCGTTACGTTGGTTTAGTTACATATTATTTCACTGGCGAGATTGAAAGTGCGCGATTTTAAAAATGGAATCATGCAAATAAAATTACCGACGCCAGGCTATCTTGCTCTGTCAAACTACCGTTAAACCATAGAATAATTGTTAACTGACAATCCAAAATAGACTATTACACTATCATTTGAATCCGAGATACAAGAGCGCACTTGTTATTCGACGCTTTTCATTTGTGTATTTATCTGTTTAATTTTAAACTGTTAGTGTTAGTATATTATTCGTATCCTTAATTCTAACAGAAGAATCGCGTAAACAACTGACTTAATGTGTGTAGCGAACTGACTTTATGTATTTAGCGAACTAACTTAATGTGTGTAGCGAACTGACTTAATAATGTGTTTAGCGAACCGACTTTATGTGTGTGCAGAGGGCCTTCAGTAATTACACTGATTTAGGGCTCCGCTCGCAGAAATGTCAGTATTTCGTTGCCATTTCGCAGTTCATCACCTTTTCACTTTACTGTCGGTTCAATTTTCTTTTAAACGCGTGCTTCGGATGTTCCGGAGTAACTTCGCACAGCAAAAATCTGAAACTATTGTTATTAAAATCGACTTTGGCGGTTTGGCCCCATTTGCCACAACCTATTAAACTATCACAAACAACCAAACGTTTGAAGCCCATTTGATAAACATAATAATCACAACTAAATGGACTATACTGTATATGCATGCATGCACGTTTTATATATTGGCGTTTTTTCATTCGAAATACTGAAAAGTGCACGTTTAATAGTGCCAGTGTTAAATCCACCGGAATTTGATTATTATTCTGTGCCCGCGAGGTGTCGCACATGTATATAATATCACAAAACAATGCTAAGGTTTTGTTTCCGTAAAGAAGGTATCCAAGGAAAACGAAACTAGGTACGTCCAAAGCATTGGTTGATTGTAGAATTTTAAATCGCTTAGTATAGCGTGTATACAAAGCGCCGTCGGTAAAATACGAACAAATACGAATTGAAACAAAAAGCCGCTTTAACGAGAATAATATATTGACCTGCGCGCTGCGTTTAGGTATTCGTTACAAGAATATTCATAATGCCTTGCGATAATATTTTGATATTAATATTAATCAGTTCATGGTTGAACCTAATGTTCGGTACATGAGAAGTTCGACGTTTGAAGCGGGCCATTGTTCAGTTTGCCAGTGACAGTGTGTGCCATGCGTGTCTACGAGGAACTAGGCAAGTGCATGACATAAAAAACATGTGACAATGCACGTGCATATTCAGTTGAATTTGGACACTAGTCAATAGTCGGCGAATAGTGCGAATAGTCGACGAATAGTCGGCGAATAGTGCGAATAGTCGGCGAATAGTCAACGAATAGTGCGAATAGTCGACGAATAGTGCGAATAGTCGGCGAATAGTCGACGAATAGTGGGAATAGTACGCGAATTGAACACGAATAATGGCGTTTTGAACGCGAATAATGGCGTTTTTTAAAAATGGCGTTTAAATACGCTCGCACGTACAGAGCTACTTGTTGGCATTAAAATTAATATCTCCTTGAAATTAATATTGTATACATACTGTAATTTTTAGTATCCGCGACTTTGTCTACAACATCGCCCCTCGGTTGTCAACTAGCATACTGCAAGTATGGCAAACACGGGATATTAAGCCAACAAGTTGCACTCGATATTTCAGTCAGTCTGTGTTCCTTTACAGTTAGAAACAAGAGTAGAAGTTTTAGTTAACGAAAACGTATGGGAACACTTGTCAATAAAATAACCTTGAGTAAAAACGTACGTGGACATCGTATTTTATTTTCATATATAGTTATAGAAAGCGTAAGTTCTTCTTACTTGTTAAGATGGCCAAAAATTAAGTTTGTTTTATTTGAAAGAACTCATAAAATAATGAAGAATATTAATTTATAGTTCTTTCATATTTTACTGTTCTTGATATATTTAGACTTATGCGATATTCAAATGAGATGATCTATGACGTCATAACCTGGGAAAACATTTTAACATATTGGAAAATCGTGAATATCTTTATGATTATTAAATGAAATTACTTGAAACTGTGCATGTAGATACATACCACTAAACTGAAGATCATCGTTCAAGTCTTATGGTTGCCATGGTAACAGATTATTTTACAGACCTCTTGATTTCAAAAACAAAATTATTTGTTTTCTCTTCAGTGCCGAACCTTATTGGGTTGGCACCTGTTCAGCAAATGTTCACTGTCATAGCCAATTCGAAACTGAGATTTGAAGTTGGTACAAAGTCTACCATGTCAGAAAACAAATAGTTTTGTTTTCGAAATCAAGAGCTCTGTAAACTAATCCGTTACCATGGCAACCATAAGACTTGAACGATGATCTTCAGTTTAGTGGTATGTATCTACATGCAAAGTTTGAAGTAATTTCATTTAATAACCATAAAGATATTCACGATTTTCCAATATGTTAAAATGTATTTCCCAGGTTATGACGTCATAGATCATCTCATTTGAATATCGCATAAGTCTAAATATCTCAAGAACCAAGTAAAATATGAAAGAACTATAAATTAATATTCTTCATTATTTTAAGAGTTCTTTCAAATAAAACAAACTTAATTTTTGTTGCCAATGCCCTTTAATAAAAAAATGGCCAATATTTTTTCGCATCGATCAATTTTATATTTTCGCCTGATTTTTTCAACATCGTTGTAAGTCGGCTAAAAACACACATTAAAGACACGTTAAACACACATTTAAGCCAATTTGGTGAATTATTTCCACATTAAACACACATTTAAGCCAATTTGGTGAATTATTTCCTACATTTCTAAACACGGTGATTTTTGACCTTTTTGACCGTATAAATAGATTGCGTAAATGTTTAAAAGTATGAGCTCCCGTGCGGGTGGACCGGTGCGAGTGGGATCTCTGCAGAGACTCTGCTGAAGATAACCCTTATACCCGTAACCTCTCGTTGAGGGGGTAGGGGGGAGCAGAGAAGGGGGGTTCATTTTTTCTAAATGACCATTTTTACTTTGTTAAACTGTTATTACATTGATTATTTTCAATTGAACGTTTAATAAACAGCTTTTCCTTTGACGCTTTTTCTTCGATTATTTTCAGTTTACCTGTTATTGCTGCTTAACTCTTTCCTGTCCGGCTGAAAAACATCCAAAATTGAACTACCTCTTTGTTCTATTGATATCTCGGGAAATATCCATAACTGTTGCGAAACCTATACCTTTTCTGAAAGCCCAATAAACCGGTTGTTACCAATGCTTTTGAATTTCCCGAACAAAACACATTATGTTAATATAAATTAGCATTAATTATCATAAATCAGGTTGAAAAATTTAAATTTTTCTAGAAAAGGCCATCTTGCACGCCCGCGTAGCATCTTGAAAACTCAAAATGCCACCAATCGCAGAGTTGTTTATGAAATCAAATCAAATTTGGCGTGTGAGTCGATCTCATGTGTCTGGCGCTTGTCAAATTTTCAATCTTGCGTTACCGTGTCCCGTGTTTTTAGATTGACGACTTCGGGGGTCTTCTATGACCCCTTTTGACTGGGCCGGACTGGAAAGAGTTAAGCCATCTTAACAAGTAAGAAGAACTTACGCTTTCTATAACTATATATGAAAATAAAATACGATGTCCACGTTTTTACTCAAGGTTATTTTATTGACAAGTGTTCCCATACGTTTTCGTTAACTAAAACTTCTACTCTTGTTTCTAACTGTAAAGGAACACAGACTGACTGAAATATCGAGTGCAACTTGTTGGCTTAATCCCGTGTTTGCCATACTTGCAGGATGATTATGCTAGTTGACAACCGAGGGGCGACGTTGTAGACAATAGTCGCGGATACTAAAAATTACAGTATGTATACAATATTAATTTCAAGGAGATATTAATTTTAATGCCAAAAAGTAGCTCTGTACGTGCGAGCGTATTTAAACACCATTTTTAAAAACGCCATTATTCGCGCTCAAAACGCCATTATTCGTGTTCAATTCGCGTACTATTCCCACTATTCGCACGATTCGTCGACTATTCGCACTATTCGCCGACTATTCGCACTATTCGTCGACTATTCGCCGACTATTCGCACTATTCGCCGACTATTCGTACTATTCGCCGACTATTCGCACTATTCGCGACTATTCTCCTTTTATCAATTACCCATTCATCCGCTAGTTTGATCTTTATTTATTTTCAGCAGATGTTAATTCATCATTCGCATTCATCGTTTCCTCGATGAACTTCAAGTGTTCCTTTTTCAAAAACGGTTTTCTTCAACTCCGTGGCGCATCTCGTAGATTCCTACCATTTCGTCGATACCGAGAAAGAAAAAAACTTACAGCCGATCTCGATGTTTGAATTCAAGGATGTTCACTATTTTTGTTATCGGAACTGATGAAGACCAAAGCGAAACAATTCGTTCCCTGGCCTATATATTGCGATAATGGCAAGCGCGGTTCGCATGTCGGAAATTATACGACACGTTCGGGAACGAGTCGCTTTTCCCGACGTTTGGCGTCCTTTGTGACTTTTGCCATTTGAGAAAACTGCGTCATACCATAAGGTTCTAACCTTATGGTATGATGCAGTTTTCTCAAATGGCCAAAGTCACAAGGACGCCAAACTTCGGAAAAAGCGACTCGTTCCCGAACGTGTCGTATAATCTCCGACATGCGAACCGCGCTTGCTTGCGGTAAGGTTAAACCTAGGTTGCCACCTAGGAACAACCTGCAGGTTGCACCGAGGTTGAACCTAGGTTTTCGTTAGGTTACTAATTCTAGGCAGTACTATAATATAATATAATATAATATAATATAATATAATATAATATAATATAATATAATATAATATAATATAATATAATATAATATAATATAATATAATATAATATAATATAATATATATAATATAATATAATATAATATATAATATAGCTTTTAACAAATCCATAATAAAGTAAACAGGAGTTTACTATTGTTATACGACTCCTGTTAATCGATTTGCTGGGTGATAATATTGATAATAATACATGTAAGTTATCTTTTTATCACCCAAATAATATTTTTTACTTACAGTATAGCTGCTGGGCACTGAGGATTCTCGTTTTGAAACTCGCAGAAAACTGAGGGATTGTCTCTGAAAGTAATGGTTTCCATGGGTTTTTCTGGGTTTACACGTTTGACCTGTTCTTGTTCTCACCACCAAACTTCATTTCAATGACTGCATTTTTAAAGATTTGGCGAACACTTAAGTTGTAGGTAGTAATTCTGACAACCCTATCATTTAAATTACCTCATTTTTAAAGATGTTGCTGACTCTTAAAGTATAGGGTAGGCATAAATTCTGTCAACCCTATCATTTCAATAAGTTCTGTGTTTTAAAGATTTTGCTAACTGTTAAATTATAGGGTAGCGGGTAGCCGGCAGAAATTATGACAACCCTATGATTTCAATTACCTCAATTTTTTAAATTTCGCTAACTGTTAAAATATAGGGTTGGCAGAAATTCTGACGACCCTATCATTTCAATGACCTAATTTCTTAAGATTATGCTTTAAAGTATAGGGTAGGCAGAAATTCTGACAACCCTATAATTTCAATAACTGCGGCATTTTTGAAGATTTTGCTAACTCTTAATCTATAGGGTAGGCAGAAATTCTGACAACCCTGTCATTTCAATAAGTTCTGTGTTTTAAAGATTTTGTTAACTCTTAAATTATAGGGTAGGCAGAAATTCTGACAACCCTATAATTTCAATTGCCTAATTTTTAAAGATTTTGCTAACTGTTAAATTATAGGGTATGGGAAATTCTGACAACCCTATAATTTCAATAACTGCATTTTTGAAGATTTTGCTAACTCTTAATCTATAGGGTAGGCAGAAATTCTAACAACCCTATCATTTCAATAACTGTGTTTTAAATATTTTGCCAACTCTTAATCTATAAGGGTAGGCAGAAATTCTGACAATTGTTTTAAAGATTTTGCTAACTCTTAAATTATAAGGTAGGCAGAAATTCTGACAACCCTATAATTTCAATTACCTCATTTTTACGATTTTGCTGACTGTAAATTATAGGGTAGGCAGAAATTCTGACAACTCTATGATTTGAATGACTTCAATTTTTCAGATTTCGCTAACTGTTAAATTATGGGGTAGGCAGAAATTCTGACAACCCTATAATTTCAATTACCTCATTTTTACGATTTTTCTGACTGTATATTATAGGGTAGGCAGAAATTCTGACAACCCTATGATTTGAATGACTTCATTTTTTAAGATTTTGCTAACTCTTAATCTATAGGGTAGGCAGAAATTCTGACAACCCTATAATTTCAATAACTGCATTTTTGAAGATTTTGCTAATTCTTAATCTATAGGGTAGGCAGAAATTCTGACAACCCTATAATTTCAATTACCTCATTTTTACGATGTTTCTGACTGTAAATTATAGGGTAGGCAGAAATTCTGACAACTCTATGATTTGAATGACTTCAATTTTTCAGATTTCCCTAACTGTTAAATTATAGGGTAGGCAGAAATTCTGACAACCCTATCATTTCAATAAGTTCTGTCTTTTAAAGATTTTGTTAACTCTTAAATTATAGGGTAGGCAGAAATTCTGACAACCCTATAATTTCAATTACCTCATTTTTACGATTTCGCTAACTGTTAAATGATAGGGTTGGCAGAAATTCTGATGACCATATCATTTCAATGACCTAATTTCTTAAGATTTTACTTTAAGCTATAGGGTAGGCAGAAATTCTGATAACCCTATAATTTCAATAACTGCATTTTTGAAGATTTTGCCAACTCTTAATCTATAGGGTAGGCAGAAATTCTGACAACCCTATCATTTCAATTGCCTCATTTTTACGATTTTGCTGACTGTAAATTATAGGGTAGGCAGAAATTATGACAACCCTATGATTTGAATGACTTCAATTTCTCAGATTTCGCTAACTGTTAAATTATAGGGTAGGCAGAAATTCTGACAACCCTATGATTTGAATGACTTCAATTTCTCAGATTTCGCTAACTGTTAAATTATAGGGTAGGCAGAAATTCTGACAACCCTATCATTTCAATTACCTAATTTTTACAATTTTTCTGCCTGTAAATTATGGGGCAGGCAGAAATTCTGACAACCCTATGATTTGAATGACTTCATTTTTTAAGATTTTGCTATCACTTAAATTATAAGGTAGGCAGAAATTCTGACAACCCTATAATTTCAATTACCTCATTTTTACGATTTTGCTGACTGTAAATTATAGGGTAGGCAGAAATTCTGACAACCCTATAATTTCAATAACTGCATTTTTGAAGATTTTGCTAATTCTTAATCTATAGGGTAGGCAGAAATTCTGACAACC
This sequence comes from Chrysogorgia sp. JL179-B06, assembly GCA_035772405.1. Lineage (NCBI taxonomy): Eukaryota > Metazoa > Cnidaria > Anthozoa > Scleralcyonacea > Chrysogorgiidae > Chrysogorgia > Chrysogorgia sp. JL179-B06. The sequence goes on from JAYKKM010000047.1 coordinate 5,596,086, forward strand.
CTATAATTTCAATTACCTCATTTTTACGATGTTTCTGACTGTAAATTATAGGGTAGGCAGAAATTCTGACAACTCTATGATTTGAATGACTTCAATTTTTCAGATTTCGCTAACTGTTAAATTATAGGGTAGGCAGAAATTCTGACAACCCTATCATTTCAATAAGTTCTGTCTTTTAAAGATTTTGTTAACTCTTAAATTATAGGGTAGGCAGAAATTCTGACAACCCTATAATTTCAATTACCTCATTTTTACGATTTCGCTAACTGTTAAATGATAGGGTTGGCAGAAATTCTGATGACCATATCATTTCAATGACCTAATTTCTTAAGATTTTACTTTAAGCTATAGGGTAGGCAGAAATTCTGATAACCCTATAATTTCAATAACTGCATTTTTGAAGATTTTGCCAACTCTTAATCTATAGGGTAGGCAGAAATTCTGACAACCCTATCATTTCAATTGCCTCATTTTTACGATTTTGCTGACTGTAAATTATAGGGTAGGCAGAAATTATGACAACCCTATGATTTGAATGACTTCAATTTCTCAGATTTCGCTAACTGTTAAATTATAGGGTAGGCAGAAATTCTGACAACCCTATGATTTGAATGACTTCAATTTCTCAGATTTCGCTAACTGTTAAATTATAGGGTAGGCAGAAATTCTGACAACCCTATCATTTCAATTACCTAATTTTTACAATTTTTCTGCCTGTAAATTATGGGGCAGGCAGAAATTCTGACAACCCTATGATTTGAATGACTTCATTTTTTAAGATTTTGCTATCACTTAAATTATAAGGTAGGCAGAAATTCTGACAACCCTATAATTTCAATTACCTCATTTTTACGATTTTGCTGACTGTAAATTATAGGGTAGGCAGAAATTCTGACAACCCTATAATTTCAATAACTGCATTTTTGAAGATTTTGCTAATTCTTAATCTATAGGGTAGGCACAAATTCTGACAACCCTATAATTTCAATTACCTCATTTTTACGATTTTTCTGACTGTAAATTATAGGGTAGGCAGAAATTCTGACAACTCTATGATTTGAATGACTTCAATTTTTCAGATTTCGCTAACTGTTAAATTATAGGGTAGGCAGAAATTCTGACAACCCTATCATTTCAATAAGTTCTGTCTTTTAAAGATTTTGTTAACTCTTAAATTATAGGGTAGGCAGAAATTCTGACAACCCTATAATTTCAATTACCTCATTTTTACGATTTCGCTAACTGTTAAATGATAGGGTTGGCAGAAATTCTGATGACCATATCATTTCAATGACCTAATTTCTTAAGATTTTACTTTAAGCTATAGGGTAGGCAGAAATTCTGATAACCCTATAATTTCAATAACTGCATTTTTGAAGATTTTGCCAACTCTTAATCTATAGGGTAGGCAGAAATTCTGACAACCCTATCATTTCAATTGCCTCATTTTTACGATTTTGCTGACTGTAAATTATAGGGTAGGCAGAAATTATGACAACCCTATGATTTGAATGACTTCAATTTCTCAGATTTCGCTAACTGTTAAATTATAGGGTAGGCAGAAATTCTGACAACCCTATGATTTGAATGACTTCAATTTCTCAGATTTCGCTAACTGTTAAATTATAGGGTAGGCAGAAATTCTGACAACCCTATCATTTCAATTACCTAATTTTTACAATTTTTCTGCCTGTAAATTATGGGGCAGGCAGAAATTCTGACAACCCTATGATTTGAATGACTTCATTTTTTAAGATTTTGCTATCACTTAAATTATAGGGTAGGCAGAAATTCTGACAACCCTATTATTTTAATGACAACATTTTAAGATTTTTGCAATATAGGAAAGACTCTTCAATATTGCAGTGTTCATATGTTCACAATATGAAATACATGCGATTTTTGTAAACTGTTATTTTGTCCGAGTATTTGTTTGCATAAAAGCACTTTTTTCTATGGTAAGAAAGCAAACTTAAGTATTTTCGTTATTTTCTTTGAATTTTGCGGAAAAAAGCTATTTTGGATTTTTTTCCAAAATGGTTTGGAACGCGTTCTAGTATCGCCGAGAGATAGAGATTGATTCGTTGTTGCTCCTTTCGAAGAACACTTTCTGATTGCTCAGACAAAGGTCATACTAATAATAGACGTGGCCATACCAAGGTCCGCCACTCCCCACCACATTGCGAGCTTATTTTTCATCGACAGTCAGTCGATAGCCAACACGTAAACAACTGAGAAACAGTGAAATGTCTTGTAAATACTCAAAAACTTCGATGAAATGGCAATAAACGCTTGGCTCAAAAGAAACAACTCACCAAACCTCGGTTTCACAAAGCGGCGGCCATTAAGGCAATTCGCGCGGCCGGGAGACTAAGCCTGCGACACAAAAAATAATGACAAAGCCGATACCACAGGTATCCCGAGTAATAAGGAACAATGTTACTCAACATCCATTGACCATGCAAGACATTTTCCAAATGCCTTTCCAATAGTAGTCAACCAACTTTTACTAACAGTAAAATGACGTGTCAAAATGTTGATTTAATGTAACGTATACAAGCCTTAAAATACTTACTAGAATCATTAGTTTTAGCAGTTTTCGTCACACCAACAGGACCAAAGCCAGCTGATGTACTTGCTTTCACACCAACTTCATAAATAGTTGCTTCGTTTAATCCAGGTAATATAAGCGTTCGATTTTGAACGTCAACTGTAATATTTATTTTTTTGAAACATATGCCTGCTGATGATCCATTAACTTTATAGCAAACTTCATATGCCGTAATATTCCCATTAACATTATCTGGAGATAATAGACTCCACGTCACCTCCAATTCTGTTGAACTTATGGGAGTAAGAGTATCTACTACAGGCCCAACACTTGGTGCTAAAAAATAAAGAAAATAAGAAGCAGTGTGAAGATACATGAATACTAAAAAATATATGAACAGAGAATATTGTAACTTAAACACGGGTGAGAAATGAGCATGAAAATGCATTACATTTACCACGCATAGACACCACCGGCTATTTTCAACTACATCCCATTTACAGTACGCGTCCCTCACATTACTTATTGCATGTGTCAAAATTGAAACCTTTACTTTATTGAACTTTACTGAACTTTACTGAACTTTACTTTACTGAACTTTACTGAACTTTACTGAACTTTACTGAACTTTACTGAACTTTAGTTTTTCGCCGTTTTTCCCAATATGGGCGCGGAAGTGACCGATAGCGTTCTAGCTTCCTGCATGTTGTTTTTACACGGCTGCAGATTTTCTTGTCTTACAATTAATATGTTATTTACCGTTTTTGTCGGTCCGTATAGAACACATGCCTATTGTCTAATACAGTGTACCTACGGATTTAACTTCACAAAATAAACAACAAAATTATTTTGTTAAAATAAACTACAGAGCAGCAGTCGATATTTATATTAGCAACTCATGATAAGCGATAACTGTTCCCATGCACCCCAGAGACCGAGGTGCTAACTTTCAGATGTTTGGGGCCCCATAATCTAAATTTGCCCCAGGGGTCCTTAATCCGCCCCTGCATCTGCGACATGTCGGCGACTGTTTGTTTTATTTGAACTAACCTTTTCCCCATCCATAGTCCCCAGACCTCGCACGTGTATTTGTAGATCACAAATTACAGCGATTTCGTCGTAGATTTTGAACGTCATTTCATCGCAGAATTAAACTTTCCAAACTGGTGACAGATTCGCCGCTTCGTATGCGTACAAATATAAAGATATACTGTATCCCCATGTATATTAATGCCTGGCAGCCTCCCTCCACGTTCTAGGCACATACCGCGAGACCCGCGCGCGCGTGGCGACAAATGAGCTTGGGAAGTTCGACGTTTTCGGTATCTCTGTATAATGCGCTTTCTTTCTTCTAGAAATATGACTCCATTCTGTCCCACAATTAACAGCTTAGTTTTGTTTACAACCTTGGCTTTGTCACTCTGCGGTCATACTGCTCACACATCTGCCAAAGCGCCAAGTCTTGCAAATTCACATGTTGTATGTGGTTAAAGCAATAACTCCCAATGCAGTAATAATTTTAAAAAAATCGTTTACTGGTCACTTTGACGCTACAACAATATGAGTTATACGGAATCGCTTATCGCGCTGTTAAAAATCAAGAGACGCCCTCGACAGAATATTTTTCTTCTACGTGAGACCTATAAAGTCAACGTCTTCAAATGCCAATTACTTGATATTCTAATCTTCATAAGAAAGTGCGAGAATTATTCCAGTTGCACTTTAAAACGTGTCTTGTTTGTTTGATGGTTTAATTTGAGCGCGTGTCTTAATGACTATTTCTTCTTCAGTGTGACTATCGTATTTGATTGCGTGCCCGCAGCTCCGTATTTCTTGTTAAAATAATGTTAGCTCCAGGCTTCGTACAACCATTGTGGTACGTTGCTTGCAGGGATTACTAAACACATTAAACTGCTAATGTATTTACTTTAGCTCACGGTACATTTTATATATATAGCTTCGGAATCAGCATAGATAAGATCGGCAATAGTCGTATACAGTTCGGCTCTTTGTATTCGATGTTTGATTGGTTGATATTTTATTCTTTTGTTACTTATAGTACTTACTTACGCTTTTTGTGTATTCGATAGCATAATGTCTACTAGCGCATGCGCAGTAGACACATGAATAAACTCCTTAATATGCCTATATTTCGTGTTTTTTGTGGGCTTCGTTATTTATTATTCGATTCCGATTTCGGCCTGGTACTTGAGTAAAGTAAAGTAAAGTAAAGTAAAGTAAAGCAACGTAAAGTAACGTAAAGTAACGTAACTTTACTTTACGTTACTTTACGTTACTTTACGTTACTTTACGTTACTTTACGTTACTTTACGTTACTTTACTTTACTTTACGTTACTTTACTTTACTTTACTTTACTTTACTCAAGTACCAGGCCGAAATCGGAATCGAATAATAAATAACGAAGCCCAGCAAAAAACACGAAATATAGGCATATTTAAGAGTTTATTCATGTGTCTACTGCGCATGCGCTAGTAGACATTATGCTATCGATACACAAAAAGCGTAAGTAAGTACTGTAAGTAACAAAATAATAAAATATCAACCAATCAAACATCGAATACAAAGAGCCGAACTGTACGACTATTGCCGATCTTATCTATGCTGATTCCGAAGCTATATATAAAATGTACCGTGAGCTAAAGTAAATACATTAGCAGTTTAATGTGATTAGTAGTCCCTACAAGCAACGTACCACAATGGTTGTACGAAGCCTGGAGCTAACATTATTTTAACAAGAAATACGGAGCTGCGGGCACGCAATCAAATACGATAGTCACACTAAAGAAGAAATAGTCATTAAGACACGCGCTCAAATTAAACCATCAAACAAACAAGACACGTTTTAAAGTGCAACTGGAATAATTCTCGCACTTTCTTATGAAGATTAGAATATCAAGTAATTGGCATTTGAAGACGTTGACTTTATAGGTCTCACGTAGAAGAAAAATATTCTGTCGAGGGCGTCTCTTGATTTTTAACAGCGCGATAAGCGATTCCGTATAGACCTCTTTCATAATGGCGGCCAGTCTAAATATTCTTTTATATGCATGTAAATTAGCCTTTCTGGCCTCGTTACAAAGCAAAGATTCTTTGGAATTACAGACACACGAACGAGGTCAGAAAGGCTAATTTAAATGAATATAAAAGAATATTTAATTTGGGTGCCATTATGAAAGAGGTCTATAACTCATATTGTTGTAGCGTCAAAGTGACCAGTAAACGATTTTTTTAAAATTATTACTGCATTGGGAGTTATTGCTTTGACCACATACAACATGTGAATTTGCAAGACTTGCGCTTTGGCAGATGTATGAGCAGTATGACCGCAGAGTGACAAAGCCAAGGTTGTAAACAAAACTAAGCTGTTAATCGTGGGACAGAATGGAGTCCTATTTCACGAAGAAAGAAACCGCATTATACAGAGATACCGAAAACGTCGAACTTCCCAAGCTCATTTGTCGCCACGCGCGCGCGGGTCTCGCGGTATGTGCCTAGAACGTGGAGGGAGGCTGCCAAGGCATTAATATACATGGGGATACAATATATCTTTATATTTGTACGCATACGAAGCGGCGAATCTGTCACCAGTTTGGAATGTTTAATTCTGCGATGAAATGACGTTCAAAATATACGACGAAATCGCCTTTGCAATTTGTGATCTATACAAATACACGTGCGAGGTCTGGGGACTATGGATGGGGAAAAGGTTAGTTCAAATAAAACAAACAGTCGCCGACATGTCGCAGATGCAGGGGCGGATTAAGGACCCCTGGGGCAAATTTAGATTATGGGGCCCCAAACATCTGAAAGTTAGCACCTCGGTCTCTGGGGCTGCGGTGCATGGGAACAGTTATCGCTTATCATGAGTTACTAATATAAATATCGACTGCTGCTCTATAGTTTATTTTAACAAAATAATTTTGTTGTTTATTTTGTGAAGTTAAATCCGTAGGTACACTGTATTAGACAATAGGCATGTGTTCTATACGGACCGACCAAAACGGTAAATAACATATTAATTTTTTTGTTATAAACAATTGTAAGACAAGAAAATCTGCAGCCGTGTAAAAACAACAGGAAGCTAGAACGCTATCGGTCACATCCGCGCCCATATTTGGAAAGACGGCGAACCATATATAGAAAATCACCTATAAAGGACAAACTCATTCAAGTCAACTTTTTAATAAACAAAATTGGAAATTCGACAGGTACAGTTGAACAGAGCAAACCAGGGCTAATATTCATCATTGATCATGCAAAAGCAAAATTGAAAACATTGTTTGTCTCGTATGATATATGTAAACAACTAACAAGATGGAAAATATGATCGTTTCTTACAAGATTGAAATAATCGAACGCTTTTCCCATCAGAGATCATGAAAGTCAAGACTATTAACTAACAAAAGTCAAAACAACAATCTTCGCGGAGATAACTAATGACTTCAATCGGAATCTTCAAGGATTGACAAGCCTTCTCTTTGTCGGCCTCCTCTCACTCGAAGTGTCGCCAGAACTAAGTTGAAGCAAGGTTAAAATTGAAAGTATATATCTTTCAAACTTGCCAATTTTTGCTCCAGAAAACAAGTCTGTAATTGCTGTGGTTGTTGACGTTGACGATACTGTGAGGAATTTGTTTGCAATATATCGTTCACATTAAGCAATTCGGGACGTTTGAAACGTTGCGGTGGTGGAGAACTAAAGCTTCTTTGTATTGCATCAAGCCTTTCCGACACTGCCGTCTTTCTTTGTTATGGTCATTAAATACCGACACAAGAGAACATTTCTCATGTTGGTTTACTGTAGCACAGACGCGGTTCCACACATTCCCAATTCATCTCGTAGGTATACTCAACTGTATTTTCAGGCCGTTGTTCTTAAATAAAATTTTGAATTTCGTCCAAGTTATCTTGCACAATGTTGCCACTTCGCTGGACTTTTTCTTTTTCGTATATAAAATCTTCAACTTCGGGATAATAAAATTCGCTTTCGCTGTGATAGCTTTCGCCGTTGTCACTATCCATCTTATTTTGTTTTTACTGGCAGTCTATTGTCTCAAATGACGCTCGCTAGCCAATCAGAGCGCGCGAATCAGATGGATACCGGACCGCAACAAAATAAGAGGCAGTTATGACATACTCAGGCAACTCTGTAGGTACAGTACTTTATGTAGCCTTTCACGGGTATTTGGTTTCCGACACAGACAACACTGCAAAGTTAATTGCTAGAGAAAGCTTGAAAGTCGACGGCTTCCTTGTCATCATCGACAAATTAACGTTCGGTTTCCTCGCGAGGTTGGAAGATCTCAATGAACAGGAACTCCAACAAGCTGCTGAGCAATTGGTTCATACGTACAAGAACGATCTGGAGGAGCTACTTGCTGACGAACTTGTACAATTTGCATCCATGCTGCGAACTACAGTTGTGAAGCAAACTTGTTACACAGACACAGATGCCAGCAAAGAACTCAACATGTTTCGCCTTCTCGTCAAACAGGGACTCGCACCCACTTTCCCAAATGTTGAGATCACTCTGCGAATTTACTTATGGTTTCTATAACTGTAGTGGAAAACGTACGTTTTCAAGCCTAAAGCTTATTAAGAATGAGCTGCGCTCAACAAAGCGCAAAAGAGGATGAACGTACTTTCCCTAATGTCCATCGAAAGCGACATCCTTCGAAAAATTGACTTTACCTGTGTAGTTGAAGATTTCGCTCTTCAAAAATCCCGCAAAATAAATGTCTGAAAGTTACTTTGTGTCTCGGCACAAATGTTAGTACTATATTGTTAAATGTTAATGTTAGTTTTTGTAAATAGTAATTATGTAATTATCTTTATAATGATTCTGTTTTTTTCCCTGCGTTTCAAATTTGAGCGGGACCGTACCCCAGTTGCCCCTGCGCAGCAACTGTCTGCTGGCTGTTCGCCGACGTATTGTTCACATTAAAATCGCAAAGGATTGCGAATTATAGCCGGGAATTTCTGCTGTGGAAACACTGCTGTTGGTCGCAAATTTAGAAATCAGGAAAAATATGAAAGAAGAAGGCAAAGGTGTAAGCGAAGATTCTGGGTGAGACATACAGTATGTTAAAATCCCACGAATTCGCCCTTTTCTTTGGTCTTTATAGTCCCTCAGTTTTTTTATCATATATACATCTATGAGAATTTCATCTTTGTTCTGTGACATCTCTGCGCTTGGATCGTCCTCCATCTTCTTTACTAGTAGCACTGCATTGTGGGGTATAATTTCGCCGATCGTGTTCACTTAAACTTGTAGTGATCGTAGACTGCCGACGACAGTCTGTGTCGATCGGGAAAGTTGAACCAAGTTCAACTTTCCCGATCGTTCTCCAAGACAGTCAGCGATGGTCTGCGACTGCTTAACGATTTTATGTGAACTAGCCTTTAGGATGAAACTGTAAGGAGGATAGAACAGGCGGGCGAGGGGTTATTGCGGATACGTATTTCTAGTAAAAACATAAACATATTTCACTGTTTAACTATTTGCCACATATAGAATGTTTATAAATAATATATATTTTGGGGTTATAGGCAACTAAATGCTGTTATTACACGTTTTACTCTGATGAAGGGCTCTGCTCGAAACATCGATCAGTATTTCGTTGCTAAAAGTCTCGGCAGTTCACCACCTTTTCGCTTTACTATATCCAAAACACTGCCCACGCAGCACTCTACCTTTCTACAAATCAACACTGCAAGAAAACGCACTTTTCACTATATGAAAACAAATAATCAATACGCACTCATTGTATTGTATGCTATCATCGTGACATCGCGTTCAAGTATGCTATCATCGTGAGTTTATCATATAGCTTCTCTTAGGGTAGCAGTAGACACATGTACGCATAGCAGACCTATTTTTTTATAGAAGATCTTACGTTTCGTTGCTACGCGCAACATCATCATAGTGAATGAATAAATCAGTATTTACAAAGGTGATAATTACAGCGGTTTTATTTATTTATTTAAAAATCTTTATACACGGTAACTAATCAACCTTACGATAAAAGTACAATTAAAAAAATATGGTTGCTTTTCATTAGGCCATGTTGTATATGTTATATAAAAATGACTAAAAGGTAAAAGTATTACAAATTATTTACAAAATATCTATAAAAAATTAATATCAATACCAATATATAGTGGTGTTATCCAGTTGCTATTAATTACTTTTTTATAAAACATTTTTCTTAGTCAAACTAGGGATCTTTTTCCAGACTTTAGCCGCCGCGTAACCAAAACTTCTCTTCATAGCATTGGTTTTTGGTTTAGACAACATCAGCCATATTGTTATTACTTCTTAGGTTCAATCAAATCAAACAAAACTTTATTTAAACACGTAACGCCCAAGAGCTAAACAAGCTCGTTCATAATACGTACGTGTAATTAATTATTATACAAGCAATTTAAATCTAAAAATTATAGCTATCATGAAATAATATAAAAATACTATAAATACATATGACAATTGTTAGTAATAAGAATTACTAAAAAGATAATAATAATAATAATAATAATAATAATGTATAAATAATAATGTATAAATAAAAATGTATGAATGAGTAAGGCTTTCTTAAATTCTGCTATTTCCTGAATTTCCCTAATACTAACTGGCAAGCTATTCCATAATTTACTCGTAACATACGAGAAACTATTTTTCATCCAATTTAGATTAAAACGAAGCTGTTCCAAGTTAGTTCCTATTCCTCTCAAATTATAATTAGATTGTCTATGTGCAAACAAATCTCTAATATAACATGGGCCACTAGTGTAGCAGCATAAGGCACTGAGAGTATCGTCTGTGCTCTGACGCCCTAATTTTTGCCATGTTCAGCAAGTAGTCGTAGTTAACTGATTTACCGTGACCTATCACTGTTCTTAAAATGTAATAATTAGCATCATCTATTTTATCCCTCTGTACTTTATCTAAATGCGGTAAAATAAAAGCCTTGTATAACCCGATCATGACATCCAACGGTACGAAGCGCCTAATTCTTCTTAGCATATGATCTTTTAAGTTGTTGCGTTATGTGTTCCTTAAATGTTAACTTATTATCTAGGATTACCCTTAAGATCTTTACAGATTCACCACTTTCAATATCACACCCATTCAAAGATAGTCCATAATTGTAACTACAAGGGCCTACCGATATGGCTTGGGTCTTACTACTATTAATTGGAGCTCCAACCAGTCAAAAAGTCTAGATCGTTGTTAATTACAAACTGTAAGACAGCAGGAGAAACGTCAGAGTAATATCCCGTAGTGTCATCAGCGTAAAGTCTCAGCGAGATATTTGGAACAGAATACCATAAAGATGGTACCCAACCAAAACGGAAAGGACGCCCAAAGCATCCCTTGAAGGTAAGCGTTGATTATTATAAACTTATTGAGATTCTAAACTTGTAACACGAAACATGAATCAACGAGCATCTGCTGCAGTATATATATATATATAAAGTATAGCAAGCATTTTTCTTTTTTGTAGGTGCATGTTTGGGGAGGTATATCTGTTCGTGGTGCAACACAAGTGTGCATATTCACAGGGATCAGAGAATTTTGGAAATAAATCTCTTGCCTTTTGTATATAATATATCTTTTACAAGTACTTATTTTCCTTATAGTGTAAATGAGGTTATGATCGCTAATACCAATCTGGATAACCCCAGATTGACAAATTTTCTTTGTGTCATTACTCAAGATTAAATCAATAGTTGTCCGCGATATCTCAGTGATACGAGTAGGCTCTTGGATAAGTTGTTCAAATTGAAAATTTTCAATAAGTGACAACAGCTTCTTTGTATGAGATGCAGGTGTTGATGCAGAAACATCGCAATTAAAGTCACCTAAGATAATGATTTCTTTATCTTCAGATATGCGCAAGATTCACAAAAAATGTATCTTCATTATATGATTGTCTAGATTTAGGCGGTCTATAACACGCCAAGATAACAAAAGGTCTAGAATTAGGTTTTTTAATTTCAACACAAACTGCTTCCATGTTGTCATCAATTAATTCAGGTTTTTGTTGATAATTTAGTGAATTTCGTAAATAGACGCACACACCTCCACCAAATCGATTTCGGTCTTTACGCAATATAGAATAGCCATTTATTGCAATAATGCTATCGGCTATTGAGTCATTAAGTCGAGTTTCGTTTAAAGCTAGAATGTCTAGTGATTGATAGTAGTATAGAGAGTGGGGCTGCGAGCTCACCAATGTCAACCGTAATATAAACACCAAAACATCACCAAATTTGTGCCAAGTCACAACTCGGCAATGTTTCGGTATTTATGTTTTACGGTCGACATTGGTGAGCTCGCAGCCCCACTCTCTATACTACTATGGTGATCATTAGTCAAGCTAGACACCCCTCCCACATTTTCTACTCAATTGATGCAAACACACGCGAGGCTAACGAAACAACACCAAATCGCGATTTTCACTAAATTTTATGCTACTTTAGCCATATTTAAAAATAGAGTGTGTCGCTTCATCATTTTCACATATTTAAAAAATAGAAAGTGCCGTTTCAACATTTTCACATATTTAAAAATAGAATGTGTCGCTTCATCATTTTCGCATATTTAAAAAATAGAAAGTGTCATTTCAACATTCTCGCATTTTTGTTCAACAAACTACCACCGACACGTTCTGCTGCTCTCAATTCACGCGCGAAAAAAAAACCACTAGATTTTGATTCTAGTGGTGATGTTTATCCAAATGGATAGCGAAATGGCGCTCTTTTGATTGGTTAACAACATTGACTAACAAATAGCCAGTTGTTTCGCGAATTAGTCCGTTTGTTCACTATTTTCAGTGGTGTCTCTCACTACAATGTTTTTGTGACCATACGCGTAGGAGTCAATACCATTTTCTAAAAGGTATCGTTTATCATCAAAACAGGATAGCGATACTTTATTAATTTCATAACTACCGAGCTGATGTTTGACGCTTCTAATGGTCTTCATTGTGTGTCGCAATTGTTTCTGCTCAAGTAACACACTTTTATAATCTTCGTGTCTGATTACCTTTTTAATTATATTCTTTCTAATACCTTTAGCAGTTTTCCCACCACCTCCATCCTCTTTCAAATAACTATACATCTTACTGCGCAACCCAACGAACTCGACGATTGGCGTTCCAGCGCACTCGTCTTTCATCTTGCCAATAACTTTCTTGTTCTCTTTGAAAGCGAATGGGTTGTCTGCAGGATAGTCGCTATTGTCAAACTTTTCGCGCTCCATCATGAAGTCGGAATAAACGTCATCAGTTTTGATTGTGTACAGCAGACTGTCGGTGTCAGTGAAGTGCAATCTGCAGGTGTCGCTAGAGTACTTTTTCATGATGTAATTATAGTGGAAATCATACATCAACGTTTTGCTCAAGTCTAGTATGCACATACCCACATATGCAGGTCGATTTAATGTCAACGTTTCTTTAACTTTGTGGACAGCAACTAAGTTCTCGCTAAATATCTTGCAAGACACAAACGTCGGCTTTGAGACAAGCTTTTTAAATTTCTTCCTTGTGGTCACTAATCTTACGTCCACACGCTTCCTCAAATTTTCCATTGTTTTTCCAAACACACTGTTGTTCATTAACTTGAAGAAGTCCTTCTCGAAAGCGTTCTTAGCCGCAGTTCTTTTGACTGTATTAAAGTCGATGTACTTACCCAACCACTTAGACTGATCAAACTGTAGAACCCTATGAACCTTTTTGATTTTCAATCCAAGATCCATATACAGCTGCAGATTTCTATAGTGACACACATACTTTTCTTTGTCCATCAAATTAGTCACCAGCTTCTTCACACCACCAACACTCACATTAAACTTATTTTTAATTTTCGTGCAGTACTCCGACAACATGTCAACAGTTATTTCCATCTTCTCAGGAGGCAGTGGGTAATCGTTGTGTAGGTCATGCAAATGGTCTGGATACTCCAAGTCGACTTCAAGTAGTAAGCCCTTTTTACTATTGTTGTGATAGTCGTGTAGATTAACCTTTTTTATTTCTTTCTCAGTCAACCACTTGAAACCACCCGTAGGTAAACTTTGACTCATTGCCCATCCATACAAATTGTTGGCGTCAAGGTACATTAAATACTTCGACTCTTGTGCTTTATCGTACCCATTCATGTATTTATTATTCGCCACGCCATGTCTGTTGCATATGTAGCTCACACCACCACGCATACCTAATTCTACGAACTGGAACATGTCAATGTCAGACAATAATTCGAGTTCCACTCCAGTCATCTTTAACATGGCGTCCCAAGCCAATCCAGGCGAAGTGAAATAGTGACACGGGTCTAATTTATACTCACGATGGCATGTCTTTCTAAAGTTCTCAAAAACGTCGGCGAGCAAGAGCACATCACTTTTCAAATACAGGTCGTGGTACCCACCCATACTTTCAACGTCGAAGTAGTCCCACACGTCGCAAGCACGCTCATGCATTTCTTCCGTAATGTCTTCATCATTCAGAATGCTGTAAAAGTCCTTTTTGGAGGGTAGCTCGCATTCATCGAATTTATCAAAGGAGTCCATATAGTCATAGGGATAGACCCCCTTTCTTGTCATAAGTGCCAACCCCTCATCATGAAACACTTCTGACGTGTATTTGAAAGCATCCCTTGGTAGGTTCCTCACCAAGTTGTCTAGACCACTACTCATGAACTGAAAGCTGTCCAAGAATACCAAGTTTTTTCCAAGCATGAACGCCATGTACTTCTCCATGTTGTTTGGTATCACATTTATGTCTTGACCAAACTTACCAATCTCCTGCATAATGAAATGGCTATCGTAACCGCGTAAGTTATGAAAGATCACAGGAATTTTATCAGTCAATTTAAAGTTCACGTTACAGTCGCGATGTGCGGACCCTCTGTACTTACCTGACACGTGACAGTGGTCTCTCACTCTAACGTCAGCGCCAGTGTACTCAACACTACAAATATGACAACTTTTAGCCTCATCGAAGTCCTTCTTATCGTCATCAGTCAGTATCATTTCTTTGTTAAAGTGACTCTCAGATGTCTCTTTACAATATTCGACAATTTCTAACATCTCCCCAATGAACTTGTTGACTGCATTTTCACCGCGATACACTTTTACTGGCTTACTATACTCGTCGTCGTAGCAACAAACCAATTTATACCCATAACCACAGTCAACATGCCTCTGGTAGGCATTTGTGTAGCTACACTTGCTTGATGGTGTCGCTGTGTGCACCTTCTGTGTGATAGCCTCGAAGTCTGCGTACACCACAAATGGCACGTTTAGCTGTCTACTAAAATTCTCGTATTTCACTTTAGCGTCTTTTTGTGGCATTTTAATAGCTTGCTTCCCATTGATGACCAAACATACTTCCACATGGCGTTCAAGCACGTCCTCGCGACTAAAACACTGCAGGCAATATCTGCAAAAGTGTTTTCTAGCCTTATGCTCTGTCTGACGGTACATGAATTTGTTGAAATCGCGAATGTACACATAATGCTTGCTATCGTCATTAGTTATCAACAATAGGTCCATGTGGTCGGGGTACACCTCCTTAGAAACGTACACGGGGAATGGTTGCTTATTCTCATACCCAAAAACATTAATGCTAATATCGTTAGCCTTTTCAATCTTGTTGTAATCATTGAGTGTGACTGGGAAGTCGACTCCATCGTAATTCAACTCACTGACATGTCTAGCGTACTTCGACGTTCTATCAGAGTTTTTTCCAACAGGAAACTTATGTGCTAGGTGACACCATCTAAAGCACTTGTTGTCATCCTCATTATTTACATTTATCAAGCCCTTCATACTGTTGCACAGCTCCTTTGGTAACACAATGTAGCTACTCCCATTCAAGGGTCTATAAATAGCGATATTAACGTAGTGTGCGTCTATTTTGTCGATAGTCCATCCAGACCCCTCAGATAACCACCCAGCTATCCGCGTCAAAATCTGTTCCGATCCACGGTTGGCAACACCTTCAATATCATGCTCGTTAATGACGACGAACGTCTCGCTGTTAAAGTAGGCAGTTTTGTATGTGGTCTTATCACGCTCTAGGACTTTCTCAAAAGTGACCTTAACTGTCTCTACCACTTTCATCCCATTAGTCTCACCCAACTCACGTCTCAAAAGGACAAAAAAAACAGCGCTTCTAGTCGCGTTTACCTGGTTGATGTCTCTAGCGTCAATTAACTCAACTCCATAGGACCTTGTGAACCCTCTCAGTGCTCGATCCAATAGCTGCGTCGACGATGCGTCACTATGGTCTTCAACTGTGGGTTGTGTTTCTTGGTCTCCAAAAAAGCCATGAACGTTGGTTGCTCTATCTGTTAGTAGGTTCACAGCGGCTGCATTTGTGTAGCTAGAGCGAGTCGCACCAGTTCTAACAAGTTTCTTATGCGTCCGCCCACCAACCTCGACTTGTCTTTTTGTCAGTGAGGTTCATTGGCTTATACTTATACTACACTTTTTTTCTTAGCCCACTCGTTGCAATAACGATCGCTACTTTCACACCATCCCAACTTTGGATACACCACCCCAAACAGATTATCGTCAAACTTCTCTTTCACCTTTCCGTCTTTAAGGTCTGACACCCTTTCGAGTGTCTCGAATTGTCTTCTATGACACAACCTAATAATGTAGTATCCGTATCTACTAACGTTTCTACCCTTTATCAAATTGCGTGAGTACAACACATTGACAACTTTCAAGAAGTCCTCTTTTATCAACTCAAGGTGTTCACCCTTCACAACGTTCCGCAGTCTCCTCCCCATCCACCAAGACCGTTTGTGAACGCTTTTTGGTCGTGTGAGTCTCATGTCACTATAACTCTGAGTGTAACCCCATTCGACGTCACCACACTTTGGACATGCGTACCCACCGCACTCAGTCATGTTTTTCACAACGTCGCAATCCGAGCAGTAGTAAAACCTGGAGGTGCCTCCACACTCAATTTGCGCCTCATTCGCGATCTCATCAATTGTCAAACCATAACTCATCTGCCTCATAAGTTTGTCCATCACTTATACTACTCCAACATTTTTTTTATCGAGTGAGCACCCATGCCGCTATTCCACTACCCAAACCTAACGCGCCAACAAACAACAATTGGTATTCCTCCATTTCCGCACTCGGTTGGTAGTAATCCACAATCTTCGGGCTCTCAGTGAACACTCGACCGCTGTAGTGAATGGTCATTACGCTTCTAAGTTCTTCCAACGCGTGGTTTGTGTCATTGATGTCAGCATTAGCATCTGAGAGCTGTTGTCGCAAGCGCTGAATCTGATCTTTTTTAGCGACTTCATTTTCATACCACACTTCTTTCGCACTGGCTAACTGTTCCAACGCATGGTTGTGTCTCTTCATCTCAGCTTCATAGCCTGTGTGATTAAATTTCGAAAACATAAAGCCAGCGCCTGCAAAAGCCACTGCATTAAAAATCCCTCCAGCCACAACACTCACCATTAACTTACATTGATTTGAATGGATCTGTCGGTATCCACTTTTTCGATTGCACCCATTTTACTAACAGCATTCCTGCGCCAACAGCTGCAGCAAGTTTCACTGTGCCTTTCACAGTCTCTGGTGTTCCCAATGGTTCTCCCAAAGCCCTTTTAGAAATCATACTCACTACCACAGCGCCGGTCGTGACAAGTAGCGCGTCGTACAATTCGTTCATGAGTTCTTTTCGATCAATCGCAGCCATATACATTGTCGTGTGTTTTGTTCAAGAATCAAATGTGTCGAGTGTTGGACGACGAGTTCTATGACTTTCTGACGCGGGTGCTACTGTAGTACTCACAGGTTCTAATCGTGTCTCTTTTTCACTGCTAATTGTGTACCATAGCGAAGCAGCGGTAATGATAACACCAAGTGTTCCGACAATGTAACCATAGCTCCACTCACTACCCCGTTCTTCGTTGACTATCATTTCACGCATTTTCTTTTCTTTCGCAGCTTTCGATATCTCAGCCAACTTTTTACCAGCAGCGACGCGCTTTGGGTCCTTCACCCTAACACTTTTCACATCAGCTGTGATCTTCGCTTCAACAGCTGTCTGTGAGTCTTCAGCCATCTAATACACTATCACGTGTTATCTTACTCACAGTTGGCCTCACAGGTATCTCACAGTTCCAGACCAAACGCACTAAAAAAATTAGAGCTTCAGCGGTTATTTAACAACGAACGACGGTTTCCACCACCACAATAAAAAATATTTCTCTGAGGGTATAGTAACCATGACAGAGAAAGTTGGTAAACTAGAAATCGTGATTGGTCCCATGTTTGCTGGAAAAACGACAGAGACTCTCCGCAGGTTAGTCGCGTTAAGTAAATCAGGGCTCAAAGTCCTTTACATGAACAATGCAGGCGACACTAGACGAACTGACCACACGTTCTCCACACATCGTCAGACCATTGTTGTCGGATCAGACAGTTTACCTGCAGAGTTAATCACCAACCTCCCGAGCTCTTCCAAACTAGCTGATCATGACGTCATCGGCATTGATGAAGGCCATTGGTACTCTGATCTACTTCCAGTTATTCGTGACTACATCAAAGCTGGCATTCACGTCATTATTTGTGGTCTCGTAACAACGGAGCACTTAAAAAGACTTGGTGAGCTTGACACACTGTTCCCAATGGCAGACGACATCACATTTCTAAAAGCGTGTTGCGCCGTTTGCCGTGACACTCGCGGAACAACTGTTGAGGCACCATTCAATTGGAGATATAATCCAGGACCATCATTTGTTGGTGGTGCTGAGCAATACAAAGCAGTGTGCAGGCGTCATCATCCTTCCACATAAAATTAAGGTGTTCTCAATACACCCCACTTTTTTAAACTTAGACATTGGACACATGAAGCGCCCAATGCCATAGAGACAACATTTTTTCACACACATAGACATTAGAAGCATTGAAGCCAGTAATGTCAAATGTCACACACATAAAATTAGACGTGGGGGTGCCTACTGTGCGTTTTCTGCGTCACACAGTTTACCACGGTGCATCCAATGGTTATGGTTGCTCAACGTCACGTCGTTTTTAAATTTACGATTACACCAGGGACACTGAACCCTAATGTCAGAGAAGTATTTTGTTATTATGTTAATAGCGGAGTCATATGACTCACACAACAACGTTAGATACCCAGCCAGTTTGAACCCAGCCATCAGTTTCTTTTGGTCTTCAGACGTCCTACCTGTACCGCCTGGGTTCTTGAACTCAATCACGAGTCCATTATACCTTTTGTGTGTGTCGACAATAATCAAATCAGGTGTTCCGCGTTGATAGCCTTTTTTCCATGAATTTATTCTTTTCGCGGAGGTGTCTTGATTCTCGCCACAAGCGGCTATCAAAATGGCTTCTGGGTAGTATTTCCTGATGTAGTCGACAACTTTCGTGTGCAGGTCAAACTCAGTGATCATCTTAAATTGGTTCTTCTTGAGAAGTGTGAAGGTTCCAGTCTTTCTGATGCTTGGTAAAACGCATGTGTACACCCATTTTCTAAACTGTTTCGCACGCTCCATTTTACTTGAGAATATCAGTGAATATACCCCGGGTTCGTTGATAAATACGGTCTGTGGGTTAGACTTCAAAGGGGTCGTCAAATCACCGCCCCTCATTTTACAATCGGATTCAACGTGAGCACTCACTGCATCCTTTGGTCGAGCATAACCTAGAGCACTCGCGACGTCTCTCGCTTTGAACCATATTTCACCTTCGCTACTCATAACCGTCGTGATGCTAAAACCATCAAAATCAAATAATTGCACTGAGTTGGTTGTCATTACTATAGTTCCACAAAAATATTTTTTATGGATTGGCGCGTCAACCCACTTGGCCTTTGTTGGAGTCTTTATAGATCTGATTTGTCGCGTACCAACGCATCCGATGTGTTTTAACACTCGATTTGTTCTTCGGTTTAAAGAAGTCTCTCACACTACGAACCAGCTTTCTAAACCAACCCATTATAACATAGGATGTATCGTCAGTACGTGCTTCTATGGCACTGATGGTGTTATTATGTCGTCTGGTTCTTCCGGTGGTAATAAAATGGGTTTACCATAAGTTTTTCTCGACCTCATACCAATTTCAGCATGGAGCTCGAGAGTCACGTCACCGCGGCCAAATGATCCACCAGCTTTGAACATGTGGTCAGTCGTTTTATTTATCTTATATATTTCATGAGGCCTCGAAATACATGCTCCCATTTACTTTACATTATATTCCTTCATCATTTCTCCACCCATGATTATGATGTCTCGGTTTGTCATGTAACCACTCACGATTTTCACACCGTAGAATTCTATCAACGATGGGTACGCATAAGGTGCGAGTGGTATTCTTGGTCGGTGTATTCCAAAAATTGTTCCATAAGGCGCGCCTATCTTTTTCATATTCCCTATGAAGTCTGAATCAGTCGACTTGACGTTGTTGACTCTGACGTGTGAATTGCTCATTTGCCAGTGTATTGATATCATGTGCATTTTTGTGAGGTCAACGCCACTTGGAATAGTACATATGCTCTCCATTGCTGGGATGCTACCACCATACGCGAGTCCATTAGTCATACCAGTCTTGTACCCTATGAACTTGTCCCACTGACCGTCGTCGTTTGATATAATTGTCTCCCAATTTGACCCTGTGGCTCTCATAGGTAACCGCACCACAACAAAAATGGAGAGATCACACCATTGCATACTGGGGCAATTAAAATGAAGGCCTGACTCAAGTGGGATTGGTGCTAACTCGGGGGATAGAAAACTGTGACCTTGACTGTCGACACCAACGACGGGACCATAGGTTGAGTTGTTTTGCACTAACATATACTTGTCGCGTCACCGATAGCTTTCACTTTGGAGGTGTTACTATGGAGGTCCACGTTTTTCACAGCGTGTGTGTTGGTGTTGAAGTCAAACACGACGTTGTGGTGTCGCACTTTGAAGTAAAGCGGTAAATACAATTGCTCTAAGACTTTTTTATTGATGACGTCTAGGTCGTCGACTGGGTCTGCTACGTTTTTTATCGCTGAGCCTTGCATGTCTATTATTCCAGACATCCTTCCACCGGTCACACTTAATTTGGGATCTTCGTCTAGATGCCTTTTCGTTCTCTTTAGTATTTTATCGTGAGGGTCGTCAGACTCATACCCATAGTTTAGACTCATTACTACTTCAAGGTGTATTTGGTTAGTAGATAGCCAGAGACTGCTGAGAACCCTAACACTATCGCTAGCGTTGTCGTGTCTGACTTACTTGTGGTGGTAGTGTGCGCCTTCTGATTGGTGGTGACCACTGTTTTCTTCACGGGTGATGCTACCAAGTTAGTCACCACATTTTCTTGGTGGACTTTTTTAGCCACAGTCGTTGGTGTTGTTGCATTCAAGCGAGTGTTCACTCCAAATTTCATGGACTCTGTGGCGATCTTTAATAAGTTGTTGTACCCAGCGATTTTATTCTTGAGTATCACCACATTACTTGGCATTAACCATGTACTTGGTGACACTGCAAGATTTTGAACAACGTTGGTGTCTCTAATCGATTTGTTCATGTTGAGAATCCATGTCGACACGTCGTAGTTGATAACACTGTCAGAAAACAACTTGCGGAATTCTTGTTGGGTTTCTAGACTCCCTGCAGAACCACCAACGACAGACACACGTGTTCTCGCTTGCGCACCGAGTGTGGAGTACACAAAGGCTTCTATGCTCTGATTTAGATATTGCAGTCCAATGTTGGTAAAGCCGTCTGACAATCGCGCGACGTATCGTTTATAATCGTTCTGAACGTCGTTGAGTGTGAACACTCTGGATTCGCCTAAAGTGCCATCGCTCAGGACTTTACTCTGGTAGTAATGTTTTCTGGGAATCTTAGAAATCTTGCCATACAATTCGGAAGCGTTGAATTCTCTACTTATCGATTTCATGGTCTCACCACCTTCCATTCTTCTGAGAAGTCTCCTAATGGTGAAGTACACATGAAATCTCATCACACTTGTGACCACGGGGTGAGCTTCTTGTGACACTGATAAATGTTGCAGCGAGACTCCACAACAGAAACTCGCACAATACGTCGCAAACACAACACGGTAGTAAGATTCGCTGTCGTCCCACTTCGACACGGTCTTCGACGTGGCGATTTGTAGGGTTGGTAGCTTTGACATGAAGTAGTTATTTTGGTTAACAAAGACCTTAAAGTTATTCACTGGATAATTCAACACGTTTTCTGTTGGATAACCATCCCAAAGCCCCCAGTGGTTCTTGTGACCTTTTGGTAGTGGCTGGATAGCTCCACCGCCTTGCCATATTATTGGGAACTTGCTATTGTGAAGCCACCTCCACATTTTTTTATCGTTTTTGAAAGTTGTGCTGGTTATGTCTGTGCTAAGGATGTCGTTGTTTCTGAAATATATGTCGACACTCATGATTTTACCATCTTGTGAGATATTTGGATATCTTTAATAAGTTGTTGTACCCAGCGATTTTATTCTTGAGTATCACCACATTACTTGGCATTAACCATGTACTTGGTGACACTGCAAGATTTTGAACAACGTTGGTGTCTCTAATCGATTTGTTCATGTTGAGAATCCATGTCGACACGTCGTAGTTGATAACACTGTCAGAAAACAACTTGCGGAATTCTTGTTGGGTTTCTAGACTCCCTGCAGAACCACCAACGACAGACACACGTGTTCTCGCTTGCGCACCGAGTGTGGAGTACACAAAGGCTTCTATGCTCTGATTTAGATATTGCAGTCCAATGTTGGTAAAGCCGTCTGACAATCGCGCGACGTATCGTTTATAATCGTTCTGAACGTCGTTGAGTGTGAACACTCTGGATTCGCCTAAAGTGCCATCGCTCAGGACTTTACTCTGGTAGTAATGTTTTCTGGGAATCTTAGAAATCTTGCCATACAATTCGGAAGCGTTGAATTCTCTACTTATCGATTTCATGGTCTCACCACCTTCCATTCTTCTGAGAAGTCTCCTAATGGTGAAGTACACATGAAATCTCATCACACTTGTGACCACGGGGTGAGCTTCTTGTGACACTGATAAATGTTGCAGCGAGACTCCACAACAGAAACTCGCACAATACGTCGCAAACACAACACGGTAGTAAGATTCGCTGTCGTCCCACTTCGACACGGTCTTCGACGTGGCGATTTGTAGGGTTGGTAGCTTTGACATGAAGTAGTTATTTTGGTTAACAAAGACCTTAAAGTTATTCACTGGATAATTCAACACGTTTTCTGTTGGATAACCATCCCAAAGCCCCCAGTGGTTCTTGTGACCTTTTGGTAGTGGCTGGATAGCTCCACCGCCTTGCCATATTATTGGGAACTTGCTATTGTGAAGCCACCTCCACATTTTTTTATCGTTTTTGAAAGTTGTGCTGGTTATGTCTGTGCTAAGGATGTCGTTGTTTCTGAAATATATGTCGACACTCATGATTTTACCATCTTGTGAGATATTTGGATAGAACTCGAATTTGCTTAAAGTGGCGTGAGGGTACTTTTTGATGAGGTCTGCCTTTGCGTCGTGTGTAGCCTTCGATGTGTTCGCCATCGCACGTTTGTAGTACTTTCCATAGTAGTCATGAAGGGCTTTCTGCATATAATATACTGTATGTTATACATAATGCGAAAGTTGACGGTACTCATTGAAGGTGCAGAAAAAGTTGTGTCCTTTGACACCGCGATGATGGTCATACATGATAACCCGTACATCATGGTCAAGACAGCCACTGTGTTTTGGGACTACCATAACACGACAAATGACGACAGCATTCAGGTCTTCACGCTGGACGACTCTAGGGCTGGCTCTTTTAAAAAAATTAAAGTGGGTGAAGGGTACTTTAGCTTCGACGCATTGGTCAAAGTCTTGAAACATGAGTCTAACGAGCGTAAGGTGAGTCTCGAGATAGAGAAACTGGTGCCCACGGGTAAATGTAGGGTCAAGGTTAGTAGTTCAGCTGTGTTAGACACCCTTGGGCCTCTACTTGGTTTCGCGAAGGGTGAGGTGATTCAGAATGACTTACAGTGGCACACTAGCCCAAACGAGGTCGACATGTATAGAGGTCTGAAGTACATAGAAGTTTCGTGTGACGTTGTTGAGACGGAGAGCAATGTGGGTATTGATGGGAAGCGTAGCGATGTGATCACAACGTTGCCAATACCCGCCGAACAGTCTTTGAAGGGGTCAGTACAACGCCACGTAGACATTGAATCTAAGGTGGGTATTAAAAAAGGTGTTTACTCAAGTATGACGTTTCGCGTCAAACCAAATAACGACGATCTTAAAATTGGCGCGGTGCTATTGGAACTGTATGTAGTGTGAATTATATGGAGATTGGTGTGGAAACAGAACAAGGGTTGCGAGACATTTACTACAATCCTAAGACGGGGTACAGTGGTGCAGAGAGGCTGTATCAAAGTGCGTTAGGGGACGGATTGAAAGTAACTAGAAAAACAGTGAAAGAATGGTTGACAGCGCAGGACACTTACACTAGGTACAAACCCATTGTGAGAAGACATAAGTTCCGTGCAACTTTTGTTGGGTTTCTTGGTGAAGAGCTCCAAATGGACTTAGTGGACATGAGTAAGTACTCAAAACAGAATGGAGGGTATTATTGGATACTAACAGGCATTGAAATATTGAGTAGATACGCTTTTGGAATTGCAGTTTATAGAAAAGACACTAAGAACATGACTGAGGCTGTTGGAGAGCTATTGAATGACTTTAAAGATCGGTTTGGAACCACACCTAAGTTAGCACAATTTGATGATGGACTCGAGTTCTACAACGTTGGTGTGAAAAGTTTGCTGAAAGAACATGGTGTTGAATATTTCAGCACTAAGAGTGATAAAAAGGCTGCTGTTGTTGAGCGTTTTAATAGAAGTCTCAAGAGCATTATGTGGAAGTACTTTTATACTCATGGAACGTATAGATGGATTGACGTTCTTGACCAGTTTGTGAGCAATTACAATAGCAATGTGAATCGAAGTATTATGATGAAGCCAAAGGATGTCAATAAATCAAACGAAGGTGAAGTTTGGACCACTTTGTTTGGCCATCAATTTGCAGACAACCCATTGCCAAAGTTCAAGGTTGGTCCATCAGTGAGAATTAGTAAATACAAGAGTGTGTTCACAAAGGGCTACGAAGCCAACTTCACTGAAGAGCTGTTTAAAGTGGTGAAAGTTATTCGCGGTGATCCGAATGTGTACGAAATTGAGGACATAAGTGGTGAACAGATTATTGGTAAATTTTATGAACAGGAATTATCGCTGGTCAATAAGAAACATGGTGACGATGTGTACAGAGTTGAAAAGGTGTTGAAAAGAAAGAAAGTCAGAGGGAAGAAGATGGCGCTGGTCAAATGGTTGGGTTATGAAAGCAAACATAATTCGTGGATACCAGAAAGCGATATTCGAAATGTGAGCTAATGTAATATGGACGAAGCTTATGATAACTATGAGGAGGAGGGCTTTAAAAAACTCGTGGGACACACTAGGTATGAACTAACTAGCGAGATAAGGGGCTACGATGAATGGCAATTAAACCACGCGCTTGCGAGAGCTAGAGGATTTAGAGATCGTGCAAACTTACTCAACGATGGTGTCATACGAAGCCCCACGTACGTTAAGTTTGAGAGAGTGAGTGAGATAGTGGATGAATTGTTGAATGAGAGGGAGAGAAGAGCTCAAATTAAAAAAAAGTCTCTCGATGGCGCACGCAATAGGGAGCTTATCTTGTTAGGCATAAAAAAGTCTAGCGACCAGCAGAAAATCGACAACGTAAGAGATCGCGAAGACGTTGCGAGGGGCATGCCATTGTTAGACACCACACACACGGAGCGTGAGTCGTTATCTGGACTAACACCAAACGAGAACCGTGATTTGAACGACACGCTCAATCCAAGTGCGTTGCCTGAATCAAGAACAGGCGACACTGGTGCGCTGCAAATAGAAGCGGACCATTTTCAAGAGACGATAGACGAAACGAATGAAAGAATAGCAGAGCTTGCAGTAAAAGACCTCACGACTGCGGAGGACGAAGAGTTCGTCAATCTAGCTGAAAGAGTGATTGGACTTAGAGAGGCTAGAGACACGTTCACTGAACAGCGAGAAATAGAAGAAGTTAGAGAACAACAAGAAGTCGACATTGACAGGTTGCAGAAGTTCAAGAAATGGGCTAGAGAAAACATGGTTGGGTTGAGTGCTTTAGCGATTTCAGTGGCTGCGATTATAACAACTATTATTATCGCTGGGAGGACTAACGTTATGAAAGGCGCTATGGCCACAAGGTCATTCGCGCAAGCTGTCAAGAATGCGATAATGAAGATGGGTTCATGGGCTGTTGGACTGGCGAACTTAGTTTACGACGCGCTGGTGACAGGCGCAAAGGGCCTCGCCTGGTTAGCTCAAAATCTGTGGGTGTTTGCGGTGACATTCGCGTGGCTCGCGTATAATTATTTAAACTAAAAGCAAGCGTGGTTCATGGATACCAGAAAGTGATATTCAAAATGTGAGCTAATGTAATATGGCTGAAGGTGGGGAAGGTTTTGACGAGATTGAGATGGAGAACTTTAGTGAGTATGACGACGTCACTGATGAGCAATTAGAAGAGGAGCTCACCGAGACTGATAAGTGGCTCAGCGGGGTGACCATTGAGTACGGTGTGAATGAAATGCCGAAAGACGTTCGTGTTAGTTACGATAACAAGCTCGACACTGTGAATAAGATAAGAAGTGTGCTAGCTAGAAGGCGAGGTGGGCAAAAAGAGACGTCATTTACCGACACTGACGATGGTAAAACGGTGACAATAAGAGGAACTAACACAGAAGTCCCAGCGGTAGAGTTTGTCGAACAGGAGTCGTACGGTGACGTTGGTGATACAAGCTTCAATCTATCTTTTGAAGTGAAGTCGGACGATCTTTATAGAAGATTGGATGAGATAAGTGTGTTCAACAAAGAGTTAGAAAAAAATCAAGTAAAAAACGAAGTAGAAAGAATCAAGCTAATAGATAAGAAAATGCGTAAGTTGTATAAAAAAAAAAGACTCGGTCGTGACGACGCGTCAAGGAAAATAGCCAACAGATCATATGTGACGGACTCAGGGTCTATTCTTTTCAAACCGATAAACAAAGATGGTAAATATGGGAGACCCAAACTAATTCTAAAACCTGGGAAAAATGGTTTGATCTACAGTAAAGGTGCGAGTAGTAAAAACGCGATCGAGCAGTTCAAACAGTTAGTTGGTCAAATCCCTAAGAGTACAGAAACAACAGCTGTCACAACAGAAGCGACCCCAGATGACTTCCCAGTAATCGAAACAAAAGTGAACTATGATGACATACCTGGGCTAACACCAAACGAGAACCGTGATCTGAGTGGTGTGGTTAATCCAAGCGATAGTGTGGTGCCTGAGTCAAGAATAGGTGACGATGGTGCGCTGCAAGTGCAAGCGGACCACTTTCAAGAGGCAATAAATACAACATCAGATGAAGTAGACGATGAAGACGACGAAAGCATTAAATTTGTGTTGAGAGAGCGTGTTGTAGGGCTTGAAGAAGCGCGAGATAGAACTATTGAGCAACGTAAAGTAGAGGAAGTTAGAGAGCAGCAAGAGATCGACATTGACAGGTTTCAGAGATTCAAGGAATGGGCTAAAGAGAATGTGGTTGGGTTGAGCGCTGTAGCAATTTCAGTGGCTGGAATTATAACAACAATTATTATCGCTGGGAGGTCTGCTGTTATGAAAGGCGCTATGGCCACGAGGTCATTCGCACAGGCTGTTAAGAATGCGATAATGAAGATGGGTCCATGGGCTGTTGGATTGGCTAATTTAGTTTATAATGCATTGACGTTGGGTGCGAAGGGTCTCGCATGGTTGGCTCAAAATCTGTGGGTACTCGCGGTGGTGCTTGCGTGGTTTGCTTATGATTATTACAAGCTAAAACGGTAGTCTCATCTTCGAGGGTCTCAGCTTCGAAGAAAACAAAACATATGTAAAGTATATGAACGTCACATCGGCAGAGTTGAGCCCTGGTTTTAGACGAGCGACTATGGGTGTCATAAAAGGGGTGAGAACGCAGCATGTGATCACGTTGAACCCTAATAAGGTCAGTCCTGGTGAGGAACTTTACATTGATATACCGAAGCTCAAGGTTAGCAGCTGTTTGGTGCCTGGATCGTTGGGTTTAGTGTTCGACTTTAAGAATGCGAACGCCAAAAGTTGGTTATTGAACAATGTGAGCAAGTTGTTGGTTGAGAAACTTGTCGCGAGACTAGCTGGAGAAACTGTGTATGACAACAGTGGGGAAAATTACACTGGTGTTTATCGTGACCTTTGGGAAAGTGTTACTGCGCGAGACCAAATGGTTGACTATGGTATTGGTGGTGAGAACTTGAGAAAGCTAATTTCTAAGGATGACAGTGGTGCGACAAGTGGGAACGTTGCTAAAGTTAGTGACGCATTGATGTTTAGTGTGATTGGAACGAAACAGCGGATTAAGCTTGGTAAGATTATGAATGACCACGGGTTGTACGCTCCTTTTAGCATGAACAACAACTTGCAGTATGTGATCACACTTCCGAAGGCCACAGACATCATGATAGCTCAATCCGGTAGTAGTGTGGGTGGGTACACTCTGGAGAACCTCGAGCTTGAGTATGAGACGATCGATAACCAGGAGCTCTCTGATGAAATAACGTCGGGCTATGCAAGTGGTCGCAGTTTGTCATACGAACACGTCACGTTGATGAAAACCACTGAATGGGACAAAGGTACGACCATTGTGAATGAGAATGTTAATCTACCAAGAAAAAGCATGAAGGCAATTGTGTTGCTATTCACGAATAAGGTGCGAGCAGACAGTGAGGAGTTTCTTTATCCGAATATCGAGAGTGTTAGAGTCACAATTGAAGGTGTGCCAAATAGTGTGTACTCACAAGGCATCCCAAAGTCGAAGTTCTACGCAGAAGCGAAACGATTGTTTGGGTTGGGTGAAGAACACGCTCAGTTCATGACCATACAGAAGTTCTATAAAGATGGTTTTGCGTTAGTCATTGACTTGAGGAGCGTCCAAGATAATTACAACGTCGCCACTGGTAAGAAAATTGTGAACACACAATCTGGCGTGCTTCTTGAAATCACTAAAAAAGCGACGACTACAAATGTCATGTGTAGGGTGTTTGTGATAAGCGATGGGTTGGTCAACTTTATGAATAATGGGTTGCAATCAATCCAGTATTAAATCAAACGCAATTTAATGGAAACTCCGTTTAATGCGCTAATTGTTGGTATGACAGCTTGTGGTAAGACACATTATTTGCTTAACACACTGGAGTCTGAGTATCGTGGCAAATTTGACTACATTGTGTTGATTTGCCCTACTTTCGAGTGGAACAAAGCGTATCAAGATTGGAAATATGTGCGCGACCCTGACGTGTTAGCGATAGACTGTGCACAAGACAGTGTCGACGCTGTTCTCAAGTGTGTGACAAATGTTTTTAAAGGCACTAACACTCTGATTGTGTTGGACGACTGTGCAAGTGGGCAGGACGTTAAGAATAGGACTAGCCAATTGGTCAACTTGGCTTTTAGTGCACGACATTTTATGTTAAGCATTATTGTCATCACACAACAACTGACGTCGATCGCAAAACCGTATAGAGAAAACATTAGTAAGCTCGTTTGTTTTTACTGTCCGAGCAGAAGTGATATGAAGGTTGTCATTGACGATTACCTTGGAGACATTAGCAAAGAGGAAGCGTCGGCGATTGTGACCACATTAAAAAATAATAAGTACGCTAGACTTGAAATCTCACTGCGCTATCCATACAGTCACGAAGTTGTTATTCCGCAATAAAATATGGGTATAAGTAATAGCGCGATGGTAAAACGCAAAAGCGAAGAAAACCCCACGATTGAGGAACTAGTTGAGGACATTGACGACACTTCGACTGTGGAAGACAATATTGACGTTAGGAGACCCGAACTTATTAGACTGTCTGGTGATGGTGTGGTAAGCCAATCTGAAGCGTACATTAAAAAAGCGTCTGCAAAGATTATCGATAAGATATGGCGCCAATACGAGTTGAAGAGAATGGAAATCGCAAACGCTTTTCTCACTGACTTGCTAATCAGCAAATTCGCTAACTTACTAGATGGGTTGAACGCTATTGAGAACCCCGACGAACTAAACGATGAGTTGCAAAAAGACCCGTTACTAAAGAAAGACGTCGAGAGCATTGTTGCGATTGTGACACCGTACGTACCTTTCTTAGGCTTGTTGTCGGGAGGGATCACAACGTCGAAATATGTGTACGATCACCATTTTAGAAGTGAGGTGGTAAACACTGAAAACAGTGAACAAACGGACTAGTTCGCAAAACAACCGGCTATTTGTTAACCAATCAAAAGAGCGCCATTTCGCTATCCATTTGGATAAACATCACCACTAGAATCAAAATCTAGTGGTTTTTTTTTCGCGCGTGAATTGAGAGCAGCAGAACGTGTCGGTGGTAGTTTGTTGAACAAAAATGCGAGAATGTTGAAATGACACTTTCTATTTTTTAAATATGCGAAAATGATGAAGCGACACATTCTATTTTTAAATATGTGAAAATGTTGAAACGGCACTTTCTATTTTTTAAATATGTGAAAATGATGAAGCGACACACTCTATTTTTAAATATGGCTAAAGTAGCATAAAATTTAGTGAAAATCGCGATTTGGTGTTGTTTCGTTAGCCTCGCGTGTGTTTGCATCAATTGAGTAGAAAATGTGGGAGGGGTGTCTAGCTTGACTAATGATCACCATAGTAGTATAGAGAGTGGGGCTGCGAGCTCACCAATGTCGACCGTAAAACATAAATACCGAAACATTGCCGAGTTGTGACTTGGCACAAATTTGGTGATGTTTTGGTGTTTATATTACGGTTGACAGCCCCACTCTCTATACTACTATTGATCAATCATAATACTACGCAACTGATCGATATGTTTTATAACACTAGCTATATTAAGAGAGGCTATTTTAAAACCTCTAATTTTACTAATACTACTAATAGTATCATTGAACGAAGTATTATTAATATCAGTTTCATAATTGATAAGAGTAAATGGATTACTTACTGCCTCTTCTCCTATAAATTGTCAATGCTTATTTCTAAAGAACTTGATAATGTTCGAAGCAAAAACAGATGTCCCTTTCGTGTTCAAGTGTAGCTTATCTCCACTCAAGCAGGAAATGTCAATGTTATTATGGCAAATATAGCCAAGGTTATGTGAGCTGCAAAGAGACTTGAGGTGGAGAGGGGGAGAGGGGGAGAGGGGGAGAGGGGGAGAGGGGGAGAGGGGGAGAGGGGGAGAGGGGGAGAGGGGGAGAGGGGGAGAGGAGGAGAGGGGGAGAGGGGGAGAGGGGGAGAGGGGGAGAGGGGGAGAGGGGAGAGGGGGAGAGGGGGAGAGGGGGAGAGGGGGAGAGGGGGAGAGGGGGAGAGGGGGAGAGGGGGAGAGGGGGAGAGGAGGAGAGGGGGAGAGGGGGAGAGGGGGAGAGGGGAGAGGGGGAGAGGGGGAGAGGGAGAAAGCGGGAGAGGGGGAGAGGGAGAAAGCGGGGAGGGAGGGAGAAAGCGGGGAGGGAAGGAGGGAGAAAGCGGGGAGGGAGGGAGAAAGCGGGGAGGGAGGGAGAGAAAGCGGGGAGGGAGGGAGAAAGCGGGGAGGGAGGGAGAAAGCGGGGAAGGAGGGAGAAAGCGGGGAGGGAGGGAGAAAGCGGGGAGGGAGGGAGAAAGCGGGGAGGGAGGGAGAAAGCGGGGAGGGAGGGAGAAAGCGGGGAGGGAGGGAGAAAGCGGGGAGGGAGGGAGAAAGCGGGGAGGGAGGGAGAAAGCGGGGAGGGAGGGAGAAAGCGGGGAGGGAGGGAGAAAGCGAGGAGGGAGGGAGAAAGCGGAGAGGGAGGGAGAAAGCGGGGAGGGAGGGAGAAAGCGGGGAGGGAGGGAGAAAGCGGGGAGGGAGGGAGAAAGCGGGGAGGGAGGGAGAAAGCGGGGAGGGAGGGAGAAAGCGGGGAGGGAGGGAGAAAGCGGGGAGGGAGGGAGAAAGCGGGGAGGGAGGGAGAAAGCGGGGAGGGAGGGAGGGAGAGAGGGAGGGAGGGAGTGAGAGAATTTATTTGTATTCGGTATCCTATCAATTTACAAAATTGCTTTCCATAAGAGCCGAATAATATTTACAAAAATATACAATTACCAATTTATTTTTACAAATTTATTTTGGAGCGGCCAAACCCCGCTTGAAAGATGAGAAAGTCGGTGAAAGATTTTTTTGTTTTTTTTAATGTTTTTGCCCATATATTATAAATTATAAAATATTAACATTATTATTTGTAATTGATGATATGGCTAGGGTCCTACCAGAAACCTAGACAGGCTTTTATTTAAGAACCCTAGTTAAAATGTTGAATGTATTGTTTTCTATTTACAGTCAAACAAATTTAAATAAGTTTTATAGGTATTTACAGTTAAAGGAAAGAAAGTTTCAGTTGTACTGGCAAAATATTCCATAATTTAGCTCCAGAGAACTTGAGGCTTCTTTCATGTAATCGGTGTTATGTTTGGGGAGAGATAGGTCAACACTACTGCCTCTCAGGCAATACCTGCTGGTGTCAGTACCATAAGAAAAATATCTTTTGAGATAAGCAGGAGCAATGCCATTTAAAATGTTGTACATCATAATAGATTTGTGATTTTGTCGCATCAAATCAATGGTCGACCATCGTAGTTGGTTTCTTATGTCACTGGATCTGACTTCATACCCTGTTTGTGTAATAACTCGAGCAGCACGATTATTTAGTTTTTGCAGTCATGTATTTGGTATACCGCTCCAATAGTGTCCATACGACATCGCACTAGTAAGGGCTGGATCAAAGAGTTATAGATAGTTTTAACTGTTTTGAGATCAACAAAGGGTCTCACTTGTCTTAACCACCTATTTCTGAAGAAACTTTGCGTGAAAGAACATCGACATGATCTGTCCAAGACAGTCTCTCGTCTATTGTAATTCCTAACGATTTACTTTTATATATGAACCCGCTGGATGGGATTATTTCCTTATTGAACAACCACTGCATCACTTATTTTATTTAGCATGTCGTCAAATCCAATGAACATATGTTCTGTTTTAGTTATATTATATTTCTTTTGCCAACAGCCATTCACTGATATAACTCAGGTCACTGTTATGAGTGTTAACAAGGTTAATTACCTGAGTAAGTGCGAATTACCTGAAGTAGTGATATAAGTATCATCGGCAAACATTCTCGACTTAGAGTATTTTAGGCAGTTTGGTAGATCATTAATATACATAAGAAATAGAAGTGGACCAAGAATTGAACCCTGAGGTACACCACGTTTTATTATTTTTGGCGAAGAGAGAGAGAGAGAACAACCGGTGCATGCGTCACACTATAGAGCATTGCTGATACATTATTCATGTAGTGAGACTAGCCATAGTGAGACTCGATGGCTCTGTCGTGATAGTGGACGCTTAATTCCCACTACAAGAGTTCGGATTGTGCATTCATTTCGAAATTTTGATCGGGCGTGTGAAGCATTCGTTAATTCTTATGTCATATGTTGTGAGGTTTTTCCGCGCTCTACGATTTCCTCACACAGGGAAAGATCACAGGGTGGGTTAGGACATGAATGCAATAAATTTTAAACAAAATAGTTAGTGTTATTAAATAAAATTGACGTAAATACTAATTGCCCATTGAATAAGCGGACGGGGAGTGTGTTTATATATACGCGTCTATGTATGTTTTCTAATCATTTGGAAAAAATTAATTCACGGCGAATTCCACATGAATAAAGAATGATTTTGCAGACACCTGTATGGGTGGTTTCACCCCGGTTGCCTCCCCCTTTCTGGCGCTTCCACACTGTTAATGATCACATCCGTTTGATAAATAAGTCTAAAAATAGTTGTGGTTACACTGTGGTAGCAAGAGTCTAGGATTCGGCTCCGTTTTTTATTTTTATTTTTTTGTCGATGTTGCGAAGTAGCAATTATTGTATCATCCCGTCAGGGCGTTATAAATATGCTAGTTTTCACGCGTGCTTTCTTTCTTCGTTTACCTGATCATTTGCCCAAGCTGTTCGAAGTCAAGTGTTCTTTCTTGTACAAGTTATACTACATTCACAGACATAGTAATGTTGCTGGCAAGTCTCATGGTTTTATATACGCTCCATGCAATTGCTGGTAAGTATCGTGGTTTTATATACGCTCCATGCAATGCTTGCAATTGCACACGCCGATCGCGGTAGACCTATACTAAAAGATGACGAGCTATTTCGAAATTCAGGAAAACATGCCGTGTTGATATTACCTGAAGACTTGTATGTTATGTACTTGGACTTGGTAATTCCAAATCTGTTTTCAGAAATGAAATCGAGTAATGTGTTTCATCACATACTGTACACGACCTGGTACTGATTTCCGTTGTGTTTGCTCATGGATTATTAATGATTTGAGATGATAAATATGCCAAATTGCACACGCCAGCGATCGCGGCCGTAACTGCATTACTGCAAAAAACCAGTGAACAAAACAAATTCTCGTCAATCATGATCAGATTTTCAGAAGTTTTCTACAATTTAAATACCCAAACAGCAGTTAAATTGTAGTTAAGAGACAACTGGGCCCAGTTTAGCTGAACAATTTTAACCGGAAACTTCTGACAACCTACAAATTTGGCGAATATATATGCAGTATGCCACGGCACGCTGCCAGCGCAATAGTAGCCCGAGTTAACGCCTAGCGGGCGTCTTGTTTATTTATAAATCGATTTTCGTAAACATAAAACTGTTGTCGCTAAAAAGCTGTTTTGATTCCTTGGATTGTTGTCTGTCGAACTGTCGTTGTGCCAATATTGGTTTCTCCGAAAGGCGGAAACGAGACACGGATGATTGTTTTTCTAAATCGTCATATTGAGGATGTTTATATACAATCGTCAATCGTCTCCATGCATGAATATCATGCAAAATGCTCTGGTATGTTGTCCAATACAACACTTTATTATTACGATTAGTGTGAAAATATATAATATACTTATTATATAATAATATATTTTATGTCGAATACGGAAATTGAATCGTCCTTTAACCATGCTCGATATATAGTTTAACTGACTATATCTGTGTTACTTATTAATCATATATACTAATAAGTTATCATCGCTGAATTATTGTATATGTGGCTTGAACTTGCAGATTAATGTATACGAGAACATATCTGTCATCATACTGAAATTATAATATAATATATGGTGTGTTTACCTGTTACTTTATGGGAGAAGTAAAGAATGGTTACGACCAATTCCAGTGTCAACATCAACTTGTGCCTTAGTCTCATTTCGCTGAGTTAGGAACGCTTTTGTTTGGCAACATAAAAATCTCCAATGTCACGAATAGATAGCGAAATCTCGGCAAGCCAACCGAAATCTTGTCGACTAGCTGTACCGGAATGAGGAAGTAAAAATTAAAAAATAACATGTAAAGCCTAAAAACAATAGCTCCCCATGGTGGCTCCTTCACTTTTTGTTTTACTTTCTCACGAAAGGCGTATAGGCCAACCTTTTAGAGTTTTTCATTTGTATATGCAGCAAACGGCTTCTTTCGTTATTTAAAAAGCCGCTTTGTATGGGAGAAATAATATACTGTCAAAACTAGGGCGCTGCTGTCAGCGTTGCATGGGTAATATACAGCATCACAAAGAGTTAACTTTTTGTGCTGTTAAACGGACATTTCTTAAATTTATTATCAAAATGGTAGCGTATGTTATTTGTATATTATCCACATATGCATGGCATCTGATTAGGTATCTTCAGTTATTAACTTATATTTAACGGTTTTGACAAGAAACTGTGCAGAAATCGCGTGTTTGTCATTTTCAGTATTAAATTTCGAGCAGTTTTCTTTTCAAATTTTAACCTGAAACCACATTGTAATATATGCTAATATATGCTAGCTACATTAATTAAGTTGATTGACACATTATCTCTCAATGACTGACGTGTAATATTAACCTGAATAGAGACTCGCTAGAACACCTAGACCTTGTCAGACGTGTATATCTTACACTAGTTATAACTCAATAAATAATACCTTCTATAAGCACATAGAAGCATTACATGGTGTCAGAAGTGGGATGTCATTAAAATAGTAAATATGGCATCTGGAAACATTCAATGGGCAGCGCCTAGTAAACCTTTGAAACTAGACGGGAATATATGCGTGAAAACTTTCGCAAGTTCGAAGAACATTGGTCGCTCTTCGAGAAGACAGAGCTGAAAGGACGGTCTGAAGAGCAAAGATGCTCGTACTTTCTTCTATGCATTGGAGAGAAAGGCCGAGAAGTCCACAAGACCTTAATGTTCCCAACGCCAGAAACCGAGACAGACGGAGACGGCATAACAACATGGAAGAGAACAACAAAAGAGCTAAAGTCAGCTTTTAAGACGTACTGTAATCCGAGAAAGAATATTACGTACTAACGGCGCAAATTCAACATACGGAATCAAGAAGAGAACGAAAATTTCGACCAGTATGTCACCGTTTTGCGCACTCTTGCCGCAACATGTGAATTCCAAACTCTTCAAGATGGGCTAATTCGCGACCGAATTGTCTGCGGAATGCGAAACCAAACCATTAAAGAGCGTCTACTTCGCGAATCGGAGTTAACTCTGCAGAAAACCGTCGATATATGCCGAGCTTCCGAAGTATCTCGCGAGCAAGTGAAGTCTCTGAGCGACCAGAGTTCCGCCAATGTCGACGCATTGGGGAGAGATCAGCGAAAACAAAATAAAGGCAAATTTCGCAACAATAATAAACCGGAAAACAACAACCCCTCAAACAAACCGTGTGGTAATTGTGGTCGAACTCATGAACCAAAGTCCTGTCCTGCATATGGGAAAAAGTGCAATAACTGTCAAAAACTAGGACACTTTGCCAAATTATGTCGATCGCAACCCTGGTCGACTTTGTGTACAGATTTCTTTTTCTATGAAAGTGACTCTTCGACGCATGGAATCGACATGGTGTTGAATGCAGCTGTGACAAAGTCAACAACTCGACACTACGAATAAAAACTCGACTCCGGAGCTGAGACGAACATTCTCACAAAGAAAGATTACGAAGCCGCTGTTCCAAAACGACAACGTCGTAACAAGCTCAAGCCGGGTACAGCAAAACTGACCGCCTTCGGGGGCCATAACATTCCAGTCGTGGGAAAATGCTATTTGAAATGGGTAAGGATAAAACGCGGATGCGGATGACGGATACGGATGGCGGATGAGAAAAGTCGGATAGAGGATAAAACGCGGATGAGAAAAGGCGGATAGAGGATAAAACGCGGATGAGAAAATGCGGATAGAGGATAAAACGCGGATGAAAAAAGGAAAGTAGGTCTGTGTCTAGAAATAGTCTCTCGCAAACTCTCCACTGCGCGGGCGAAAGATTTAGGCGGCTTATTGTAGATTTAGGCGGCTTATTTTACAGACCAACACAAGTGTGCGAAAAACTGTCATGAGTTGTGTATATTTAATCGGTATAGAGCATTAGGCCAAAAAATAAAGTCTTCTGTTTTTCTAAATATTCCTATAAACCTTCATGGTACAGAATGAAATGGTGACTATTATATCTCAAAATGTCCAGCCTTTGAAACATACAATCGGAACTACAATAGAATGATAAATAGAACGATGGACGAAAATAGAATGATAGAATCGGAACTATAATAGAATGAAATATCCAAAGAAAAATATAAAAAGTATATTTTACAAAAACCATAAAATTATATAAATGCGCAATATCAAACGCGCGCGCTGACCGAAACAGAAAATTTTTAGTAATTCTGTAATAGTTTAATTAAAATTCTTCATACACGGTGGCCTTTCGAGCGTATATGTAGATGATATATTTTGCAAATGAGAGACAGACGTAAAATATATACATTATGCTATATACAACCATGGATTTGATCTAATGATATTCAAATTAGACGCGCGTAAAAACGTCTCTTGACTGATGCATTAAAACTAAAAAATTGTTAAAATCTCTTATTTCATCTGACAATTCGTCCCGCGCTAGTATGCTGCTCTATAGTAACTTGAAGGAGCTCTAAATTACCATTCCTAATAATTTTCGGAGTTCAGTAATAACTAAAACTTAATTAGGCACTTTAATAAAAAAATTAATAAGGTTCTTTAACCTTCACTTAAAAGCCATATTAACAAGAAAACAAACTTACATCATATAACACGACTGCGATGTCACTGCTTTCAACTCTCGTGGTCGGAAAAGAACAAAAAGAACATACCGTGCAGCTGGTCACAAAGTGCTCGGAAAAGAACACCGTGCAGCTGGTCACAAAGTGCTGTCCGCGTATAGAATTAGTTTGAGTCCGAATATATAGTAACCAGAGATAACAACTGGTTGCCCTTTTTGTGACATTTTTATAATACATATCTCAATAACACTTTTCCCACGAAGAGTTACAACTCAACAATAATTTTTCTCCGGCCACGGCTGTTGTGCTGTTGTTTTGTCGTTTCCTGTTCAATTAAACAATGTTTTCCCTGACAAGCCGTAATATTCTGACTCTTTGACAGTTTATTTACGACACGCTGAGCGTACCTGAATCAAGTTACTCGTGGTGAAGCTTCAATCTTAATTTACTTCAGATTTTAATTTTATTGCAGATTTTCTTGCTTATAGAATGACGCCTGGAATATAATTGATATCTGTATAAACTCATGCGTTCGGAAACAACAACAATTACATTAGCGCTGTTTGAATAATATTATAGTCTTTCGCCCGCAGTGGAGAGTCTGCGAGAGACTATTAATTCTAAATTTCTACACACAGACCTACTTTCCTTTTCTCATCCGCGTTTTATCCTCTATCCGCGTTTTATCCTCTATCCGCCTTTTCCCAACCGCATTTTATCCTCTATCCGCCTTTTCTCATCCGCGTTTTATCCTCTATCCGCCTTTCCCATCCGCGTTTTATCCTCTATCCGTCTTTTCTCATCCGCCATCCGCCATCCGTATCCGCCATCCGTCATCCGCATCCGCGTTTTATCCTTACCCATTTGAAATGTCAATACAAAGGAGCAACACAAGTACTCGAGTTTCAAGTGGTCAACGCGGGTAAATCGTTGCTCGGATGTAAAAACTGCAAAAGTATGAAGCTTATAACGTTGCATAACGTAGACCAGCTACACAACAAGCCAAATAACGACGCAGCACATCAAAGTTCACTCAACGGACTAACGAGTGAACAGATATTCGAGAAATATTCGAAATGTTTCGACGGATTAGGACGCATATCAGAACCTTATCATATCAAGATTAATTATAATGCGATACCAGTGGTTCACCCTCCCGTAAACTTCCTGCCGCTTTGAGAGATCGTGTCCAGACCGAACTACAAGAAATGGAATCCAAAGGAATCATTAAGAAAGTCAACGAGCCTACTGCTTGGGTAAATTCCATGGTAGTTAACGAGAAGCGCTCTGGAAAACTCCGCATATGTATCGACCCACGAGATCTCAACAAAGCTCTGCGTAGAGAACATTACCAACTCCCCACACAACAGGAGATCACAAGCCGACTGACAGGCGCCAAATTCTTCAGTAAATTGGATGCCACCTCTGGATTTTGGCAAATGCCACTTGATGAAGAAAGCTCCTACTTGACGACGTTCAATACACCATTTGACCGCTATCGCTTTACCGCGATACCATTTGGTGTAGTGTTCGCGGAAGAGGTGTTTCACAAGACCATGCACGAGAAATTCCATGATCTTCCCGGATGTGAGATAGACATCTATGATATTCTAATTTGGGGACGCACGATGGAAGAACACGATCAAAACCTTGAACGTGTGTTAAACCGAGTGTCAGATATCAATATGAAATGCCAGTTCCGTCAAACTGAGATAACCTATTTGGGAGAGACACTTATCGAAAATGGCGTCAAACCCGACGAGACCAAAGTTCAAGCAATCAAGAATTATCCAAAGCCTACGAACAAACACGATGTTCAACGACTGTTAGGCATGGTAAATTTTATCGCCAAGTTCGCGCCGAACATTTCAGATGTGACCGCACCTCTGAGAGAACTTATCAAGAAAAACATTGAATTTCATTGGCTCGAAACACACGGGAAAGCTTTCACATGCAGATCTGCAGAACTTACTTACTGATCCTGGTACTCTGCGCTACTACAACGTCGCACAACCAGTAACACTCCAAGTCGATGCTTCACAAAACGGTCTTGGAGCTGCTCTAATCCAAAACCAAGGTCCAGTAGCTTACGCATCAAAAGCTATGAACGAAACACAACGCCGCTACGCACAAATCGAGAAAGAACTGCTTGCTGTTGTCTTTGCCTGCAATGCAAACGGTTCCATCAGTATGTCTATGGCAAAACCATTACTGTAGAAAGCGACCATAAACCTCTGGAAGCAATCCTTAAGAAACCACTGTCACAAGCACAAAGCCGCCTCCAGAAAATGCTCATGCAGCTACAAGCCTATGACATCAACCTGGTTTACAAGAAAGGAAGTGAAATGTATATCGCTGATGCGCTCTCGCGTGCATTTCCTCCCGAGATTATTGACGAGCAATTTGAAGACATCGCTTCGGAGAGATTCATCCATCTGATGTCATCAGAGTCTTACGTCACTGACCGAAAAATCGAAGCCATCAAAGATGAAATCCGTACAGATGAAACGATGCAACTCTTAGTCCAACAGATTCAAGATGGTTGGCCAGATCACAAGATACTGGTACCAATTGAAGTACGACCGTACTATCCATACCGCCAAGAACTGACAACCGAAGGAGGACTTATCTACAAAGCCCATAACATCCTTATTCCACAGAAACTGCGTGCAGACACTCTCCAGAAACTCCACCAGTCGCACCAAGGAATTGAGAAGACCAAGAGGTTGGCTAGAGAAAGCATATTCTGGCCTGGTATGAACTCACAGATTGAAGAACTAGTATCGAAATGCTCAACATGTCTTCATCACGCCAACGCCAACCACTTCAACCCCACGAGATTCCCAGTCGACCATGGCAAAAAGTCGGAACTGATCTTTTTGACTGGAAAGGAAAACCACATTTAATAGTCGTCGACTATTACAGCCGCTATCCCGAAGTTGCTGAACTTCGAAACACAAAAGCACGGACAGTCATCAGCAAAACAAAGTCCATATTCAGCAGACATGGAATTCCTGAAAGTGTAGTATCTGACAATGGTCCACAATACTCATCAGAAGAATACCAACAGTTTGCCAACGATTACAACTTCATCCACAACACTATAAGCCCGAGATATCCCCAGTCTGGTGGTCAACATGAAAAGACAGTCCAAACAGTCAAGAACCTTCTTGAAAAATGTAAAGTCACCAACCAAGACCCATATCTAGCTTTGTTAGACTACCGAAACACCCCTATAGATGGCGTCACTCCAGCACATTAAGCCCTTATGAGCAGACGACTGCGATCAACCTTACCTATATCCCAAAGAAAGCTCAACCCTAAACCTATCAACAAAAGCACCTTCAACGCTGCACGCAACCAACAGCAACAACATCAGAGAAAACACTATGACCGCACTGCGAAGTCTCTGTCACCATTAGAAATGGGTGATGTGGTGAGATTTAAGAAAGATTCTCAAGCACCATGGACCCGTGGGACAGTAATACGGAAACACCAAGCACAACGAAGCTACATAGTGAGGAGCGAGAATGGGACAGAATACCGTAGGAATAGCAGACACCTACGCAAGACTAAAGAACATCCACCCGACTTAAACACACAGGATTCAGATCATTCCCAGGAACCAATTCCACCACCGGCAACTAACGCAGATGGAAATAACGATCAAATACCAATACCACCTGCAGATACCAATCCACCAAACCCACTTCAATTGAAGACAAGCCGTTATGGCAGACGAATCAACCAGAATACAAACTACAGGACGTACACATGAACACTATATAGTTTAAATATATTTAATACTTAAATATTGAAGCGGACACGTAACCAAAGCAGAAACTTTATATCTTAAATGGTTCATATTCATATTATATAAAGTAAGATTAATAATTTAATATAGCAATAATTACTTGACGTTTAATTACTTTAGAAAAAGGGTGATGTAATAATGCTAATATACGCTAGCTACATTAATTAAGTTGATTGACACATTATCTCTTAATGACTAACACGTGTAATATTAACCTGAATAGACGGTCCCTTAGTAATCAACCCGGTCTCTTCCTGCAAGGTGGACACTATCACGCTTTCATCCACGCTCTACGCTGGACCATCTCCACTCTGTGTGAACCGTTGTTTTCAACCCCGCGTCTGGGGTCCCAAATACTGCAGCAGTACTCTAGCTGTGGGCGTACAAGACTAAAATACGCTTTTTGCTTGAGTGAACAGGACTTTACCCTCAGCTTGCGGTTGAGGAACCCTAAGATGCGATTTCCTTTAGCAGTAATATTGCTGATGTGAGAGTTCCACTTTAAGATAGATATTTAAGACGTACATTTGTCATCATCGAATTGAGCACTGTTTACGCAACCCAACCGCCCAAGCTTATATTGTGAGAATTCATTTGTGCTACAATATTGTGCAGATAATTCACTCGATATGTCAAACTGCTTGAATTTGCCATCAAATTGCAGAAATGAAGTTCACTTTCCTCTACTACCTGCGATCCCCAATATAAAATAGCTCGTACCGCGAGCTAATACAACGAATAGCAACAAAATCAACAAATCCATCAATCCCAATACATTTCCCATCACACACAACGTCCTCAGAAATTGTCAAAATGCAATACATGTGAACAATGGGTGATGTTGTTATTATTGTTAGTATTTTTTTTATGTAATTTTGTTTTTATTACATACGTTATTAAAGTCTCAAATCTCGTAGATGGGTATAAGATTGGTAATTAAAATATGATATGATATGGCCCTTATATGATACATATATAAATAAATATGATATGGCCCTTAAATATGATACATATATATAAACAAATAAATAAATAAATAATTTCAAGTCTCAACCTGGAAACCATTCATTTAAATTAATATTTTTAAACAAATTGATTTAGAACTGCACATTTTTTGTAGAACTGCACGTTAAAAAAACTCTGATTCAAGTTGAATATACGAGATAACGTTTGGACAATACCCGGACCCTCTACAGGAAGACATCTCATCTTCTCATCTTCCTGTAGAGATTTGAGAGTCGAGGCGATGTTTAAATATGTATATGATGTTTGACTGTTCCGACTGTGTCTCAATAGCTCAGTGGTTAGAGCGCCGATGCGTTCATTCGGAGAACTCGGGTTCGATTCCCGGTTTGGGGCAGTCAAATTTTCATATACATATATTTGACCATTAATAAATCCTCTCTTCATCTAAAGAAAATATATATATTTAATATTTTCAGCCGCGCACGAACTTTTAGTATTTTTGAAACGTATTTAAAACTGCCGACGGAGCACAATACTATTTGTTCATTAGTCATAATATGAAAAAGAATGGCATACTGCAACTAGCAGTGCCTTTGGAAGCGGCGGAAATGTTATCATCGAAGCCAATCAGTACGTATATCCTCACTTGAATTTCTTCTTGATGTGGGACACATTTATACCGAAACAGGGAAACCTGATTTTTCTGATGTGCCACTCTACCGTGCGACGAGACATCGGGAGCAACATGAACATTAGGGATCTGGTACGGGTTGGGAAACTTAACCCTTCCTTAACCAAGGCACGCTAATCGATAACCAGATCGGCCATGAGTGAGAGGCGATTCTATGGAAAGCCATTAACGCGACTTACCCTCACGCTTCCAACTTTATACGTCATTCGCTTTTCTTTTATACACTTGTCGGCAAGCAAGCATTGCACATGTGGGACATGCAGGTTTATGATTCTTGAGATATTTCTCATTTTTAATACTAAAATAAGAATACAAGTCTCTGAACGATAACAGACATTCATTTCGTTCCATATTATCGATAAATATCTAACATGACAAAATATTTCAAAATATTTCTATTTTGAAAACTACGCATGTGCACAACTGAACGAGACAAATTATACGATATACAATGAATCAACTGTCTTTTATTCAATATAACACAGACGGGTTTGCCGTGAGTAATAATAAAGGCGAACGAGTTTGTAAGTATGTTTGTAAATCAACAAATAACTTTGTTAATCATCACGGTCTTCCATTGAAAATATTATATATTATATATTTTATATATCGCACTGTGAGTTTACCCTCCCCCCCGCGCGCCTGCTCTCGTGCTGTTTCGGGTGTTGCTATAAACGCTGACCGTAGACGTCCTTTGGCTCTTTGTTCAACATATTGATATAATCAAGGAATGGCAAATTTCGGGTGGCTCTGGAGCTTTATCTGGATTAATGCTAGTTGTGTTGATTTAACCAACTTGAGTTCTTACACAATGGTATGGAACTTCCTTATAAGACAGCACTGAATATCTGAATGTGACTAACTTTAACTTTAACTTTAACTTTAATGATTTTGCTATTTTAAGCATCTCAAATACAATAAATATCTCATAACATGCATTAAAAAGTACAAATGTTTAAAAAAGTTATTTAAAAATAACTTATTTACTATATAATACATCATCTCTATATTAAAATCTAAAAATTGTAAATAATCGTTTGAAAATTTCATCCGAAAGTTCCCAACAACCATTGTTAATACCTTGCCTAATTGAATTGATTTTATGCTGTTCTAATAATATTTTAAAATTAATGACAGAGGATATAGTTCTGATTTCCAAGGGTAGTCGATTCCAGTATTTAAGTGTTCTGCACTTACACAAATCATAATACGGTGTTGTATTAATCCCAGACATTAATAATAAC
Organism: Chrysogorgia sp. JL179-B06; assembly: GCA_035772405.1. Classification (NCBI taxonomy): domain Eukaryota; kingdom Metazoa; phylum Cnidaria; class Anthozoa; order Scleralcyonacea; family Chrysogorgiidae; genus Chrysogorgia; species Chrysogorgia sp. JL179-B06. The sequence continues at coordinate 5,640,681 of JAYKKM010000047.1, forward strand.
TGTCTCCCAGACTTGCCATTTCGAAACATGTTTTGACCATAACAAACGATTTTATTTTGAATTTTAAACATTTCGATGAGGTCGCCCCGCGTTCGTCGCTCCAATAGGGTCGTTACACGCAGCTTTATAAGTCTATCTTTATATGACAAATTCTCCATTCCCCTAATTTACGCTGGCAGTTTTCAAGTGCCATTATACTTTGCCAATTACCATACCTAGGACGAGGTGCCCACACCTGAACACAATATTCAAGATGCGGTCTTATCATTGATTTGTAAATAGGCAAAAGCACATCAACCTCCCGAGAAAGTACATTCCTCAAGATCCAAGAGGTCATCCTTTTCGCTTTTCCAATACTTTCTTGGATATGATTACACCAGGAAAAAGTCTCAGAAAATACCACACCCAAATATTTCTCTTTCTCTACTACCTTGAGTTCATTGCCACCAAGAAAATAACTCTGTCTACCGTTATTTTTCCCAATATGAACAACAGCACATTTTGTAGGATTACAATTCATACCCCAATCAGATTCCCAGTTTGACAGACTTTCCAAGTCTTGCGTTATTACATCATAATCATTTGCATCACCAACAAGCTTCACGTCGTCAGCAAAAAGTCTGACAACCGATTTAATATTTTCGGGCATATCGTTTATAAATAAAACAAAAAGGAGAGGGCCGAGTACCGACCCCTGCGGCACGCCCGAGTAAACGTTTTTCCATTCTGAATACGAATCTCCCACTCTCACAGTCATCCATCTATTTGATAAAAAGTCCCGAACAATAGCCAAAGTATTTCCAGTAATTCCAAAAGATTGCAATTTATCCAACAAACGAGAATGAGGGACAGAATCAAACGCTTAACAGAAATCTAAATATATCAAGTCTATACGTCATGACCACGATCCAGGACGTTCGCTATTTCTTCAACAGTTTCCAGAAGATTGGATAAACAAGACTTTCCTGATACGAAGCCATGCTGAAAAGAAGACACTTTGTTTTGCACGTGCTGTAGGATGTGTCTACGCAACAGTTTTTCATAAACTTTGCATAAGACACAAGTTAACGAAACTGGTCTATAGTTACTGGCATCCAACCTTGAACCTTTCTTAAAAAGAGGAATTACAATAGCGTGCTTCCAAATTTCTGGAATTTTCTCATATTTCACGCAACTTCTAAATAGATTGCTGACTGCTCCAACAAACAAAGGATTTCCACTAAGCAGCTTCGATATTTTTGAATGAATTTCATCTGGACCATGGGACTTATATATACCCAAGCAGCTTAGTAACTCATACACATTCTCATCATTAATTTGCATATCTTCGATATATGACATACTCTGGGACAGTTACATAACATTCCTTCCTCTGCTTCCTTTGTAAAAACGGAAGAAAAATAATTAGCAAGTAAATCAGCAGATTCCTTTGGACTCGTTGTCTTCGTATTAGAATCCTGACTTATTAATGGTCCAACCATTTCATTTATTTTTATTTTTGCACGAATATATGAAAAAACGGTTTCGAATTAGTCTTAATAGCTCTTGCAAGCTTCCTTTCGTATTTTCGTTTAAGATCTCCTTCAGTGGATTCAAATGTTTTCTGAGATTCCATCGCACACTTAAGATTGATATCCGTATAGGCGAGTTTTCAAAGTTATGCCACTTCTGATTCTTTTCTTTTCTCAATCTTTTTAATTTACTGCATTCCCAAGGTAAATTGCGTATTTCTAGGCCAATAGTAGTTTTAATTTTCTTAATCGATGTACACGCATTACTGATAGCAATCATTTTGAAATACAAGTCTTCCACATACCCTCAATATCCCAATCAGTGCCCCTAAATCCCCAATTAGTATTTTCTCCCATAGTTTTAACTTTGGTCTCATCACACTTTCGTTTAGCACGAGCTGTATGCTTTTCCGTTTCTTTAACCACTGTTGTAACAAGAAGGGGTAGCACCTTCATTACCTCGGATTTAACTTTTTCGTGTAAGGACGGCTCCAAAACTTGGCTTTCGTTATCATCTATTGGCTTAACAAAGCAACTCGGACAACGCCATTCGGTATATTTAATAGCTTCTTTAGAAGACATAAGACATGCCATTAAGTCCTACACATCTTACATGCCATCTACACATCTTACACATCTTACTACAAAAGTGCACTAGATGATGTGACTAGAAAGTGACTACAAAAGCCTGGAGACCACGAGATAAAATAGACCAATCGTTTAATAACAGGAAATCGTTTAATATCAGGAAATATTCTGGAAGCACAGCCCTATTTTTAAATACATCTGGGAATTGAAGGAATCAAACACAGAATAGTTGATCAAGTGTGAAACGTGCAAGTGTATAGAAAAGTGATGCAAAACATTGTAACCTGTGGATATATATATATATATATATATATATATATATATATATATATATATATATATATATATATATATATATATATATATATATATATATATATATATATATATATATATATATATATATATATATATATATATATATATATATATATATATATATAGTAGAATAATGTTGTAATATCGGCTATTTCAAGAGTGCTCAATATCTTGAGAGATAGAGCGATATAGATATATAACTAAAGATTGTTTGCTGTTACTGCTAGTTTCACGCCCGTAGACGGTTGTCTGAAAATCGTCTACGGGCGTGAAACTAGCAGTAACAGCAAACAATCTTTAGTTATATATCTATATATATCTATATATATATATATATATATATATATATATATATATATATATATATATATATATATATATATATATATATATATATATATATATATATATATATATATATATATATATATATATATATATATATATATAGATATATATATATATATATATATATATATATAGATATATATAGATATATATATATATATATATATATATATATATAGATATATATATATATATATATATATATATATATATATATATATATATATATATATATATATATATATATATATATATTATATATATATATATATATATATATATATATATATATATATATATATATATATATATATATATATATATATATATATATATATATATGAACAAAGCTTTAAAATACGTCGAAACCCTGGTAAAATGGTAAATATAGTTCTCACAAGAACTGTTTGAAAACACTACTAATATAATTATTATACACGATAATGTAATATATAATAACCGTAGTAGTATAGAGAGTGGGGCTACGAGCTCAACGAAACGACACCGAATTTCGCCAAATCATGATTTGGCAAAATTCGGTGTCATTTTGGTAAGCTCGTAGCCCCACTCTCTATACTACTGTAGTGGTCGTTAATTGGGCTAAACACCCCTCACGTTCCCCAATCAACTGATGTCAAACACGCGCGAGACTCATGAAACAATACTAAATTTATACCAAATCGCGATTTTGGTGAGATACGACACATTTCGTCAAGATTTAGAAAAAGTTTTATATCATTTTCGCATTTTTGTTTGACAAACTATGATCAACGCGCTCTGCTGTTGTTTCAATTCGCGCGCGAAAAAAAACCCACTAGATTATGATTCTAGTGGTGATGTTAAATAAATTTCAGCGAGAGAGCCACTAGATTGTGAGTCTAGTGGTAGTGTTCTACCTGCTACACAAATCAAGGTCACCTGTCGATGTTGCTAACAACAACATTCCTTTGCGCCCGGCAACTACAACTTTTTGAAAAAATATTTCAAAATATATTTTTCAAAAACTTTTTCAAAAAGCTGTGGTTGCCGGGCGCAAAGGAATGTTGTTGTTAGCAACACACCGCGTGGTAACCTACGTCATGTACTCGAGGGCGACGACATAATCAACATTGTGTCGTCGAGGAGAGACTTGCTGTTTAAAGAGAAGAGTGATGGAGAATAAGAACGTCTATAAATATCGTGAATAAAAGACCGTTGTGTGAATGGGCTCGCGCGGTTGTTATGAAACCACAAATGACCACCTGCTAGCGTAGCGAGTTAACCCGTTTGTTCACTATTTTCAGTGTTTGTCGTCTCACTTTTAAAATGGTGATCGTACACGTACTTCGACGTTGTGATTCCTCCCGACAACAAGCCTAAGAAAGGCACGTACGGTGTCACAACCGCGACAATGCTTTCAACGTCTTTCTTTAGTAGCGAGTCTTTTTGCAGCTCGTCATGTAGTTCGTCAGGGTTCTCTATAGCGTTCAACCCATCTAGTAAGCTAGCGAATTTGCTGATTAACAAGTCGGTGAGAAAAGCGTTTGCTATTTCCATTCTCTTCAACTCGTATTGGCGCCATATCTTGTCGATAACCTTTGCAGACGCTTTTTTTATGTACGTTTCAGACTGACTTACCACACCATCGCTAGACAGTCTTGTTAGTTCAGCTCTCTTAACATCAATGTCGTCTTCCACAGTCGAGGTATCAGCGGTTTGAGTATCCTCAACTAATTCCTCAATCGTGGGGTTTTCTTCACTTTTGCGTCTCACCATCACGTTATTACTTATACCTATATTTTATTGCGGAATAACAACTTCGTGACTGTATGGGTAGCGCAGTGAGATTTCGAGTCTAGCGTATACTTATGATTTTTTAATGCGGTCACAATTGTCGATGCTTCTTCTTTGCTAACGTTTCCAAGGTAATCGTCCATGACGACTTTCATATCACTCCTGCTCGGACAGTAAAAGCAAATAAGCTTACTAATGTTTTCTCTATACGGTTTTGCGATCGACGTCAGTTGTTGTGTGATGACAATAACGCTCAACATAAAATGTCGCGCGCTAAAAGCTAAGTTGACTAATTGACTAGTCCTATTCTTGACGTCCTGTCCACTCGCACAGTCGTCCAACACAATCAGAGTGTTAGTGCCTTTAAAAATGTTAGTTACACACTTGAGAACAGCGTCGACATTGTCTTGTGCACAGTCTATCGCTAACACGTCAGGGTCACGCACATATTTCCAATCTTGATATGCTTTGTTCCACTCGAAAGTAGGACAAATCAACACAATGTGGTCAAACTTACCACGATACTCAGATTCCAACGTGTTGAGTAAATAGTGTGTCTTACCACAAGCTGTCATCCCAACAATTAACGCATTAAACGGAGTCTCCATTAAATTGCGTTTGATTTAATACTGGATTGATTGCAACCCGTTGTTCATGAAGTTGACCAACCCATCACTCATCACAAACACCCTACACATAACATTTGCAGTCGTCGCTTTTTTAGTGATCTCAAGAAGCACGCCAGATTGTGTGTTCACAATTTTCTTGCCAGTGGCCACGTTGTAATTATCTTGAACGCTCCTCAAGTCAATGACCAACGCAAAACCGCTTTGGTAGAACTTCTGTATGGTCATGAACTGAGCGTGTTCCTCACCCAACCCAAACAACCGTTTCGCTTCTGCGTAGAACTTCGATTTCGGAATGCCTTGTGAGTACACACTATTTGGCACACCTTCAATCGTGACTCTAACACTCTCGATATTCGGATAAAGAAACTCCTCGCTGTCTGTTCGCACCTTATTCGTGAATAGCAACACAATCGCCTTCATGCTTTTTCTTGGTAGATTGATGTTCTCGTTCACAATGGTCGTGCCTTTATCCCATTCAGTGGTTTTCATCAACGTGACGTGTTCGTATGACAAACTCCTACACTGTAAATTTCGCGGTGTTGTGGGAACACCTAACCGGTGTAACGTTACACCGATTTGGTGTAAAATGAAAATTAACACCCTTCAAGTGTAACTTAACACTCGTAACTTGTACTTTTACACCACGCTTGGGTTAGGGTAACACTTATTAGGTGTAAAGTCGAAAACTGTCTTGTTGACACTTATTGCGGTGTAAACGTACTCTAAAATGGTGTAATTTTACTGAAACTGAGTGTAATTTCACACATTGTGAAAGTGTAAATCTACACTTTTTTAGTGTAAAATACATTAACGCTGGTGCAGTGTATATCTACACACGACGTGGTGTACATTACACAAACAAGGTGTAATAACACACCATGTTGGTGTTAAATAGAATCTGTTTTGTTAGCTCTTGTTACGGTGTAGACTTACTCCAAAATGGTGTAACTTTACCAAAACTCAGTGTAAATTTCGCATTGTTGGAATTTTAACTGACTGCAGATATGCACCATGGTTTGCACACACTTCCACGGAACTAAAAAACTCATACTTAAAACTCATCCTTAATTCCGTAGCCTGACACCCGCAAGGCTAATAATTTCGTATCTATGTTATGAGCATTTACAGTTGATCTAACAAAATATAACATTTTCTTAATGTTATATTTTGACTTTAATGCATATTATAAATGTAAGTTATATATGCTTGATGTTACGTATCTCTCCTCTTCATCATTGTATTGCCATGAACCAGGTCAACCTTCAGAGGAATTGAGGAAAGCGGAAATATAGAGACTGTTTTAAGTAAAATTGATTCTAGGCAAGACATTTTTCTCATTTTAAGTAAATTATTGCTTAAAATAAGAATTTTAAAATATTTTCTTACCAAGCCCCAATAACTGATCGATTTTGCTTAAAACAAGAATATTTTCTTGCCAAGACTTCCAACTTTTATCAAGAATAATATTACCGACAATCAATTTTACTTGTAACAAGAAAATATTTCTTAGAGTCAATTTAAATATAATTATTACTGGTATATACACTGAAATGACAAGCCGTTTTAGTTGACCAGAACGAGGACTTTATTTGTTGTAGACTGTTATCAAAGTCTTGCTGTATATAATGGAATCATTGTAAGGCCCCTTCGCTAGTTATTTATACTGATACTTAGTGATAAACATGTAGGCTGTGTTGGGAAGAGACCTTAACAGGTATTAATTATATTAGACCACGTTAGAACTGCCGGTGCATAATGTCAAGTAGAGCCAGTGTATCTTGCCGGTTTATATAAAGCTACTCGAATGACTCCGCGTCGCGCTCGCGCAACGTTTTCTGACTCTTACAAGACTCGGCCCGCGTGGGATCTGGGTCGAGTAAGGTAAGACGTGGTTACACAGCCTTTTATACGAGATGTTCCGTCGCTAGTTATTTATATACTGATAGTGATAAACATGTAGGCTTTGTATTGGCTGTGTTGGGAGACCTTAACAGGTATTAATTAGACCACGTTAGATCTCCCTGTACGTGTTGTGTGGATATGTTGGCAAGGATTGCAGGGAAGTATAGGGATTGTTGGGATTCGCGAAGGGTATGTGGACATTTCCCAGACGTCTTAGCGAGTTAATGTGTCAAGCATTCTGCGCCATATTTGAAACTCGTGTCGCCGAAAGTTGAAACACTTTGACTTGGATTCTTTGTTTGGTAAATTGATTTGTGTTACCAATTCTAAAGAAGTGGCTGTCATCAATTATTCCTCGGTCTTACTGCGGTTACAAAATACTGGAAATACGGTTAGAAAATACTGGCTGTGGGGGTGAATACGGCAGTGATACGATTTCAGCAATTCAGGCTTTCAGCTCGAAGACGAAGGTAAGTCTGACTCAAATCGAAAGCAAATCAAATAGCTGTCCTGAACTTATATTACCAATAATTTGTCTTAGATGATTCCATTCCATTGTATGGGAAGAGTTATTTTTCATATTGAAATGTGGATTAATCAAGTGTCTAATCAAAATAATTTGAATGATGGAGTCTGGAGAAAGCCCATCCTTTATGTGGTCTCAGGAAACAAAATGGTATGTTATACAAACATTAATTTTATCGGAATAACCGTTTACATGATCTTTTATTTGTTTATGACAATGATTATTAAAGTATGAATAACAATCGACAAATGGGGGTTTCTAATTCTAAGGATTTATATTTTATATCCTTCATCCTTGCTGAAAAGCACAAATTCAGAGAGTAATGGCATATTATGTGACATTGATTTGGTTTTAGAAGTGTTGTTATCATAATTTTTATATATGAATTTAACTTCCAAACTTTTGGCATTACTCAAAAGATTTCTTCATGTGATATTGCATACCAGTTGTCAATAAGTTATAGATTTTTAATTTTTCATGGAATTAAAATGCATGTGGAAACAAGTGAACCAGCTTAGACGATACATGGACGATTGTCAAGCTCAAATCCTCAGAAAGTGTCCCAGACTGGGCTTGAACCTGTAACCTTCATATTGCCTGCGACACACTCTAATATTAAGACTCTTATGGAGAGCAAAGGTCACAATGATGTACTGGTTTGATTGCTATATTCACTGCATTGCAACATTCACTATATACCAGTAATACTTAGGAGACTGTCTGGGATTCATTTTCTGAGGATTTGAGCTTGACGAATAATAATTTGTAATAATAATCACTACTGTATAATATTTTACATAACAAGATAGTTTAATTGGATTTATGCAATAAATAGTATTAAAACAAGAGGTGTAGCATATACGACACTTCTAGGGGGCAGGGATTTGGCAGGCTTTGCATATGAGGAACCAATCTTATCACATTGCTCCAGTCCAGTATTCCCTCATATTCTCATTTACCCCAGTTACGGCGAATTAGGGCTATCACCGTCGGTAAGGTGCCGACTGGCGGGCCAGTGACTGGGACCAGAGCTGCAAGTACAGACACCGCCAATCCTGCCCTTCCCCGCCATGGCCAGGCAACAGAGCATCTGATAGCAATGTGTGGTTGTTCTAGTTCCGGTAGGATCTGTATATGTCAGTGTCTTTATTGTCATTGCTTCCAGAAACATGTGGTTCCCCGGAAAGCTGGACAGTCCATTGCCCCTGTAGCACTGCAGCCGCTGTGTGACTGAACACCGACTTGTTATTAATGAGACTTATAATAATGTAACATTAAGCATAGGTTAGATAATGGAGTCATATAGACATAGAGTCATGCAAATTAGAGAAATTAAAGGGACTCTGTACCCAAAGAGCACGAGGGACCATTATCTAACAATCTTAGAGAATGGTTGGAACACAAAGTAATTTTAACTTTTACTATAATTTTTTTTGCACGTGCATTTACCGGAGACATTGACTTTATTGAATTCATTAGTGACTTTATTGAATTCATTAGTGACTTTATTGAATTCATTAGTGAACTCTACTGTATATAGAGTCCACTGTGCTATGCAAAATAAATCATGAGATCTTTCAGTGGACTCTATATAGAGTTTGCTAATCTGTCTAATCTTGATGAATTGAAGCACTATGGAACATAGAGCAGTAAATATTGATTGGCTGAGTGGTTGCAACCATTCTCTAATGTTAATTCATTAACTTGGTTATGATCTTTAATTTCATATTATCTGTAAATTTAATTTAATATTTAATTAGGTTGTTTCTTGCTTTTTAAAATATTATATATAGATGAAGTTGCAACTTTGCCATTTCTGCTTAAACAAAACTAAGAGAAGAGTAGCTGGAAAATTTATTCAGCTTATTTTTGGTAAGTTTATCTTATTTACTAATACATTTTTTATTATGCTTGTTAAAGAGCGTATACATACAGTATCTTCAAAAATCTGTATGATTTTTAAATAATTTGAAATTTTTTTCTCCTTACAACAAAAACTGGGTGTTTAGTAGATGTACTGTTCACAGTACACCCACTTCACCAACTCTTGATGGTGGTACCTGTTTATATTTTAAGTTTGTCAATTAAAAGCTTGAGTATCACAACCCTTGATTTAATTACTGTTGTGTAGATGAATACTTTGCTGAAAATGTATAATACAACAATTGTCGAATTCAGCTTTTTTGAGTCTTTTGACATCAAGAATTATCAAGGTCTCTGTCTGCATTATCAGACTGCAGGCTTAAACTTGGCTAAAATTATAATTATTATATTAAGAGACTCCTCTGATAATTGTTTATTATCATATTTTAACAGCAAATATAGGGATGTTAAGTCTTATCTTAAATCATTTGGTAAACAAGTCCAATATTGATAGGAGAACAGTCTTCCTTACGACAAACTGGTTGTCCACGAGAGGCCATTTCGTATTTATATGAATGACTAGTTCACTCTAATTGGGTTGAAGGCGATTAACCAATAGCAGACAGTTTTGACTGGTTCACTCTGATTGAGTTGAAGCGATTAACCAATATGATACAGTTTGTGACTAGTTCACTCTAATTGCCTGAGAGTTTCCACACGATTATTTCCACGCGCAGTGCTCGATCACCCAATGTTGCCCTCCCCCAAAAGCCTATAATAATCTTAAACTCAATCTCCCTTCTCAAACTCAATAATTTGTGAGCTAATGATCCAATAATAAAGACGCATCTAGTCACGGGATTGCATTTGGATAACTAGGTCAAAGTGAAACACCGTGTCTCTATTACTACAATACATTTGATCGGCATACGTAATTAGGATATTTGAGGAAGATCACTAGTGATCTTCCTCAAATATCCTAATTATGCATGCAAAAACCTCATTTGAGAAGTTATATAAACAACTCGAGCTTGTGTCCCACCGGGATATCCAAACACTCGAAAACAATGGACAAAAACACTCGGCTTTCGGCCTCGTGTTTTCATCCATTGTTTTCTCGTGTTTGGATATCCCGGTGAAACACTCGCTCTCGTTGTTCATATATAACCTGCAACACTTCTGCATTATCGGACTGCAGGCTTCAACTTTGATAATTATTATATTAAAATACTCATCTGATAATTGTTTATTATTATATTTTAACACCAAATATAGGGATGTTAAGTCTTATCCTTTTCTTCTTGCCCTTTTTAGCCAAAGTTCTCAAAAGATTATTAAATGCCCAAACAATAGAAATCAAGGCAGCAATGGCACAAAAATGCAAAGACAGGAGACATGCTCTGCAGGCAAGAAAAAACAAGTCAAAACATTTACCAATATTATGATAATTTAACTAATATATTCATAATAGTTTTGTATAGTGTTGCCTTAAAGTGCCACTAACCCCAAAAATGATAATGTTTTGTTTGAAAAGGCACTTAAAATTATGAATAATGGTGTTAACAATTCTTAAATATCTATTTAATAGTTCCTCGATATCTATATGCATCCACATGCAAAGTTTCAAGTAATACAGTAATAACACATATGACATATAACTGAATACCTCGAGAAGAAAAATAGATATCGAAGAACTGACAATGCCATTCTTAATCATTTTAAGTGTCCTTTCAAACAAAATATTATCGTTTTAGGAGGTTAGTGGCAATTTAATGTTGTTAATGTGTAAAGTCAAGTGTTTAATTTTAGTAATTTGAAGATACAACCATGTTTGCAAATTACTAGAACTAAAATGTTGATGATAGGCTACAAATTCTGGCCTGTTTTTGCATATACAAATTGTTAGTGAATTTAGGTTATAATATTTCTGCATATATTAAATGTGACTTGCAGCTCGGTTATTTCAATATAGTAAATTGTTTACTACTCAAGCTTTAACACAAACTCAGAAAAATGTTCTGAGCCCCAGACGGGAATTGAACCTGCAACCGTCATGATCTCCAGTTTAAAGCTTGTGTAGTAAACAATTTACTATATTGAAATATCTAAGCTGCAAGTCATATTTAATATATATATTTTGATAAAGATATACAGATATATTGGACTGCTGAATTGGCAGTACATATGCTGCACGTACCAACTATTACACAATTAAACGTAACCTTCGCTCTGCCATCTGGTAGCTCAATGTTTAGAGCGTCTAACCAGAGATCAGAATGTTACATTTTTCTGAGTTTGACAATTTACAACATTTCTCATTCTGCATATTTTCTATCTATTTATTTGTTACTAAGTAATAACTGCAATTTCCAAAAAATTGTAAAATGAATAAATAAAGATCTGTTAATAAAGCTATTAATAATACTTTTTGCTTAATGTCAATTTTAGTTATATATGTAATCTTAAATCTCAAATGGTGATAAATCAACTGAAGTCATTTGTAAATGACTACAGCTATTGTGATGTTTATTCTCCCATTGTAGATACAATATTAATTTACACACCCAGCTATGCACTGTGTAAAATAACTTAATTGGTGTACGTTTACTCCCCAAGTGTAAATTTACACCAACACCGTTGGTTGTGGTGTAAATTTACACCAAGTAGGTGTCACCATGGCTGCAAGGTAATTTACACCAATAAGGTGTAAAAAACTTATTTTAGTGTAAGTTTACACTCCAAGTGTAACTTTACACCAAGTTGGTGTCCACACAGCTGCAAGCTAATTTACACCAATAAGGTGTAAACAAACTTATCTTAGTGTAAGTTTACTCTCCAAGTGTAAATTTACACCAAGTTGGTGTCCACACAGCTGCAAGCTATTTACACTGATTTTGGTGTAAGTTTACACTGTTACCACGTTAAGTTACACCAGTGTCGGTGTAAGTTTACACCTTTTTGGTGTCCACACAGCTGCAAGATTTACACCGATTTTGGTGTTGTGGTAACACCCCCAGATTTACAGTGTACCACTTGCGTACAACGACGTTATTTCATCAGAGAGCTCCTGGTTATCGATCGTTTCATACTCAAGCTCGAGGCCCCCCAGGGCGCATCCACCCACACTCCCACCGGATTGAGCCACCATGATATCTGTAGCTTTGGGAAGTGCGATCACGTACTGCAAGTTGTTGTTCATGCTGAAAGGAGCGTACAATCCATGGTCGTCCATGATTTTACCAAGTTTTATCCGCTGCTTTGTTCCAATCACACTAAACATCAATGCATCGCTAACTTTAGCAACGTTTCCACTTGTCGCACCACTGTCATCCTTAGAAATTAGCTTTCTCAAGTTCTCAGAGCCAATACCATAGTCAATCATTTGATTTCGCACAGTGATGCTCTCCCAAAGGTCACGATAGACACCAGTGTAATTTTCCCCAGTGTTGTCATACACAGTTTCTCCAGCTAGTCTTACAACAAGTTTCTCACAAAGTAATTTGCTGACATTGTTCAAGAACCAACTTTTGTCATTTGCATTCTTAAAGTCAAACACTAAGCCCAACGATCCAGGCACCAAGCAACTACTAACCTTAAGCTTCGGCACATCGACGTAGAGTTCCTCACCAGGACTGACCTTATTAGGGTTCAACGTGATCACATGCTGCGTTCTCGTCCCTTTTATGACACCCATGGTCGCTCGTCTAAACCCAGGGCTCAATTCTGCTGACGTGACGTTCATATACTTTACATATGTTTTGTCACTACCGTTTTAGCTTGTAATAATCATAAGCAAACCACGCAAGCACCACCGCGAGTACCCACAGATTCTGAGCCAACCAAGCGAGACCCTTCGCAACCAACGTCAACGCGTTGTAAACTAAGTTAGCCAACCCAACAGCCCATGGACCCATCTTCGTTATCGCGTTCTTAACAGCCTGTGCGAATGACCTCGTTGCCATAGCGCCTTTCATAACAGCGGATCTCCCAGCGATAATAATTGTTGTTATAATTCCAGCCACTGAAATTGCTCAGTACAGCGCTCAACCCAACCATATTTTCTTTAGCCCACTTCTTGAATTTCTGCAATCTGTCAATGTCGACTTCTTGTTGCTCTCTAACTTCCTCTACTTGTCGTCGCTCAATAGTTCTGTCTCGCGCTTCTTCAAGCCCTACAACTCGTTCTCTCAATTCAAAGATAACACTCTCGTCGTCCTCGTCGTCTAGTTCGCCTGATGTTCTATTTATTGTTTCTTGAAAGTGGTCTGCTTGCGCTTGCAGTGCGCCATCGTCACCCACTCTTGATTCACGCAACACACCATCACTTGGATTAAGCACACCACTCAGCTCGCGGTTTTCGTCTGGTGTTAGCCCAGGTATGTCGACATAGTCCACTTTTGTTTCAATTACTGGTAAGTCATCTGGTATTACTTCTGTTGTGACAGCTGTTGTTTCTATGTTCTCAGGGATTTGGTTAACTAACTCTTTAAACTGCTCAATCGCGTTTTTACTACTCTTATCTTTACTGTAGATCAAATCATTTCTCCAAGGTTTTAGAATTAGTTTGGGCTTCCCATACTCACCATCTTCGTTTATCGGTTTGAAAAGAATAGACCCTGAGTTCGTCACCTGTGACCTGTTGACTATTTTCCTCGACGCGTCGTCAATATCTTGAGAGATAGAGCGCTTTCTGTTGTTAGCTCTTTGTTGAACGCTTTTAGCTCGCCCAGTCTTCTCTCAATTTCTTCCTCCTCTTCAAAAGCTAAACTGAAACTTACGTCACTGACGTCATCATATAACCCCTGCTCGACAAACTCTACTGTTGGGACTTCTGTGTTAGTTCCCCCTATTGTCACCGTTTTACCATCGTCAGTGTCGATAAATGACGTTTCTTCTCGCCCACTTCGTCTTTTAGCTAGCTCACTTCTCGTCCTCTTCATGCGGTTACTAACTTTGGCATAATTAACACGAACTTTTTCCGACATATCGTTCACACCATACCAAGTGGTTATCTCGCTGAGCTCCTCACTAGTCTCGGCGATCTCCTCTTCTAGTTGCTCAACACTCATGTCTTTGTACTCATCGAAGTTCTCCATCTCGATGTCGTCGAAATCTCCCCCACCTTCAGCCATATTACATTAGCTCACATTTTGAATGTCGCTTTCTGGTACCCACGAATTATGTTTGCTCTCATAACCTAACCATTTGACCAACACCATCTTCTTTCCTCTGACTTTCTTTCTTTTCAACACTTTTTGTACACGTCGTCGTCGAGTTTCTTGTTGACCAGCGATAATTCCTGTTCATAAAATTTCCCAATAATCTGTTCACCACTTATGTCCTCAATTTCGTACACGCTCGGATAGATAGAACAACTTTATTTACCCACGCTAACCCTGTCAACCGCAGCTGATTTCCACAGGGGGCGTGTAAAAAGGAAGTACAAAGATATAGTATTTTAGGCTATTTACAAAATATAATATAATCTAAGTTACTAAGTTACATAATAATATCAACTAAGTTACAAAGTCTAAGTTATAAAGTTTATAAGTATAAAAAATATATATATTTACAGGTTTCTTTTAGGATTTTGTTCGTTCAGGTATAATCAGAAAATATGAGTAGCAATTTTATTATGAAAACAGGAGAGGGTTTTGCACTCCCTGACTTCATTTGGAATAGAATTCCACAGATGTGCGCCTTCGTACATAAAACTGTTTTTCATATAATTTGTTCGGGGTTGTGGTAAACAAAGGCGACTGGAAATTCCCCGAAGTTTGTGATTTGTAATTTCGCTTTTATACGTAAAAAGATTTGTAAGCGTCTCGGGACCCATTTTATTCAAAATTTTGTACATTAATTTTGCTTTTGCCTTTTTTCTCATCAATTTAAGTGGTTCCCAGCCTAAGGCTTGTAAGGCAATAGTATGATCTACATCATTACTCATATTCATGATAACTCGAGCAGCTCGATTTTGGAGTTTTTGTAGTCGTTTTGATTGTGTTTCACCTGTTACATCCCACACTTCACAGCAATAATCGAAGTGTGGGCGAACAATAGCATTGTAAGTGTATCTTTCTCAACAAATGGTTTGACACGACGGAGAGCGGAAATTGCGTTTGTTATTTTTTTGCAAATATTTTTAGTATTAACATTCCAGGATAAATGCTGGTCAACTACTATTCCAAGAGTTTTGCATTCATAAACCTGTTTAATTTGTTTATTTTCGATAAAAATATTCGGGTGAGAATCTGTTTTCATTCGTTTTGGGCGAATCAACATAAATTCAGTTTTAGCGACATTCAAGCTAAGTTTATTGGCCATCAACCAATTCTTAAGATTTTCTAAATCAGAATTTACTGTAACTTCAATATCATTTATTGAGTCTCCAGAAGCTGTAAGATTTGTGTCATCAGCAAATAGTCTGGGTCTCATATTATCAAGGCACTCTGGCAAATCATTGATGTACAATAGAAACAATAATGGTCCTAAAATAGAACCTTGTGGTACACCACATGTGATTGTGTGTTCAGATGAGACAAATCCATTTATTTTGCACTTCTGGCTACGATTTGTGAGATAGGATTTTAAAAAAGAAAGTGCTTGTCCTCTTATTCCATAGAACTCCAACTTTTTAAGGAGAATTTGGTGATTAACAGTATCAAAAGCTTTTTTTAAGTCAATAAAAACTACCAAGTTAAATAGCTTTCTATCTAAGTTAACGTACCACTCATTAGTACAGTCTAGTAATGCTGTGGCTGTGGAGTGAGATTTCCGAAAACCAAATTGGATCACCACGAATAACCTTCACCACTTTAAACAGCTCTTCAGTGAAGTTAGCTTCATAACCCTTTGTGAACACGCTCTTGTATTTACTAATTCTCACTGACTCGCCAACTTTAAACTTCGGCAATGGGTTGTCTGCAAATTGATGACCAAACAAAGTGGTCCACGCCTCACCTTCGTTCGACTCATTGACATCCTTTGGTTTCATCATAATGCTTCGATTCACATTGCTATTGTAATTGTCTACAAACTGGTCAAGAGCGTCAATCCACTTGTATGTCCCACGAGCGTAAAAGTACTTCCACATAATACTCTTGAGACTTCTATTAAAACGTTCGACAACAGCAGCCTTCTTATCACTCTTAGTGCTGAAATATTTAACGTCGTGTTCTTTCAACAAACTTTTCACCCCAACGTTGTAGAACTCAAGTCCATCGTCAAATTGTGCTAACTTAGGCGTGGCTCCAAACCGATCTTTAAAATCATTCAACAATTTTCCAACAGCCTTAGTAATGTTAGCAGTGTCTTTTCTGTAAACCGCAATGCCAAAAGCGTATCTACTCAATATTTCAATACCTGTCAATATCCAATAATAACCTCCATTCTGTTTCGAGTACTTACTCATGTCCACTAAGTCCATTTGGAGCTCTTCACCAAGGTAATCAACAAAGGTCGCACGGAACTTATGTTTTCTCACAATGGGTTTGTACCTAGTGTAGGTGTCCTGCGTGGTCAACCACTCTTTCACTGTCTTTCTAGTTACTTTCAATCCGTCTCCCAATGCGCGTTGGTACAATTTCTCCACACCACTGAACCCTGTCTTGGGATTGTAGTAAATGTCTCGCAACCCTTGTTCTGTCTCCACACCAAGTTCCATATAATTCACACTACATACAGTTCCAGTAGCACCGCGCCAATTTTAAGATCGTCGTTATTTGGTCGGACACGAAATGTCATACTCGAGTAAACACCTTTTTTAATACTCACCTTAGATTCGATGTCCACATGACGTTGTACTGACCCCTTCAAAGACTGTTCAGTGGGTATTGGTAACGTTGTGATCACGTCGCTACGCTTCCCATCAGTACCTACGTTGCTTTCAGGGTCAACAATGTCACATGAAACTTCGATATACTTCAGACCTTTGTACATATTAACCTTGTTTGGGCTAACGTGCCACTCCTTCCCTTGGACTAACGTATTTTCTGCAAAGCCAAGGAGGGGCCCAACCCCCAGCAATCTAAACGGGGCCACAGTCTTTACTCTACATCCACCAGATGGGATTTTCTCTATCTCAAGACTTGGCACGCTTGGTCTTATGTCAGAGACTTGGAGTTTCATGTACTCAACCAACGCGTTGAAGTTATAATGTCCCTGAGGCACTGAGAACCGCAAGAGACTACCGAGGGAAAAGTCGATTGTGTTTGCCAATACGTTGTCGTAGTCCCAAAACACAGTGGCTGTCTTGACCATAATGCATGGGTTGTCGTGCGTGACCATTATCGCGTTGTCAAAGGACACAACTTTTTCTGCACCTTCAATGAGTACCGTCAACTTTCGCATTGTGTATAACATACGGTACATTATATATGCAGAAAGCCCTTCGCGACTACTATATGGAAAGTACTACGAGCGTGCGATGGCGAACACATCGAAGGCTACACACGACGCAAAGGCAGACCTCATCAAAAGGTACCCCCACGCCACTTTAAGCAAATTCGAGTTCGATCCAAATATTTCACAAGACGGTGAAATCCTAGGTGTCGACGTGTACTTCAAAAACAACGACATCCTCAGCACAGACATAACCAGCGCAACCTTCAAAAATAATAAAAACATGTGGAAGTGGTTACACAATAGCAAGTTCCCAATAATATGGCAAGGCGGTGGGACTATCCAACCACTGCCAAAAGGACACAAGAACCACTGGGGACTTTGGGATGGCTACCCAACGGAAAACGTGCTAAATTATCCAGTGAATAACTTCAAAGTTTTTGTTAACCAAAATAGTTACTTCATGTCGAAGCTACCAACCTTACAAATCACCACGTCAAAGACCATGTCGAAGTGGGACGACAGCGAATCTTACTACCGTGTTGTGTTTGCGACGTATTGTGCGAGTTTCTGTTGTGGAGTCTCGCTGCAACATCTATCAGTGTCACAAGAAGTTCACCCCGTGGTCACAAGCGTGATGAGGTTTCATTTGTACTTCACCATTAGAAGACTTCTCAGAAGAATGGAACACTGTAAATTTCGCGGTGTTGTGGGAACACCTAACCGGTGTAACGTTACACCGATTTGGTGTAAAATGAAAATTAACACCCTTCAAGTGTAACTTAACACTCGTAACTTGTACTTGTACACCACGCTTGGGTTAGGGTAACACTTATTAGGTGTAAAGTAGAAAACTGTCTTGTTGACACTTATTGCGGTGTAAACGTACTCTAAAATGGTGTAATTTTACTGAAACTGAGTGTAATTTCACACATTGTGAAAGTGTAAATCTACACTTTTTTAGTGTAAAATACATTAACGCTGGTGCAGTGTATATCTACACACGACGTGGTGTAACATTACACAAACAAGGTGTAATAACACACCATGTTGGTGTTAAATAGAATCTGTTTTGTTAGCACTTGTTACGGTGTAGACTTACTCCAAAATGGTGTAAATTTACCAAAACTCAGTGTAAATTTCGCATTGTTGGAATTTTAACTGACTGCAGATATGCACCATGGTTTGCACACACTTCCACGGAACTAAAAAACTCATACTTAAAACTCATACTTAATTCCGTAGCCTGACACCCGCAAGGCTAATAATTTCGTACAAAACATTTTCATCACTGAAAAGAGAAATAACAAAATATAACATTTTCTTAATGTTATATTTTGACTTTAATGCATATTATAAATGTAAGTTATATATGCTTGATGTTACGTATCTCTCCTCTTCATCATTGTATTGCCATGAACCAGGTCAACCTTCAGAGGAAATGAGGAAAGCGGAAATATAGAGACTGTTTTAAGTAAAATTGATTCTAGGCAAGACATTTTTTCTAATTTTAAGTAAATTATTGCTTAAAATAAGAATTTTAAAATATTTTCTTACCAAGCCCCAATAACTGATCGATTTTGCTTAAAACAAGAATATTTTCTTGCCAAGACTTCCAACTTTTATCAAGAATAATATTACCGACAATCAATTTTACTTGTAACAAGAAAATATTTCTTAGAGTCAATTTAAATATAATTATTACTGGTATATACACTGAAATGACAAGCCGTTTTAGTTGACCAGAACGAGGACTTTATTTGTTGTAGACTGTTATCAAAGTCTTGCTGTATATAGTTGCTTCATGGAATCATTGTAAGGCCCCTTCGCTAGTTATTTATACTGATACTTAGTGATAAACATGTAGGCTGTGTTGGGAAGAGACCTTAACAGGTATTAATTATATTAGACCACGTTAGAACTGCCGGTGCATAATGTCAAGTAGAGCCAGCGTATCTTGCCGGTTTATATAAAGCTACTCGAATGACTCCGCGTCGCGCTCGCGCAACGTTTTCTGACTCTTACAAGACTCGGCCCAGAATCGGCCCGCGTGGGATCTGGGTCGAGTAAGGTAAGACGTGGTTACACAGCCTTTTATACGAGATGTTCCGTCGCTAGTTATTTATATACTGATAGTGATAAACATGTAGGCTGTGTATTGGCTGTGTTGGGACACCTTAACAGGTATTAATTAGACCACGTTAGAACTCCCTGTACGTGTTGTGTGGATATGTTGGCAGGGATTGCAGGGAAGTATAGGGATTGTTGGGATTCGCGAAGGGTATGTAGACATTTCCCAGAGGTCCTAGCGAGTTAATGTCAAGCATCTGCGCCATATTTGAAACTCGTGTCGCCGAAAGTTGAAACACTTTGTGTCTTGGATTCTTTGTTTGGTAAATTGATTTGTGTTACCAATTCTAAAGAAGTGGCTGTCATCAATTATTCCTCGGTCTTACTACGGTTACAAAATACTGGAAATACGGTTAGAAAATACTGGCTGTGGGGGTAAATACGGCAGTGATACGATTTCAGCAATTCAGGCTTTCAGCTCGAAGACGAAGGTAAGTCTGACTCTTACCTGAAAATTTGAAGCAAATCAAATAGCTGTCCTGAACTTATATTACCAATAATTTGTCTTAGAGGATTCCATTCCATTGTATGGGAAGAGTTATTTTTCATATTGAAATGTGGATTAATCAAGTGTCTAATCAAAATAATTTGAATGATGGAGTCTGGAGAAAGCCCATCCTTTATGTGGTCTCAGGAAACAAAATGGTATGTTATACAAACATTAATTTTATCGGAATAACCGTTTACATGACCTTTTATTTGTTTATGATAATGATTATTAAAGTATGAATAACAATCGACAAATGGGGGTTTCTAAGGATTTATATTTTATATCCTTCATCCTTGCTGAAAAGCACAAATTCAGAGAGTAATGGCATATTATGTGACATTGATTTGGTTTTAGAAGTGTTGTTATCATAATTTTTATATATGAATTTAACTTCCAAACATTTGGCATTACTCAAAAGATTTCTTCATGTGATATTGCATACCAGTTGTCAATAAGTTATAGATTTTTAATTTTTCATGGAATTAAAATGCATGTGGCAAACAAGTGAACCAGCTTAGACGATACATGGACGATTGTCAAGCTCAAATCCTCAGAAAGTGTCCCAGACAGGGCTTGAACCTGTAACCTTCATATTGCCTGCGACACTCTAATATTAAGACTCTTATGGAGAGCAAAGGTCACAATGATGTACTGGTTTGATTGCTATATTCACTGCATTGCAACATTCACTATATACCAGTAATACTTAGGAGACTGTCTGGGATTCATTTTCTGAGGATTTGAGCTTGACGAATAATAATTTGTAATAATAATCACCACTGTATAATATTTTACATAACAAGATAGTTTAATTGGATTTATGCAATAAATAGTATTAAAACAAGAGGTGTAGCATATATGACACTTCTAGGGGGCAGGGATTTGGCAGGCTTTGCGTATGAGGAACCAATCACATTGCTCCAGTCCAGTATTCCCTCATATTTAGTATTCCCTCATATTCTCTATATGGCCAGTGACTGGGACCAGAGCTGCAAGTACAGTCACCGCCAATCCTGCCCTTCCCCCGGCATGGCCAGGCAACAGAGCATCTGATAGCAATGTGTGTTTGTTCTAATTCCGGTAGGGTCTGTATATGTCAGTGTCTTTATTGTCATTGCTTCCAGGAACATGTGGTTCCCCGGAAAGCTGGACAGTCCATTGCCCCTGTAGCACTGCTGCCGGTGTGTGACTGAACACCGACTTGTTATTAATGAGACTTATAATAATGTAACATTAAGCATAGGTTAGATAATGGAGTCATATAGACATAGAGTCATGCAAATTAGAGAAAAGCCCCCAAGTGGACTTCTATTTAATTCAAGGGACTCTGTACCCAAAGAGCACGAGGGACCATTATCTAGCAATCTTAGAGAATGGTTGGAACACAAAGTAATTTTAACTTTTACTATAAATTTTTTTGCACGTGCATTTACCGGAGACATTGACTTTATTGAATTCATTAGTGACTTTATTGAATTCATTAGTGAACTCTACTGTATATAGAGTCCACTGTGCTATGCAAAAGAAATCATGAGATCTTTCAGTGGACTCTATATAGAGTTTGCTAATCTGTCTAATCTTGATGAATTGAAGCACTATGGAACATAGAGCAGTAAATACTGATTGGCTGAGTGGTTGCAACCATTCTCTAATGTTAATTCATTAACTTGGTTATGATCTTTAATTTCATATTATTTATCTGTAAATTTAATTTAATATTTAATTAGGTTGTTTCTTGCTTTTTAAAATATTATAGATGAAGTTGCAACTTTGCCATTTCTGCTTAAACAAAACTAAGAGAAGAGTAGCTGGAAAATTTATTCAGCTTATTTTTGGTAAGTTTATCTTATTTACTAATACATTTTTTATTAGTATAGGTAATAGTATGGTTTCGAGTGCAATTTGGAAAAAACATGCACAAGTGAGTTTTTCAAAGACTATCAAAATAGCACGAGTCCGAAGGACGAGTGCTATTTGAAGTCTTTGAAAAACTCACGAGTGCATGTTTTTTCCAAATTGCACGAGAAACCATGGTATTACTTATTAATAATATACAAGAAAATGTGCGAGACAATTATAAGACGAACATCCGGTGATCAAGAAAACTTGATCTTCCGGTCGTGTTTTAATTGGTTTACACAAAGTCACGCGACATGCGTCTTAAAATATTTACAACAGATTTTTGCAGATTTGATTTTTGCATTTTTGCAGATTTTTGAGTTTGTTACAGATTTTTGCACTGTTGTTACAGATTTTTGCACTGTTGTTACAGATTTTTGCACTGCTGTTTGGGATTAAATGCACTGAAACCAACCAATCACAGTCGAGTAACATTTTCTTGTATATTATTATGCTTGTTAAAAAGCGTATACATACAGTACCTTCAAAAATCTGTATGATTTTTAAATAATTTGAAATTTTTTTCTCCTTACAACAAAAACTGGGTGTTTAGTAGATGTACTGTACACAGTACACCCACTTCACCAACTCTTGATGGGGGTACCTGTTTATATTTTAAGTTTGTCAATTAAAAGCTTGAGTATCACAACCCTTGATTTAATTACTGTTGTGTAGATGAATACTTTGCTGAAAATGTATAATACAACAATTGTCGAATTCAGCTTTTTTGAGTCTTTTGACATCAAGAATTATCAAGGTCTCTGTCTGCATTATCAGACTGCAGGCTTAAACTTGGCTAAAAATCTAAAATTATAATTATTATATTAAAAGACTCCTCTGATAATTGTTTATTATTATATTTTAACAGCAAATATAGGGACGTTAAGTCTTATGTTAAATCATTTGGTAAACAAGTCCAATATTGATAGGAGAACAGTCTTCCTTACGACAAACTGGTTGTCCACGAGAGGCCATTTCGTATTTATATGAATGACTAGTTCACTCTAATTGGGTTGAAGGCGATTAACCAATAGCAGACAGTTTTGACTGGTTCACTCTGATTGAGTTGAAGCGATTAACCAATATGAGACAGTTTGTGACTAGTTGCCTGAGAGTTTCCACACGATTATTTCCACGCGCCGTGCTCGATCACCCAATTTTGCCCTCCCCCAAAAGCCTATAATAATCTCAAACTCAATCTCCCTTCTCAAACTCAATAATTCGTGAGCTAATGATCCAATAATAAAGACCCATCTAGTCACGGGATTGCATTTGGATAACTAGGTCAACCGTGTCTCTATTACTACAATACATTTGATCGGCATACGTAATTAGGATATTTGAGGAAGATCACTAGTGATCTTCCTCAAATATCCTAATTACGCATGCAAAAACCTCATTTGAGAAGTTATATAAACAACTCGAGCTCGTGTCCCACCGCGGATATCCAAACACTCGAAAACAATGGACAAAAACACTCGGCCTTCGGCCTCGTGTTTTCATCCATTGTTTTCTCGTGTTTGGATATCCCGGTGAAACACTCGCTCTCGTTGTTCATATATAACCTGCAACACTTCTGCATTATCGGACTGCAGGCTTCAACTTTGATAATTATTATATTAAAATACTCATCTGATAATTGTTTATTATTATATTTTAGCACCAAATATAGGGATGTTAAGTCTTATCCTTTTCTTCTTGCCCTTTTTAGCCAAAGTTCTCAAAAGATTATCAAATGCCCAAACAATAGAAATCAAGGCAGCAATGGCACAAAAATGCAAAGACAGGAGACATGCTCTGCAGGCAAGAAAAAACAAGTCAAAACATTTACCAATATTATGATAATTTAACTAATATATTCATAATAGTTTTGTATAGTGTTGCCTTAAAGTGCCACTAACCCCAAAAATGATAATGTTTTGTTTGAAAAGGCACTTAAAATTATGAATAATGGTGCTAACAATTCTTAAATATCTATTTAATAGTTCCTCGATATCTATATGCATCCACATGCAAAGTTTCAAGTAATACAGTAATAACACATATGACATATAACTGAATACCTCGAGATGAAAAATAGATATTGAAGAACTGACAATGCCATTCTTAATCATTTTAAGTGTCCTATTAAATATTATCGTTTTAGGAGGTTAGTGGCAATTTAATGTTGTTAATGTGTAAAGTCAAGTGTTTAGTTTTAGTAATTTGAAGACACAACCATGTTTGCAAATTATGAAATTACTAGAACTAAAATGTTGTTGATAGGCTACAAATTCTGTCCTGTTTTTGCATGTACAAACTGTTAGTGAATTCAGGTTATAATATTTCTGCATATATTAAATGTGACTTGCAGCTCGGTTATTTCAATATAGTAAATTATTTACTACTCAAGCTTTAACACAAACTCAGAAAAATGTTCTGAGCCCCAGACGGGAATTGAACCTGCAACCGTCATGATCTCCAGTTTAAAGCTTGTGTAGTAAACAATTTACTATATTGAAATATCTAAGCTGCAAGTCATATTTAATATATATATTCTGATAAAGATATACAGATATATTGGACTGCTGAATTAGCAGTACATATGCTGCACGTACCAACTATTACACAATTAAACGTAGCCTTCGCTCTGCCATCTGGTAGCTCAATGTTTAGAGCGTCTAACCAGAGATCAGAATGTTACATTTTCTGAGTTTGACAATTTACAACATTTCTCATTCTGCATATTTTATATCTATTTATTTGTTACTAAGTAATAACTGCAATTTCAAAAAAATTGTAAAATGGATAAATAAAGATCTGTTAATAAAGCTATTAATAATACTTTTTGCTTAATGTCAATTTTAGTTATATATGTAATCTTAAATCTCAAATGGTGATAAATCAACTGAAGTCATTTGTAAATGACTACAGCTATTGTGATGTTTATTCTCCCATTGTAGATACAATATTAATTTACACACCCAGCTATGCACTGTGTAAAATAACTACGTTTACTCCCCAAGTGTAAATTTACACCAACACCGTTGGTTGTGGTGTAAATTTACACCAAGTAGGTGTCACCACAGCTGCAAGCTAATTTACACCAATAAGGTGTAAACAAACTTATTTTAGTGTAAGTTTACACTCCAAGTGTAAATTTACACCAAGTTGGTGTCCACACAGCTGCAAGCTAATTTACACCAATGAGGTGTAAAAAAACTTATTTTAGTGTAAGTTTACTCTCCAAGTGTAAATTTACACCAAGTTGGTGTCCACACAGCTGCAAGCTATTTACACTGATTTTGGTGTAAGTTTACACTGTTACCACGTTAAGTTGCACCAGTGTCGGTGTAAGTTTACACCTTTTTGGTGTCCACACAGCTGCAAGATTTACACCGATTTTGGTGTTGTGGTAACACCCCCAGATTTACAGTGAAGGTGGTGGGACTATGAAATCAATAAGTAGAGAATTCAGCGCTTCCGAATTGTATGGTAAGATTTCCAAGATTCCCAGAAAACATTACTACCAGAATAAAATCTTGAGCGATGGCACTCTAGGCGAATCCAGAGTCTACACACTCAACGACACCCATAACGATTATAAACGATACGTCGCGCGATTGTCAGACGGCTTCACCAACATTGGGTTGCAATATCTAAACCAAAGCATAGAAGCCTTTGTGTACTCCACACTTGGTGCGCAAGCAAGAACGCGTGTGTCAGTCGTTGGTGGTTCTGCAGGAAGTCTAGAGACCCAACAAGAGTTCCGCAAGTTGTTTGCTGACAGTGTTGTCAACTACGACGTGTCGACATGGATTCTCAACATGAACAAATCGATTAGAGACACCAACGTTGTCCAAAATCTCGCAGTGTCGCCGTCTACGTGGTTAATGCCAAGCAACGTGGTGATCCTCAAGAATAAAATCGCTGGGTACAACTTATTAAAGATTGCCACGGAGTCCATGAGATTTGGAGTGAACACTCGCTTGAATGCGACGACACCAACGACTGTGGCTAAAAAAGTCCACCAAGAAAATGTGGTGACTAACTTGGTAGTGCCACCTGTGAAGAGAACAGTGGTCACCACCAATCAAATAGCACGCACTACCACCACCACAAGTAAGTCAGACACGACAACGCTAGCGATAGTGTTAGGGTTCTCAGCAGTCTCTGGCTATCTAGTAAGTAAATACACCTTGAAGTAATAGTGATGAGTCTAAACTATGGGTATGAGTCTGGCGACCCCCACGACAAAATACTAAAGAGAACGAAAAGACATCTGGACGAAGATCCCAAATTAAGCGCGACCGGTGGAAGGATGTCTGGACCCATCGACATGCAAGGCTCAGCGATAAAAAACGTGGCAGACCCAGTCGACGACCTTGACGCCATCAATAAAAAAGTCTTAGAGCAATCGTATTTACCGCTTTACTTCAAAGCGCGACACCACAACGTCGTGCTCGACTTCAACACCAACACACACGCCACGAAAAACGTAGACTTCCATAATAACACCTCCAAAGTGAAAGCCATTGGTGACGCGACAAGTAAATTAGTACAAAACAACCCGACCTATGGTCCTATTATTGGCACTAGCAGTCAAGGTCGCAGTTTTCTGTCCTCTGAGTTGACACCATTTCCACTTGAGTCAGGTCTTCACTTTAATTGTCCGAGTATGCAATGGTGTGATCTCTCCATTTTTGTTGTAGTGCGACTACCCATGAGAACCGCTGGATCAAATTGGGAGACAATTATATCAAACGACGATGGTCAATGGGACAAGTTCATAGGGTACAAGACTGGTATGACCAATGGACTCGCGTATGGTGGTAGCATCCCAGCGATGGAGAGCGTGTGCACTATTCCGAGTAGTATTGACATAAGTAAAATGCATATGATATCAATACACTGGCAAATGAACAATTCACACGTCAGAGTCAACAACGTCAAGTCAACCGATTCAGACTTCACAGCGAACATGAAAAAGATAGGCACACCCTACGGAACAATTTTTGGAATACATCGACCAAGAATACCACTCGCACCTTATGCGTACCCATCGTTGATAGAATTCTACGGCGTGAAAATCGTGAGTGGTTACATGACAAACCGAGACATCATAATCGTGGGTGGAAAAACGATGAAGGAATATGGTATAAAGTAAATGGGAGCATGTATCTCAAAAGAACGTGAAGTGTATAAGATAAATAAGACGACTGATCACATGTTCAAAGCTGGTGGGTCGTTTGGTCGTGGTGATGTGAGCCTTGAGCTCCATGCCGAAATTGGTCTGAGGTCGAGAAAAACTTATGGTGAACCTATTTTATTACCTCCGGAAGAGCCAGACGATATAATAACACCATCAATACCATAAGAAACACGCACACTGATGACACACCTTATGTTATAATGTCTCAGCTTCGAAGATTTAGAGAGCTGGTTTGTAGTGTGAGAAACTTTTTCAGACGGCGACGAAGTAAACCGAGTGTTAAAACACATCGGATGCGTTGGTACACAACAAACCAAATCTATAGAGACCCTAACGACGGAGAAGCGCGCCACACCACTGTATAGTTTTTTTTGTGGGGGAGTATAGTAATGACCACACTTCAACTACTCGACTTTGACAGTCATCAAATCACAACGGTTATGAGCAACGGTGATGTGTGGTTCAAAGCGAAAGACGTCGCAAGCGCTATAGGTTACGCTCGACCAAAAGATGCAATACGTGACCACGTTGAATCTGGCTGTAAAATAAAAGGTGGTGATTTGACACCTATGTTGAGGTCAAGCCCACAAGCTCTATTTATCAACGAACTCGGGGTCTACTCATTGGCGTTCTCAAGTAAAATGGAGTGCGCGAGACACTTTGGAAAGTGGATGCACTCAGAAGTCTTACCAAGCATTAGAAAGGGTGTAGCTGACGTCGGTCTCAAACACAACCAGTTCAAGATGATCACTGAGTTCGATCTTCACACGAAAGTCGTTGATTTTCTTAGGAAACACTATCCAGAAGCTATTTTGATAGCTGCTTGCGGTGAAAATCAAGACACTTCGAGTAAGAGAATAAATTCGTGGAGAAAAGGTTACCAACGTGGAACGCCTGATTTAATTATTGCCAATGCAAACCGACAACACACCGGGCTTGTGATTGAGTTTAAGAACCCAGGTGGCACAGGTAAGACATCCAAAGAGCAAGACTCTCTGCTACTCAGGTATAAATCTGCTGGGTGTCTAACGTTGTTGTGTGACTCATACGACGACGCTATCACCACGATAATAAAATACTTCGACACTTCCCAGTGTGTTCGTAAATTTTAAAAGTAAAGCGACGTACGCACTGTGTGACACGCTGGCTTCAAATGTTTTCTCTATGACATTGGGCGCTTCATGTGTCCAATGTCTAAATTTAAAAAAAAAGTGAGACGTGTTGAGAACGTCTTTTAATTTTGTGTTGAAGGATGGTGGCGTCTGCACACCGCACGGTATTGCTCAGCACCACCAACAAACGATGGTCCTGGATTGTGTCTCCAACTGAATGACGCTTCAACAGTTGTTCCGTAAGTGTCACGACAAACGGCGCAACACGCTTTTAGAAAGGCGATGTCGTCTGCTACTGAGAACAGTGTGTCGAGCTCACCAATTCTTTTTAAGTGCTCCGGTGCTATGAGACCACAAATAATGACGTGAACGCCAGCTTTGACGTAGTCGCGAATGACTGGAAGTAGATCAGAGTACCAATGACCCTCATCAATACCAATGGCATCGATGTCAGTCAATTCGTCGCAACTTGGAAGGTTGGTGATTAACTTTGCAGGTAAACTGTCTGACCCGACAACAATAGTCTGACGATGCGTGGAGAACGTGTGGTCAGTTCGTCGGGTGTCACCCGCGTTGTTCATGTAAAGGACTTTGAGCCCTGACTTACTTAACGCGACTAACCTACGAAGAGTCTCTGTCGTTTTTCCTGCAAACATGGGACCAATCACGATTTCTAGTTTACCAACTTTCTCTGTCATGGTTACTATACCTCCAGAGAAATTTTTTTTCTCATTGTGGCAACCGTCGCTCGTTGTCAAATATCCGCTGAAGCTCTAAGTTTTTAAGATGGGACCTCGAGCTCTCGTGTCTTGAGCGATGCATTTGGCTGTTGGTGGTCACACCGCATGGGAAACACTCGTACACCATGTAACCATATTCAAAGTACTGATGGGCAGACGAGAGTATGTGACCCTCGATGTCGTCCGCACCCACTATTTCGTTACACCCCACCTTGCAAACGTTAACGTCACAGTTCGCGGCGAGCTCTAGCCACGCTTTGAGTTTGGTTGGACACGGTCTCCATAGAAGGATCGCTAAGAAC
Source organism: Chrysogorgia sp. JL179-B06 (assembly GCA_035772405.1). Lineage (NCBI taxonomy): Eukaryota > Metazoa > Cnidaria > Anthozoa > Scleralcyonacea > Chrysogorgiidae > Chrysogorgia > Chrysogorgia sp. JL179-B06. Next base: position 5,670,343 of record JAYKKM010000047.1, read on the forward strand.
ACTTCGAGGTAGTTACCGAGTAGCGTGGCGGTGGACTCACAAGGGTTGCTCAAGTAGTCACCACTCGCTAACACAAGACGCTTGAACGGTAAGTAACACCATACAGGGATCTCGCTAGCTAACTTATCAACCGACCAGTTGGTATCTTCTTGAAGATTGACCCAATCATTATGAATGCGCTCTATATCTAAAGTCTGAACGTTAAATCGTCTTACTACACAGCAAAATTGTGAATTCTTATCTAGAATAAAATTCTTGTTAAATTCTTATTTTAGTCAATATTTTACTTAAAATGAGAAAAATCAAGAAAATTATTCTTACCAAGAATCGATTTTACTTAAAACAAGAAAAAATATTCTTACCAAGATTAATAAGAACCTGATTTTTCTTAAAATAAGAAAAATATTCTTGCCAAGAATAAACAAGAACTTGATTTTTCTTAAAATAAGAAAATTATTCTTACCAAGAATAAACAAGAACTTGATCTTTCTTAAAATAAGAAAATTATTCTTACTAAGAATAAACAAGAACTTAATTTTTCTTAAAATAAGAAAAATATTCTTACGAAGAATAAAGAAGAACTTGATCTTTCTTAAAATAAGAAAAATATTCGATCGAAATATTGTGTCCAAGAATAAACAAGATTTTTCTTAAAATATGGAAAATATTCTTACCGAGATTAAACACGAAGACATAGTATATATGTTTACTGAAAACAAGCAAAAAGGATAGTGATATATTATTTTTATAAGAAATGGAAATACATGTATGAAGGAATACAGGTATATACTTCATGGAAGTCCACATATAGTACCCGCGATAACTTCGTCTATCCCTCCCAGTGCTACGGAGGAGGCTAAACCCTAACTAAAACGACTAATAGCGTAGAGTCTGGCTACTATTTATTTTGTTATGGCATGGGTAAAAGCGGACAAACATCGGTTACGACGTCAACTATATGTGGGACTATCATGAAGTATTTCCCGAAATACGCATGCGCTGTTCAGTCTGTTGGTTTACAATGGTTTGTGGGATAGCGTCCTTCAAACTTCAGTTGGAGAAGAAAACAGCGTGCTTGTCAATGCTTATCGATTGCTTGAAAGAATTTGGAACAATTACCAATACATAATGTCTGAAGATGTTTGCCAGGATTGCGGAAATCAATAAACAAGTTGCTGGCGATCTTAAAGGTAGGACTGGCTTGTATTGTTTAATATAAGACGTATCGCAAACAAATATTTACATTATAAATTTGAATTTACCGCGCGAGCCATGCCATTGCGCTGTTTTATAACTGATTTTAATGACATTACACAATTGAATTGAAATATTTATACAAACAAATAATTTGCCAGGGTGTATTTTGGTATGGTCGTGGAAAAATTGTGTGATCCTAGCAAATTTGAAATAAGGAAAGTATTCAAAGTATGGACGTGTGGATTCCATAACGAACTTTCCACCAACGTCAACGATATTCCCAGAGGCCAGAGACCCACTACCCAGGCTATTATTTATATATATATGCAACAGTAAGATTGTTTTGGAGTTTTAATGGACTTTTGCCCTTTTGACAAGTCGAGTTGTCTGAAAGAGGGCATATATATATATATATAGAATATCCGAGAGTAGTAAAAAAGTAGAGTGCTGCGTAGACAGTGTTTTGAATATATAGCAAAGTGAAAAGGTGGTAAACTGCCAAGAATTTAGTGACGAGATACTGACGTTTCGAGCGGAGCCCTTCATCAGAGTAAGACGAGATGAAATGAAATAAATAGGGCTTATATATATGCCAAAAGGGTGTCACAAGTAGAAAGTAGCCAATCAAATGCACGGGAGATAAACAAACTAATAATTAATGAGATGGGAAACGTAAGATCATTTGCTATTTTTAACAGTCGATCAGCAAGCAGACTGAGGGGGCGGGAGAAATGACAGGTCCAATATTCAAGGGGATTAGGCGATAATATTAGCATAAGAAACAAAAAATTTGAAAAGGAATGAAAATGCATACGCGAATAATAAAAAATTAATAATAATAAAGGTTCCAAGCAAACTAAAATAACCAAAAACTTGTAGGAAATTAAATAAAAGAAAAACGTTCGTTAAGACCAAGAGGATGTGTGGTGCCAAGTTTAAAAATGAGACGCTTCTCTTGACGCTTGCGGTTATCGTTGCCACCGGAGATGGGAAGGATGGCACAGACTTTCATGTCTGAAACCAAATGGTTGGAGCTGTTGAAATGGCGGGCTACAGGTTTGTCACCATCATTGATCCTCACGGAACGAAGATGTTCAGCAAACCTGTCTGAAAGACGTCGCCCAGTTTCACCGATGTAGATTTTAGGGCATTTATCGCATGAAATGCAATAAATTATGTTGGTGGACGTGCATGAAAAAGCATGACGGATTGTGTGGTCGAATTTGGGGGCAGTAATAACTGTAGTGGGATTGAGAAAAGCGCATGTGTTACAGCGGGAACGGCCGCAAGAAAATGTTCCCGCTGGTGCCGAGGTATTTTGTTTAAGGGCACTATGTACTAAGGAGTCACGAATGTTTTTATTACGGCGAAAAGATACCAAAGGGTTGTCGGTGAAAATGGCTGACGTCTCAGGATCATTTTGTAAAATGTGAAAATTCCGATTAATAATATTTTTAACTTTAAAATTGAAAGGATGAAATGTTAGAACTAAAGGAATTTTATTGTTTGAAACTCGTTCCAAAGATGGTTCAAGGGCGTCTAAACGGGGGACGAGAAAAGCTTTCTGAACGGCGAGGTCTAAAAGGTTGGTAGGGTAACCACGTTGGACAAAAAAAGATCTCATTTCCATTGATTTGACTTGAAAATCTTGGTCGTCGCTACATAAGCGGCGAAGACGCAAGAATTGAGAGTAAGGGATGGATTGCTTAGTGTGGTTGGGATGAGAGGATGAAAATAGAAGATAACTATGGGAGTCAGTAGGCTTGTACGAGACCGACGTTTTCAGCGAATCACCATTAATCGAAATTAAAATATCAAGGAACGACACAGAGGTCTCGCTGATTTCCCACGTGAACTTCAGAGCAGGATGAAAATCATCAACAAAGTTGATGAACTGCTCTAAAAGGACACGTGAACACGACGCTGTTCCTAAACAGTCATCGATAAATCTTCCGAAAAAATCAGGCAAGGGACCCGTGTATTGTTCAAAGATCTGTTTTTCAACATAACCAACAAATAAATTAGCATAGCTTGGACCCATTTTGGTGCCCATCGCAACACCACTTATTTGTTGATAATGTTCACCATCAAACGAAAAATTGTTAAGGGTAAGCACTAGTTCTGCTAAGCGGAGTAACGTGGTTGTGGAGGGTTCTAAATTAGTGCGCTGATCAAAGAAAAACTTCAGAGCTTCAAGGCCATCACAATGGGGAATGACGGTGTATAAGGACTTGACGTCCATCGTGAAAATAAATTTATCGGAACTACTGAAACGTAACTGGTCGAAAATTTGCAAGGCATGTTTAGTATCTTTGATATAAGAAGGCAACTTCTTAACCAAAGGATACATAACGTTGTCTAGAAAACTGGAAACGAGCTCGGTGGGGCAACTACAAGCGGAAACAATCGGCCTGCCAGGATTGTTAGGTTTATGGATTTTAGGTAGGAAATATATGACAGGCGTTCTGGGGGTTGTTAATATAAGGTTAGATGCAGAGGCAGGCAATTCACCGGCTTGGATGAAATTCTTGATGGTAGTTTTGACGGATTTTTGGTGAGATTGAGTGGGATCGGAATTCAACTTAGTATAAAAGATGGTGTCGCTGAGTTGACGAAGAGCCTCTTGTCGATACAAGTCCGCTCTCCAGACAACTACAGCGCCACCTTTGTCCGCAGGTTTTATGACAACGTCATTTCGGCATCGTAATGAATTCAAAGCTAGAAGCTCTTCTTTGTTAAGGTTATGAACTTGTTTTCTGCGCGGAGGTTGCAATTTATCAATGTCATGGCGGCATTGTCTTACGAAAAGATCAAGGGAAGAAAAATCACCTTCGGATGGAGACCAAGACGACTTCTTGGGGTTGAGTTCTTCGAAAATATCCTTATTGCTATTGAAAGTGGGCTTATCATGAAAAAAGGCTTTGAGGCGCATGCGGCGGAAGAAAGATTCGGTATCCTCTTTAACTGAAAATAGATCGATGGGCCCGGAGTTGGGAACAAACTTGAGACCTTTCGCAAGAAAAGATCTCTCGGGGTCAGATAATGGCAAATCAGAGGGAATAGTGAAAACTAGACGAGTGACTTCGTTAGAGGAACTAGTGCTTTGGGAGGGATTCGGGGAAGGACCCAGTAATTTGGCCAATTTGGACGCCTTAACGTCTTTAAGAAAAACATAGAGTCTGGAATTTAGCATGCGAATTTGTTGAACGATAGCGGTAAACAAAATAGGTGGGCAGACCTGGGAGAGAGAGGACTTACATCCCGAGATGTAGTCATCAGTATGTTGTAAATTACTGGACATAGATTTAATAGTGATACGCATCAAACGACGGGAATGACTCGAACAAGCCGCTGATATGTGATGGGAATAACGACGATCGATAGCGGGGAGATTAAAAGACAATAAATCAAAAGAGGATCTAAAACCGTAGGGAATGACCCCCCGATATAAACAACGACTAATAAAAGTAATGTGACTGGAAAAACGGGTTTTAGATAAAATAAGGTCAAACAAACGTAGAGCATGATTACTGATCGACGGTAAAAAAGGAAGCAAATAACTTACCATTTCGTGACGGAGACTTTGACGAAACTTCTTAAGGTTAGGCATGTCGCAGCGGTATATAGAATATCCGAGAGTAGTAAAAAAGTAGAGTGCTGCGTAGACAGTGTTTTGAATATATAGCAAAGTGAAAAGGTGGTAAACTGCCAAGAATTTAGTGACGAGATACTGACGTTTCGAGCGGAGCCCTTCATCAGAGTAAGACGAGATGAAATGAAATAAATAGGGCTTATATATATGCCAAAAGGGTGTCACAAGTAGAAAGTAGCCAATCAAATGCACGGGAGATAAACAAACTAATAATTAATGAGATGGGAAACGTAAGATCATTTGCTATTTTTAACAGTCGATCAGCAAGCAGACTGAGGGGGCGGGAGAAATGACAGGTCCAATATTCAAGGGGATTAGGCGATAATATTAGCATAAGAAACAAAAAATTTGAAAAGGAATGAAAATGCATACGCGAATAATAAAAAATTAATAATAATAAAGGTTCCAAGCAAACTAAAATAACCAAAAACTTGTAGGAAATTAAATAAAAGAAAAACGTTCGTTAAGACCAAGAGGATGTGTGGTGCCAAGTTTAAAAATGAGACGCTTCTCTTGACGCTTGCGGTTATCGTTGCCACCGGAGATGGGAAGGATGGCACAGACTTTCATGTCTGAAACCAAATGGTTGGAGCTGTTGAAATGGCGGGCTACAGGTTTGTCACCATCATTGATCCTCACGGAACGAAGATGTTCAGCAAACCTGTCTGAAAGACGTCGCCCAGTTTCACCGATGTAGATTTTAGGGCATTTATCGCATGAAATGCAATAAATTATGTTGGTGGACGTGCATGAAAAAGCATGACGGATTGTGTGGTCGAATTTGGGGGCAGTAATAACTGTAGTGGGATTGAGAAAAGCGCATGTGTTACAGCGGGAACGGCCGCAAGAAAATGTTCCCGCTGGTGCCGAGGTATTTTGTTTAAGGGCACTATGTACTAAGGAGTCACGAATGTTTTTATTACGGCGAAAAGATACCAAAGGGTTGTCGGTGAAAATGGCTGACGTCTCAGGATCATTTTGTAAAATGTGAAAATTCCGATTAATAATATTTTTAACTTTAAAATTGAAAGGATGAAATGTTAGAACTAAAGGAATTTTATTGTTTGAAACTCGTTCCAAAGATGGTTCAAGGGCGTCTAAACGGGGGACGAGAAAAGCTTTCTGAACGGCGAGGTCTAAAAGGTTGGTAGGGTAACCACGTTGGACAAAAAAAGATCTCATTTCCATTGATTTGACTTGAAAATCTTGGTCGTCGCTACATAAGCGGCGAAGACGCAAGAATTGAGAGTAAGGGATGGATTGCTTAGTGTGGTTGGGATGAGAGGATGAAAATAGAAGATAACTATGGGAGTCAGTAGGCTTGTACGAGACCGACGTTTTCAGCGAATCACCATTAATCGAAATTAAAATATCAAGGAACGACACAGAGGTCTCGCTGATTTCCCACGTGAACTTCAGAGCAGGATGAAAATCATCAACAAAGTTGATGAACTGCTCTAAAAGGACACGTGAACACGACGCTGTTCCTAAACAGTCATCGATAAATCTTCCGAAAAAATCAGGCAAGGGACCCGTGTATTGTTCAAAGATCTGTTTTTCAACATAACCAACAAATAAATTAGCATAGCTTGGACCCATTTTGGTGCCCATCGCAACACCACTTATTTGTTGATAATGTTCACCATCAAACGAAAAATTGTTAAGGGTAAGCACTAGTTCTGCTAAGCGGAGTAACGTGGTTGTGGAGGGTTCTAAATTAGTGCGCTGATCAAAGAAAAACTTCAGAGCTTCAAGGCCATCACAATGGGGAATGACGGTGTATAAGGACTTGACGTCCATCGTGAAAAGAAATTTATCGGAACTACTGAAACGTAACTGGTCGAAAATTTGCAAGGCATGTTTAGTATCTTTGATATAAGAAGGCAACTTCTTAACCAAAGGATACATAACGTTGTCTAGAAAACTGGAAACGAGCTCGGTGGGGCAACTACAAGCGGAAACAATCGGCCTGCCAGGATTGTTAGGTTTATGGATTTTAGGTAGGAAATATATGACAGGCGTTCTGGGGGTTGTTAATATAAGGTTAGATGCAGAGGCAGGCAATTCACCGGCTTGGATGAAATTCTTGATGGTAGTTTTGACGGATTTTTGGTGAGATTGAGTGGGATCGGAATTCAACTTAGTATAAAAGATGGTGTCGCTGAGTTGACGAAGAGCCTCTTGTCGATACAAGTCCGCTCTCCAGACAACTACAGCGCCACCTTTGTCCGCAGGTTTTATGACAACGTCATTTCGGCATCGTAATGAATTCAAAGCTAGAAGCTCTTCTTTGTTAAGGTTATGAACTTGTTTTCTGCGCGGAGGTTGCAATTTATCAATGTCATGGCGGCATTGTCTTACGAAAAGATCAAGGGAAGAAAAATCACCTTCGGATGGAGACCAAGACGACTTCTTGGGGTTGAGTTCTTCGAAAATATCCTTATTGCTATTGAAAGTGGGCTTATCATGAAAAAAGGCTTTGAGGCGCATGCGGCGGAAGAAAGATTCGGTATCCTCTTTAACTGAAAATAGATCGATGGGCCCGGAGTTGGGAACAAACTTGAGACCTTTCGCAAGAAAAGATCTCTCGGGGTCAGATAATGGCAAATCAGAGGGAATAGTGAAAACTAGACGAGTGACTTCGTTAGAGGAACTAGTGCTTTGGGAGGGATTCGGGGAAGGACCCAGTAATTTGGCCAATTTGGACGCCTTAACGTCTTTAAGAAAAACATAGAGTCTGGAATTTAGCATGCGAATTTGTTGAACGATAGCGGTAAACAAAATAGGTGGGCAGACCTGGGAGAGAGAGGACTTACATCCCGAGATGTAGTCATCAGTATGTTGTAAATTACTGGACATAGATTTAATAGTGATACGCATCAAACGACGGGAATGACTCGAACAAGCCGCTGATATGTGATGGGAATAACGACGATCGATAGCGGGGAGATTAAAAGACAATAAATCAAAAGAGGATCTAAAACCGTAGGGAATGACCCCCCGATATAAACAACGACTAATAAAAGTAATGTGACTGGAAAAACGGGTTTTAGATAAAATAAGGTCAAACAAACGTAGAGCATGATTACTGATCGACGGTAAAAAAGGAAGCAAATAACTTACCATTTCGTGACGGAGACTTTGACGAAACTTCTTAAGGTTAGGCATGTCGCAGCGGTATATAGAATATCCGAGAGTAGTAAAAAAGTAGAGTGCTGCGTAGACAGTGTTTTGAATATATAGCAAAGTGAAAAGGTGGTAAACTGCCAAGAATTTAGTGACGAGATACTGACGTTTCGAGCGGAGCCCTTCATCAGAGTAAGACGAGATGAAATGAAATAAATAGGGCTTATATATATGCCAAAAGGGTGTCACAAGTAGAAAGTAGCCAATCAAATGCACGGGAGATAAACAAACTAATAATTAATGAGATGGGAAACGTAAGATCATTTGCTATTTTTAACAGTCGATCAGCAAGCAGACTGAGGGGGCGGGAGAAATGACAGGTCCAATATTCAAGGGGATTAGGCGATAATATTAGCATAAGAAACAAAAAATTTGAAAAGGAATGAAAATGCATACGCGAATAATAAAAAATTAATAATAATAAAGGTTCCAAGCAAACTAAAATAACCAAAAACTTGTAGGAAATTAAATAAAAGAAAAACGTTCGTTAAGACCAAGAGGATGTGTGGTGCCAGTTTTTGGTTATTTTAGTTTGCTTGGAACCTTTATTATTATTAATTTTTTATTATTCGCGTATGCATTTTCATTCCTTTTCAAATTTTTTGTTTCTTATGCTAATATTATCGCCTAATCCCCTTGAATATTGGACCTGTCATTTCTCCCGCCCCCTCAGTCTGCTTGCTGATCGACTGTTAAAAATAGCAAATGATCTTACGTTTCCCATCTCATTAATTATTAGTTTGTTTATCTCCCGTGCATTTGATTGGCTACTTTCTACTTGTGACACCCTTTTGGCATATATATAAGCCCTATTTATTTCATTTCATCTCGTCTTACTCTGATGAAGGGCTCCGCTCGAAACGTCAGTATCTCGTCACTAAATTCTTGGCAGTTTACCACCTTTTCAATTTGCTATATATTCAAAACACTGTCTACGCAGCACTCTACTTTTTTACTACTCTCGGATATTCTATATACCGCTGCGACATGCCTAACCTTAAGAAGTTTCGTCAAAGTCTCCGTCACGAAATGGTAAGTTATTTGCTTCCTTTTTTACCGTCGATCAGTAATCATGCTCTACGTTTGTTTGACCTTATTTTATCTAAAACCCGTTTTTCCAGTCACATTACTTTTATTAGTCGTTGTTTATATCGGGGGGTCATTCCCTACGGTTTTAGATCCTCCTTTGATTTATTGTCTTTTAATCTCCCCGCTATCGATCGTCGTTATTCCCATCACATATCAGCGGCTTGTTCGAGTCATTCCCGTCGTTTGATGCGTATCACTATTAAATCTATGTCCAGTAATTTACAACATACTAATGACTACATCTCGGGATGTAAGTCCTCTCTCTCCCAGGTCTGCCCACCTATTTTGTTTACCGCTATCGTTCAACAAATTCGCATGCTAAATTCCAGACTCTATGTTTTTCTTAAAGACGTTAAGGCGTCCAAATTGGCCAAATTACTGGGTCCTTCCCCGAATCCCTCCCAAAGCACTAGTTCCTCTAACGAAGTCACTCGTCTAGTTTTCACTATTCCCTCTGATTTGCCATTATCTGACCCCGAGAGATCTTTTCTTGCGAAAGGTCTCAAGTTTGTTCCCAACTCCGGGCCCATCGATCTATTTTCAGTTAAAGAGGATACCGAATCTTTCTTCCGCCGCATGCGCCTCAAAGCCTTTTTTCATGATAAGCCCACTTTCAATAGCAATAAGGATATTTTCGAAGAACTCAACCCCAAGAAGTCGTCTTGGTCTCCATCCGAAGGTGATTTTTCTTCCCTTGATCTTTTCGTAAGACAATGCCGCCATGACATTGATAAATTGCAACCTCCGCGCAGAAAACAAGTTCATAACCTTAACAAAGAAGAGCTTCTAGCTTTGAATTCATTACGATGCCGAAATGACGTTGTCATAAAACCTGCGGACAAAGGTGGCGCTGTAGTTGTCTGGAGAGCGGACTTGTATCGACAAGAGGCTCTTCGTCAACTCAGCGACACCATCTTTTATACTAAGTTGAATTCCGATCCCACTCAATCTCACCAAAAATCCGTCAAAACTACCATCAAGAATTTCATCCAAGCCGGTGAATTGCCTGCCTCTGCATCTAACCTTATATTAACAACCCCCAGAACGCCTGTCATATATTTCCTACCTAAAATCCATAAACCTAACAATCCTGGCAGGCCGATTGTTTCCGCTTGTAGTTGCCCCACCGAGCTCGTTTCCAGTTTTCTAGACAACGTTATGTATCCTTTGGTTAAGAAGTTGCCTTCTTATATCAAAGATACTAAACATGCCTTGCAAATTTTCGACCAGTTACGTTTCAGTAGTTCCGATAAATTTATTTTCACGATGGACGTCAAGTCCTTATACACCGTCATTCCCCATTGTGATGGCCTTGAAGCTCTGAAGTTTTTCTTTGATCAGCGCACTAATTTAGAACCCTCCACAACCACGTTACTCCGCTTAGCAGAACTAGTGCTTACCCTTAACAATTTTTCGTTTGATGGTGAACATTATCAACAAATAAGTGGTGTTGCGATGGGCACCAAAATGGGTCCAAGCTATGCTAATTTATTTGTTGGTTATGTTGAAAAACAGATCTTTGAACAATACACGGGTCCCTTGCCTGATTTTTTTGGAAGATTTATCGATGACTGTTTAGGAACAGCGTCGTGTTCACGTGTCCTTTTAGAGCAGTTCATCAACTTTGTTGATGATTTTCATCCTGCTCTGAAGTTCACGTGGGAAATCAGCGAGACCTCTGTGTCGTTCCTTGATATTTTAATTTCGATTAATGGTGATTCGCTGAAAACGTCGGTCTCGTACAAGCCTACTGACTCCCATAGTTATCTTCTATTTTCATCCTCTCATCCCAACCACACTAAGCAATCCATCCCTTACTCTCAATTCTTGCGTCTTCGCCGCTTATGTAGCGACGACCAAGATTTTCAAGTCAAATCAATGGAAATGAGATCTTTTTTTGTCCAACGTGGTTACCCTACCAACCTTTTAGACCTCGCCGTTCAGAAAGCTTTTCTCGTCCCCCGTTTAGACGCCCTTGAACCATCTTTGGAACGAGTTTCAAACAATAAAATTCCTTTAGTTCTAACATTTCATCCTTTCAATTTTAAAGTTAAAAATATTATTAATCGGAATTTTCACATTTTACAAAATGATCCTGAGACGTCAGCCATTTTCACCGACAACCCTTTGGTATCTTTTCGCCGTAATAAAAACATTCGTGACTCCTTAGTACATAGTGCCCTTAAACAAAATACCTCGGCACCAGCGGGAACATTTTCTTGCGGCCGTTCCCGCTGTAACACATGCGCTTTTCTCAATCCCACTACAGTTATTACTGCCCCCAAATTCGACCACACAATCCGTCATGCTTTTTCATGCACGTCCACCAACATAATTTATTGCATTTCATGCGATAAATGCCCTAAAATCTACATCGGTGAAACTGGGCGACGTCTTTCAGACAGGTTTGCTGAACATCTTCGTTCCGTGAGGATCAATGATGGTGACAAACCTGTAGCCCGCCATTTCAACAGCTCCAACCATTTGGTTTCAGACATGAAAGTCTGTGCCATCCTTCCCATCTCCGGTGGCAACGATAACCGCAAGCGTCAAGAGAAGCGTCTCATTTTTAAACTTGGCACCACACATCCTCTTGGTCTTAACGAACGTTTTTCTTTTATTTAATTTCCTACAAGTTTTGGTTATTTTAGTTTGCTTGGAACCTTTATTATTATTAATTTTTTATTATTCGCGTATGCATTTTCATTCCTTTTCAAATTTTTTGTTTCTTATGCTAATATTATCGCCTAATCCCCTTGAATATTGGACCTGTCATTTCTCCCGCCCCCTCAGTCTGCTTGCTGATCGACTGTTAAAAATAGCAAATGATCTTACGTTTCCCATCTCATTAATTATTAGTTTGTTTATCTCCCGTGCATTTGATTGGCTACTTTCTACTTGTGACACCCTTTTGGCATATATATAAGCCCTATTTATTTCATTTCATCTCGTCTTACTCTGATGAAGGGCTCCGCTCGAAACGTCAGTATCTCGTCACTAAATTCTTGGCAGTTTACCACCTTTTCACTTTGCTATATATTCAAAACACTGTCTACGCAGCACTCTACTTTTTTACTACTCTCGGATATTCTATATACCGCTGCGACATGCCTAACCTTAAGAAGTTTCGTCAAAGTCTCCGTCACGAAATGGTAAGTTATTTGCTTCCTTTTTTACCGTCGATCAGTAATCATGCTCTACGTTTGTTTGACCTTATTTTATCTAAAACCCGTTTTTCCAGTCACATTACTTTTATTAGTCGTTGTTTATATCGGGGGGTCATTCCCTACGGTTTTAGATCCTCTTTTGATTTATTGTCTTTTAATCTCCCCGCTATCGATCGTCGTTATTCCCATCACATATCAGCGGCTTGTTCGAGTCATTCCCGTCGTTTGATGCGTATCACTATTAAATCTATGTCCAGTAATTTACAACATACTGATGACTACATCTCGGGATGTAAGTCCTCTCTCTCCCAGGTCTGCCCACCTATTTTGTTTACCGCTATCGTTCAACAAATTCGCATGCTAAATTCCAGACTCTATGTTTTTCTTAAAGACGTTAAGGCGTCCAAATTGGCCAAATTACTGGGTCCTTCCCCGAATCCCTCCCAAAGCACTAGTTCCTCTAACGAAGTCACTCGTCTAGTTTTCACTATTCCCTCTGATTTGCCATTATCTGACCCCGAGAGATCTTTTCTTGCGAAAGGTCTCAAGTTTGTTCCCAACTCCGGGCCCATCGATCTATTTTCAGTTAAAGAGGATACCGAATCTTTCTTCCGCCGCATGCGCCTCAAAGCCTTTTTTCATGATAAGCCCACTTTCAATAGCAATAAGGATATTTTCGAAGAACTCAACCCCAAGAAGTCGTCTTGGTCTCCATCCGAAGGTGATTTTTCTTCCCTTGATCTTTTCGTAAGACAATGCCGCCATGACATTGATAAATTGCAACCTCCGCGCAGAAAACAAGTTCATAACCTTAACAAAGAAGAGCTTCTAGCTTTGAATTCATTACGATGCCGAAATGACGTTGTCATAAAACCTGCGGACAAAGGTGGCGCTGTAGTTGTCTGGAGAGCGGACTTGTATCGACAAGAGGCTCTTCGTCAACTCAGCGACACCATCTTTTATACTAAGTTGAATTCCGATCCCACTCAATCTCACCAAAAATCCGTCAAAACTACCATCAAGAATTTCATCCAAGCCGGTGAATTGCCTGCCTCTGCATCTAACCTTATATTAACAACCCCCAGAACGCCTGTCATATATTTCCTACCTAAAATCCATAAACCTAACAATCCTGGCAGGCCGATTGTTTCCGCTTGTAGTTGCCCCACCGAGCTCGTTTCCAGTTTTCTAGACAACGTTATGTATCCTTTGGTTAAGAAGTTGCCTTCTTATATCAAAGATACTAAACATGCCTTGCAAATTTTCGACCAGTTACGTTTCAGTAGTTCCGATAAATTTATTTTCACGATGGACGTCAAGTCCTTATACACCGTCATTCCCCATTGTGATGGCCTTGAAGCTCTGAAGTTTTTCTTTGATCAGCGCACTAATTTAGAACCCTCCACAACCACGTTACTCCGCTTAGCAGAACTAGTGCTTACCCTTAACAATTTTTCGTTTGATGGTGAACATTATCAACAAATAAGTGGTGTTGCGATGGGCACCAAAATGGGTCCAAGCTATGCTAATTTATTTGTTGGTTATGTTGAAAAACAGATCTTTGAACAATACACGGGTCCCTTGCCTGATTTTTTCGGAAGATTTATCGATGACTGTTTAGGAACAGCGTCGTGTTCACGTGTCCTTTTAGAGCAGTTCATCAACTTTGTTGATGATTTTCATCCTGCTCTGAAGTTCACGTGGGAAATCAGCGAGACCTCTGTGTCGTTCCTTGATATTTTAATTTCGATTAATGGTGATTCGCTGAAAACGTCGGTCTCGTACAAGCCTACTGACTCCCATAGTTATCTTCTATTTTCATCCTCTCATCCCAACCACACTAAGCAATCCATCCCTTACTCTCAATTCTTGCGTCTTCGCCGCTTATGTAGCGACGACCAAGATTTTCAAGTCAAATCAATGGAAATGAGATCTTTTTTTGTCCAACGTGGTTACCCTACCAACCTTTTAGACCTCGCCGTTCAGAAAGCTTTTCTCGTCCCCCGTTTAGACGCCCTTGAACCATCTTTGGAACGAGTTTCAAACAATAAAATTCCTTTAGTTCTAACATTTCATCCTTTCAATTTTAAAGTTAAAAATATTATTAATCGGAATTTTCACATTTTACAAAATGATCCTGAGACGTCAGCCATTTTCACCGACAACCCTTTGGTATCTTTTCGCCGTAATAAAAACATTCGTGACTCCTTAGTACATAGTGCCCTTAAACAAAATACCTCGGCACCAGCGGGAACATTTTCTTGCGGCCGTTCCCGCTGTAACACATGCGCTTTTCTCAATCCCACTACAGTTATTACTGCCCCCAAATTCGACCACACAATCCGTCATGCTTTTTCATGCACGTCCACCAACATAATTTATTGCATTTCATGCGATAAATGCCCTAAAATCTACATCGGTGAAACTGGGCGACGTCTTTCAGACAGGTTTGCTGAACATCTTCGTTCCGTGAGGATCAATGATGGTGACAAACCTGTAGCCCGCCATTTCAACAGCTCCAACCATTTGGTTTCAGACATGAAAGTCTGTGCCATCCTTCCCATCTCCGGTGGCAACGATAACCGCAAGCGTCAAGAGAAGCGTCTCATTTTTAAACTTGGCACCACACATCCTCTTGGTCTTAACGAACGTTTTTCTTTTATTTAATTTCCTACAAGTTTTTGGTTATTTTAGTTTGCTTGGAACCTTTATTATTATTAATTTTTTATTATTCGCGTATGCATTTTCATTCCTTTTCAAATTTTTTGTTTCTTATGCTAATATTATCGCCTAATCCCCTTGAATATTGGACCTGTCATTTCTCCCGCCCCCTCAGTCTGCTTGCTGATCGACTGTTAAAAATAGCAAATGATCTTACGTTTCCCATCTCATTAATTATTAGTTTGTTTATCTCCCGTGCATTTGATTGGCTACTTTCTACTTGTGACACCCTTTTGGCATATATATAAGCCCTATTTATTTCATTTCATCTCGTCTTACTCTGATGAAGGGCTCCGCTCGAAACGTCAGTATCTCGTCACTAAATTCTTGGCAGTTTACCACCTTTTCACTTTGCTATATATTCAAAACACTGTCTACGCAGCACTCTACTTTTTTACTACTCTCGGATATTCTATATACCGCTGCGACATGCCTAACCTTAAGAAGTTTCGTCAAAGTCTCCGTCACGAAATGGTAAGTTATTTGCTTCCTTTTTTACCGTCGATCAGTAATCATGCTCTACGTTTGTTTGACCTTATTTTATCTAAAACCCGTTTTTCCAGTCACATTACTTTTATTAGTCGTTGTTTATATCGGGGGGTCATTCCCTACGGTTTTAGATCCTCTTTTGATTTATTGTCTTTTAATCTCCCCGCTATCGATCGTCGTTATTCCCATCACATATCAGCGGCTTGTTCGAGTCATTCCCGTCGTTTGATGCGTATCACTATTAAATCTATGTCCAGTAATTTACAACATACTGATGACTACATCTCGGGATGTAAGTCCTCTCTCTCCCAGGTCTGCCCACCTATTTTGTTTACCGCTATCGTTCAACAAATTCGCATGCTAAATTCCAGACTCTATGTTTTTCTTAAAGACGTTAAGGCGTCCAAATTGGCCAAATTACTGGGTCCTTCCCCGAATCCCTCCCAAAGCACTAGTTCCTCTAACGAAGTCACTCGTCTAGTTTTCACTATTCCCTCTGATTTGCCATTATCTGACCCCGAGAGATCTTTTCTTGCGAAAGGTCTCAAGTTTGTTCCCAACTCCGGGCCCATCGATCTATTTTCAGTTAAAGAGGATACCGAATCTTTCTTCCGCCGCATGCGCCTCAAAGCCTTTTTTCATGATAAGCCCACTTTCAATAGCAATAAGGATATTTTCGAAGAACTCAACCCCAAGAAGTCGTCTTGGTCTCCATCCGAAGGTGATTTTTCTTCCCTTGATCTTTTCGTAAGACAATGCCGCCATGACATTGATAAATTGCAACCTCCGCGCAGAAAACAAGTTCATAACCTTAACAAAGAAGAGCTTCTAGCTTTGAATTCATTACGATGCCGAAATGACGTTGTCATAAAACCTGCGGACAAAGGTGGCGCTGTAGTTGTCTGGAGAGCGGACTTGTATCGACAAGAGGCTCTTCGTCAACTCAGCGACACCATCTTTTATACTAAGTTGAATTCCGATCCCACTCAATCTCACCAAAAATCCGTCAAAACTACCATCAAGAATTTCATCCAAGCCGGTGAATTGCCTGCCTCTGCATCTAACCTTATATTAACAACCCCCAGAACGCCTGTCATATATTTCCTACCTAAAATCCATAAACCTAACAATCCTGGCAGGCCGATTGTTTCCGCTTGTAGTTGCCCCACCGAGCTCGTTTCCAGTTTTCTAGACAACGTTATGTATCCTTTGGTTAAGAAGTTGCCTTCTTATATCAAAGATACTAAACATGCCTTGCAAATTTTCGACCAGTTACGTTTCAGTAGTTCCGATAAATTTATTTTCACGATGGACGTCAAGTCCTTATACACCGTCATTCCCCATTGTGATGGCCTTGAAGCTCTGAAGTTTTTCTTTGATCAGCGCACTAATTTAGAACCCTCCACAACCACGTTACTCCGCTTAGCAGAACTAGTGCTTACCCTTAACAATTTTTCGTTTGATGGTGAACATTATCAACAAATAAGTGGTGTTGCGATGGGCACCAAAATGGGTCCAAGCTATGCTAATTTATTTGTTGGTTATGTTGAAAAACAGATCTTTGAACAATACACGGGTCCCTTGCCTGATTTTTTCGGAAGATTTATCGATGACTGTTTAGGAACAGCGTCGTGTTCACGTGTCCTTTTAGAGCAGTTCATCAACTTTGTTGATGATTTTCATCCTGCTCTGAAGTTCACGTGGGAAATCAGCGAGACCTCTGTGTCGTTCCTTGATATTTTAATTTCGATTAATAGTGATTCGCTGAAAACGTCGGTCTCGTACAAGCCTACTGACTCCCATAGTTATCTTCTATTTTCATCCTCTCATCCCAACCACACTAAGCAATCCATCCCTTACTCTCAATTCTTGCGTCTTCGCCGCTTATGTAGCGACGACCAAGATTTTCAAGTCAAATCAATGGAAATGAGATCTTTTTTTGTCCAACGTGGTTACCCTACCAACCTTTTAGACCTCGCCGTTCAGAAAGCTTTTCTCGTCCCCCGTTTAGACGCCCTTGAACCATCTTTGGAACGAGTTTCAAACAATAAAATTCCTTTAGTTCTAACATTTCATCCTTTCAATTTTAAAGTTAAAAATATTATTAATCGGAATTTTCACATTTTACAAAATGATCCTGAGACGTCAGCCATTTTCACCGACAACCCTTTGGTATCTTTTCGCCGTAATAAAAACATTCGTGACTCCTTAGTACATAGTGCCCTTAAACAAAATACCTCGGCACCAGCGGGAACATTTTCTTGCGGCCGTTCCCGCTGTAACACATGCGCTTTTCTCAATCCCACTACAGTTATTACTGCCCCCAAATTCGACCACACAATCCGTCATGCTTTTTCATGCACGTCCACCAACATAATTTATTGCATTTCATGCGATAAATGCCCTAAAATCTACATCGGTGAAACTGGGCGACGTCTTTCAGACAGGTTTGCTGAACATCTTCGTTCCGTGAGGATCAATGATGGTGACAAACCTGTAGCCCGCCATTTCAACAGCTCCAACCATTTGGTTTCAGACATGAAAGTCTGTGCCATCCTTCCCATCTCCGGTGGCAACGATAACCGCAAGCGTCAAGAGAAGCGTCTCATTTTTAAACTTGGCACCACACATCCTCTTGGTCTTAACGAACGTTTTTCTTTTATTTAATTTCCTACAAGTTTTTGGTTATTTTAGTTTGCTTGGAACCTTTATTATTATTAATTTTTTATTATTCGCGTATGCATTTTCATTCCTTTTCAAATTTTTTGTTTCTTATGCTAATATTATCGCCTAATCCCCTTGAATATTGGACCTGTCATTTCTCCCGCCCCCTCAGTCTGCTTGCTGATCGACTGTTAAAAATAGCAAATGATCTTACGTTTCCCATCTCATTAATTATTAGTTTGTTTATCTCCCGTGCATTTGATTGGCTACTTTCTACTTGTGACACCCTTTTGGCATATATATAAGCCCTATTTATTTCATTTCATCTCGTCTTACTCTGATGAAGGGCTCCGCTCGAAACGTCAGTATCTCGTCACTAAATTCTTGGCAGTTTACCACCTTTTCACTTTGCTATATATATATATATATATATTGAGCTTCTGAAACCTACTTCTTTTTATTCTTTGGTAGATTTGATGGGTTAACAAATAATTACATAAAGTGGTTGTATTGAGGTGATGCAAGGTCTTGCTTCTGGAAAATTATCTTCATGGTAAGTTTTATATTTTGGATATTGTTAATTTAACATCTGCTTTATAAAGTATATATATATATATAGGTAATATATATAGGTAATATTTGGCATTTCACTGCACTAGTACTGCACTAGCATCGAATGAACTTAAACAAAGGAGTTTCCAAATTTACATTGAGTTCGACTCATGAAAAGTTCGACGTTTGACCCGGGCCTTACCCATCACTATTACTGTAAACACTGTCGCTACTTTGTGGTTGTTGACCTTCGTTCCGAAGTGAGACGAACACAGTACGAACCTTGCGTCTCGTGGAACGCAGATTCAGTCAACCGCAAGACGCACGCATACTACCCGCTAGACGCACGCAGACGAACCGCAAGACGCACGCAGACGAACCGCAAGACGCACGCAGACGAACCGCAAGACGCACGCAGACGAACCGCAAGACGCACGAAAACGAACCGCAAGACGCACGCAAACGAACCGCAAAACGATCGCGTCTTGGGCTCGGTTTTTGTTAGGTTATTTCTGAGCAGTACTGTATGCGTATGGCCACAAAAACATTGTAGTGAGAGACACGCCCACTGACACACCTTAAACACTGCGACGTAATTCCCATAAGGCTGCTCTCTCACTGACTTGTTAATCAACAAATTCGCTATAGAGAACCCTGACGAACTAAATGACGAGCTGCAAAAAGACTCGCTACTAAAGAAAGACGTTGAAAGCATTGTCGCGGTTGTGACACCGTACGTGCCTTTCTTAGGCTTGTTGTCGGGAGGAATCACAACGTCGAAGTACGTGTACGATCACCATTTTAAAAGTGAGACGACAAACACTGAAAATAGTGAACAAACGGGTTAACTCGCTACGCTAGCAGGTGGTCATTTGTGGTTTCATAACAACCGCGCGAGCCCATTCACACAACGGTCTTTTATTCACGATATTTATAGACGTTCTTATTCTCCATCACTCTTCTCTTTAAACAGCAAGTCTCTCCTCGACGACACAATGTTGATTATGTCGTCGCCCTCGAGTACATGACGTAGGTTACCACGCGGTGTGTTGCTAACAACAACATTCCTTTGCGCCCGGCAACCACAGCTTTTTGAAAAAGTTTTTGAAAAATATATTTTGAAATATTTTTTCAAAACGTTGTAGTTGCCGGGCGCAAAGGAATGTTGTTGTTAGCAACATCGACAGGTGACCTTGATTTGTGTAGCAGGTAGAACACTACCACTAGACTCACAATCTAGTGGCTCTCTCGCTGAAATTTATTTAACATCACCACTAGAATCATAATCTAGTGGGTTTTTTTTTCGCGCGCGAATTGAAACAACAGCAGAGCGCGTTGATCATAGTTTGTCAAACAAAAATGCGAAAATGATATAAAACTTTTTCTAAATCTTGACGAAATGTGTCGTATCTCACCAAAATCGCGATTTGGTATAAATTTAGTATTGTTTCATGAGTCTCGCGCGTGTTTGACATCAGTTGATTGGGGAACGTGAGGGGTGTTTAGCCCAATTAACGACCACTACAGTAGTATAGAGAGTGGGGCTACGAGCTTACCAAAATGACACCGAATTTTGCCAAATCATGATTTGGCAAAATTCGGTGTCGTTTCGTTGAGCTCGTAGCCCCACTCTCTATACTACTAACCGTAAGTTCTGAAAAGAACTGTTTTTAAACTAAAGATGAGCACGATGCATTTCGGCAGACAACTTATCAAGTACTACAAGTAATATTTGGTATTTTACTCGATTAAACTACATGTTCTAAGGATTTATTGGTGAAGGAAAATTTCGAGTGCAGTGTTGGAATATATACATTTTAAGACCAAATAGAGACCAGTTGCGAAAAATGCAACTTCAAGGCCTTCCGGCTGGAATTGAACCCGCCTAGTACAGTGCTCTGACCATGCACTGAGCTACGGAGGCCGTTGCCGAGAGCCTGGTCACGAGTTCTGTATATATAGTGGTGGAATGCGGGATCGATTATGGGTGCTGGCATTACAAGTAATATTTCTTGGTAAGGATTTATGGTGAAGGAAAATTTCGAGTGTTGGAATATATACATTTTAAGACCAAACCGGGACCAGTTGCGAAAAATGCAACTTCAATTCCTTCCGGCTGGAATTGAACCGCCGCGACCCTGTGATGCTAGTGCAGTGCTCTGACCACTGAGCTACGGGGGCCATTGCCGCTGCTAAAGAAAAAAACATAAGGTAGATTGTATTTATAATCAACAAAAAGTCCAGTTACGTCAGACGCAAATGCGTCATAATAATAATAATAATAATAATAATTACAGTTCTTGGCATTGCCACGCATTTCGCAAGGTGAAATTACAATAAGTCAAATTATTATATGACTATTTCCGCGAGCGGTCCGGAACGTGAAATCCGGCAATTTGATTGGTTCCTGAGCGGTCCGGAATCTGCCGTTCCGGACCGCTGTCAGTTGCTGACAGTGAAAATTTTATAAACAAAATGAAAGTCATATTATACACAACAAGATGGATAATAATTTCAGAACTACTCATTGTTGAAATATATCGTGCAGGTATGTTGTTAGAAATTTTATAAGCTTTCATTTGATGTATAGCTCAGGTTTCCGCGTTATGTGAAACTTTTTAAAATGTCCAAAACGTTCGTAACATTGTTCGTGATAAATATAACTTTACTTCTCGCAGGTAATGTAGAATTTCAGGTGGTATTTTTTCAGCTATACTTAACGCACAACTTTGAACAATATGTCAAACAAAAGCAAATGAAAAATGCTATTCGAGGTAGAAATTTTAGGAATCTAGCTAAACGGAAAGTACTTTAAAAATTGGAAAACATCTCTGCCATTTTGGTTTAGTTCGCAAGAAAGATGGTGGCGAATACGAGCCTACGTTCACAACATTTGTGGTCATATAATAAACTACTTATTGACCTCGCTTGTTCGGTCTGTACTAGTGAAATATCGGACCTCCGTTTTCTGCACAGACCTCGGCTCGCTGCGCTCGCTCGGTCCGTACTAAAAACGTCGGTCCGATATTTCACTAGTACAGACCTCACGCTCGGTCAATAAGTAGTAAATACAAGATACTAAAAATTATTCCGTACTACATGAATTAAAAAAAATAAGTCTTTAAGCAGGATTTAAATTTGATAAATGACTTTGAATTTCTAATATTATATATTCTAATATTACATAAATGTTTCCTGTCATGACGGTCCAATCGATGTCAAGAGGTGTCGAGAAATGGCAGAATCACAGATAATGACCGTGTCTTCATGACGGTATTGTCTTCTTGGCTATTGACGTAACGGAACAATTTTTCAACTTTGAGATGTTCTTCCTACGTAACGAGAACCACACTCGCATTTAAATTCGTAGATTACAAAGCTTGATGAAAAAGCAGGTAGAACTTCTTTGGGAGTAGGCCACAAAATTGTCCTAATTGAGAAAATGCATTTTAATTGGCTACATGAGAAAGTATTTTCTATAGTAACCTTCAGTTGTTTCTCGAATTGTTCGGAAATTTTACCAATCCACGGTAATTTTAAGTAGACTGGGTAGACCAATATTTTATCAAGCAATCGGCCTGGGTATCCATTTGCTAAGAAAAAGGTTTTTAATTCGCTGATATATTTTTCTAAAAACTTATCCGAAGACGTATTGTGTGCGTATTGTGTGCGTATTCTGTCAATTAAATATCTGATCAATGAAATATTTTGTTTTGTTGAGCTAAACGAATCAAAACATGTGAATAAAAGCCATGTAAAAGATTTTCGATAAATGCTTGTCAGAAAACAATTATCATCATTGTGAGCTAAAACATCCAAGAAAGCTAATTTGTTATTATTTTCAAACTCATGAAAAGCACTGTTTTACAGATCGAAACCTCAGCGATTCAGTCTTTATGACAAAGAACCTGACATCGCAAACGAATTGTACATGTTTTGGGATCTGGAAACACATGGAGTCAGAGAAGAGAAGCCTTCGACGTATGACAAGTTGAAGTAACAATTGAAATTCAAAGGAGAAAGTACGAAGTTAAACTGTCGTTCAAGGACGATATCTATACTACTTCTGTAAACTGGGATCTTTGATAAATCGTCTTCGAACAACCCTGACCTTCTTGAAGAATATAGGAAGGTCATGTAAGATCAGATTAACTGCGGTTCAGAGTGGCTAAATTGTTGGGAAAGACGATGTAAAGCCAACAAACATTCATTACCTTTGGCCCAAGTAAGTAGTCAGAGTTGACAAGAACACAACTAATATGCGAATTACTAATAACGTATCTGCCAGAAAGTGCGGTCTATAGTACGGTTTAAAGCCAGGTGTTGTCAGTCAGAATTTTGCATTGTATATTTGTAAATCTTTGGAACTTAATTAAGAAAATGTTTATTGTATTTGTATCACCTTTTATCATCATGTTTTATCCTATAACAGTGTCTTTTCCTGAAATAAAAATGCCTTATTGTCAAGCATGTGCATACATTATGTCTGTTTAACTATTAAATCACGTACTATGCAATATGCTTTTGTATGTTCATATTGACATCCTGTAAAGAGTTAACCAGAAAGGGGATTAGCAAATTAATCATGGTATCTAAAATTAGCAAGGATATTTTTCGGAAAATCTATACCTAGCATTTGTGTAAACGGCCTCAAATGTGAACTGAACATTTCTAACATGTGAAAATGCAGCATTACATGTTCTCACATGTTGTTCACGTGTGGACAGTTGAGCACACATGTGGAAATATATTTCTCACATGTTGGTCACACGTAGATTCACATGTTGGTCATATGCACACATGTGGATCCCATGTGGAAGCATATTTCTCACATGTGAAAATATACAGCTCACATTATGGTCACATGTGAGAACATGTCGGTCATTTGTTGGTCACATGTGGCCACATGTTGGTCACACGTGCACACATGCGTATCGTCCACTATATGATCTACATAAAAATCTACTTGCAATGGTACTTGCAGTGCTTAACAGAGATTTGCTTCGTCTGTTCTTTGTGAATATAGTAGAGAGCCATATAAGAGCTTTGTCCTTCCGGGGAAAACGGTATGATCTACGCCTGTATCTCTTTTGGGGCGAATATTCATTACTGTCTCATAATTGCTTAGTCTGGTGAAATTTCGTGACCTCTCTGCGACTCTGCACGATTGTCAGATTCGTTAAATACAGCATTCTCGTAGACAGCATCTTTCGTTTGCTGATCGCGTCTGATGTTTTTTTCTTTTTTGTTCTTTTTAATTTTCCACCTGTGCAAAATAGATAAAACAAAAACACATTGTTCTAAGTCACAAAATTATATCTTCACGAAGTATATTTAGCAACTTTAGAAAGACTGATTGGTTATTAACCGAGTGCGAGGTCTGTAATAATAATAATAATAATAATAAATTCTTAATACGGAAAATATTGACCTAATTAAAGTATTATAATAATAATACGGAAAGTATTAGACCGAGCAAACGAGGCTAATAAGGAATTTATTATATGGTTTTTGGCCCTTAATTTCTCCTCGTTTTTAATGCTGATTGTTTTACGAGCTGGCAGTTTAAGTTTTCGCTTGGTTTTTACCATGACTTCATGTCTCAGCCGGTGTTTGCATTAACTTCTTTACCTGTTTTTGCTTAAAATCATCGATACTGGGCTGAATTACGTTCAGGCCAAGATGGCGAGTAAGATGTATATCGTTCATGGTTGTTTTTGACTTGGCTTCTTGTTATTATTGTCTTGGGCTTTCAAAAACCTACTGGGAAGTGCCTTCTTTAAAATGCATTGCTGGCCATAAGCTTGGAAATGTCACTGTTTGCGCCGCCTAATGTACATGGTGCTGTTAGTTAGCTGGCGACGTTATGACAAATCTTGGGCTTGTAAAAGATCCTTGTGCCATGTATCATAAAGGTTGTAGACGAAATCAGAGGGCTATTCAGTTCATGGGATTCGTATGATTGATGGTTCCATGCCAAATGTATTGATACGAAGACTAAGGAGTATAGTGAACTTTGTAATATGTCCATGGCCAGGGGCATCGCGAACCCACTTTGATTATACCCGAATATTCTATTTTTTATAAAATTGCACGTATTTTATTGAATGAGCATTAAGACATATTAACAACAACAAATGTTGCCATATACATTCTTTAAAGTGCCCCTAAAGCCCAAAACGTTTTTTTCTTTATCAAATTTTGACATAATTTCTTGTATTTATGCGAAAACAAAAATTAATTTCTTTAAAATCTCCGATTTGTATGGCTATTTGAAATTGGCGAAAACGTGATTTTTGTGGCACATTTCCGCGTGACAATAATTATTTACGAGGAGTCTGGAACGAGTACTTTTGTGACGTCATGCAAGGTACTCGTGTTTAGTATAAAATGACAAGTTTCTATAACAAATGCTTCATATGCATTGCCCATCGCAGGAGTTGCTATCCACTGTTAATATAATTTCTGATCTTAAACGAGTTCTTAAACGCGTAGCGCGGTGACATCACATCATTAGAAATCATACTTGAAAAAGTGTTTTTTGTAACCAGACTGAATTTATTCGTTCCAGTCCCCTCTCGGAATCATCATTTTGATGTATGGTTTCTAAAACATGACAAATTTTTTTTTAATGCCGACTATATTATTATAACTAAAAAATCGTCGAAAAGGCTCAAAAACTTAGCATAAAGACATTGTATATATCAGATTTCTCTCAAAATAGAACTGTCTAAGGGTAATGAAGTTGTTTATCGTATAATTATTTGTATTTTTACGTTCGTTTTGATTGTTTCTGTGTTTTTGAAAGCTGTCAAGTGTGAAGAAAACATCGGGCATTGTAAAATAATATCTACTACACAGTTCAAACTGTCCATTTAAAACTTCTCAATTTAATATTCAGTTCAAACCTGAAATTATACTAAAACGACTAGTCATCTCAGTCTCGGTGATTATCGTTATATTTACCTCGCCGCTTCGCGGCTTGGTAAATATTCACCGATAATCACCTCGACTTCAGTGACTAATTGTTAAATAGAAACCTCTGGGATAAAAGTCGCGTGATTATTTACATTTATTGACATTACAGAATATTTACATTTTTTTATGAAAAATGTGAAATAAAAGCTATTTCTTGGGTTAGAAACTTGTAAATTTATACTAAAACAATTAGATCTACATGCCCTGGCCTTGTTTTTATGCGTGAAAATCAACCCCGCTACGTCTCGTTGACTATCTGCAATTACTATCAACCAACTAGTGGTCTATTACAAATTCTGCATTCTGATTGACTGAGCTACTACAATCATGGAAATAATATACGTAGACTTCTTATAAAAAGCATGTCCTTTAAGCATTGTTGGAGGCCAGTTGTTCAATATTTAAATATTCACTGCCAAAATAGTTTGAAATAGTCCCCCCTTCCCCCCAAACACAATGTTGATATCACATAAACCTCTGGATGTGGTTTCATTCACACATCAACATTGTATAGGGGGGAGAGGGGAACATTCGGGAAATTATTAGATAGTCTACGAATTAATTTCCATGATTGTTGACACATATTTTTAATCAGGCTATTGCTCTATCCTCTTTCCCTGATAAATGGAAAATGGCTAGAGTAGTACCTCTCTATAAAAATGGCCAACGAAATGTACCAGGAAACTACAGACCAATATCAGTTTTGCCAGCTATTAGCAAAATTATGGAACGAATTCTGTATGATCAACTGTACAATTACCTATCCAAATTTGAACTTCTGAGTAATTCTCAGTTTGGTTTTCGAAAATTTCACTCTACAGCTACAGCATTGCTGGACTGTACAAATGACTGGTATATGAATTTAGACAGAAAAATGTTTAACCTGGTGGTTTTAATTGACTTGAAAAAAGCATTTGATACTGTTGATCATCAAATTCTACTAAAAAAGTTGGAACTTTATGGAGTAAAAGGACAAGCTCTAACCTTTCTCAAATCTTATCTCACAAATCGAAGTCAAATATGCCAAATAAAAGGATCTATTTCATCAGAGAAATCGATCAAATGTGGTGTACCGCAAGGCTCTATTCTTGGGCCACTATTCTTTCTATTATATATTAATGATTTGCCTCAATGTCTGAATAAAACAAAACCTCGGTTGTTTGCTGACGACACAAATCTAACAGCCTCTGGAGATTCTATAACTCATCTTGAAGCTGCGGTGAATTCTGATTTGGAAAACCTTAGAAAATGGTTAATCGCCAATAAACTTAGTCTAAACGTAGCTAAGACTGAATTTATGCTAATTGGTTCAAAGCCAATGATAAAAAGTATTTCAAATTTGCAATCAAATGTTAAAATTGATAACAAACAGATTAAACAAGTTTATGAATGTAAAACTCTTGGAGTGACAGTTGACCAGCATTTATCTTGGAAGAGTAATACTGAAAATATTTGCAAGAAAATAACAGCGGGAATCTCCGCTCTTCGACGATTAAAAGAATTTGCTGATAAGAAAACTCTTCTTTCTGTATATAATGCTATTGTTCGCCCATACTTCGATTACTGTTGTGAAGTATGGGATGTGTTTGGTGAAACACAATCAAAACGACTCCAAAAACTGCAAAATAGAGCTGCTCGAATTATCATGAATATGAGCAATGATATAGATCACTCTGTTGCTTTACAAGCATTAGGCTGGGTGCCACTTAAAACAGAAAGAAAAAAAGCTAAAGCAAAAATGATGTATAAAATATTAAATAAAATGGGTCCTGAGTCACTCACTAATCTTTTCACATATAAAGGTGAGATGACAGACCATAATCTTCGAGACATTTCAAGTAGTCTTTGTTTACCAAAACCGCGTACTAATAATATGAAAAATAGTTTCATGTATGACGGGGCATACCTTTGGAATTCTATTCCAAAAGAAATTAGGGAGAGCAAATCCCTTTCTTCTTTTCGAAATAAAATCGCTACTCACATTGATAGTAAATGTAAATAGATGTACCAGCTGTATATAGATTTCTACTAGTTGATTTTAATACGTAACTTACCTAAATCTATAAATGTATTCAATATACTATATTTCATACTCTGTAAATAATCTTAAATACTACAATTGTTATACACACGCCCCTCGTGGAAATCAGCTTCGGTTGACGGGGTCAGCGTGTTTAAATAAAGTTTTCTATCTATCTATCTATTGTCCATAAAAAACATGGCACTTAGTCAATTTTCGCTATCCAGCAAAGGTTGTCAACTATAGTTTCTCGCTCCCCTCTCGACTAGAGTTACTCTGTTTGTTCCCTTGTACGAGAATGCAAGTATGCATATGCAAGTATGCATTCTTTCCGGGGGGGGGGGGGGAGTTGTTAAACAGGGGGCTTACTTGAGGCAAATTATTTTGACTGTTTTTCTTAAGTTGGGGGGAGGGGGGGGGGGACATAGGGGTATAGGGGTATAGGAGTATAGGGTATAGGGATACAGGGTATAGGAGTATAGGGGGAGGGGGGAACATTCGGGAAATTATTAGATAGTCTACGAATTAATTTCCATGATTGTAGTGGTCTATTGTTATAGACCACTAGTAGCGTTATCCATTCACAAACATCCTTATAACAGGAATATTCCTATCCTGACCAATCAGAAGCTGCGACATATTCACGCTGCAAGCAGAACCTGAAATCTAGGCAAAACATGGCGTCCGCTAAAATTTATATTACAGTGCTGAAATCATGAAAACATTGGCCGGAAAGTAATGGAAAATTGTTCAGTTTGACATTTTCGAATAAGAAAATGAATTCGCGTACGCCTATATGGAGTATATCTACGCCAAATTTGAAGCAAAGTAATTACAATCTCGTTTTTTGTGAGCGATTGTTTATCATGTGCCAGGATCGAGCTACTCAACATTTTGAATGGGGAGACATCTACAAATAAAAAGGTGAAACTAAACAATGTTTGATAAGTCTTTTTACGTTAAAGAAAGGATGTTTATGGTTGATACTAAAACAATTAGACAACTCGCGCTCGTTGTCTACGAGCAGATAGTCAACGAGGGCGAAGCAGATAGTCAACGAGGGCGAGGCGCGAGTTGTATAATTGTTAAATAGAAAACGCGGGCTCGTTGTCTAATTGTTAAATATTGCATATACTCTTCGTTGAGGAGTTTCTGAATGCTAGACTATATCTAAATACAAAGCAGATCATAAGTTGATCAAAGAAAAGTACCGACTGCCTTGCGTGATATCCTAATACATGCTACACCCAGGCTCCTGCCTGTTAAAAGTACTGACGGAACTGGGCCATTAAAATTCAACTTCAACAGGCCATAAAAACTGAATGATTATCCAAATTGAATTTTTTTTACTAAAACACTAGCTAAAGGAAACGATTATATTGTGTGACAAAATGCAACACCCCCACCAAGTTGCGACGCCCCTGTCCATTGCTTGGGAATGTATGGTCTGCTTATTTCCTGGATTTGATATATGTACCTGTTCGGAGCTCTCGTGGGTGATCTAGCTTGGGTGAGAAAGTGATGTAAATGGTTCGATCTCAGTGTCTGAGTATCGAGGATTTGGGCTTGACGTTCGTCCATGTATTGTCTGTCTACTCTAAGCTTCCACATTCACTACGCCAGTGTATATATCAATCAATCAAATCAATCAATCAATCAATCTATCAATCAATCAATCAATCAATCAATCAGTCAGTCAGTCAGTCATCATCATTATTAAAACTTTATTAACCGTGTCAATGTGTTTAGTTATTTTACAAACTAACAGGAGACACCAATACATATAACTATCAACCAAATTATAACTTAATACTAGAAATAGGTATACGCAAAAAACCCTCGCCCGATTACTTTTACAGTTTTAGTACTTGATTAGGTAATAGCCCATTCATTTGCCAAACTGAATAGACTTTCAGTGGATAATTTCTCTGAGAGCTTTGTGTTGTCTGAATTTAATTGTTTCATAGGACATCAAAATAAATAGCTAAATAGCCCAAACTTTTTAATTTTTGGGTGCAGCAACAGAATAGTGGGGAAGTCTACTGCTGTTTCTACCATCAATCACTAAGAAATTACTTGTCTCACACTATTGATGATTCATGAAATACTCAACTCAGTAGTTGGTATAAACAGACACTAAAGACTGTTGATGGAAGAAAGTGCATCTATATTATATAGGGGTGCATATATCGTGACAATCTATACGGCGGATTCAAATTGGGTTTACTTGCAAATTGGGTCAAATTGCGTATTAAGGATTCTACCCCGATTGTTGGTGTGGATAGATTGTATACAGTAATTTGATAATTCCACCCACATTGGACTACTGCGATGTGGAGCTGGCAGGGATGTGGATAATTTAATATTGATTTCTCTCGAGAGGTATCAACGCAAAGCAGGGAAACTGGGACTTGAAACTGATTGGTTAATAGAAACCCTAGGATTGGTACCTCTTGTAATTAGAAGAAAGTTACATTGCGTAATGCTAGTTAAGAAATTCCGTGAAGGCATTTTCACATCATATCTAAGGAACTAATTCTGTTCATACATACAATGTACATGTTGTAGCACCTTATCAATTGCCTTAATTTACAATCTGCAGGATATAACTTTTGAGTTAAAATTATATGAAATGTACATATATGAATATGTGTTTATATTTGTAATAATTTTAATTTGTTAGGAAATAACACCGTCATTGATATCAGTGTTAGCATTGAAGGAGCTATCCTGTTTAAATATTATTGTATTATTATTATTATTATTATTATTATTAAAAGTAATGCCTAATGCAGATATCATATTATCGACCTATTTCACTTTTGTCAATTTTTAACAAAATCCTAGAAAGGTTGATGTATAACAGATTGCTAAAATTCCTTGAACGTAACGATGCTATTTTTGACAAACAATTTGGTCTTCGATCAGGCCATTCTACTGAACATGCCGTGCTCTGCATAACTGACAAAATTCAGAAAGCAATAGATGATCGTACAATTTCCTGTGGAATATTCTTAGATTTTAGCAAAGCTTTTGATACGGTTAATCATGAAATTCTTATTAAGAAATTGGACCATTATGGTATTCGTGGCATACCTGAAGACTGGTTTATTTCTTATTTTAGTGATCGTAAAAAGTTGTTACTGTAAACACTGTTACATCAGATCAATATAACATTTTATGTGGTGTTCCACAGGGATCTGTTCTCGGTCCTTTATTGTTTCTATTATATATTAATGATTTTCATCTCTGCTCCAATTTCTTTGAGTTTCACTTATTTGCAGATGATGCAAATGTGTTTTGTGAACATAAGAATATTTCAACATTAACTGCCAATATAAATGCAGAACTCAACAAAATTTATGTTTGGCTATGTGCCAATAAGTTATCGCTTAATATAGATAAATCTAAATATGTTATATTTCATCCACGACAAAAAAAAGTAGAATCCCTTAATACCTCGTTAACTATCAATAATACAATTTTGAAACATGATACTTCCATCAAGTATTTGGGTATTTATATTGACTCACATTTGAGTTGGAAAAGTCACATTGAGTTCATTGGCAAGAAGGTTAAAAGAAGTATTGGCCTCTTATGTAAATTACGTCACTATGTTTCAGAAGATATGTTCAAAACAATTTATTATGCTTTAATATATCCATTTTTAATTTATGGGATAATTGTCTGAGGAAATACTTATGAAACTTCACTTAATCCATTATATATGTTGCAAAAAAAGACGGTACGAATTATGACATTTTCAAGATTTGATCAACATTCAAGTCCATTATTCGGATATTTAAATATTATAAAGTTTTTTGACCTAATTGTTACTCTTCATATTTCAATTTTTATGTACAAATTTCATAATCATTTTCTGCCATCAGTCTTTCATAATTTCTTCACTAGTGTGAATAAGATTCATAAACATAATACTAGGCTTGCTGCTAAACAATCTTATTATCTTCCAAAAGTAAGAACAAATTATGGAATTTTTAATATTAGATTTCAAGGTCCAACAGTGTGGAATTCTATTGATGAGGACATCAAGTCCTACTCAATGGTATTATTTAAATTCAAATGTAAGCAAAGCTTCTTAGAGCACTATTGAATTTCCATATTTGTAATACTTTCATGAAGGTGATAAACTTGTTTTTCAAGATATTATTGTAGTTATTATTTAAATCAACGTGGTTCTTTGTGTTTCTATATGTATGTATTGCTTTGTGACCTTTAATAATTATTTATTTACTCTTTAATATTATTACACCTCTGACTGGTCTCTAGGCATTTTTAACCTTTTGGTTATTTCTGGTGGCCCGTATTCCTACAAATTTAAATTTATCTGTAAATAGCTTTTCTGTTCAAAAAGGGATCAATAAAATTGTATTGTATTGTATTGTATTGTATTATGATGGTTATTAATACAAAAGCCATGTACGTGCAAAAAGCATGGCAAAAAACCTATATATTCAGGATGACATACGTAGCCTGCTTGTTGATAATGATCAAGCTGGCACGGTACTTGTTCAATCCCCAACAATTTCTGCTGACAATGCGAGTGTCCACATACCCAATGTCAACATAATCCTACATGAGCTGTATTTTACGTTGCAAGCCTGGGACAAGCATTGTACAAGCCTGTTAACAGACACAATAAGTTATGACCCACTAGGCCAGCTACTGTAGGCCTAACATGTTCCATAATAGATAGAATAAACACAGATTGTTTATGGAATACAGACCAGTATACAATACACAAGCTCATATCCTCAGAAAAATGATTCCCTTCTCATTTCCGGCGACGCTAACCATTTGAGCCATCAAGACTCAGATGGAGAGAGAAGGTAACAATGATCTACTGGTCCAATTGATACAAGTGCCTAGGCAGCAGTTACTATATAATGTTTGCATGTGTTATAATATATATACATTGCTGTAGTAATTGCGAGCCGCATAGGACATATATCAATAGAATCAGTACATCATTGTAATCTTCACTCTCCATCTAGTGTTTGCAGCTCAATATGGTTAGAGCATCTCACCGGCAATCAGAAAGCTACAGGTTAAATTGCTGTTCAGGACTCAGAATCATTTTTCTCAGGATACGATCTTGACAATCATCCATGTATTGTCTCATGTATACTCCGAGTTCTCCCTTACTCACTACAGCAATGCCAATATTAACACTAACCATGCATGAGTATACAGTAATGCTTGTTTATACTACAAAATTGTAATCCAGGATCAGGTCTTAAACACAGGTATGGTCTGCATGTTTTTGTACCCTAAACTACCAGCACTGTACAGTATATACGGTAATTATCAAGCATAGTATTTATAATTTTAATAAAATAATAAACATACTGTACATGCAATCTCAAAATTTGTACTAACACTTGCTATTCTGCAGTATTATAAAGCAAAAATGGTATATATTTTGAACTACATGGATTTAATTCCACCGTCATCAAATGATATATTTTAAAATTCTAAACATTCAAAAATATATTACACACTAGTTCAAATTTTTCCTACTTCATATATTTACACCACAATTGTGGTTGTTGGAGGGCTTTCCAATGGTATATAGTACAACTCTCTCCGTGAAGTATTTCAAAATTTGTCAATAGATTTATGAGCAATTATATTCAAATATTTAAATTGTTCAATGAATGATAGCTACAAACTTCAAACTTGCACCACAATAGCGTTGCGCACAGATGACGTATTTGTCAATGTTTGTCTGAGTCTATAATTAAATTCACGTCCTTAACAATAGGAAATGGTTCGTTTGGTAGTCAGATTTGGTTTGTTTGTCTGAGTTTTGGTCTATAAATAGTAACTGTGCGCTTCGCCATTGTGATTTGCTTGTGGATTTCTAATGGTATCTAGTTTATATAGCATAAATTTCTAAGCAATATATACAGTGCATTACTACAACTAACATGGTTGTTTTATTCAAGTCTGAAGAGTACTATAAAACTATTATATTGTTCTGCGTACTGTGTAGGCACTACACAGTAATTTTAAGAGAGCCAATTTGGCCCCTAGGAGCCATTTTGGCTTTTACAAACATGGGCCATTTTGGCCCCAAGCAGGAGCCAAAACAGAACACAAGGGCTGTTTCAGTACCTCAGGAGCTACATCAGCCCCTATTTTAAGGGCTGTTTTGGCCAAGTAGGAAGCGTTTTGGCCCCACAGAGCCATTTTGGATTTCTGAAACATGGGCTGTTTTGGACTCTATTAGGGCCAAAACAGAACAAGCATGGGTTTTACTAACAAGGTGCACAGTTCTTGGCTGTACACCTTATGTCACACATTACTGCAGTGTGCTGGCAAGACACTTTGGCTTTTTCAAAGAGCCCCAAGCAGGGGCCAAAACAAATCTCAAGGGCTGTTTCAGTACCTCAAGGGCTATATCGGCCCCCTACTTTTCGAGCCATTTTGGATTTTTGAAACATGGGCTGTTTTGGCCCCTATTGGGGCCAAAACGGAACATGTCAAACATACATGAGCTGTACCGACAAGGCGAACAGTTCTAAGTATCTCATACAGTACTGCAGTGTGCCGGAAAGACATTTTGGATTTTTCGAACATGGGCTGTTTTGGTCAGGGGTCAAGTCTCCGGCTGTATATTTATTTGTCAATTGTTATCACCATAGCTTTTTCGTCTTGTATGTCTTTATTGTCTGGCAAATATTGTAAATAAAATAAATAAATAAATCTGGTCTATTAGATATTTGTATCTGATACCAGGAATCCGCCACTAAAGGGGTCTGGGAACAAATATGCCGAATGGACCGGGTTAATCGTCCTACCCGACATACGCAACGCACGAAAATTATTGAATTTGATTAAATTTCACTTCCAACGTAGGGCATGCATATTGTAGTTTGGCGTTATTTGATAACACACAATCACGTTCAATAATGAAATAAACTACCATTAATAATACTGAAATCCTCTCGCATTTTGGAAAATGGTATCAAAATACCACCGGTACTTATTCC
Source organism: Chrysogorgia sp. JL179-B06 (assembly GCA_035772405.1). Classification (NCBI taxonomy): domain Eukaryota; kingdom Metazoa; phylum Cnidaria; class Anthozoa; order Scleralcyonacea; family Chrysogorgiidae; genus Chrysogorgia; species Chrysogorgia sp. JL179-B06. The sequence goes on from JAYKKM010000047.1 coordinate 5,705,074, forward strand.
CTAACATAGCACGTGATCGGAGTGACACGTGATGTTATGGCGCATATTTCGTATTCGGGACGTTGACATCTAATCTTCGAAGAGAAGCTTTTCTGCTTTTATATACAACTTTAAAACTTTATTTGACGTATGAAACATATCTAGAAGCGAGATGTAATACGTGTTTATCTACTGGATTTATATCAACGAGACGACAATGCTCACTGAAGATTTCGTTCGGGATATAAAGAGTATTCTCGTTAATACGAAGAAAGAAGGCATTGTGTTGACTGACTGTTGTTTGGCAAACCTGGTGTCAAAACCGCCTAAAGGTGGCTGGAAAGCGTATTTTGGACGCGTCATTGCTATCACTGGTGAGTTGTATACAAATTGTTCACGACTTTGGCGATAATCTAATGCTCTCTTAGTGTTTAATAATACTTAAGTCTGTATTTCATGCACCAGTGGGCGCCATTGTATATTCGTCGAGGGCCATTCCATTTAATATCCACACCCCCCCTATGGATGAGGTATTATATTTGGCGACCCTCCGGAAATATTTTTTTGGCCAAACCCCTCGGAAATTCTTCATTTTAAAGAAGACCCCTCGGAAATTCTTCATTTTAAAGCTGACCCCTCAGAAATTACCTATGGATGAGATCATTTTTTTCCCGACCCCTTGGAAATTCTTCATTTTTTTCACGGACCCCTCGGAAATTATCCAATTTTATCCCATACCCCTCGGAAATTCTTCATTTTTATGTTTGACCCCTCGGAAATTCTGCATTTTATGCTCGACCCCTTGGAAATTCTTCATTTTTTTCCCGGACCCCTCGGAAATTATCCAATTTTATCCCATCCCCCTCGGAAATTCTTCATTTTTATGGTTGACCCCTCGGAAATTCTGCATTTTTATGTTTGACCCCTCGGAAATTCTGCATTTTATGCTTGACCCCTCGGAAATTCTTCATTTTCATGTTTGACCACTCGGAAACTCTTCATTGTACTTTATAATAATAATATAATAGATATACACCAGTATATCTCGACAACAATTCTAAAATAAACCCTAATCATAAACCCAATCCTAACCCTAACCAATATACTAATCCTAAAAAAAAAACTAAAAAGGAAAAGGGAAACTAATGTTTATCAAACTCGACCGGAAATCGCGGGTTCACTTCGACCTTCCTATTTATATTTTTCAACCCTAAAACTATTAAAATTTCTAAACACGCGAAATAAAAGCAATGAATAGTGCGTATTTAAGCAAAACGCGTGGCTTCACGATTGCTGTTTTAATACTTTTGTTATTCTCGCCGATATTTTGTGTTGTCACATGGTGGCATGAAAATCACAACGGGACGTAATCGATTGGGCGAGTTGATACAATGCAGGTGGTCTCGAAATTTATTCGTAATTGTAAAATATAATGCTACATCGCACTGCATTTATTTATGTTATGAATTTATTCGTAAATGTCGTCAATTGGCTTATTAGCTACCTCAAAGAGAGTTTTCGTCCAGGCTAATCGTTTCTACGATTAAGAAATTTGATACCCAACTGATGTAATCATTCGATGAAAGAAAGCTACAGAGAAAATGTTGCCGCACTTCGTTTAAAACGCGTATACCGTTTGACATACTTTGAAAATCGTCGTGAAAAATAGACATTGATAAGACTGATGTCTCGAACGCAAACATCTTATAATATAAGCGAAAGCTTATAAACTAGCGGGTTCACCTTTTTTGCGGCTGGGAAACTAGGACTAGCGACAGCAATTACAGGCGCAAAAGGGTTTTTAGTTTCTTTATTTTGTGTGCAAAAAAATGGTTACGTACATACCAAATAAACTTGTCGGAAATTTAAGAGGCTTTGCCCCACTACCGAAACTAAGGCGAGTTTCCGCCACTGCTGACACAAATAACACCCAACTAATAATAATTTTCCGTATTTGGGCCACATATTAGCCGTATTTGACATTTTATCGATTATAACTTTTATTAGGAACTGTTTGTATGGTCCGAAAAACTGGGCTGGCCACTTGCCGAGATCTTCGACGCCGAAAATTGAAAAATATGTAAATTTTTCAAACTTTCAAGTAAACATATCAATTAATGTCAAATTTGTGATCCCGATGCGTGCGGAAAATTTCGCCTTAAGCTTGGTTTATACCAGTGGTTTATACCAGTGATTTATACTGATTGTTTCTTATATAAAAAAGTGAAAAGGTGGTGAACTCAGCCAAGATTTTTAGTAAAATTTTTGCTATATATCCAAAACACTGTCTACGACTCTACTAATTGTTTCTTAAATGATCGGTCACAGTACTCTGTATAAATCAATTTGGTTCACTCTTTGACCTCTTTGAATTGTGCCCGCTCTTATTTTAACCGTGTGCATCGTCTGCCAAAGGCGTGTGGAACGCTCTTGGCATGCCATGTTACGATAAAAATAAACGATAGTTGAATGCAATTTGGTATATAATGATAAATGCAAGATAGGCAGGCGTTACGTTTGGGGGCGGGAGGAATTGGCGGCGGCGCCGAAAATGGAGTAGAGGCGCGCCGTCCCGCCCCAAAACGTTACGCCTGTGTAAATGCGTAACGTGTAATTTAGTATAATTTAGTGGTTTTTTTTATCGCGCGATTGACTTTATTCTATCGCTTTCTTTTGAATCGGATTCGCTCAGTGGAAAACCGGCTTAACAATAGTTCACCAACGCCAACGGAATAGATTTGCGACAGTTTCTTCACGCTTTTTAGGCGGAAAAGCTCAAGCGTGTGAAAAAATCCGCAATATTTCATGTTCAATGTTTATATAATGCAATGTAAACAAACGATGTAAACAGAAACGTGGACATGCGCAGAACGGACTGGACGGCACCTTTAATATACTTGAAGAAAGTTCAAGCTGTTCCATTGTCATTTCCGATTGACAATCAATTTCCAATTTTTAATAAGTCTTACTATAAAAAACGTGTTACTGATTTAACGTCATTTCCGTCAACTTTAACAGCAAAAAAGTCTATGAAGATGACATTTTCAGCTGACAAGATATATTACAATTTATCTCAGGATAATCCATAAATTACAAACATGTTAAATCTCCACAGAGGACGAGAAATTAGCGTAATCTACCCAGTGAGCTACATATATATCTTGAGAGAGATCTTTGGATTACCATAACTTCTCTCCAGATATATATGCAGCTCACTGAATCTATACCACAACAAAAACTTTGCCATAATCTAAATTTACGACTTATGTTAGTTCTCGTGTTGTGATAACCTCCTCACATGTAACTCTGTGGCTTTTTTCCCAGTCAAATCGCTTCCAAGGCTATACGAGCAATGTTTTGACTGGGATTGCAGGGAAGTATAGGGATTGTGAAGGGATTGATTGACGAAGAGGTTGGAAGCTATTTGACTCGGGAAAAAGAAGCCACAGAGTTGCCTGCAGAGAGGAGGCTAGTGTTGTGACATGTCAACATAAATTTAATTGGTCGCATTTTTGGTTCTTTTCAATTTAAGTGTCTTCACACCTCTGTCTTCAGATATTTTTCATGATTTAATACTTTAAACACGAAAAAGATTATTGTAATCTATATCTTTAATTTCTGTACTTCATGTACTTGTCCGCATATAACAACATCCTCTTTGCAACTTGGAAATGTTTTACACGGGTTAAATAAATATAATTATTTCATGATTGAGTAGGTTTTCTTTGATGTACCGCGGGCTGTATATAGCATACTAATTAGATAACAAATGAAGAAAAAAACTAGGAAAATCTTTGTCCAAAGTGGAAAAAATATACAAAACTCTGTTGGAAACCTCCTTAATTAGCTCAAACCTCGGCTTTTAGCCTTTTACAGCCCGCGGATGCATAGCGTCTTCGGAGCTGTATATGGCTAAAAGCTCGGTTCTCAGTAAATAACTCTTACATATAAATATAAATATTAATATATCAATTGACTAGTCATTCTTATACCTCTTTACGTGAAGATCATTGCAACTAGCATTTATATATTAATCTTGTAAATACATAAACTGACTATTTTTACACATTTTAACATTTATAATAAAACTCTTTATAGATTCTTGCAACTAATATGCTTTTAACATGTCAACCACTGATCGCCTAAGTTACAATAAACGAGTAGTTTCTATAATGTCCTGTGTACCGGCCAAACTTGAGGCAGCCAAAGGGAATTTATAATATTTATTATTTTCAGATATTTCGCATACCACCCCTCAGAAATTATCTCATCTCCATGGGGGGATCACCCCTCGGAAAAAAATTCCCCGTTCTCACACCCCTCGGAAAATCTCATCCATAGGGATCACCCCTCGGAAAAAATTTCCCCGTTCTCACACCCCTCGGAAAATCTCATCCATAGGGGGGGTGTGGATATTAAATGGAATGGCCCCGAGTGAGTCGCTGTTGGTATTTTAATGAAGAACGGAATGAAACATTTATATTGATCCGCTTTCGTCAGGTGCTCATAAGACCTTTATAAGTAAAACAGCTTTTTTGCTGACAAAGATCTTATGAGTTAAAACCCTGAAGGAAAGTGCACCATTACTGTTTATATGATCTTGAAGAGAAAAATGGTATCTGGTTGGCACTTGATTATGAAAGTGTTGACACTGAACTAAGATGGGTTGTGAAAAATCCAACTTCAAGGCCTTCTGGCTGGAAATCAAAGCCACAACCCTGAGAAATTATGAACTGGTCAGTGCCCCAACTGACTAAACTATGGAGGCCATTGACAGGAACTTGCCAACAAGTTCAGTATTTATATCATATATGATGTGCTATGCCAATGAAGTGAATGGATATTTTACTGAGAATATTTGGCATTTACACTCCATTAATTAAGACTGGAACCCTGCAACTATAAGACCTTCTCGGGCTTCTGTCTGGAATCAAACCCATCAAAATTCATATTATATTAATATTATAAAATTGCTATTATATAATCAAAATTTATATTATATTTATACTAATAATACTGTATACTGTAATCAGTAATTACAGCATATTATTTTCCACTTCGAATATTGATTGACATTGACAACAGAATATTGTAAATTCTGAAGCGTTTTATCCTGAATAATTAGTTGCAACAGAATATTGTAAATTCTGAAGTGTTTTATCCTGAATAAATATTTACTCTATCTATCTATTTATAAAATTAATTTATATTCACACTCACAATTTTCCTTTCAATACACTATTCATTGGGAATAAATGCCAAATATTCTCGGTAATAAACCCATTCACTTCATTGGCATTTCCACCATTGTATATAATGAATATGTTGCCAAGCTACCATAGTTCAGTTGGTTAGTGCGCTCGTGTATTTTGCCGGTCGTGCAGTTCAATTTATTACACAGTGTTTGGTTAATTAGTTTGGGGAAATGATATGCAATTTCCCACTGTAATTTAGAGAGAGATTTCATATTGCACCTAACCAATGTGTTATATGCATATAGCACTCTGTTAATTCAACCATGGATATAGTATACAGTATGTTTGTATATGTGTGTGAATATGAAGATGGCCGTCGAAACGTCAGTCACCAACAACAGTCTTTCTCAAGACTACAACAACCTGGACGATCAACTTCACACATCTTATGATACTCCTAGGTTCAAACCATTTACTTATATATGTATACTGCTACCTAAGATACATAATGACAAGGTTCCTATTGAGTTCTTAATCACTAGTATTACCGGTACTGTAACAATATGTACTGGCACTAATTTAATATCCCTAGGAGTTCTCAGGGAGATCACTACTAGGGGATTAATTACAGGAGGCAAGTTATTCAAAACACACAGTATTGGTAGAGACTGAGGCCGAGTTCATCAATATTTCCTGGGACAAATTGGGTAGATGACTTCTACTTGATCAACTTGGCCTCATGTCACTACCAATGTTGTGCATTTTTAAAATGACTAGCACCTATAAATGCTTATCTTCCAGGTTCTGTTTGTTACCTTTTCTTGTATAAGACTGATATCTAACTGAATATATGGCTTTTAATTACAGGATGAACAGTCATTGGACAATGTGGTTAAAGAACAAATCCTGTTGCTAGCAAAAAATGTTGCTAGCAGTGTATCAACCTTATAATGTGGAACACAAAATAGGTAAAAACATTTACTGTTTTCTGGACATGGTGTTAATGGGAATTTGCCAGAAAAATGTCCTGTTTCAGTCAAGACCATTATTGGTGTACTTACAACTGTAAAGTAGTTGGAATCTTTTTAAAAAATAACGATGCATTAGTTATGTTATTATTAATTTAGGTAATCATGATAGCAAGTGCAATTAAGGATTTACTCTACAAGTAGATATTTGAAAATTGTGCCAAAATTGCATGAGCCGATAGGCAATGCTATTTGGCATACTTTTCAAATATCATGCATAGTGTAAATTCTTAATTTCACGAGCAAAATCATATACTTACTTGTTTATTATATACATGACATGACTTACAAATCACCAAGTTTTGTGACTTGAGTTATATTTGTGTATGACAAGTAGTGGAAACTGGAAAATGTTCCAGTATATAATAACCACCATTTTGAATTTTATTCTCAAACTTGTTCCCAGTGTCTTATCTCTTTTCATTAATTGCAGTGCAATTAACAAAATAATTGCACTCTCCACCAATTAGAATGCGATAATTTTGTCATGTATATACAGTAATAAATATATGAATTACTTGTATAGTTGTATATAAAATAGGTTAAATGTTGTGCAAGAAAAATCCTGTTTTTCAGGACTGTAAAGTAGTAGGAGGCCATCTTTTTTCCCTCTACATTTGTTTTTATGTAATACAGTTGTTGTGATTTGAAATACAATATATTTGTTACTTGTTCTACTAATTATTGTACAAGGATCAGTTTTTTGGGGAGGCTCAGGTAAACGAAACGCTTTCTAATGATACATTTGTGGGTCATAGCATAGCCTGCTAAGACAGCCCCTCAATTAGGACAGCCCTCCAGCATAAATTATCACTGTTTTTAGTTTTTAAGACGGCCCTGTAAAACAGATCCTGATGACTAAAACTATTCAAAAAGGGTACAAAATAATGCTATTTTATGGGTGCCAAAACAGCCTAAAATAAGAGCCACAATTGGCCCTAGTGCAAGGGGACCAAAACAGCCCCAAAATAAGGGCCAAAATTGGCCCTAGTGCAAGGGGGCCAAAACAACCCTTTAAAAATGGTGCCATCTTGGGTCAAAACAGCCCTAGAAAAAGGACCAAAACAGCCCCAAAATAAAGGCCAAAATTGGCCCTAGTGCAAGGGGGCCAAAACAGCCCTATAAAAATGGTGCCATCTTGGGTCAAAACAGCCCTACAAAAAGGACCAAAACAGCCCCAAAATAAGGGCCAAAATTGGCCCTAGTGCAAGGGGGCCAAAACGGCCCTATTAATGGGGGCCACCTCAGGGTCAAAATTTTGGCCCCATTTTTGGGGCCAAAATGGCTCTACTAAAATTACTGTGTAGGCAGTGTAGAAATACAGATCTCTTAAATGTTGGTGCACTGCTGAAAGTGTGTAAGAGGTCTATAACTCTATTCAACGTTTCGAGCCAAAGCCCTTCGTCACTCAAGTCAAAGAGTTAATAAATAACTTTATCCTTTATAGTAGTATAGTAAGTAGGGCTGCGAGCTCAATCGACCTCAACCGTGAATATAAATACCAAAACATCACCAAATTTGGCCAAGTCGCGACTCGACAAATTTGGTGATGTTTTGGTATTTATATTTACGATTAACATCGAATAAGCTCGCAGCCCTACTTACTATACTACTACAACGATCGTTAGTCAATCTAGACACCCCTCACACGTTTTCTACTAAATTGATGTCAAACACATGCGAGATTAGCGAAACAATACCAAATTTATACTAAATAGCGACTCTCGCTAAATTTGACACCATTTCAGCCACATTTAAAAAAATAGAGAGCGTCGTTTCAAAATTCTCACAAATTTATGTCAAATTACATTTAGGAAAAAATAGAAAGTGTCATTTCAACATTTTCGCGTGTTAAAAAAATAAAATGTGGTACGAGCTCACTCCCACATATTAAAAAATAGAGAGTGTCATTTCAACCGACGCGTTCTGCTGTTGTCTCAATTCACGCGCGAAAAAAACCACCAGATTTTGATTCTAGTGGTGATGTTTTATCCAAGTGGATAGCGAAATGGTCACCCGTCACGTTTATTCGCTTAAATACTCTAAAATGACAGTGAATTGACTGTGGGTGTGGCGGCCTGCGGGATAGATTTCGTGCTCACAATCAGAGCGCTCTTCCCAGTCCGGTCACACCCACAAGCTTGACGAGGTTGAGGATGTCATAATAAAATACGGCGAAAGCTTGAGGACGTGCATAATAGCATTAAACCTAAGGTATCGATCCTAGAAAAAAGCAGACCGATATGACACCAGGTTATAAGCATCCATGATGTGAGAAAAAATAACTATAGAGGCGAGAAGTAAGTCCTCAAGGTGTCACAATAAAATACGGCGAAAGCTTGAGGGCGTGCCCAAAAAGGTAGCTTGCATCGATCCTAGAAAAAGCAGACCGGTGTGACATCAGATTCTCAAGCAGGGCACTCATAGTGAGATTTGCAAGGGATAATCCACAAACGGCTTAGGGGCCGGATTGTCTCTCCCTCAATGGCAGATCTCAAAGTAGTCGCCCGTTTTGCTACCTTTTAGCGTTTGTTTTGCGAGATCGCGAGTAGCCACCTGTTAGTGTGTAGATTAGTCCACTCGCTCGCTATTTTCAGCGTCGTCTACCGTTTCTTTCTTGAAGTGGTGATCGTACACATATTTCGACGTTGTGATTCCTCCCGACAACAAGCCCAAGAAAGGCACGTACGGCGTCACAATCGCGACAATGCTCTCGACGTCTTTCTTTAGTAACGGGTCTTTTTGTAACTCGTCGTTTAGTTCGTCAGGGTTCTCAATGGCGTTCAACCCATCTAGTAAGCTGGCGAATTTGCTGATTAGCAAGTCGGTGAGAAAAGCGTTTGCGATCTCCATTCTCTTCAACTCATATTGGCGCCATATCTTATCAATAACTTTTGCGGACGCTTTTTTAATGTACGCTTCGGACTGACTTACCACACCGTCACCGGACAGTCTAATAAGTTCGGATCTCCTAACGTCGACGTTGTCTTCCACAGTTGAGGTGTCATCAGTCTCCTCAACTAATTCCTCAATCGTAGGATTTTCCTCACTTTTGCGTTTCACCATCACGTTATTACTTATACCCATATTTTATTGCGGAATAACAACTTCGTGACTGTATGGATAGCGCAGTGAGATTTCAAGTCTAGCGTACTTATTATTTTTTAATGCGGTCACAATCGCCGACGATTTTTCTCTGCTAATGTTTCCAAGGTAATCGTCGATAACGACCTTCATATCACTCCTACTTGGGCAGTAAAAACAAACGAGCTTACTAATGTTTTCTCTATACGGTTTTGCGATAGACGTCAGTTGTTGTGTGATGACAATGACGCTCAGCGTAAAATGTCGCGCGCTAAAAGCCAAGTTGACTAATTGACTAGTCCTATTCTTAACATCTTGAGAGCTCGCACAGTCGTCCAACACAATCAGAGTGTTAGTGCCTTTAAAAACATTTGTTACACACTTGAGAACAGCGTCGACATTGTCCTGTGTGCAGTCTATCGCTAGCACGTCAGGGTCACGCACATATTTCCAATCTTGGTACGCTTTGTTCCACTCGAAAGTAGGACAAATCAACACAATGTAGTCAAATTTACTAAAGTACTCAGATTCCAATGTTTCCAGCAAATAATGCGTCTTACCACAAGCTGTCATACCAACAATTAACATATTAAACGGAGTCTCCATTAACCCACGTTTGATTTAATACTGGATTGATTGCAACCCATTATTCATAAAGTTGACCAACCCATCGCTTACCACAAACACCCTACACATGACGTTCGCAGTCGTCGCTTTCTTAGTGATCTCAAGAAGCACGCCAGATTGTGTGTTCACAATATTTTTACCAGTGGCGACATTGTGATTATCTTGAACGCTCCTCAAGTCAATGACCAACGCAAAGCCATCTTTATAGAACTTCTGTATGGTCATGAACTGAGCGTGTTCTTCACCCAACCCAAACAATCGTTTCGCTTCTGCATAGAACTTCGACTTCGGAATGCCTTGTGAGTACACACTATTCGGTACACCTTCAATTGTGACTCTAACACTCTCGATATTTGGGTAAAGAAACTCCTCGCTATCTGTTCGCACCTTATTCGTGAATAGCAACACAATCGCCTTCATGCTTTTTCTTGGAAGATTAATGTTTTCGTTCACAATGGTTGTGCCTTTGTCCCATTCGGTGATTTTCATCAACGTGATGTGCTCATATGACAAACTACGACCACTTGCGTAGCCCGACGCTATTTCGTCAGCGAGCTCCTGGTTATCAATCGTTTCGTACTCAAGCTCGAGGTTCTCCAGAGTGTATCCGCCCACAGCGCTACCGGATTGCGCCACCATGATGTCTGTGGCCTTCGGGAGTGTGATCACATACTGCAAGTTGTTGTTCATGCTAAAAGGAGCGTACAACCCATGGTCATTCATGATCTTGCCAAGCTTAATCCGCAGTTTCGTTCCAATCACACCAAACATTAACGCGTCACTAACTTTAACGACATTCCCACTCGTCGCACCACTGTCATCCTTAGAAATTAGCTTTCTCAAGTTCTCACCACCAACACCATAGTCAATCATTTGGTCTCGCGCAGTAGCACTCTCCCAAAGGTCGCGATAGACACCAGTGTAATTTTCCCCATTGTTGTCGTACACAGTCTCCCCGGCTAGTCTCACAACAAGTTTCTCAACCAACAACTTGCTCACATTGTTCAAGAACCAGCTTTTAGCGTTTGCGTTCTTAAAGTCGAACACTAGACCCAACGATCCAGGCACCAAACAGCTACTAACCTTGAGCTTCGGTATATCAATGTAAAGTTCCTCGCCAGGACTGGCTTTATTAGGGTTCAACGTGATTACGTGTTGCGTTCTCGCCCCTTTTATGACGCCCATGGTCGCTCGTCTAAAACCAGGACTCAACTCTGCCGACGTGACGTTCATATACTTTACATATGTTTTATCGCTACCGTTTTAGCTTGTAATAATCATAGGCAAACCACACAAGTACCACCGCAAGTACCCAGAGATTTTGGGCCAACCAAGCGAGACCCTTTGCACCCAACGTCAACGCGTTGTAAACTAAATTAGCCAATCCAACAGCCCATGGACCCATCTTCGTTATCGCGTTCTTAACAGCCTGTGCGAATGACCTCGTGGCCATAGCGCCTTTCATAACAGCAGATCTCCCAGCGATAATGATAGTTGTTATAATTCCAGCCACTGAAATTGCCACAGCGCTCAACCCGACCATATTTTCTTTAGCCCATTCCTTAAATCTCTGAAACCTGTCAATGTCGACTTCCTGCTGCTCTCTAACCTCCTCTATTTGTCGCTGCCCTAAAGTTTTGTCTCTGGCTTTCGTAAGCCCAATCACTCTTCCGCGTAGATCAATGTACTCTTCGAGCTCTGCAGTCGTAGAGTCTTTTCCCTCGAGCTCTGCTATTCTTTCGTTCGTCTTATCTATCGTCTCTTGAAAGTGGTCTGCCTGCACTTGCAGTGCGCCATCATCACCCACTCTTGATTCACGCAACACACCATCACTTGGGTTGAGCACACCACTCAGATCGCGGTTTTCGTCTGGTGATAGCCCAGGCGTGTCATCATAGCCCACTCTTGTCTCAATTACTAGGAAGTCATCTAGGATCACTTCTGTTGTGACAGCTGTTGTTTCTATGTTCTCAGGGATTTGACTAACTAACTTTTTGAACTGCTCAATCGCGTTTTTACTACTCGTGTCTTTACTGTAGACCAAGCCTTTTTTATTAGGTATTAGAATTCGTTTGGGTTTTCCATATTTACCATCTTTGTTTATCGGTTTGAAAAGAATAGCCCCTGAGTCCGTAACCTGCGACCTGTTGACTATTTTCCTTGACGCGTCGTCGTGGCCGAGTCCCTTTTTGCTTAATTTACGTATTTTCCTATTTATTAGCTTGATTCTTTTTACATTGTTTTCTGTTAGCTCTTTGTTGGACGCTTTTAGCTCACCCAGTCTTTTCTTAATTTCCTCCTCCTCTTCAAAAGCTAGACTGAAACTTACGTCATTGACGTCACCATATGACTCCTGTTCAACAAACTCTACTGTTGGGACCTCTGTGTTAGTCCCCCTTATTGTCACCGTCTTACCATCATCAGTGTCAATAAATGACGTCTCTTTTTCTAGAAACCTCCTCTCTTGCTCACCCTGTAGTCTAGTCATTCTCCCAAACAATTTCTCATACTCGACGCGCACAACATCTGGCATGTCATCGCTGACGTACCTATCGTCAAGTAAATTGTAAGCTTTAGAGATACTCTCAAGTTCGACATCTAATTGATCGTCAGTGTAGGCTCTACCAAGGTTCTCCATATGAATCTCGTCAAAACCTTCCCTACCTTCCCCACTCTTGGCCATATTACATTAGCTCACATTTTGAATGTCGCTTTCTGGTATCCACGAATTATGTTTGCTCTCGTAACCCAACCATTTGACCAGCGCCATCTTCTCCCCTCTGACTTTCTTTCTTTTCAACACCTTTTCAACTCTGTACACATCGTCGCCATGTTTCCTATTGACCAGCGATAATTCCTGTTCATAAAATTTACCAATAATCTGTTCACCGGTGTGATCCTCAATTTCGTACACATTCGGATCACCACGAATAACCTTTACCACTTTAAACAGCTCTTCAGTGAAGTTGGCTTCATAGCCCTTTGTGAACACACTCTTGTATTTACTAATTCTCACTGACTCACCAACTCTAAACTTCGGTGACGGATTGTCTGCAAATTGGTGACCAAACAAAGTGGTCCACACTTCGCCTTCGTTTGACTTATTGACATCCTTCGGCTTCATCATAATGCTTCGATTCACATTGCTATTGTAATTGCTTACAAACTGATCCAAAACGTCAATCCATTTGTACGTCCCATGAGTGTAAAAGTGCTTCCACATAATACTCTTCAGACTTCTGTTAAAACGCTCAACAACAGCGGCCTTTTTATCACTCTTAGTGCTGAAATATTCAACACCATGTTTTTTCAGCAAACTTTTCACCCCAACATTGTAGAATTCAAGTCCATCATCGAATTGTGCTAACTTAGGTGTGGTCCCAAACCGATCTTTGAAGTCGTTCAACAATTTTCCAACAGTCTTAGTCATGTTCTTAGTGTCTTTTCTATAAACTGCAATGCCGAAAGCATATCTACTCAATATTTCAATGCCTGTCAGTATCCAATAATACCCCTTGTTCTGTTTTGAATACTTGCTCATGTCCACTAAGTCCATTTGGAGCTCTTCACCAAGAAACCCAACAAAGGTCGCACGGAATTTATGCCTTCTCACAATGGGTTTGTACCTAGTGTAGGTGTCCTGCGCTGTCAACCACTCTTTCACTGTTTTTCTAGTTACTTTCAATCCGTCTCCCAACGCACTTTGATACAACCTCTCTGCGCCACTGAACCCCGTCTTAGGATTATAGTAAATGTCTCGCAACCCTTGCTCTGTTTCCACACCAAGCTCCATATAATTCACACAATATACAGTTCCAATAACACCGCGCCAATTTTGAGATCGTCGTTATTTGGTTTGACGCGAAACGTCATACTTGAGTAAACACCTTTTTTAATGCCCACCTTTGATTCAATATCCACATGGCGCTGCACTGACCCCTTCAAAGACTGTTCAGTGGGTATTGGTAACGTTGTGATCACATCACTGCGCTTCCCATCAATACCCACATCACTTTCCGTTTCAACAACGTCACACGAAACTTCTATGTACTTCAGACCTCTGTACATGTCGACCTCGTTTGGGCTAGTGTGCCACTGTGAGTCATTCTGAATCACCTCACCCTTCGCGAAACCAAGTAGAGGCCCAATGGTGTCTAACACAGCTGAGCTACTAACCTTAACCCCACACTTGCCTGTGGGCACTAGTTTCTCTATCTCAAGATCCACCTTAAGCTCGCTAGACTCGTGTTTCAAGACTTTGACCAATGCGTCGAAGCTAAAGTACCCTTCACCCACTTTAATCTTTTTAAAAGAGCCAACCCTAGAGTTATCCAGCGTGAAGACCTGAATGCTGTCGTCATTTGTTGTGTTATGATAGTCCCAAAACACAGTGGCTGTCTTGACCACAATGTATGGGTTATCGTGTATGACCATCATCGCGTTGTCAAAGGACACAACTTTTTCCACACCTTCAATGAGTACCGTCAACTTTCGCGTCATGTATAACATACAGTATATTATATGCAGAAAGCCCTTCGTGATTACTATGGAAAGTACTACAAACGCGCGATGGCTAACACATCGAAGGCTGCACACGACGCAAAGGCAGACCTCATCAAAAAGTACCCCCACGCCACTTTAAGCAAGTTTGAGTTCTATCCAAATATTTTGCAAGATGGTAAGATCATGAGTGTCGACATATATTTCAGAAACAACGACATCCTCAGCACGGACATAACCAGCACAACCTTCAAAAATGATAAAAGCATGTGGAAGTGGCTACACAATAGTAAGTTCCCAATAATATGGCAAGGTGGTGGAACTATCCAACCACTGCCAAAAGGTCATAAGAACCACTGGGGGCTTTGGGACGGCTACCCAACGGAAAATGTGTTAAATTATCCAGTGAATAACTTCAAAGTTTTTGTTAACCAGAGTAGCTACTTCATGTCAAAGCTGCCAACCTTACAAATCACCACGTCAAAGACAAAATCAGAGTGGGATGACAACGAATCTTACTACCGTGTTGTGTTTGCAACGTATTGTGCGAGTTTCTGTTGTGGGGTGTCATTGCAACATTTATCAGTGTCACAAGAAGTCCACCCTGTGGTCACAAGTGTGATGAGATTTCATTTGTACTTCACCATTAGAAGACTTCTGAGAAGAATGGAAGGTGGTGAGACCATGAAATCAATAAGTAGAGAATTCAACGCTTCCGAATTGTATGGTAAGATTTCCAAGATTCCCAAAAAGCATTACTACCAGAGTAAAGTCCTGAGCGATGGCACTTTAGGCGAATCCAGAGTCTTCACACTCAACGACGTTCAGAACGATTATAAACGATACGTCGCGCGATTGTCAGACGGCTTCACCAACATTGGGTTGCAATATCTAAATCAAAGCATAGAAGCCTTTGTGTACTCCACACTTGGTGCGCAAGCGAGAACACGTGTATCAGTCGTTGGTGGCTCTGCAGGAAGTCTAGAAACCCAACAAGAGTTCCGAAAGTTGTTCGCTGACAGTGTTATCAACTACGATGTATCGACATGGATTCTCAACATGAATAAATCGATTAGAGACACCAACGTTGTCCAAAATCTCGCGGTGTCGCCAAGTACATGGTTAATGCCAAGCAACGTGGTGATACTCAAGAATAAAATCGCTGGGTACAACAACTTATTAAAGATTGCCACAGAGTCCATGAAATTTGGAGTGAACACTCGCTTGAACGCAACAACACCGACGACCGCGGCTAAAAAAGTCCACCAAGAAAATGTGGTGACTAACTTAGTAGCACCACCCGTGAAGAAAACAGTGGCTAAAAAAGTCCACCAAGAAAACGTGGTGGCTAACTTGGGAGTAGCACCACCCGTGAAGAAAACAGCGACCAACCAAATTGCGCAGACTACCACCTCAAGTGAGTCAGACACCACGACAACGCTGGCGATAGTGTTAGGGTTCTCAGCAGTCTCTGGTTATCTGTTAACCAAATACACCTTGAAGTAGTAATGAGTCTAAACTATGGGTATGAGTCTGACGACCCTCACGATAAAATACTGAAGAGAACGAAAAGACATCTGGACGAAGATCCTAAGTTAAGTGCGACCGGTGGGAGGATGTCTGGAATAATAGACATGCAAGGCTCAGCAATAAAAAACGTAGCAGACCCAGTCGATGACTCAGATGCTGCGAATAAAAGAACTCTAGAGCAATTACTATCAGGTTTCCTCAAGAGTCAGTCCTACAACATTGTGCTCGACTTCAACGTCAGCACACACGCCTTGAAAAACGTGGAATTTCACACCAATGGTTCAAACAAAGTGAAAGCCATTGGTGAAACAAGCAAATTAGTGCAAAACAACTCGGCTTATGGTCCTATTGTTGGCATCAGCGGTGTGAGTCAAAGTTTTCTATCCCCCGTGTTAACACCAATCCCACTTGAGTCAGGTCTCCATTTTAATTGCCCAAGTATGCAATGGTGTGATCTCTCCATTTTTGTCGTAGTGAGGTTACCTACTCGTACCGCTGGATCAAATTGGGAGACAATTATATCAAACGACGATGGTCAGTGGGATAAGTTCATAGGGTACAAGACTGGTGTGACTAATGGACTCGCGTATGGTGGTAGCATCCCAGCGATGGAGAGCATATGCACTATTCCAAGTGGCGTTGACCTCACAAAAATGCATATGATATCAATACACTGGCAAATGGACAATTCACACGTCAGAGTCAATAACGTTAAGTCAACCGATTCAGACTTCATAGCGAACATGAAAAAGATAGGCACACCCTACGGAACGATTTTTGGAATACATCGACCAAGAATACCACTCGCGCCTTATGCGTACCCATCGTTGATAGAATTCTACGGTGTGAAAATTGTGAGTGGTTACATGACAAACCGAGACATCATAATCATGGGTGGAGAAATGATGAAGGAATATGGTGTAAAGTAAATGGGAGCGTGTATTTCAAAAGAACGTGAAACATATAAGATAAATAAGACGACTGATCACATGTTCAAAGCTGGTGGATCATTTGGTCGCGGTGACATAACTCTCGAGCTCCACGCTGAGATTGGTATGAGGTCTAAAAAGACTTACGGCGAACCTATTATGTTGCCAGAGTCAGACACTGTAGGAGTGGTAGGAGACGTGACTTAAGTTATGTAATGGGTTGGCTTAGAAAACTGGCTCGTAACATTAGAAACTTTTTCAGACGACGTAGAAAACTGAGGACTAATAAAACGTATTTGCTGCATTGGTACACAACGAACCAGATCTATAAAAAACCTGACACCTACGTCGAGTAGTTTTTTTTGTGAGGCTATAGTAATGGCAACCAACTCAGTGCAATTATTCGATGGTCACCAAATCACGACGGTTAATCACAACGGTGAAATATGGTTCAAAGCGAAAGAAGTCGCGAGCGCTCTAGGTTATGCTCGACCAAAAGATGCAGTCAACGACCACGTCGAACCTGATTGTAAAATGAAGATGGAACAGGCCTCGTTTATCAACGAACTTGGGGTCTACTCATTGACGTTCTCGAGTAAAATGGAGCGTGCGAAACACTTCGGAAGGTGGGTGCACTCAGAGGTCTTACCAAGCGTTAGAAAAAGTTTAGCTGACGTTGGTCTCAAACACAATCAATTCGTAATGATCACTGAGTTCGACCTTCATACGAAAGTTGTTGGTTTTCTTAGGAAATATTATCCAGAAGCTATTTTGATAGCTGCTTGTGGTGAGAATCAAGACACCTCGAGTAAAAGAATAAATTCGTGGAAAAAAGGTTACCAACGTGGAACGCCTGACTTGATTATTGCCAATGCAAACCGACAGCACAGCGGGCTCGTGATTGAGTTCAAGAATCCAGGTGGCACAGGCAAGACATCCAAAGAGCAGGAGTCTCTGCTACTCAGATATAAATCCGCTGGTTATCTAACACTCTTGTGCGACTCATACGACGACGCTATTACCACGGTAATAAAGTATTTCTTTGACGTTGGGTTTCAGTGCTCTCAGTGTTTTCGTAAATTTAAAAATAAATCAGCGTTGAGTAACCACGAGAGACGCTATTGTAAATAGACTTTTTAGACAGCGACTAATAAGTCGAATTAGCGCTCGTTCTCGTTGTTGAGACGACGTTTGAGGTGACAACTGTTCTAACATTTTTTAAAGACGTTTTTAACTCAGTAAAAAATATCTGCGAAACTTTCTCTATTTACTTCACAAACCTTCTGACCACTGTGTGAAAAAATGTTTCTACGGGAGACATTGGACGCTTCATGTGACCAATGTCTAAATTTAAAAAAGTGGGGTATCCGAGAACACCCTTAATTTTGTGTGGAAGGATGATGACGTCTGCACACCGCGCGATATTGCTCAGCGCCACCAACGAACGATGGTCCTGGGTTGTATCTCCAATTGAATGGCGCTTCAACAGTTGTTCCGTAAGTGTCGCGACAAACGGCGCAATACGCTTTTAGAAATGTGATGTCGTCTGCCACTGGGAACAGTGTGTCAAGTTCACCAAGTCTTTTTAAATGCTCTGTTGTTATGAGACCACAAATAATGACGTGAATGCCAGCTTTAATGTATTCACGGGTAACTGACAGATCAGAGTACCAATGGCCCTCATCAATGCCAATGACGTCATAATCGGCTATCTCGGAAGAACTCGGAAGGTTGGTGATTAACTTCACAGGTAAACTGTCTGATCCAACAACAATGGTCTGACGATGTGTGGAGAACGCGTGGTCAGTTCGCCTGGTGTCACCTGTGTTGTTCATGTAGAGGACTTTGAGCCCTGACTTACTTAACGTGATTAACCTACGAAGAGTCTCTGTCGTTTTTCCTGCGAACATGGGACCAATCACGATCTCTAGTTTACCAACTTTTCTCATGGCTACTATACCCCCAGAGAAATATTTTTTTATTCTGGTGGAAACCGTCGTTCCATGTTGAATATCCGCTGGAGCTCTAAGTTTTCAAGATGGGACTTCGAGCTCTCGTGTCTCAAGCGATGCAGTGGGTCGTTGGTGGCCACACCGCATGGGTGGCAGGTGTACACGTTTTTATTTCTCGCAAAGTGTCTGTGGGCGGGCGAGAGTACGTGGTCCCTGGTATCGTCCACACCTAGTATCTCGTTACACCCCACCTTGCAAACGTGAACGTCGCGGTTTGCGGCGAGCTCTAGCCACGCTTTGGCTTTGGTTGGGCATGGTTTCCATAGAAGGGTCGCTAAGAACACTTGGAGGAAATTACCGAGTAATGTAGCTGTGGGCCCACTAGGGTTGTTCAAGTAGACGTCACTCGCTAACATAAGGTATTTGAATGGTGAGTAACACCACACAGGGATTATGCCAGCTAACATACCAGCAAGCTCGTTGGCTCTGTCTTCTCGAAGATCGATTCAAGCGTCGAGAAGATACCTCGTATGGCGGATCTGAGAGCCAAGCCGTTTTGGTGGTCCTTCAGGGTCGGGGTCGAACATTGTGTATGTTGAGAAGTACTCGTTTAAGACGGTAGGCCCAGAGGCGCCTTGTAGGGTAGGCACACTGATAAAGGCTGTTCTCAGCATGTTGGCAATATCTTCTTCGCTGATTTCTCGGGCTTGAGTCATTATGTTATACTCTCAGAAAAAATCCTAATTTTTTAGTGCGTTTGGTCTGGAACTGTGAGATACCTGTGAGGTCAACTGTGAGACACCTGTGAGGTCAACTGTGAGTAAGATAACACGCGATAGTGTATTAGATGGTTGAGGACTCACAGACGGCTGTTGAAGCGAGGATCACGGCTGATGTGAAAAGTGTTAAGGTGAAGGACCCAAAGCGTGTCGCTGCTGGTAAAAAGTTGGCTGAGATATCGAAAGCTGCGAAAGAAAAGAAAATGCGTGAAATGATAGTTAACGAAGAACAGGGTGGTGAGTGGAGCTATGGTTACATTGTTGGAACACTTGGTGTTATCATTGCTGGTGCTTCGCTATGGTACACAATTAGCAGTGAAAAAGAACCTGTGAGTACTGCACCAGCACCTGCGTCAGAAAGTCATAAAACTCGTCGTCCAGCGTTAGACACATTTGATTCTTAAACAAAACACACGACAATGTATATATGTCCGCGATCGATCGAAAAGAACTCATGAACGAATTGTACGATGCGCTACTTGTTACGACTGGCGCTGTGGCAGTGAGTATGATTTCTAAAAAGGCTTTGGGAGAACCATTGGGAACACCAGAGACAGTGAAAGGTACAGTGAAACTTGCTGCGGCTGTTGGTGCAGGAACGTTGTTAGTAAAATGGATGCAATCGAAAAAGTGGATACCGACAGATCCATTCAAATCAACGTAAGTTAATGGTGAGTGTTGTGGCTGGAGGGATATTTAATGCAGTGGCTTTTGCAGGCGCTGGCTTTATGTTTTCAAAGTTTAATCACACGGGTTATGAAGCTGAGATGGAAAGACACAACCACGCGTTGGAGCAGCTAGCCAGTGCGAAAGAAGCGTGGTCTGAAAACGAGGTCGCCAAGAGAGATAAGATCCAGCGTTTACGACAACAGCTCTCTGATGCTAATGCTGACATTAATGACACAAGCCGCGCGTTGGAGGAGCTTGGAAGAGTGATGACTATTCAGCACGGCGGACGAGTGTTCACTAACTCCCCGAAGATTGCGGATTACTACCAACCGAGTGCGGAAATGAAGGAATACCAATTATTGTTTGTTAGCGCGCTAGGTTTGGGTAGTGGAATAGCGGTATGGGTACTAACTCGGTAAAAAAAATGTTGGAGTAGTATAAGAGCGATGGACAAACTTATGAGGCAGATGAGCTACGGCTACACAATTGACGAAATCGCGAATGGAACGCAAACTGAGTGTGGAAACACCTCCAGGCTTTACTACTGCTTGGATTGTGAGGTTTTGAAAAGTGTGACTGAATGTGGTGGGTACGCATGCCTAAAGTGTGGTGACACCGAATGGGGCTACACTCAGAGTTACAGCGACATGAGACTCACGCGATTAAAAAGCGTTCACAAACGGTCTTGGTGGATGGGGAGGAGACTACGGAATGTTGTGAAGGGTGAGCACCTTGAGTTGATAAAAGAGGACTTCTTGAAAGTTGTCAATGCGTTGTGCTCATACAATTTGATCAAGGGTAGAAATGTCAGCAGATACGGGTACTACATTATTAGGTTGTGCCATAGAAGACGAGTCGAGACACTCAAGAAGGTGTCAGACCTCAAAGACGGGAAGGTGAAAGACTTGTTTGACAACAATCTGTTTGGGGTGGTGTACCCAAAGCTGGGATGGTGCGAAAGTGATGACAATTATTACAACGAGTGGTTTAGGAAAAAAATAAATAAGTGTAGTATATAGAAGCCAATGAGTCGGGCTGCGAAAAACCCACTGACAAAAAGACGGGCGCATAAGACGAGCGCAGCCGTTGTCAATTCACTAACAGATGAAGCGACCAACGTTCACGGCTTTTTTAGAGATCAGGAGGGACAACGTCTAGTCGAAGACCTCACACCGTCAACGCATCTGTTGGATCGAGCACTGAGAGGGTTCACAAGGTCCTATGGAGTCGAAGTAATTGACGACAGAGACATTAATCAGGTAAATGGTAGTAGAAGCGCTGTCACTAACCTTTTGAGACGTGAATTAGGTGAGACCAACGGAATGAAAGTGGTAGAGACAGTCAAGGTCACTTTTGAGAAAGTTTTAGAACTCAATAAGACCACATACAAAACTGCCTACTTTAACAGCGAAACGTTCGTCGTCATTAACGAGCACGACATCGAGGGTGTCGCCAATCGTGGATCGGAGCAGATTTTGACGCGGATAGCTGGGTGGTTATCTGAGGGGTCTGGATGGACTATCGACAAAATAGATGCACACTACGTCAATGTCGCTATTTACAGACCTTTGCATGGGAGTAGCTACATTGCGTTGCCAAAGGAGCTGTGCAACAGTATGAAGGGTCTGATAAACGTAAATAACGATGATGACAACGAGTGCTTTAGATGGTGTCACCTTGCGCATAAGTTTCCTGTTGGAAAAAACTCTGACAGAACGTCAAAATACGTCAGACATGTCAGTAAGCTGAATTATGACGGGATCGACTTCCCAGTCACACTCAAAGACTACAACAAGATCGAAAAGGCTAACGAAATTAGCATTAATGTTTTTGGGTACGAAAATTTGCAGCCATTCCCTGTGTACGTTTCTAAGGAAGCGTATCCTGACCATATGGACCTATTGTTGATAACTAATGACGTGGGCAACAAGCATTATGTGTACATTCGCGATTTTAACAAATTCATGTACCGTCAGACAAAGTATAAGGCGAGAAAGCACTTTTGTAGATATTGCCTGCAGTGTTTTACCCGAGCGGACGTGCTTGAAAGTCACATTGAAGTATGTTTGGTCATCAATGGGAAGCAAGCTATTAAAATGCCGCAAAAAGGTGCGAAAGTGAAATACGAGAATTTTAGTAGACAGCTAAATGTACCATTTGTGGTGTACGCAGACTTTGAGGCTATCACACAGAAGGTGGACACAACAACACCATCGAGCGAGTGTAGCTACACAAACGCTTACCAGAGGCACGTTGACTGCGGTTATGGGTATAAATTAGTTTGTTGCTACGACAACGAGTACAGTAAGCCAGTAAAAGTGTATCGCGGTGAAAACGCAGTTAACAAATTCATTGGGGAGATGTTAGAAATTGTTGAATATTGCAAAAAGACATCTGAGAGTCACTTTAACAAAGAAATGATACTGACTGACGACGATAAGAAGAATTTCGACGAGGCTAAGAGTTGTCATATTTGTGGTGTTGAGTACACTAGCGCTGACGTTAGAGTGAGAGACCACTGTCACGTGTCAGGTAAGTACAGAGGGTCTGCGCATCGTCAGTGTAACGTGAACTTTAAGTTGACTGATAAAATTCCTGTGATCTTTCATAACTTACGTGGCTACGATAGCCATTTCATCATGCAGGAGATTGGTAAGTTTGGTCAAGACATAAACGTGATACCAAACAACATGGAGAAGTACATGGCGTTCATGCTTGGAAAAAACTTGGTATTTTTGGACAGCTTTCAGTTCATGAGTAGTGGTCTAGACAACTTGGTGAGGAACCTACCAAGGGACGCTTTCAAATACACATCAGAAGTGTTTCACGACGAGGGGTTGGCACTCATGACAAGAAAGGGGGTCTATCCCTATGATTATATGGACTCCTTTGAAAAATTCGACGAGCGCGAGCTACCCTCCAAAAAAGATTTCTACAGCGTTCTGAACGATGAGCATATTACGGAAGAAATGCACGAGCGCGCCATCGATGTGTGGGACTACTTCGACGTTGAAAATATGGGTGGGTACCACGACCTGTATTTGAAAAGTGATGTGCTCTTGCTTGCCGACGTTTTTGAGAACTTTAGAAAGACATGTCACCGTGAGTATAAACTAGACCCTTGCCATTATTTCACATCGCCTGGGTTGGCTTGGGATGCTATGCTGAAGATGACTGGAGTGGAGCTTGAGTTATTGTCCGACATTGACATGTTCCAGTTCGTAGAATTAGGTATGCGAGGTGGTGTGAGCTACATATGCAACAGACATGGCGTGGCGAATAATAAGTACATGGAAGGGTATGACAAAGAGCAAGAGTCGAAGTATTTGATGTACCTTGACGCCAACAACTTGTATGGGTGGGCAATGAGTCGAAGTCTACCCACGGGCGGCTTCAAGTGGTTGACTGAGAAAGAAGTAGAAAAGGTTAATCTATGTGACTATCACAACAATAGCAAAAAAGGTTTACTGCTTGAAGTCGACTTGGAGTACCCAACCCATTTGCATGACCTACACAACGATTACCCGCTGGCTCCTGAGAAGATGGAGATAACTGTTGACATGTTGTCGGAGTACTGCACAAAAATCAAAAATAAGTTTAACGTGAGTGTTGGTGGTGTAAAGAAGCTGGTGACTAATTTGATGGACAAAAAAAAGTACGTGTGTCACTACGGAAACCTGCAGTTGTACATGGATCTTGGGTTAAAAATCAATAAGATTCACAGGGTCCTGCAGTTTGACCAGTCCAAGTGGTTAGGCAAGTACATTGACTTTAACACAGTCAAAAGAACTGCGGCTAAGAACGCTTTTGAGAAGGATTTCTTCAAGTTGATGAACAACAGTGTGTTCGGAAAAACGATGGAAAATTTGAGGAAGCGTGTGGACGTAAGATTAGTGACCACTGCGAAGAAATTAGAAAAGCTTGTCTCGAAGCCGACGTTTGTGTCTTGCAAAATATTTAGCGAGGACTTAGTCGCTGTTCATAAAGTTAAAGAAACGCTGACACTAAATCGACCTGCGTATGTTGGTATGTGCATACTAGACTTGAGTAAAACGCTGATGTACAATTTCCACTACAATTATATCATGAAAAAGTACTCTAGCGACACCTGTAGATTGCACTTCACTGACACTGACAGTCTGTTGTACTCAATCAAAACTGACGACGTTTATTCCGACTTTATGATGGAGTGCGAAAAGTTCGACAATAGCGACTACCCTGCAGACAGCCCATTCTTTTTTAGAGAGAATAAGAAAGTTATTGGGAAGATGAAGGACGAGTGCGCTGGAACGCCAATTGTTGAGTTCGTCGGGTTGCGCAGTAAAATGTACAGCTATTTGAAAGAGGGTGGAGGCGGCGGGAAAACCGCTAAAGGTATTAGAAAAAATATAATTAAAAAAGTAATCAGACACGAAGATTACAAAAGTGTGTTACTTGAGCAGAAACAGTTGCGACACACAATGAAGACCATTAGAAGTGTCAAACATCAGCTAGGTAGCTACGAAATTAATAAAGTGTCGTTATCCTGTTTTGACGATAAACGATACCTCTTAAAAAATGGTGTCGACTCCTACGCGTATGGCCGCAAAAACATTGTAGTGAGAGACACCACTGAGAGTAGTGAGCAAACGGACTAACTCGCAAAACGATTGGCTATTTGTTAGTCAATGTTGTTAACCAATCAAAAGAGCACCATTTCGCTATCCACTAGAGTCAAAATCTGGTGGTTTTTTTTCGCGCGTGAATTGAGACAACAGCAGAACGCGTCGGTTGAAATGACACTCTCTATTTTTTAATATGTGGGAGTGAGCTCGTACCACATTTTATTTTTTTAACACGCGAAAATGTTGAAATGACACTTTCTATTTTTTCCTAAATGTAATTTGACATAAATTTGTGAGAATTTTGAAACGACGCTCTCTATTTTTTTAAATGTGGCTGAAATGGTGTCAAATTTAGCGAGAGTCGCTATTTAGTATAAATTTGGTATTGTTTCGCTAATCTCGCATGTGTTTGACATCAATTTAGTAGAAAACGTGTGAGGGGTGTCTAGATTGACTAACGATCGTTGTAGTAGTATAGTAAGTAGGGCTGCGAGCTTATTCGATGTTAATCGTAAATATAAATACCAAAACATCACCAAATTTGTCGAGTCGCGACTTGGCCAAATTTGGTGATGTTTTGGTATTTATATTCACGGTTGAGGTCGATTGAGCTCGCAGCCCTACTTACTATACTACTCTTTATCCTTTAAGGCCCTTCAGCTGATTTCGTGATTGACAGGCTCGCGTTTTTGTTTTGTTTTCTCCATGCAAAATATAAAATGTTCTGACCACGATAAGTACTAACTCTAAGAACTTATTCTACATATCTAATTAAAGCTTGATTAACAGCCTCTGACAAACCTACAAAAATATATTGGGACTGATCGCTAACAGCTTTAAAAAGCGAAAACGACGCTCGGATTGGATACACGAACTCCGATAAATAACATACTGAATAACATACAGTACTGCTAAGAAATAACCTATCAAAAATCGCGTCTGTTTTGCGTTCGTCTTGCGTTCGTCTAGCGTCCGTCTAGCGTCCGTCTAGCGTCCGTCCAGCGTCCGTCCTGCGTCCGTCTTGCGTCCGTCTTGCGTCCGTCTTGCGTCCGTCTTGCGTCCGTCTTGCGTCCGTCTTGCGTTCGTCTTGCGTCCGTCTAGCGTCCGTCTAGCGTCCGTCTTGCGTTCGTCTTGCGTCTCGCTGAAAGCTGTACTCGCTGGACGCAGAGCTCGCATCACGTTCGGTGATACGATTTCATTGCGAAGGTTATCCGAGTCGATCTGTTCTGAATCTGATTGTTGATTGTTCTCTCAATCTCTCCTGCTCTATCACTCGAATCTTGTGTTCAAACAGATAAGAATGGGAAAGCTTTCTCAATTCGCCAGAAATCGAATTGTATCGTTAAAATCTTCTGGCGTTTCCATTACGAAAATCACAGAAATTTTGGAGAAAGAAGAAGGAATCAAGACATCGCGGTTTGCTGTAGGAAAGTTCATCGCTCGATACAATCGAACTGGTAGTACAGCCGATGCCCAACGCAGCGGAAGGAATCCCATTTTAAGTGTCAATGACCAAAACTTCATCGACGAGCAAATGAGCAACAACGACGAGTTAACATCGAGCGAGTTACAGAACCGTCTGCTTGACGAACGAGATGTAAGTGTTTCCAGCGCAACTGTTCGAAGTGTCCGACGAAAAATTGGATGGAAACACGAAATTGTCAACTGATTCGGGAACCCAACAAAATAAAGCGGATGTGCTTTTGCTTAAAGGCATTTAGAGAGAAGGACGCGTTTGAAGATGCCATCTTCACCGACGAGACGAGTGTCGAAATACAGCAGTACACGAGATACTGTTTTCGAAAGGGTGGTAGTTTACCGAAACGCAAAGGTCGTCCAAAACATCCGCTGAAAGTAAGTTAAATGTTTATTATTTTATGTAATAATTTAAACGAAGTGGCTATATTTACGGCAGGATTAACAACGATATATAGGCGGTTCGTTCCCAAACCCGCGATTTCCGGCGAGTTTGATAAAAATTAGTTTGCCTTTTCTGCATAGTTTTGTTTGGTCAGTGTTAGTATTTTGATAAAGGTTAGTCTTTTGGTTATGATTAGGGTTAGGGTTAGGATTTTGGTGATGTTGGGGTTAGCATTTCGTTGAATTCTAAAATACTGCCGTAAATATAGCCTGGCGAAGTCCGTATATAGCCACAGCCTAGTATCATATGCTTGATTGTTTCTGGTTTGAACTGAGGGCTGCATCCCAAATATTCCAAAGACAATTAGTTTAATGGCTGCTCATGTATTAATATTTCTCAGGGGCAGAAACATTTATTGTATAAAGTAATCTCACTCTTGGTTTTTACTAGCCTCCTTCGCAGGCATCACCACGCGAAAAAAAAAACATTCAACTTTTATCAGCATTGTTACTAGCTGCAAATGCCATGTCAATCCAATGTCAAGATATGTTTGCATTGATAACTGGATGTTCTCATAATGCTTTCTCAGTTGCTGACACTATAAACAGCCAAACAGGCCTGTGTCTGAGACAGCAAAACAACTTTAGATAAAAATGAATGTGGAACCCTCGGCTATAATAATAGTCTGCGAAAGCAGACTCTGTATAATAAAGGAAAGGTTTTATATTGTAGGGTGAATGCAAATGTGGGTCCAACAATGTTTCGATTTATTGTATTCTTTCTTATAGGTCCATGTATGGGCAGGTATATCCCATCGTGGTGCCACGCAGGTTTGTGTGTTCACTGGATACATGGAGAGCCTTGGTTACCAAAAAATTTTGGAAAGAAACTTGCTGCCCTTCATTGCCAGTACATATGCAGATGGTCATCGGTTATGGCAAGATAATGACCCCAAGCACACCAGTAACTCCACCAAAAAGTGGATGAAGGATAATGGTGTTAATCATTGGGCAACACCTCCAGAATCACCGGTTTGTAATCATTATTCATAGTATACAGTAAAAACCTACATAAATGAACCACATTTTTCCAAGTCAGGCTAAAATGCTTCTTATATATTGGGTGTCTAGTGAGAAATCAAGCTGACTGGTATCTTAACAGGTTCTAATACAGTACGCGTATCATTATCAATGTTAGGGAGGGGGTGGGTCCGTGCAAGGGGTGAGGATTTGACTATGTAACAATAAAAATTATCAAATACATAACCATTGGGACAAAATCATTGTCAAATTCCTTATTACCCAGGACAGATCCAGATTGTGTTCATACTTTTTAACATACTAAATCACCTGCTTGTTTCACTATTTTAAAATGGCTTTACTTTCTGACAGTGGTTGTATACACAGTTCAATATTATTAAACTCAATTGATGATTTTAATTACCGTAAACAATTTTTGACGGTACTATTTTCATGAAGAAAAATTGCAAGTTTAAAAAATACCCCAGTTTACAAAATTGACTGCAAACAATGAAAATAAGTAGTAAGACATGTGACGAAGGGTATGTGTTGCTCAAACATACAGTGTAATGTCAATACGGGCAATATTAAATCTGAAAAGGTGAATGAGTTTTTACTATTTTTAACAAAATGAACCAAGAGATATTAAGAACAAATATTAAGGGTGACCACTTAATACAGGTATTTGCCAAATCGTGTTGTTTATACAGTAGGTAATTTGGTGACCGTTCAATACAGTTTCAAGATAATGAAATATGTTTGACTGTATTCACACTAAACATTAACCCAACTGTAGAAACTTATAAACTACAATGCTTTGTACTTATGTGTTCTTACCTTTAGTTATAAACTGCTTCATGCTGAACTAGTTCTTATATATAATTGGCTAAATTTCAGCCTGTAAGTTTCTTATTACATGTTGGTTTTGGTGAATAATCAACAGGTGAATAATCAATAATGGTGAATAATCAATAATCAATAATTTTTGGTGAATAATCAATAATCAACAGTATAATTATGAGGTTTGATAATCCCCCGGCCCCACGAATAGTCGACAAATAGTATGAATATTTGGCGAATCGTCGCTACTCGTCAATAGCGCGGTTGTGAATTCAAAATAAATGTCTTGTGCACGATAAATGTTTCGCTGATGGCCGATTTGACTTAATAAAGCTACCAAAAATACTAGAGTAGCGAAAGGTGTCCTTTAGATTTCTTACTGGCCGTCCAAAAGGTGTCAAAATAGTAAATAGCCGTCCAAAAGCCGTCATCAACTGGCCGTCTTAAATCGAAACTGGCCGTCCAAAAGACGGCTGGCTAAGACCCTGCTACGGACATGTATTGGCTAAAATTCATCATTGGATTTTGCCATTCTCTGTAGTACAGGCGTACAGCTGTTTAATCTTTGACATTTCATTATGCCCGAGAGCCACATTGGCTATAGCTATTGTTCATGATTTTCTGTGTATAATTTATTATGTACATCCAACTTTTTTCATTTACCAATTGATAGGATTTAAACCCAATTGAAAATCTGTGGGCAAACCTAAAACACCATCTTAGGAAGTACACAAAACCAAGAAACAAAGAAGAACTGGTTCAAGGAATTTGGGATTATTGGAAAACTGTGACACCAGATATGTGTAAACGTTATATTGAGCATGTACATAAAGTTGTGCCAGCAGTTATTGCCTGTGATGGTGGTCCATCTGGATATTAGACTGCAGTATATTAATTATTGTACTGTAGGTGCAATAATCATTGTGTATTCAAGTGAACAACAATATGATTGCTGGTGATGTCCTGCATTGTTTTTCTATAAGTATCCCCTCTGTAATAGCTATTTTAAAACAATTTACAGTACCATTTACACTATTATAATATTATCATCAACTGAACTATCAACACTGCAGTTTTTTTTTTAAGTAAAAGGATAGGGGAACTAAGTTACTAAGGTGTACATGTAAGTTGTATGTACAATCTGCATTCAATTTATGTATTAACAAGACGCCCGCTAGGCGTTAACTTGGGCTACTGTAGCCTGTGCATGGAGCTACCGTATGATGCTACAAGATACTTCCCAGTGCACATAACTGACTTCAAACACTTGCAAGCAAGTAGCACTTGATCAAAAAAGGATTTTATGTTGGTGTTATTAAAAAAAAAAAGTTTGTGAGAACTTTAGAATATCAAATGCAAATTTATACTTTAACAAGACGCCCGCTAGGCGTTAACTTGGGCTACTTGAGCTAGTGGCTTGTTTAAAGACACTGTATGCAAATTCAATATATCCAAATATATATATACTTCCCAGCCACATAAAACGCATGATCGCAGGTTATTCGAACACTTGAAAGCAATCCTTTATATATCCTTGGCAAAAACTCTTCGAAAGTCGAAACACGAAAAGAAAGACGCGCTCGCAAAGCCTGTTGGAGGCCTGGGCCCAAGTCTCGACCCCAAAAATAGTTACGACTAACAAAAAAACAGGGAACCTAAACACTTGCTAACAGCTCGCAAAGCCTGTTGGAGGCCTGGGGCCAAGTCTCGACCCCAAAAATAGTGACGACCAACAAAAAACCAGGAAACCTAAACTCGGCTATCGCCCGAGTAAATAGTTGAAAAGAAATGAAACAGTTGTTTTGGTGAATTTCTCAGTGTAAAATCCTCTTAATTTCTTAAATTTGACCAAAAAATCTGAGGTCCAGTTGTTTATTAAAGGCTGGAAAGTTGCCTTGTTGGCAAATATATAACAAATATATGTAAATACATAGTTAAAGTAATCAGATACAGTGCTGTCAGTGCAGGGGTGGTTAAATTTTCCAAACTTTCAACATTGGCAAACTGCATGCCAGTAACAAACCACCTTAATTACATGGAGGCAAGTTGGTCACAAAGCTAGTCAGCGTGCAGATGATTCCTGTTTATGCTGACGCCATCAACATATTTCTAATTTTAGTTCATTTATAATTCGAGTATGTTGGCCAGATTTAGTATTGGACAATTGACAAATAACTGTCATGGTTAGTGAGCAAACTCAGATACTGTGCCAGCTCAGCTGTATTAAATCATTTGCAAACTCAACATTATGCTCAATCAAATTGAAAAGCTATATCTACAAAATTTGTGAATAGACGGATAATAAAATGTATGTACATTCGGACATTCATAATATATGTACCTGCGACAAGCAGGTATTAAAAATAATGAATAAACTGGTTGAAATTAGTACACGAAAACATGACAATACCGTCTATACTACCAAAAAAATGGCCAATATTTTAGTGTTTTAGTGAAGTGGTAAATGAAGATATGCATTGCCCTTCAATAGGGGGTGTATGGATATTAAATGGCCCAATAAATAAGGTCAGATAAACTACCAAATAAATGGGAAATAATTTTGTTTATCCAAAACCCCCATTTCTCTTTATTTTTGAAAAAGCCCACAGAAAACCTACTTGTACACTGAACTGTGATTGGCCCAATTTGGCAATTAATGAATAATCACACTCTTGTGAACCAATAAGATTGTGGCATTTGTGAGTTATCACATAAAATGACCTGTTTTCTTGCATCTTTTTAGTTTTGAGCACTCTTCTTGAAATACATGTATATGTGACATAGAAAAAAATCTCCTCAAATGCTTTTGTGGGTTTATATCATGCTTTTGCTGTCACCACCAAGCTTCAAGAACATGTAGCAAAGCAAGGCTTGGTGGTGATAACAAAAGCATGAGGTAAACTTGCCTAAGTCCCAATTTGTGCAATTGTATCATTAACACTAGTTAAACATGTTAAAGATGTTTAGATGGAACCCTCAATTGCTAGTATATATAAGGTGACACTGGTAAAATTCTTGATTAGGTCTATGCCTGGGATTTATGAATTATATACAGTACTGTACATACAAACTGGGTAAATAGATGTAGCTGAAAAAATTTAATTACAAAGTAATATAAATTATAAATTACCGATAGTTAAATACAGACTTGTACTCTAGGCTGATAAAATTAGAATTGCTGTGCGGCACAAGGTTCATTATCTCGGTTTTAATGAATAACATACCGTACTACGGTAATTTGGCAAATATAAAAATAATGTACATATTTAAAAAAGCTTAGAAAAAAGTGTTTAATAAAGTTTTCGTAATTAAGCAGAGTCAATGGCTTTGCTGTACGGCACAAGGTTCATTATCTCGGTTTATGAATAATATACATACCACGGTAATTTGGAAAATATAAAAATAATGTACATATTTGAAAAAGCTTAGAAAAAAGTGTTTAATAAAGTTTTCGTAAAGCAGAGTCAATGGCTTTGCGGCACAATTTCCATGCCTCACGTTTGTCCACCACACTGTATTTTTTAAAAATGCACTCTTTGATTTTAGTTAATCGGGGATCAATTTCAAGTCCCCGCTTTCCCTTAACACCTGCACAATTTGCACCTAGCAGTTCATCTCTGCGGAACATGTCAAACACAAGGTTTTTGGCATAGTTTGTCATGGAAGAACTTCTTCGGAATATTTCCTCATATATTTGTGGGCTATCTGGCAAAGTGTTTTTCTCCAGCTGTACTGCCACACGAGTTTCCACATTAGAAAATTGTTCATTTCTTTCTAATGTCTGACTTTCTTCCACTGGCTCACTTTGTTGAACTGGACTTACCAGCAGTGTACATATATCTGAGTCAATGAAATTGGTCAAGACTTGCTGTTGTTGGCTATCGGAAGGTTCTTCCAACTTACTTATAGCAGTCATAAGTAAAGTTTTTATTTCTTCCTGGTTTGCTAAAACTCGAACTTGACAACAGCACGTTGTTGGCATGGTTTGCACTGCAATTGGCATACATTCTTTACGTTGGTGATGTACAACTGGTGCATGTACAACACCTACCACTTCTGTAAGTTCTGTTTGAGTCGAAGCATCATTCCCCTCCTCTTTCTCACAAAGCTCCAGCATTCTCTGCACCCTTAGTTGTTCCTCTGGACAGAGAAAGTCGAGTGATCCTGGCTTTTTTGCTGGTTTGGGCTTGACACCACTTATTGATTGCTCGATACAATCATCGCCTGGTGAACCCTCCGCTTCAATTGTAATAATCTATGAAATATATGTGACAAAACATTAAATTTTTCGACCAGAAATATGACAATACTTTACACGCATATATAATTATTATTGTGATTTTGCAAATTGATTTATGATCAGAGGATTGAAATATTCACGTTCGAAAATGCCTATTGAATTTTTAGCTTGCATTTAATCCCCTCGCCCGGCGCGAAGCGCCGGCCGAAGGCCGAAGGCCTGAGGGCGAGGGTGATAATATCGACCGGCGTTTAGTCCCTCATCACGGGATTCCAGGCGTAATGCAGAGTGACTTTCAGTTTATTTATATATCGTCAGGATCAACGTCGTCGATCATGCGCGGCATCGGAAAATTTGGCCCTGGTAACTAGATATTGTAAATATATTCTGCATTTACTATTGAACCGTAAAAGAAAAGTACGTGTTTTGTCGGGTTATACGGTGAATGACGATTTGTGTTGAAAAAGATCGTGAAAAGGCAGTGAAAATGCAATATATCGTCGTCGGAAGATATCAAGTTCGTAAATCAAGTTTTATACGTGGCGTCAAAACTAAGGTAAACCCGTTTTCGTTTTTTTAAACCTGTTAATCAATACAAAGATCGTTTTGCAAACATGTCTGAGTATGTTATTCAGGCTTTTATTTGATGTATAGCATGATTTTCTAGAGTTAATAGTTCAAAAGATATGGTCGTCTGAATATCTAAAATATTTGCTCGGATTTTGTCAAATCCAATCCAAGCGTCTTCGCTTTTTTCAAGCTGTTAGCTATCAGTTACAAAAATATTTTTGTAGGTATGTCAGAGGCTGTTAATCAAGCTTTCATTAGATATGTAGAATGAGTTCTTAGAGTTAGTACTTCAAAATATATTGTGGTCGGAACATTTCACTTTTGGTATGTCGTCATGGCAACCGAAATTTAAAATTATTATAACACCAACCCAAGTCAGTTTTAGGGTTAGGATTTGGGTTAGGATTAGGATTAGGGTTAGGATTAGCGATTATTTGAATTTTGGTTTGTTGATATATCGAGAAAGCGCCAATCAGACATCACGAAATCACTCTTTGCAGGGCTTTCGTCCTTACATATTAGATATACCAATAAATTATGTGCTTTATTATAATATTGCAGAATAACAAATGTTAATACAAGTTTTGAATGGCAGATTTTATACCTTTATTTAAATTATCCATCACCATTGTTTCACTCGGTCACTTTGCAACCTCATCCACAATGGAATAATTGCAATACTTGATAATTAGTCTATATAGTGAGTATCAGTACTGGTGGTAAGGATGTAAAAAAGTACAGATTATAGCTGTATTTATACTGCAAGTCAAAAGGACTAACCACGACCAACCTGGCTGGATGCCACCTTGGGCCTGGCTTACATTTTACTCACTTTAATAGTCTAAACATGCACCACACTGGTTAGAACAATCAGTGTTTATACGCTCATCTGATGGCATGCTGGTCCGGCCAATGGCTTAGCGTGTTTGTGTATTTACCTGTGTCCTGTATTAGGCCTAGACAATGCCAGTCCTAGGCTTGCAATTTATATATTTACACAGCTTTTGTAGGATATATACTGTATATAGATACTGTATAATTGGGTAGGTTAACACTCACTGCATGTGTCAGGGGGACACATTAGGGATTAAACAACTGGTATCATCTCACTGACAACAAGCAGCTGAAGGGAATTTCATCTTGAATTAATGATATATTGGTGAAATAATTAGATTAAGCAATGTTCTTAATTGTTGCATATTATGGACTTTTGTCATTTCATCTTTTTGAAATGTGTTACCAGTACTTGAATAGCATTGAAATACTGGTACATGTATGCATAATTATATAATATAATAAGATTATATATTAATAAAAGCAACAGAAGTCTTCTAACAGAGTAAAAGGTTTATCGAGCTTATCAATATATAGTCAGACAACACTCATTGCAAAACTAAAGCTGATATATAGTATACTGGTGTCTTGTAGTAAGGATGTAAAGAATTACAGACTTTAGCTGTGTTTACATATATTGCAAGTCTATAGGATCAACCAGGTCTATAGGCCAGCCACGACCTGCATGGCTTACATTTTATTGACTTTAATAGTGTAAACATACACCATACTGGCTATAACAATTAGCATTTATGCTCATCTGTTATTATGGCATATGCCCTTCTGGCCAATGGCTTAGTGTGTCTGTTTAAATTCACCTTTGTCCTGGATAGTAGGCCTGGACAGTGCCATAGTCCTAGGCTTTCAATGTATATTTTTACACAGCTTTTGAAGGATAAATACTGTATAATGTATAATTGGGTGGGGTAACACTCACTGTGTCAGGGAACATGTTAGGGATTAAACAAGTGGTCACCTCACTGACAAGAAGCAGCTGAAATGAATTTCATCCTGAATTAATATATATATATATTGGTGAAATAATTAAATTAAGCAATATCGTTCTTTGTTTTTTTGGGGGGCTTTTGTCATTTCAATTTTTGAAATTGTGTTACCGGTACTTGAATACCATTGAAATACTGGTACATGAATGTGCATAATTATATAATATTAATAAAAGTTAAGAAACAGAAGTCTTCTAAAAGAATAAAAGGTTTATCAGACTTATCAATTTGGTCTAGGATAAATTTAGGTATGGAATCTTTTGGTATCTGCTACTAACAATTAGACAATAAGGAACATGCAGATTACATTATTACAGTAGGGTACATGTATGTACAAGGTTATGCAGTCTCGTGAATACAATTGTACTTTGAGTAAAATTATGAGTATGCCACTGTTACGGTACTGTAAACATGCATGTTGAAATTTATTATTAAAAGCATAACTGACATAATTAACTTTAATTATGTAATATATAATTAATAAAATTATTATTTAAATTAATAATTATTAAAATTAATTATTAATGTCAATAATCAATAATTACACAATTGGTTTCCAACCCTGCCTGCGAGACAATTGTGTTGGCAGACTTTCCCACTTGGGTTCTGTTCAGTACACTACCCACAAATTGCACCCAAAAAATAAGCAGTTTGAAAATCTGTTCAGTTTGGCAATATTAAAGCCTCAAACAGTAAGCGGGCGAGGGGTTGTTGCGTACACGTATTTCTAGTAAAATACTTATTTTGAAGATAACCAGAGCAAGCACATGCAGAGCCAGATTCACCCAGAGTGAGTGTCAACCGTGGTGCATTGCGCGTTTGTGTTTATATTTCCGTACAATAACAAAGTGTTTTGAAGTGCTTTGTTGCCTACTTGATGTGGTATAAATACTTCAGAAATTCGCCTTGTCTTCTCAGAAAACCCTACAGAGGCTTTCTTATTCATCCACAATCCAAATACATCGACTTGGAACCGGATTTTTTTGTTTGAACCTCGTCACTTGGTCTTCCACGCTTCGCCTCAGTCAAGGCTGACAATTCGAAACGAAAGTCAAGAAATTGTTGAGTTTTGTGAAAAATGCAGAAATAATTACTTTCTAAGGTATATCTTCTTTCAATTAAAAGACAAAATTAATAATTTATATCAAGGATTGACAAGATATTTATGGATGCAGTTCACCAAGGGAATTTCGTGCTTCAAAAAATGGCCAACCGAGCGTGCAATGCGTCACGGTTGACACTCACTCTTTAAGAATCCATAATTTTTACGTGTATGGTGATCTCATCCAAGGTGAGATTAAAATAAGACTCTGTGAACACACTTAAATTTTTTACAAATTGAAACAGAAGTCAAATACAGTACAATGACCCCCTGTATAATATAATCATAAAATATTAATAAATGTAAAATCTTATATTGTTAGATGATGAAATGCGTCATGGTTTGTGTTCAAATAGCATTATAATGTTTATATTTACCATTTTTGGTTATCCTAATAGAGGGGCCCAAGGCACGGTTTTGAGACCGGGCAAATATTGCATTGCTTTAGCAACGCTTTATATATCCCATGTGCGAGTTCGTTCGTTCAGAATCAACAACAAGCATCTACTTCATGTATGCAGATTTTTTAACGAACGCCACAGGGCACCGCACTTTAGTACTGTGTACATGTAGGTTAATTCTCTATCCAGATTCCAGACCGACCAAAAATGGTAAATAAGTAAATAACATATTATTTGTTTATTATACAAGGTAAAAGAGTTACTTTAGTTTGGTAAAACTGCATTATTTGGATAAGGAAAGAAAAACAAACCAAAATACTTTAGTTTTTGTATAATATAATATTATAGCTATTTCCAGCTTAGTTGAATCAAATTCTGTATTAATTTTCCAGTTAATAATAAAGCAAAAATCACGATAACATTTTTTTAGCATTTTAGATTCTGTGAACATGGTCAAAATATCGTAAAATTCTGCCTGCTGCTGCAGCCAATCAGGTTACAGGAAATGCTGGGATTCTGCCCGCTCACGATACAAAAAAATAAAACATTTTATTTTTAACAATTCATCGCTCAGAATTATGAAAGTGCAACCGAACCACAGCATTAGCATGCTTCTAGTGTGGCAGAGGAAGCTACGACCATTATAAAATTAAATGTAAAATGTTATGCTGTTATAATGATGAAACGCATCATGATTTGTGTTCAAACAGCATATTTTATTTTTAATAATTCAGCACTTAGAATTATGAAAGTGCAACAAAACACAGTATTAGCATGCTTCTGAGCAACAACGAAAAATCAACACCTTTAGGCACTATAGATACCAAAAACTGAGGTAGTGTGGCAGAGGAGGCCATGACCCCTTGTGTATAATCAATTCATCATAAAATAAATGTAAAATGTTATGCTGTTAGATGATGAATTATGATGTACGGTATCATGATCAGTGTATTCAAACAGCATATTAACATTTGATTTTTAATAATTCAGCAATTGGAATTATGAAAGCGTAATTAGCATGTTTCTGAGCAACAACGAAAAGTTACAGGCACCAGAGGACCGGTGTGGTGGTCTGAGATTGTACCATGCTGAGATTGTCCTGGGCATGCGCAATGATCAATTGGGGTTGTAATAAATATCACCGTACCAAATCATTGTGCTTTTGAAGAAGATATAATATGTCGGTAGATATAGTACAGGAAAGCTTTCTCGGATAATTTTGCTTGTTAGATAAACTTGTTTATTGTTTGTTAAGTCTACAAGTTCTCAACTTCGATGCTCACAGTGTTTATAAAAGTAACTTTGTTATGAATACGATAATTTATTGTTCAGGTTGAGAGT
This sequence comes from Chrysogorgia sp. JL179-B06, assembly GCA_035772405.1. NCBI lineage: Eukaryota > Metazoa > Cnidaria > Anthozoa > Scleralcyonacea > Chrysogorgiidae > Chrysogorgia > Chrysogorgia sp. JL179-B06. The sequence continues at coordinate 5,743,162 of JAYKKM010000047.1, forward strand.
CCGCATAGTAATGTTGAGTTATCAGCTATTTTTGTTTCAGTCAATGATAATTTGTAGTTGATGAAGGAATTTTAGCATATACCAAGATGCTCTAGTCTGTAGTGTTAATTCCTTTCGATAAGGCGCAATCGGAATTTGGCAAAAGGTTTGAGATAAATTTGGTTGAGCGACTTGAGCCAAGATTAAAATTGCATAATCTGAAAATATCGTGAAAAGGTTTGCTTGAACTGGTCATTAACATTCGATTATACAATTCGAGATACAATGCCAGCATAGTGACAATTTCAGACCTTTCTTTCGCGTGCTGAGCCATTACAATCACTTTTCAAACATGCGCGTTATTAAGTGAATATACATAATAGAATCTCAGCGGTGACAATCTCAGACCGCCACACCGGTAATGTGGCAAAGGAGGCCATGACCCCCTGTATGTAATCATTATAACTAGTATAAACAATATTATATACTACAATAATCATAACATATATCTTACCTTCTTTTTCTTCGTTTTCTCTTGAGGCTCCTTTAGTTTTCGCGCTTTAATTTTGACGGCTTTGCCTTTTGGACTCAGTTTCGGTCGTTTAGCTGTATGGCCATTTTCTTTATCAAATCCTTCCAATTCCTCCAATTTATATTGCTGGCATTTGAGAAAATCCGTTTCGGCCATACTCAACTTAGTTGGATCGTCTTAATAAAAATTTAATAAAAATAGTTCATATGCGTAAAAGGAATGAAGTTTCATATAATCACATAGACTATCGGAGTAAAATTCGAAATTAAAATCAGCTGTTATTTCTAAAATAAAGCATTATCGTAAGAATTATGGTTAGTATTAGGTGTAGCGTTACGGTTAGGATTAGGGTTATGTTGGGGTTAGGATTATGTTTTAAATTCGGGATATTTATATGAAACGTCAGCCCGTAAAAGGCTGCATCTAAACGCAAAATCTTATATATAACTGTATATATGTCACTATGTATGTCTTCCTTTTTCTTACCGTGGAGTTTGATAACCAGTGCTTCATAATCTGTATTGTCGTATTCCACAATAATTGCCGCACCATCTTCCAACTTGTTTCCACCATCGATGATCTGTTTCACTTTGCTGGTCTTTAGGATTGCCGTGGTTTTATCTGCTTCGAAGAAAACTAGCATACGTTTGGCGGGAGAACGCGTGATTGATCGAAGACTCATTTTTACTCGTAATTAAATTCAGTCGAACTTTCGAAACACTTTGAAGCTGGACGATTTGTAGACGATTTGTGAAGCACTGCTTTAGGAGGCTAGATTGAGGCAAACAGTGCCAAAAACGATGCGCGATTTTTCTTTTAATAGCATTCATGATACGTGTCACGCTCTAAAAATAGTTATATAATATCATTTGGCTACAAACTCGCTCAATGCAAAAATAATGTGACAAGATGACAGATCTATCATCTATTCTGATCTATTGTGCTTTTCACTGCTCGAGATTAATTTCATACGCAAAGTACTGCCAGAAGCTACACTATAATTTCGAGAAGAACGGCACAGATTATTAAAAGAACGGCATCGAGACGACGATAAAATAACTAATGACATGAGCTATCTGAGTTCACTTAATGCATGCAAAATAATGTGACAAGATGACAGATCTAATGATCTATTCTGATCTATTATTGTCTTTTCGTGGCTCGAGATCAACTTCATAGTTCATACGCAGAGGCTACAGTATTATCTCGAGGAGAACGGCAGAGATTATTGAAAGAACGCCATTCAATATACGTAATACGGCGTCTACGAGACGACGATAAAATTAATTATGCCGAATTACATATTGAGCTATCTGCGTACTAGCGCTGCCCATGCAAACAAATGTGACAAGATGACACATCTATTCCGATCTATTGTGCTCCTCACAAACATGTTTTTACGGCTCGAGATTAACTTCATATAAAGTACTGCCAGAAGCTACAGTAATATCAAGGAGAACGGCAGAGATTATTAAAAGAACGCCGTTGACGAGACGACGATAAATTAATTATGTCGAATTACATCCTTAACGCTATACCACCTAAACATGCGATACAGCAACAGAATTGCAAAATATTAACGAGATTTTTTTGCGACATGAGAATATTGCGTGGCAAGTTGAAATCTTTCAACTTTGAAATCTTGAAATCTTTCGCCAAAATAAGTCCATTATAGGCTGGATTTTCACTTGGCGATAGATGTCGCGCGAGCGACTTTTTTTCTAGTCTGTCTTATATTAGCTATCAACTGGGACTAATTAGTATCTAGGAATCTATTGAATTGTGCATATTTTTGTCGCATCGTGTAAACGCGTCTTCACTCACGTTGATTAATATGTGTAACGTGCCGCCAAGGCATTGTATAAGTTTTTGATACGGGATCAAAAACTTGCCACTCTTTATCAATACAATTATTATATCATGAATACAGAGAAGACGTTGGGTTATCACGAGTCCCGGCCTCCCTACATCCAAAATTCAGGACGATAGTGAAAAATATCCGATAACTCAATATATTACATAGGCGGATGGCCCGATTTATCTTGCAACACTATTTAGTATTGCCACATAAATCGGCGTGTGTAAACCTTGGGTTATTACAAAGATAGATCTACGGTCATCCAGTACTAAATCTACTGCTAGTTTAGAATTAGTTTTTGTTTCTTTAACGTTGTTTTGTTAGTTTTCATGTTCATAACTATCTATTTCCACACCGTTTTTTAAATAAAACTTCTGCCGAAGGAAAACGTCACTATAAAGTTCCGTTTCGCTTGACTTCCTGGCGTCCTGCCACATTTAAATTTGGCGTTTCTTCGCAATCAACATTTTAACGGAATTCCTCGCACAATTTGCTGTATGTATTGAAAAGGTCTGTAGACATGTGTTCACATTTCAGTCACTCATCCACTGATACAATTATTGCTGTCTGCTTTTACGCAATATAAAACACTCCGACACTCAAATTTACTATACTCTATAGCTTCCTTTAGCTTTCGTCTAAAGAAAAACACATACGCTTTCAAACTGTAGAGGAATTATCTAAAAAACGTTCCAGTGACTTTTTAAAATGTTTTTATTCTTGCAAATAAGCTCCGCAGCAATTATGGATGTGAACGTGCGACGTTTATTTGAGAGCGGTGAGAGCGCGGCGATTATTTGACATTAGCGCTAAATCGAGTACTATTCGATAATTAAACGTGTACCGACGTTTCACGACAAGGAACTTCGGTTCTGCGTCTGTTACCCTCCCGGACGCAAGACGGACGCAAGACGGACGCTAGACGGACGCTAGACGAACGCAAGACGGACGCTAGACGAACGCAAGACGGACGCTAGACGAACGCAAGACGGACGCTAGACGAACGCAAGACGGACGCTAGACGAACGCAAGACGGACGCTAGACGGACGCTAGACGGACGCTAGACGAACGCAAGACGGACGCAGACGCAGTGAGAGGTTATTTCTTAGCAGTACTGTACTCGGACATATTTGAAAAACTACATTAAAAAAGGGAAAACGGGTTTACCTTTTGACGCCATTTAAAATTTCCGAGTCTCTAACTGCATGATAGTAAAGTTTTTGTTTACCCCAATTTCTCTTTACTGCAGGTAAGTTATTTTGATTTCGAGTATTGTGTGTCTCCCATGGCAGTTAGTGTCATATTAGAGATAGATAAACCCTTTAAAATTTTAAAATGTACAAACAACGACTATAACCACTAGATATACCGTCGAGGAACTACACGTTTTTGTAGTTAAGGTAATTCGCAAATATATATTATAAATATATAATTAGAAGTATCCGTAGTGCACTTGAAATCCTCATTTGGAATCTTTCAATTCATTAATTGTTTTGGTTTTGCAAGAATAGTTCCATTCGCAATAAGGATTGTACCGTTTGTTTTGTGGCTGCCTCATTTCCCCCCAAAATTCTCCATGGTGTCGAACGCTGTTATATGCATTTTGACAAAATTCCGTCATTCATTTACTTTTTATTGCTGTCACGTTATTTCGTTGTGCTTTATATACACATCCCATGAAGTTAGAGATGTAAGTTAGAGATGTAATCCACAGTAATTCATCGCTTCGAATTTGTTTTTCCTAGTATAGTGGTGCATGTTAGTCAAGTACCTCTTTAAAGGGTAGACTAATATTTCCAACCATCATCATATTATATTAACATATATAAAAGGTACCGTTGGAAACTGGAAAAGAAGGCTGAACTAATAGTATGTTTCTTACCAATATAAATGGTCTTTTTATTTAAATCACTTTTATTGCTTAGCATATGTTTGTAGAATTTAAAATGTTCTTTCCTGAATAATAAAAGTAGTCGTTTCAACTCTGGGTTGATCTGTACAGCACATATATTCAATATCTTATGTAAAGTCATTACTTCCCCCACCAGCGCGTTTTTGCATGAAATTGAAGTCCTTTGGTAACCCCCATTAAAGAGATTTCTATTATAAATATCCTTTGAATAGCTATTATTATCGCCCTACCTTCTGAACAAAAGTGTACCGACGACCACCAGCAGCGTTATCACAACCACAAGCACAACAACAAGAACTATGACCATTTTTTGTGAATTTGATGTATTTTGATGTGGCTTCGTCTTCACTTTTAGAATACCAGACGAAGAATGAGTTACCTTGATAAAAGAATAATTAGGATCACTTAACAATGATAATTACATATATTATTCAAATATTTCAAGGATATCCATCGCGCCACGTCTCCCCCTAATATAATAATAAAGACGTTTTAGGAGCATTATTCAGCATTATAGTCTCAATTCTCTTACAACAATACATTCCTAACGTTGGTTAACTTACTTATAAAACTCATTACAAATTATTACAAACTCATTACAAACTCATTATTCATCAAATCAAAACTACTAACTACAAAACCTGGTTAAGTTAGGTAGTTGCAGCTTGATGTTTGTAAAGTTGTAAAGGTTTTACTGTGACTCGTCCCAGATTTAAATACCGTAATTAACCTTGCTCTGCCATCTGAGTTCCAGTGGCTCAATGGTTAGAGCGTCTGTCTAGCGTTCAGAAGGTTACGGGTTCGAGTCCTGTCTCATGGTGCTCAGAGTTTTTCTGTGTATTGACAACTTAACACAGCTTGCACAGTAAAACCTTTACAACTTAACTACAAAACCTATTAATTAGACGAAAAGTGCTGACCTAAAACTACTTAAACAGTCAGTGCTAATTTTCTCAGGTAATAAATTACCTTTGCAACGGCAACCGAGAATGTTCTGCATGTCTAGACTGGTGTATATGTATATATGTGATGTTTACAAAGCTATATATGCCTCCATATTATACCGCCGCTAACTTACTTCAAGTTTTAATTCTGATCCTCTGACTATACGAACGGCAGAATATAAAATTAAAGCGCGGTGAAAACAACTTGTACTAAATTTATTAGCACATTTATATAAGACAAATCTGAAAATAAATTAACGTAAAGGTGGATATTGGAAGTGATTCGCGGTTGGCGCTCTTATATATCTTCATTGATGCTCGAGGAAGAAAATGCGGGTTACGACTTCCAATACATGGAAAGTAAAGTAAGTAGATTGTTTTAGACCATTCCAAGTCAATTGGTCGGAAACAAATCTTCACTCCAAATAACATTCACTAATTGACTGTACGTCCAAGCACAATAGTTAAGCTTTTGACAGTTGAAGTTAAATGGCAATGTTTCTACGAATCATGGGATTGATGCCTAATAATGATCACTTTGACAAAGTCAATGTATATCAAGCGAAAGCACAAGTTTTACTCACTTCTGGTATCTAATATACACAATGGTATAACGTTTAATACAGTACGCTCAGCCTATCTAATAATTGCTAATTAGTTAAGACAGTGTCGAGAAATATGCTTGAATGTGATCAACAAATAACTTATGTATTTACTTTACTTTTTATCATGTATAATAACACTTACGTTATAATAGTATACGCGTAATAATATTCCATAATTTGTATTTGACTTAAGTGGGCCATTTTCATATTTCCGTGTACTTGAAGAGCCACTACCACTTTTACCATCTCCAATAACAGTCTTTTTAAAACTTCTATAATCACGTTGTTTCAATGCAACATATGCTAAAAAACCTTGCTTGCTTTCTTCATAGGTTTTAAAATCACTACCAGTAATATTTCTTAGCACTTCAAAGTTATCATCGCTGGAGAGTCTTTTTACAATGATCTGAAAGAAGCTAAAATTCTAAATTAAGATCGATTCAAAATTAAATGAAGACGTGATCTAAATTATTGAACTCATTTTATTCTGCACGAGTGGCTTAGATTTTAATAGCTCAAAAATAAAGCACGAGGTAGGTGTTCAATGATTAATAATATTTGTTGATTAATAATATTGTTATAATCTCAGCATTTTAGCGCATGTCTATAGCGTCTATACGTGTTGGCATGGAATTAAATTTCTTGATACATCAGTTATATAGTTCAAAAACCCTAATGCGGTTCACAAGATGCTGTAAAACCTTTATTTAGACTATCCACGTTCTTGAAAAGGTTTCATAATTTCAAAGGTTTCACTAATCTGATTCCGTTTTATTTTTTGGTATCAGTCATAACGAATTGCGTATCAAGTGCATTCAGAACGTAACTGTAAATTAAAATAATAACGTTACTATTTCTTCGATTATTAACGAAAAGAACGTATGTTATGTCGGGTTTTGCGCTGAATGATGTTTTGTGTTCAATAAGTTCAGTCACCAACAACAGTCTTTCTCAAGACTACAACAACCTGGACGATCAACTTCAAAATATATCGTCGTCTGAAGATGTTAGGTTAAAGATGACTTGAAAAGGAAAATACATTCTCACATTTTTCGCAGTCAGTTACAAAGTTTTATACGTATTATTTTTAATTTGTATACGTATTATTCCCGCTGTCATTTTGATGTACGAGTTTGAGTTTCTAGTAGTTCAAAATATATCGTCATCGTCTTACGTCATAATATTTTTCGGATTCATATATTGAATTAGTTTAATTTAGAGTAGAATTTCAACAGATATCCTGGTCGGAAGATTTTATCATTTTCCCCACGTTCGTTAATTCAGGATGGCGGCCGAGTTCAAAGATGGCGTCCAAAATCATTTGTTTCTCTAATAACTTTTAAATAGTACGTACTATGTACGATATATCAAAATAAAGCTCAAAGCTAAAATAAAGATTTAATCCAATATATATAGATACAGAAGTATCGTACATGAAAGTTAAAGCTCTATAATGTTTGAATTTTGTCAATCCAAAATGATATATACCTGTAGTAAATTGTTTTCTACTTTTCTTTCTAAGAAAACAATTTATGAGCCCTAACCGGGAATCAAACCCGAAATTTTCTAATCTTTGGTTAGACGCTTTAACAATTAAGCTATCACAACTCATATTGCAGAACGAAGGCTATGTATGTGTACTAGATGGGGCTCAGAAACATTTTCCTGAGTTTGCGTTAAAGCATGAGTATGAAACAATTAACTATAATGAAATAACCAAAATGCAAGTTCCATTTAATATATAAAGGATGCTGTTTAAAATTGGAAAAAGGTTTAGATTTTTATTTTAATATATAACGCAAGGTTCCAGCATTAAAGGAAAGGATTTTAACTTCTAAATTTCTGACGATATTTGTACTTAGCTGAATTGCATTCTTTAGCTAGAACCTTTTAATCCGAGCAAGCTTGACCGGATGATGATGACGATGTGCAATTTATCAAATTAAAGACCTTGCAAAATGCAATTAGGTGTATAAATGTCCTGTCTCTAACTAAAGAGAAACATTTTTAAAATGAGAAATAACTTGTTTTTCTTAAATATGAAAAATGAAGTTTTCACTTAGTTTTTCAATTTATAACTTTTTTATTACAGTATATGACGATGGCGTCATTTTTCCTAATAAAGCTAAGAGTATTGGTCAAATCCAGGAGCGGAAGTACACTAAATTCCGTATTGTACACTCTATACAGTACTATATAGTTCCTAGAAGTAACCTAACACTGCGGATATCCTGTTCGGTTGCGGTTCTGTTGCGGTTAGATTGCGGTTAGGTTGCGGTGAGGTTGAGGTGAGGTTGCGGTTTGATTGTGGACGACACATTGGACGGCAACCGCAAGAATATTGGTGACCGTACTCTTCACAACTTTTAAGTGTTCCTTTTTTAAAGTCGGTTTACTTCCACTATACGTGGCGCATCATGAAGGCTACCACTTCGCTTGTAGCGAGAAACAAACAAACAAACAAACAAACACCGACGACCTCGATGTTTCTATCCCTTCCTCTTCGAAGATCTTTTTTATTTCGGTTATAAAAATACCTCTGAACCACAGTGAAATAACTCGTTCCTGGCCATATTTCGATAGCTTTCCCATTTCTTCGAACCGCGACAGAACCTTTGATTACCAGTGTCAAACGACCCATTGCGGTTAATATTGCGGTTAGGTTACGCGAGCTTGAACCGCGGTTCGACCGAGGTTCAACCGAGTTTATAAAATAGTTTATAGTGTCTCAGAGTTAGTGTCCACTGAAAATCTATTCGGATTGGTATATGAAATGGTTATTGTCTTATACAGTAAGCTGGCTAGGGGTTGTTGCGTATTCGTATTTCTTGTTCTAGAGATGCGTTTTCGTAAAACTCTTTCGTAATACCTGATTTCCTGCACTTCTCTTCTGCTTAACGCGGGTAATCTGAATGATACTTGGGCTTCGTGCACGTCGACCTCCAATAACTCACTATCAGAAAGCGAATCTTCACCAATCCCTAAACATAATAGCATCGGTCTACATAAGATAGAGAATATCAAAGCAATGAAGCCTATAGATCTTGAACGATAATCATTCATGTAATAGTTACGTTAACTCTCTCACTACTTCCAGAATTGACTGGTGTTGTTATATATGCATGGTCATATATAGTATTTATCAGAGCCGAAAAGATAACTGACTTAATTTCGACATCTTAAATCAGTTTTAAAAACTATTTTAATCTGGATATATAAATATATACATATATACTAAATGTGACTTACAGCTTTGTTATTTCAATGTAGTAAACTGGTTGCTGTTCAAGTTTTAACGCAAACTCAGACAAATATTTCTGAGCCCCAGACGGAAATCGAATCCGCAACCTTCTGTGATCTCCGGTTAGCCACGCTCTAACTATTGAGCCACCAGAACTCAGATGGCCGAGCGAAGGCTATAGGTTGTGTACTAGTTCGTATACCTGCAACATATGTCCTCAGCGAAACTATAACAGTCTCGATATGTCTGTGTATCTTTTATCAGAGACTTACAAGTCACATTTTAATATATATATTTGTAATATATATTTGCGAAAACCAATTATCTTTAAGTTTGTTATACATAAACTGAGTAGGTAAACTAACCTTGTATAAATTGCCAAAATACCCAAATATATGCATCGTATGATGCATTTCCAAATGCACCATACGAATAAATGAATGCAATAAACCAAATATATCCGTTAAAGCAAAACGCTACAGGTAGCTTCAAAAAGAAACAGAAGCAGACGTTTTGTAAATGTTTTTTCAGCTTACCGCTGTGTAACGTTGTTGCTTTTCCCATGACAAATTGACTTTTTCCTGCTGAGTTTATCGCTTTAACTGTTATTGTATAAGTGGTGCCAGGATGCAAACTGTAGATTACTACGTTATTTTTCTGGTTTGCTTCAATTTTGCAAGATCCTGGGATTGCACAAACTTCGTACTTGTTTATTTTCCCTTTTGTTTCTTTAGACTCGACCCACGAGACAACTATCGATGCAAAATAAGCCGTAAGGCTGATGCTTTCGGGTTTACTTGGCTCTAAAACAAAAACCAAAATCTTTAATATTTCTGTTATTATAGTATAATATAGAAAAAACAAGTTATAGACAAACAGAAAGACAACAAGGCAACAACTCCTCCTAACCGGCGTAAAGCCTCATTATACACTGTACATTTTAGGGAGTAAAATTTACTCTTGTGCGGGTTAAAAATTACTCCCGCAAAAGGGGTAACCTGAAACGGAGCAAAAATTACTCCCGTTCGGGGTTAAAAGTTGGGGGGATAAAGTGATAAACGGGGGTAAAAAATAAAATGGAGTAATAATTACCCCCTTTGGAGTGTTAATATACGGGAAGCTGGAGGATAAAAGCTAGTGGGGTAAAAATTACTCCTCTGCTCACTGTTGTATTAAGATATTAAGATGGCATCGTAATGACGACTTTCGTAGAATCAAGTTTTGATTCAGACATTGTCAACTCCATCGATATCGTGCTGACGGTTCGTGTGTTTGCGCCAAGAGTAATATCTTCTAAACGTTGCATGTCGTGCAACCGTCCGATGTCAGTGTTAGACATAAGCAGTGTTAATTCGGGTCATTACGATGGCATCTTCCGATATGCAGATTGAGAACTGTTGCTGAAAGGTCTTAGCCGAAAATATTCCGCAGATACCACAACACCAAGGCATCTATACAGTCGTATAGTCATACGAACACGCGCGCGCGTCATTACAGAGCGCTCTACCGCAACATATCTTAATTTTTGCGTGAATCAATTCATATGTTTGCCATATGTTTCTATTTAAGGGTAGATCTAATTTTGTTAGATCCAACTACCATTAATTCCTGCGACTAGAATGAATGTTTGATATGCAGCGCTATTGATTAACCAGGAATTAATATAAACAATAAAAATTGGTGCGCATTTATATGGCCTTTAGTTTTCGTATGTACAGTACATCCTCTCTTGCACTGCGAGTTTAATATTAGCGTTTCATTTTTGTCGTGATGTTGAGACAGACAACATCCTTACGCTAATTATTTATCTGATTTGGTGTATCCGCCATCAGTCACACCATGCACATATTTTTTACTAAAAACCTATTATAGTTATGAATTTATGGTGTCAAATAATATTACAATATCCTTCTGTCCTAACCAAGTATCCAATCATTTCTTCATAAATATCTTGGTGCGCAATTGTTAAACCATTTAGTCATGAAGTCCAACCCTCTTCTGTTGTATGAACCAATCGGAATGCATGAAAGATTTGGCGCTCGATTATGATAAAAAGATATTAGAAATCATTGTCTTTGTCACTGGAAGCCTACTAGTTCAGACGTATTGATTTGAATACCTTCGTCGAACGTGTATCGAGCTAATACAAAGGTAAGCGCAAGTATTATGCAAAGGTAAGCGCAAGTATTATGTTATTACTTCGTATATATTCTTGTGTGTTCGATATGTATATATATATTATTGTGTGTGAGATTGCATGTCAGTAAATAACCTCAAAGTTGTTCAAGCCGATGTTCTAACTCATGCGCGCGCGTCTCCCTTAGTTATACCATGCCGCCCATGAACGTTAGCTAGCTATAACATTGCTTCTTATACTAAGTGATAAAGGCGAAAGACTATATAATGATAAGCATGGGTTTGTTCAGCACGGATAGCTTATCCGGCGGATAAGTCATAGCGAGTGAACAGTTATCCTATTGAGTCAGTTATATCCTTTTGGCTTTTGTCCATGCTTGAACAAAATTTCATTCCCATACTGAAAAAGTCAAATATATGGAAGGCTTTCCCCCTATGTCTATGGATTCATTTTAACCGCGTTAATTAGCATATTTACACGTATAAAGTAAAACTTGAAAATGATCGTTGACGTGCAGATTTCGTTCGTTACTGTTGAGACTGACAGATAACAGTGTACATGTTTTACGAACTAACACACATTTATATTAGCGCCATTTATACGTATGTTTATACCGAGAGACATAAGACGCGAGTTATATTATACCACGGTCACATAAGACGCGTCTTAATTAGGTAAGATACGAAACGCGCATATATAAAATGTACAAAAATATGTTCATGTGATACACAAGCAGTGTAAAACAGAAGGCATACTGCCATAAGCCCATATACTCGTAATGTAGGCAACTTCGCGTCTTCATAATTCCGTCTTGTTTCAATTCACACGTATGTGTGCCATGTGGCTCTGGCTCAATATAATGATTAGAGCGTCTTATTACGGTAATCAGAAGGTTACTGGTTCGATTCCCGTCAGGGATTTTATATGAACTTGAAAGGTTGTTAAAAATATATGATGTTATAGAAATAAAGACTAATATTTAAGCTGAGCTCATGCTGTGTATTAAAGTCAGTGGCGGCGTGAAATGAAAATTGAGTAGGTGTTTTAATTTTAAAGAATTTCCCGTGGGCGATTAATTAAATCGTCGTCAATGACATAAGACAAGCATCTAGCAAACTGCCAAAATGCATGCGAATGAATCCAGTAATTTCGCTTACCATTTGCTCTTAGGTTACTTAATATTATAATGTTACAGTATTTTTAAACAAAATGGTATGACATTTTTCTCATTTATATTTAATTATTATATATATTTTCAACCATATATAAAAAATATAGATTTGCCTGTGAAATCGAACTTGCAATTGACAATTTTCTTAAAGAAGAAAAGGCAGTTACTAGCTAGTGAATGGAGTTACTATATAGTGAAACCATTGCTGCACTCGAGGATCATTATTATTCAGGTAATGTACATACGTAACAAAAATATTTATAAAACCTCTAATACCATTGTCATTGATGCGCGATTATGTCTTTTTATCTTCGAAAAATATTCCTCAACGTATAGGCAGATTAAAACAGATCACCTGCAGAAAGGCGTACTCGGAGATCATGGGTACGAGATTTTGTCCTACCATTTTAAGATGTCAAAACTCACTATATTATTAATAATTATTAGGATATATTGGTATTAAGTCTAAGAAATGGAATTGAAATCACTGTCCACGTGCTGGAGTTTTGAGTTGGCACGACTTGAAACAGAACGTTGAGGCGGCACGCCTTGCGAGTGGAGAAATTTCAATTTCATGATGAAGTTTGTTGCTGTGCTGGAGTTTTGAGTTGGCACGACTTGAAACAGAACGTTGAGGTGGCACGCCTTGCGAAAGTGACAAACTTCATTACATCTCGGACTTTTTAGAAAATATATCATGTTATATAATATTTAAAACCAGTAACACGTGCATGTGGTCATGTAGACAATTAGTTTCTAACACTGATATATATATATATATATATATATATATATACTGATATATATATATATATATATATATATATATATATATATATATATATATATATATATATATATATATATATATATATATATATATATATATATATATATATATATATATATATATATATATATATAATATATATATATATATATATATAATTATATATATATATATATAATATATATATATATATATATATATATATATATATATATATATATATATATATATATATATATATATATATATATATATATATATATATATATATATATATATATATATATATATATATATATATATATATATATATATATATATATATATATATAGAGTTATAGATATATATATATAGAGTTATATATATATATATACAAGTTAAATCAAACAGCGAAACAAGCCACGGAAAACATGGCAACTTCATGCTCTCAGACTGGTAAATTGAAATCGAGACCTAACTCAAAAATTGAAAAGTCATTGCAGAAAAAGCTAGACGACTGCAACGTTTCAGAGAAGTTTTTGTATGTCCCATGCTTATGTCTCAATACGTATGTCTCTAGACATTGTCCGAACTCTCTCGAACCTCTGTTTTATACGGATCTCCTTGCATCGATATATACAAGTTTTTACATAAAATCTGTATGTTTCCTTATGTTTTATATAGTACATAAACGACGTGTGCAGTACAAGTGAACAAGTCATGTCGAGGGAGAAAAGTTATGTAACGTCTCAAAGTGCGCGTTGGACTCAGCCCTGTTTACGTTACACTCTGCGTACTATCGCGGTATCGGTGTTTAATATTAGCTATCCAACAAAACGGAAGGACACGTTTCTTTTTATAGATTCGGTTTATTCAGAAAGGCAGCTGTAAAAAGGATTTGGCAGCAAAAATGTGTTTCTGTTTCACATAGCATAAATAATACATGATATATTTTGTATATTATTTGGATTAATTTGGTACATTATTTTATAAAATTTAATATTCCGAAATGGCGGCCAATTTAATATTTTTTTAGATGCATGGAGTAAATTTTATCCCTATAAATTACCACCTTGTTTGGAGTAACTTTTACCCCTTAAATCCTTACCCCTTTGTAAGGGGTAAAAACTACACCAATTTGAGAGGGGTAAATGTTACCCCCTCTCAAAATTTACCCTTCAAAACTGGGGTGTTTGTGCGACAAACATTTACCCCCACTTTTCGGAGTAATTTTTACTCCCTAAAAATTACAGTGTATATGCGAATTTATGTTGATAAGGCCAATTAACTATTGGTCAGACCAAGAGAGCCTCTATCAAGGCACTCTATCAAGATTTTGTTCGTTGATTTTGACGCTAAATACAATTTTGAATCGTGCTCCTCCAATAATCATCAACTAGATTTAGTTACATTTAATGTAATGAATGTAAAACCAGGTCAGATTTATGATTTTACACCAACTGGAATTTACTTCCAAAGCAAATCACATGATCAACCTTTGAAAGTGGATGTAAATCACACTATTAACATTTCCCATGTTAGCAAGAAATTTATCAGTACATTTAAGTTGAAGCTATCGACGTTGAACTATTACGCATAAAACCAAATTGACCAGCAGACAACAGATTATTTGAGACTAAAAATTATAAAATTGGGCTGCATAATAAACAGTTCTTTGAATTAAAGCAACTCTATCTTGTCCGGCCCAGTCAAAATGAGACCTGTACGTCGGATGATGTCATCAATCGAAGAATTCGGCTCGTTTTCATAGCTAGGATGATCAAAATAAAAATTCAAAAAGCCCCACGCACATAATATCCAATTACAGTCAACAAATACTGTGATTGGTTGTATTGTGAAGTAAACGTCACGACGTTTGAACTTGTTGAGACAGTGGCTTGTAAGTAAGATATGAGTGTGGGCCTTTGTGGCGATGTTTTTGGAACTTCTCTGAGTCAACGAAGAAGACAGTGGTTGTGTAGGAATGTCGAACAGCGAAGAAGACTAAATGGACCGAAATGTGGCAAATTTCCATGAAGATTTGAGGTATTTCTTTTGGCTACTTACACATGTGACGCAAGCCACTTTATTAGCAGCGTTACAGCGTGAATGAAAGTAACAATCGCGTTTGTCGCTTTAGATTCGCTCGTTTGTGCTTAAATGAACGCTTTTTGTCCGGGGAACATGACTCGATATATTTCTGGAGAGTATTGGGAAAGATGAATTTGTTATTTTAGAACTGGAAGCATATAAAACTCGCATCAATATTGAACGACCCTTCGGTAATAGTTTAGTTTAGTTTATTAGTTTCGCCATAACATAAGAATACAAATACTTTACTTAACATATTGACAACATAAATGGCTGGGTGACTGCAACAGCACGTGCCAATTACTGCGGTGCCAATTAATGTTTATTTGTGTGACTTAGCGCCTGGAAAGTTTCTGAACAGTGAAGAAATGCATACTAAATATATACACTGATATACTGATTCACCGACTCATTTTTCCGTTTTAAGGACCGAATACCCGCCAACGCTGAAACGCATTGAATGCTGGTGAAACTTGCCGACATTTAGAGGCATTATAGGGCTTCAGATCATATGGGCATTTCGGCCTATACATGCAGGAATTACGTTTCCTGTGTGCTCACACACGCAAGACAAACTGATCATATTGATTCTGATATATTATGATTATTGATTTTTTATTTTTTTATTTTATGTTCCAGTAATTCTCCCAATTTGAATCTCCCAATATGACGTCCTTCTGAGAGAAAGTTTACTACTGGCAAAAATAAACCCTTCTCTTAATGCAAACATTTGATATTTTCCTTTATCTTTTTCCTGGCTCCTCACGTCCTGTTTCCTTTATCTCACCGCCTTCTCACCTCTCGGCATTATCTCATTATTATCCATTTTCATTCTTTCATATCTATATTTATTGCAACAGTCCAGCTAATGATTATGTTAGGGGTATTATGATACGGGTGTTAATGATTATGATAGCGGTAGTAGTGGAACTGCTCATAGGTTAGAAAAGCCACTCATGCTACTGTAGTGTTATGAGGGCAGTTGATAGCACTATAAAGCTATAATGAACCTGATGTTGGCAATGAACTGCCACCATTCAAACTGAACGAATGCACTTGCCAACCTGGTGTACATTTTTGCCAAAATTTTCTGAGAAGGGCCTTGACCTCAGTTGCTGAATTTTTCATCTGTTTTTACCATAGACATACAGTGCATCACCCACACCAATGCTTACGCCGAAATTCACAGCTATTTTTTCACAACAGGTGCAGTGCACTTCCTGGAATGCATTCATCTAATCTAATTATATCGAATAACACACACACAATGTTGCTTGAAGCACGTTGTGTTTATTGTTGCTTAAACGCTCGAGGATTCATAAATCTTACATCATTGAGTATAGTAGCCACGTTCCTATACAATCCTGGTGTGAAGGTAAAAAACCCAACCTGCATAAGACAGGACGAAGAATATATGTTCTGACAATAATTCTTTCAAAAGAAATACGATATAATACCACTCTTGACAAATGAATATCGATGAGAATGTTATGATATATCTCATATAAACTCCTAGGAAAACCTCCACTTGAATCTAACGTATAGATCAAGTCAAATAAACAGGTTATTTGAAACCTCAAATAGCTTAGTCGCTATTGGTTTAATGTACTTGTTCTTTGACTGAACGAATTTCCAGCCGCCGTGACTCTGCATGGATATGTCAGATAAATGTTAGCAACCGGTATCTGATGCGCCGCCACTCCTTAGACTGTGGGTTCCTAACTTGCTCAGATCATCGAAGAATACCCCTAACTTGTCTTTGATTATATATTTAGCTGTAATATAGGAAATTCCGCGTGACTCATGAAACCTTTGCACGCCTCTTACATACTATAATTAAGCCTACGAACAACTGGATAGCAAGAATTAGGTTGTCTGGCAACCTTTCAAGCAATCTCTCTGTTATAGACACAGGACAAGTAGGTTTATCCGATCTGGCAATATGAACCTTCTTTCCTGAACTGAACTGATCGTTCTTACGTTTTGGGATGAATATAGACATGCCTTCAGGAACGATATTTATGTGCTTAACTTGAATGGAAAGAATTTCGCTTATACGTAAAAAACCACTGTAACCTACGACCACTATAAATAGAAGACGTAAATCAGCTGCGGATGCACTGGCTTGTCCGTGTGTCTGAATTAACTTCTCTAACATCTGTGGTTGAACAGGATCTTTTGGCACTCTTGGTTTAGCAAGAATTCGTCGGCAGCCTTCGTAGGTTGACTGAACCAATGGGTGGTCTGTTGGAGTAGGTAAACCTGCCATGAAGTGTCCCCATCGTATACTACAGCCGTGTCAATAGGCGACGCTGTCTTGGCTGAATGCAGCAAATATAAGGCAACGTACACGGGCAGTGCGGGAAGATATGCAACCCCAATCTTGGACTTCGACCAGCTCTTCCATCTCTTCTATCTATAGGCGTAATGAATTAAGTGTAGTACTTTTAGCCTTGGCATTTAACATAACCTTGGGCAGCGAGGAAGCCAGTTCCACCAATGAAGGGTCCTGTATCTTAGACAGGTCCTCCCGAACTCCAATTCGAAATTCATCTAAATGAATATAACGAATTGTATATGAATAGTAAAATACTACGTTCACCTACTAGGATTATAGATGACAAACATGGTGCTAAGAACCGCAATAACTAATTTAATAGAATTGTAACTGCTATAACAAGAGTTGCGGCACTTAAGGACCCAATGAGCCATGAGGGTCAACGTAGCCATGAGGGTCTATGTTTTGGGGGGCGAAAATATTCAAGGCGCTAGTTTTCTAGGGAGGTCGGGGAGCATGTTCCCCAGGAAATTTTGGATTTCTAGAGTCTCTGAAACACCATTTCCTGCATTCTGAGGCGAATTTTTAAAAGTAATCTGAAGCCCACCAATCGCAAAATTTTGTTATTACTAAATCAGAACATGGCACAAGACAAGTCAAGATACCTCGAGATTCATTGATAAACAACTCTAAATCGAAACATTTCATAGAATGATAGAACTTTTTAATAAGTACAGAATATTTTAATCAATTAATTTTTCCATTACGGAAATTTTGTTTCTCTTGTTTTGGGTGACTCCTAACGCAAAGACAAATATTGAAAGATACAAAATATCCCCTCTTCATAGTAATGGATATGTTCAATAATGCTGTAATTCACACATTTGGTGATTAAAGTCAAGCTCTTCCAATAAATCAGCTTCCACAGACATCAGCATAAGACTTTCAAGCCTTTTGCTCATAAGACTTTCAAGCCTTGAAGGAGAAGGAGCTTCCGCATTTTACATGCTAGAACATTGATACTTTGTTACGTTTAGCCGCTGACCAACACATTTTGAATTTTTTGACAGTCTATGTCGTCGTTGACAGCCAGCCGGATGGACTCGATGCTCGGAATACTCCCGCCTCAAATTTCTCCACGGATTTAGACTTTTCACGAGAACGGCCTTGGGACCAAACTTTGTATCAAACTCGTGACCGACATATTTAGCAGTAATATCGCACCAAGAGGCTATAATAATCAGTCTCTTGTAACTTGGTCACTAAAGACCATCTGGATTGTAATCCATCATTATGCACTTAACAATTCATTAAATTCTCTCCTCAGAGCTAGCAAATCAAAGCTAGGTGTCCCTATAAATACCGATGGCTTCTTCTGATATAGGCTATAAGTTGCCCCTTTCCTGGAATACACATCTGTGTCAGTTTTGGTAAAGCTGAACTCCCCTTAATAAATGGAGCAAATCTACATGCAGGTTCTGCATGGCTTGATCACAGGCCAAAAAATTTCCGAAGGCCAACAAGGTATGATAAGAGTACCGTTAGTCTTGCAAATTGACATATGTCGAATGGTAGCAGTGATTAAAGAAACTGGAGGACACAACCAATTCGTTTCCGTTGACCAGTATTGAGTAAACGAGTCAAACGCCTTTGTTTCCGTACACCAAAAACGTGAATTAAAGCGCGACAGTTGCTTATTGTAACTGGAGGCAAACCGGTCAATGGTGAAAGGGCCTCAAGTGCGGTGAAGCATATTAAATACTGTAATTACAGATGTAATTGCCAATCGTCTAAATCAATGGTTTTACTCAACGCATCATTGATTTTCGGAGCGAGGTTAGCCATTGTGATTCTATCATGATATCGTTAACCAAACAAAATTTGAAAATGTCAACTGCAATTTCTTGGAGTTCTAAAACTCTGCTTCCGATACCTACAATACCGTATGCACTCTGGCTATCTGAAAAGACTTTAACCTTTTTGTGTTGTAAAATTTTTTCGGAAGATTTCAAAACTATTAAAATGGCGAGCAATTCTCGGAAAGTGGAGGATTTTTTGCTTTGCTCTAACGACCAATGGCCGTGTATTTTAAAACACAAGTGGGCAAGTGTTGAGAACTGACCGAACAGACAATACATATAATTAAATAGTTAATGGGTAATGATATCTGGGGAGATCATATGACACTTTATAAGGGACAGCAGGTTTAAAATAATATATACGTGTGTGAGAGAGTTGAGAAGTAGCATTGACACGTGTTCTGGTATTACAGTTTATCTTTTATTAAATGTTATATTTGTGACTTGTCGAGGACTACTGTTTCGGAGGCGAACATTTCTCGACACGTGGCACCTCCGACGGGATAGCTGAAACGCCAGTTATAAATGCGAACGTACATATTCTAGCGACACGCGGTTGTCAGCAATATCAATATGGAGAAGAAACTAGAGACAAAATTGAAGCAGTTGAAGCTTGGCGTGGAACGAACAAGCAACATTTTGGATTCAGGTAAGCCTGAAAGTGTTAAACGGCATCTCGATGTGCTACGCGAGACAGTTCGCGAAACGAACGAATGTAAACGGGCTGCCGAAGCAGCGAAAATTGAGGCTGATAAAAGTATTGAGGAAATTAACGATTGGAATAGTGATGTCGAAGCTAAAATTGAGAAGGCAGATGCGGAATTAAGCCGTTTAGAGTATTGGCTTTCCGAAAAGGATCGATCTGTAAAAAGCGTAGCGCAAGAGGAGCAGTTTCAAGTAGAGTTAAAACTGCATGAAAAACGAATGAAGATGAAAGCCGAACATGAACTAACTCAGACAAAAACGGAAGTTCAGGAATGTTCTGGTCTTAAAACTGCAAAACTTCCTAAATTAGTAATTTCTAAGTTTGATGGCTCGTTTATGGATTGGCCAAGATTCTGGGGACAGTTCAGCGAAGCTATTGATGAGTTCCATCTCCCCAATTACCAAGTTTACATATTTACGTGAGTTACTAAGTCCAAAGGTTAAACGTGGTGTCGAAGTCCTGCCATTTACATCAGAGGGTTATAATCGGGCCAAGTCAATTCTCCTTGATAAATATGGGAAGGATTCGGAAATTGTCAATAGCTACGTCAAGGAAATCTTACAGTTACCCAAATCCACGTAAAATCGCGCGAGATTAAAATTTAGCGAGAAACTGTCCTACTGTGTACAAGCGCTTGAAACCATGAAAAGGCTTGACCACGTCAGGGGAAACGTTGCTATGACGCTTGAAAAATTGGCTCCGATTAGGGGGGATTTGGTCCGTACAGATCCAGATTGGGAATCCTGGGATTTTAACAAATTATGCGAAGCCGTGCACCAATGGGTTAAACGGAACCCAGTTGTTTCAAACGACAAAGAACGCGACGACCGCAAAGAACGCGACGACCGCAGGAAACTGTTTCATGCGCGCGGGGAAGAAGATAAATTACGAGGCTGTGTTTATTGCGAGGACACTGGTCATAAAGCGTCTCAGTGCGACCAAATAACTGATACGAGTGAACGTAAGAGAATTCTAGCTCGAAGGGGTCTGTGTTTTAATTGCGCTACTAGAAAGCACCGCGCCTCGGAATGTGCCAGCAAAGTGTCATGTCAACATTGCAACAAACGTCATCACTCATCCATTTGCGAACAGCAGCGTCGACGCCCCGCGGGAAATGAGAAGAAATTGATGACAGACGGTGCAAGTGGAGAAGGAGTTTTCCCCGTAGTTGTGGTAAAAGTAAACGGTGTTATGTGTCGCGCACTAATTGACTCTGGCGCCGGGGGGTCGTATGCGTCAGCGAAGCTGATAAAGATGATTGACGAACAACCGAGCGAGACGAAATTACAACGCATTGATATGCTCATGGGTTCGAAAACGGCACGAATGGAATTTTACGACACAGAAGTTAGCGCTCTAGACGGAAGCTACAAAATGAACGTGAAGTTGGCGAAAGTGGAAAAAACAGAACTCCTTCACATAAATAACCCTGGATATACGATAAGATAAGACGCGACTACAACCACCTTCGCAACGTCGTTAATGAGAGATCAGTTGGCCGTCCATCTAGTACTAGGAAATGGCGAATACGCAGGAATCAAAACGAGGACGAAACCTCTGATCGGTGGCGACAGCGAACCCGTGGCGGAAAAAACAAAGCTTGGTTGGTTTATCATGAGCCCTGGAATGGAGTTTGATCGTAGTACGACGTTTTTGACCCAAACTGCGCAGTCGGACTTCGAAAATCTATGTAGATTGGATGTGCTTGAGCTGGCCGATACGCTGGAAAACGACCAGAGCGCAGTATATGATGAATTCAAAGAACAGCTGGTGAGAGACCCTGCAGCCGTTGTTACGAGACCAATCTTCCGTGGAAGGCAAACCACCCTAATCTACCGACAAACGAAGCAGGTAGTCGACGGCGACTGACATCGTTAATAAAGAAATTGGATCGTGAAGGCAATTATGTTCGCTATGACAACATAATTCGAGAGCAACTTGATCAAGGCATCATAGAACCAGCTCCAGACAAACCAAGTGGCAAAGAACACTATATTCCTCACAAGGGAGTCATAAAACAGTCGGCAGAAACCACGAAACTACGTGTAGTTTATGATGTATCCACAAAAGAATCAGGCGACCAACCATCCTTGAATGAGTGTTTACACCCTGGCCCACCACTCCAAAATCAACTGTGGAATATCCTCGTGCGTGCACGATTCTATCCCATCTTGTCAACCTGCAGTGATATCGAGAAAGCGTTCCTACAAGTTCGCATTAAAGAACAAGAACGAGATTCTTTGCGGTTCTTTTGGAAGAGTCCAGGAAGCGACGAGCTGTCTGTATATCGATTTACTCGAGCCTTATTCGGTCTGACGTGTTCACCATTTCTCCTCGGCGGAGTGATCAACGAGCATTTGAAAAGCTGGGAGCCCAAGTATCCACAACTAGTCAAAGAAATTCACGACGGGTTATACGTTGATGACCTGATGACAGGGGGCGAGTCAGTAGTAACCGTGGCAACGAAAAGAGCGAAAGCAATCGAATTATTCGCTACATAAATGGCACTCGAATGTCGCAAGCCTAGAGGAAGACGTACGAGCGCATACCGATGAAGAAGAACCGACCTACGCGAAGACACAGCTGGGATTCAAAAAAACAGAGATTAAGTTACTCGGTCTACCGTGGGACAAAGTAGAAGATACTCTCAGCGTGGAGACGTTTCAGAAGGCAATATCGACAAAACGGGGAGCTTTATCTGAACTAGCGAAAGTTTACGACTAGGCTTGGTTTCTCCAACAACCTTGATCGCGAAGCAGCTTTACAGGGAGATGTGCGAAGCCAAACTTCCATGGGACGAGAAGTTAACCAACCAAATCCAGAAACGCTGGGACGAGTGGCAAGCGGTGATATCGACGAAGTTTACAGTCCAACGCAGCTTGGCGCCTTTTCTCCAGCCCATAACATCGGTATCCCTTCACGCGTTCGGTGACGCCAGCAAACTCGGAGTGTCAGCGGTGGTGTATGCGGTCGTTGAACAAGACAATGGTACCACGCAAGGTTTGGTTTGTTCGAAATCACGGCTGGCAAAACAAAGCTAAACAATTCCTCGTCTTGAACTTGTGGCTGGGCATATGGCGACAAATCTCGTGACTAATATCGAACGTGCGATCGATACGGTGAAAGTTTCTTCGGTTCATTGTTGGAGTGATTCCACAGTCGCACTCTATTGGATCAATGGTCAGGGGGAGTTTCGCCAGTTTGTTTCTAATCGTGTGGCCAAGATGAAGGAGAAAAGTCACATCCAATGGCATCATGTTCCCACCGAGGAAAACCCGGCCGACTTGGGGAGTCGAGGACGTACTGTAAGTTAGCCTGCGTGCAGACTCCACCTGATAATGAAATTTAATATCAGGTAGAGTCTGCGAATCGGAGACAGAAAGCTTGTTCTGGTCACGTGGATTTCCCAACAAAAGTGGGGAAAGCGTATGATTGGCCAATTGTTAAATATTCGTGATTAGTGATAATTTACGGCAGCGCTATTACGCATAGTTCGTCCGCGGGATTCCTTGTTAACGAAACATCGCAACAAACAGCATTTTACACAGTTAATCAAGATTGGCTGCTTTGAAAAACGCTACTTCTGAGTCTTTATATTGACTTTACACGACAGAAAAAGAAAACCAGATGTTATAACAACAGTAGCCAATAACAAGTAGAGTAAACAACGAAGATGGTCTGTGACATTGATTGATATGTTTTTGAAAGTTTGTTGCGGGCTTTTGATTCCGCCGCTATTACGCAGACGGCAGACGTACTCAACCTGGGTTTCGTATTTGTTTGCAGCGCAGGCTAGTATCGATCTTGAAGCTTGTGAAAGTTTTGAACATGCTCTTGGCGTCGTTTGTGGCTTTTTTAAATGCCATTTTTTTAACGCCATGAATAATTATGAATTATCTTGCATACAACTATTTTAATTACTTCAAAAATCCACGTGACCAGAACAAGCTTTCTGTCTCCGATTCGCAGACTCTACCTGATATTAAATTTCATTATCAGGTGGAGTCTGCACGCAGGCTAACTGTAAGTGCGTTGACAGCAAGCTATGGCGAGATGGTCCTGACTGGTTGAGTGATCCGAACAAGTGGCCTACAAACGTTATCCTGGAACCTAGTAAAGAAACCAGTGCTGAAAGGAAGGTCGTAAGAAAGGTCTTCACAACAACAACGACATGCAAACGAGAGTTCATGATCAGCTAGATGGATTACTCGAAGCCCATGCACTACACAAGGTTTTCAAGATAGGAGCATGGATGGGAAGATTTATCGGTAATTGTAGGCGGTCGGTCGGCGAACGCGAATGTGGTCCAATAAAGACGGCCGAGATAGAAGTACAACGACTGTGGTGGATAAAGAGAGCACTACAAGACGCCACGAACAGCAACGAGATTGGGAACGACCGAGTGAACCTAAATCTTCAACTCGATGATAATGGGATTTTGGAATGTCGCGGCTATATTTTTACCTCGAAACCACACATTCACCCGTAAAGTTGTGGAACAAGCCCACTTATCTACACTGCACGGCGGGGTAGGAATGACGATGGCGAAGATCAGAGATCGATACTGGGTTCCCAAACTGCGACAGCTTGTCAAGCGAGTCAGAACTGACTGTTGGGGATGCAAGAGATTCCGAGTTCGATCGCATGAAAACCCACCACCTGGAAACCTACCAGCAACTCGTACAAAGGGATCTACACCGTTTGAAGTTAGTGGAGTAGACTTCGCGGGTCCGATACGCTACAAGACGAAAGGAAAGAAACCGAGAAAATCTTATCTTGTACTCTACGGATGTAGTCTTACGCGAGCGGTACATTTAGAAGTACTAAAATCGTTGGAAGTTGGAGAGTTCTTGTCATCTTTGAAACGGTTCATTGCGAGGCGAGGAAGACCTAAAGTCATTTATTCGGACAACGGGGCAACCTTTAAAGCGGCGTGGAAGTGGTTGAAGAAAGTCCAGAACGACGAACAGTTGAACACTTTCCTTTCAGATCGTTTAGTGAAATGGAAATTTAACTTGAGTCTAGCGCCGTGGTTGGGAGGCCAGTATGAACGTCTTATTGGTCTTTTCAAGAGAGCATTCTACAAGTCAGTTGGCAACGGACTGCTTTGAAGAGTTTGAGGATATTGTGTTAGACGTGGAAGTTGCGCTCAATAACCGTCCATTGAGCTATCTCGAAGACGACATCCAATTGCCTGTACTCACGCCGAATTCGCTGTTAAACATCAACCCAAATCAAGTTCCTGTATTGGAAGCTCATCATTTGGAGGATG
This sequence comes from Chrysogorgia sp. JL179-B06, assembly GCA_035772405.1. Classification (NCBI taxonomy): domain Eukaryota; kingdom Metazoa; phylum Cnidaria; class Anthozoa; order Scleralcyonacea; family Chrysogorgiidae; genus Chrysogorgia; species Chrysogorgia sp. JL179-B06. The sequence continues at coordinate 5,768,518 of JAYKKM010000047.1, forward strand.
CAGACCTTCGGAAACGAGCGAAGTTACTCGGAAAATGCAAGGAAGCTATGTGGAGACGATGGACGCGAGAGTATGTGCGAAGTCTTCGTGAACGCCACATAAACGGAGGTGGAAAGCAAGCATCAGTGCCGAGAAAGGGTTCAGTGGTGATTATTCAAGTAGATAACAAAAATAGGAACACGTGGAAACTCGGTATTGTTGCAGAGATCATCAATGGAAGAGACGGGGTTGTACGGGGAGCAAAAGTCAAAACGTTGAAAGGAGTCCTGGAAAGAGCAATCCAACAGCTATACCCGCTTGAGTTGTCCTGTGATGAAACACACTTTCAAAAACCTAATCCCCAGGCACCCACCTTCGTTCCACGATGGAGAAGAGACGCAGCTGCAGCAGCAAGTTTACGAATCGAGCAACACGCAGAAGAAGACGGACATGAGATATAGGACTATTTTGAGAACAACTTTTTTACTATAGTTTTAAATTTATAACAGTTATTATAATATTAACATTTTAGTTTGTTTAGGGATTGTGATGGAACTACAACGAAGTCAGTCTCAAGCAGACATATATCTCCATCGAGCTATATGGGGGAGTGTGTTGAGAACTGACCGAACAGACAATACATATAATTAAATAGTTAATGGGTAATGATATCTGGGGAGATCATATGACACTTTATAAGGGACAGTAGGTTTAAAATAATATATACGTGTGTGAGAGAGTTGAGAAGTAGCACGGAAACGTGTTCTGGTATTACAGTTTATCTTTTATTAAATGTTACATTTGTGACTTGTCGAGGACTACTGTTTCGGAGGCGAACATTTCTCGACACAAGGAAGCGGAGTAAAACCGCCGTACCCAACGCCACAGCGTCTGTGAGTCTTTTAGTTCTTCGACGAAAAGAGGAGGCATGCAATTGAAACTCTCGGACCACGAACCTCTCTGTCGGAAATCACACGAAAGAGCTGTCTTGAATAAAGCCTTACGGAAGGACCAACAGATAAACATAGAGAATTTATAAACCCTGCGATTCTTGCGAGCTCTCTGAATGAAACAGGATATATCGAATGCTCTTCTTAATTTTTTCAATTTTTCGAGGTGAAATTTCGAAATGGAAATTAACGGTGTTAATAATGAGACCTAGCCATTCTCCGATTTGTATCGGTTGCCAGTGGCATTTATCGTCATTCGTTGTGAAACCGGATAATGCGAGATCTTTATTTTGAATTTGGCCTGCGGCAGTAGCATCAAGACGTGATTTATGATCAGAAATTCCATCGTCCAAATAAACAAAGGAGGCGTGCGATATTTGGCACCATCTCTTCACTAACGGTCTTAGTAGCTTTGTAAAGCAATAACAAGCTGAACTTAATCCAAATGGTAAAATAGAGAAAGTAAAATATCTCAATTTTCCGTACAAAACCCACGAAGATCCTAGGAATTTCCCATGAGAAGCGTAAATATCTACATGGTGATATCCTGATTTTAGATCCTATGTAAAAAACCAAAACTTCTCCTCGAACAACTGAGCTAATGATCTGAGATCTTCGTATCTGAACGATTGCTTAAGCAAATGCTTATTAACGTTTATAAGATCCAGGACTAATCTTAACTTCTTTCCCTTTGCGACAGTCAAGGGATTGATACAATATGGAGGTTCTGTTTGTTCGTCGACATAACCCCCATCTAATAATTTGCGAATTGTTTCTGAGACGAATTCAGGATGATCTCTACTAGATTTGTTGTTAGCTAAAAAACAAGCATCTGGGATTGACTGGAAGGGAATCTTATAAGCTTCGTCAACTATATGTTTTGAACTATCTGTGATACCTCAAGCGACTCTTTCCAGTGATTTGAACACTTTTTAAGGCCGCCACGAACACTACTGAATCTTGCAGAGAAACCCTGCACATCATCACTATTAAGATTTATAAGAAAAGATCCCACCTGGTCTTCCTGCTCGGACTCCTCAACCGCAAACTCTTCAATTTCCTCTATAAGTCAACACTCCTTGGTGGTATTGGTTGGTTCCGGATGTAACAATTTCTTTGCAAGTGACCGTACTGCAAACACTCATGTATATAAAGAGAGAAAAATACGTGGGAGCAATTAACGAATAATCATGTAATGCATGTAAGTTTGACTGCAGAGTAACGTGAAAGCAGCGAGAGCTAGATAAGGTGTGGTCATCACTTATACATGTATATGATTGGATAACAAAGGAATGTTTTGTATTTATTAATGAAGAATTCTGCATATTAAAACAATTAGATAACAATTATCTGCTAAACTGCGTAACGCAGATAATTTAAACATCTAATCTAATTATATCGAATAACACACACACACAATGTTGCTTGAAGCACGTTGTGTTTATTGGGTGAAGTTTCATATAAATCCCGAAATGACGTCACATCGACTATCGGTAGTAAAATTCGAAATTCAAATCAGCTGTTATTTCTAAAATAAAGCACTATCGTGAGAGTTAGGGTTAGTATTCGGTGTAGGGTTAGGGTTAGGATTAGGGTTATGTTTGGGGTTAGGACTATGTTTTAAATTCGGGATATTTATATGAAACGTCAGCCTGTTTATTGCTGCTTAAACGCTCGAGGGTACGAACAAAGCAGTGGTAATAAGTAAGCAAATGAATCGACATGAACGCGAATTGCTTGGATAAGTAATTCAACCGATTACCACTACGGAGAGAACGGCAAAATAAAAAACACGAATTGTACTTAACTTATAGCAAGGACCGATTTGATTGCCAGCTGGATACCTTCGTTCGGAGAACGGTGGTCTGATTGCATTCTGAGCTAAAGCTGACTGCTTGGAATACGGCGGAAAGGGACGAGACTTAGATGCTGTTGTGGACTTCGATTTATGTGCCTTCTTTTCGGCAGCTCTCTCGGCGAGGTCGATCCTCTTCTCGTCGTCTGAATTGTCCGCGAGCTCGTTGGTAATATATTGGGCAACGGTTTGCCAGTCATGGTCGCTCTTATCGGCTAACTTGATAAGTTTCATTCTTGCTTCGATAGCTACTTTACCTCTTGAAGCAACCCCATCGCTTTACTGATGTCCTGGTGTTCTAAAGCGTTGGTGGCGCTGTCGATAGCATCTAGAACGTCTAGTTGGTGTTACTGTTGTTCGTTTACTTTCGATTTGAATTGGTATTTGTCAGGCCGAGCGATTTTGTTTGAGAACGCATGATCTCTTCATGGACGCGAATCTGTTGTCGACGACGTTTGTTAGTTGTTGGCACATTTGTGTCAAAGAATCCTGCATGAATTGTTTCATATCTGTAGACACCTCGGGCTGAGACATATTGACTGAGTAACGTGAAAGCAGTGAGAGCTAGATAAGGTGAGGTCATCACTTATATTGATTGGATAACAAAGGAATGTTTTGTATTCATTAATGAAGAATTCTGCATATTAAAACAATTAGGTAACAATTATCTGCTAAACTGCGTAACGCAGATAATTTAAACTTTCACAGCATGTGACACAGTAAGTGCGTTTGGAGGAAAAGGGCTAGATCAGTGCTATAAAGCTAATGTAGAGTAACAGGAAGTACCAAGAAGTATTTACCAATTTTAAGCTGGGTAAAGAATGGTCAATCAGGTTAAGCCAGCACTTCCGAAGTATGGGAAATGTGGGATCTCAATATTTTGTTGAGATACCTGAAAATGTTACCAGAGTATGACAATTCCTCGAAACAATTAACTGAGAATTTGACATTGTCGATTCCTGACCTAAGTGGACAGAAGTGTCAAAACTTTCATGAAGTCATTGGAGTCTTCCGTGGAATTAATACAATCGTTGATGGCGCCCACAGCACAAGGACGGTATCAACATCTGCAGCAGCAGCAGCAAGACAAGGATTATCAACAGAAATAATTTTACAAGGTGTCAGGTGGTGTAATAACAGTATATTTGAAACATTTTACTATCTACATGTAGATATGCAGCAAAATTTTGATGAAAAACTGCTTGACAATTTCCAGGAAACCTAAACAAGTTACAGTGAATAGCTTATCGTGTGCAGATACAGTATAACACTACTCGGTTGTTATGTAATGCAACAAAATATAAGTCCCTTTTAGATCAAACAACGCAACTTAACAGCCGGAATATAGTAGTTGGATGTTGTAAAAATGCTTGTAAAGCGTATTCATTGCACTGCCAAAGCTGCTAACCTGAATCACTGTCCGCCATCTGAATGTCTTCCTTTTTAAATTGAACCATACTATTTTAAAAAGCATTCCGCAGAAACTCGACTATACCCACTGAGCAGTTTCATCAGGTTTACCACGGGTGTAATTAGGCAAATTATTACAACAAGATGGCGGACGACAGGATTGTCTTTGCTCAAAATTAGTGCTGTTGTTTGTACAAGATTAGTTTTGTTTACTTTGTAAGCCTGTTTGTGACTCAGCGGGTCAAACATTTGAAATTGTGATTTTTGCAAATGTCCATTAAATTCTAATATGTTGAGGTTAAAATGAGAGTGCATTATATTCGTATAACAATTAATTTCAATTCAATTTGTGGCTGAAATATTGCAACTATCAAGTTTCTTCATTTTTCTTAATGAACTAAAAAATAGTCCTGACGAACATCGAATCCCCTCTTCGAGAACTACCGTGTTAACAGTAGTCCCCAATGGTAATCATTCAATTAAAACATAAAATACATCAGGATCAATATTACTCAACAGGTGACAGTTGCAGGGCGGATTCTGCAAATGCAAATGTTGTGGAGTACATATACCTTTCCAATAGTATAGGCAAGCAGATATTTACTAATAGTAAAATGCCATGCCAAAAATGTTGATTTAATGTAACATATACAAGTTTTAAAATACTTACTAGCATCAGCAGTTGTAGCAGTTTTGGTCTCACCAACAGGACCAAAGCCAGCCGATGTACTTGCTTGCACACCAACTTGATACAAAGTTGCTTCATTTAATCCTGTTAATGTGAACTTTAGATTTTGAACGTCAGCTGTACATTTGTTTTTCAAGCATATGTCATCAGATGTTCCATCAACTTTGTAGCAAACTTTATATGCCGTAATATTTCCATTAACGTCATCTGTAGATAATGAGTTCCACGTCACTAGCAATTCTGTTGAACTTATAGGAGTAAGAGAATTGACCGCAGGCCCGATTATTGGTGCTAAAAATGTTAAAGAAAACACGAAAAAGTCGATGCAGGATAGTAAAAAATAGATGAACAGAGAATATTGCTACTTAATCACGGGTGGGAAATAAACATAAAAATAAATTACATATGCCATTACGTATAATTCCCCAACGTGTATATTTACCTACTGACTCACTACATTCTAATACACATTCCTGTATTTACACGTCCCTGCATGTCTGTGCCAATATGGTGTATGAAGTTTGAAGAATAACAAATAATAAATAAAACTCATTCCACAAAAATATCGCAGAAACTAGCAAATTCACATTAATATCTTCATCACAATATTTTAAGACTGAGTTAGGCCCGTTTCAAACGTCTAACTTTCCATGTGCCGAATCTAATGTAAATTAGCAAAATCCTTTGTTCATGATCATTTGCATTAGATTTGGCACATGAGAAGTTCGACGTTTGAAACGGGCCTTACTGAAACGCATAATATAGTATTGTTTATTGAAAGCAATAACAAAAGCTAATCATCAAACAACTCTGTTTCGTGCAAAAAGTTCCCAGTTATCTTTACAAGTTATTGCTGATAATGACTCAAAGTCAGAAACTCTTGTTTTCATTATAATTTCGTCAAGTCTATATAATAATGTGTTATTATAATTCATTGGCTTGGTGCATGAAAATGAATGTATATTTTATTATCCGTCGTCTATTCACCAATCTTGTAGATATTTAGACACATAGTTTTGATTGAACATTGTTGAGTTTGCAAAATGAATTTAATACACTCATGTTGAACTATTTATATAGCTGTGAATTGATTGTTCATAATTATTATATTATATGAATGCTTACAAATGAACATCTCGTATCTGACACCCAGACCAACTCCAATCCAGATAATCTCCAATCGATGTATCTATGTATCTGAGTTTGCTCGGTAACTATGACATCAGGTTATTATTTATAGGGTTTACTCCTGGGTTGGGAATATTTTAAAACTATTAATTTAAATATTTGCTTGGCCCGCTCTATCAGTGAATAAATCGAGGCCTGTCCAAACAAGCATAATTGGTGAATTTATAAATACCTAGTTGATCCTTGTGAAATCATGGGCACATCCGATATTAAATATGGAAATGCATGTATGTTGTTTTGAAAGTTGCATGACTGGTGCATTTCCACACTGGTGAGACTATTAAAATGCTGTTTCACACATGAATAGAAATACTATAAGAAGAAAATTTATGGTTTTGTTTTTCTGTCTCCCAAAAAATACACTTTGTATTTTTATGTGTACTTGTGCTCATCTTATTGTGTGTTACACTTTTTTTTATACACTTCTTATTGTGTGTTACACTTGTTTGAAAATTGTTTTTCTCAGCCCGTAGAAATGGGGGCCAAATATTTCATGACTCAGGGTCAATTTTACCCGAGCCAGTATATCCATAAATAATGACTGGATATCCATAAAAAATGAGGCGAGCATGCTCAAATTATAAATGTACTAAAATTATAAATATGTTTCTGGTTCTTCAATATGCCAAAGTAGTCTAAGTAGAGCCCTATAGCCTGCACAGGCTAAAGTAGCCCGAGTTAACGCCTAGTGGGCGTCTTGTTTATTATATGACTGAGCTCGTTTCCAGGTATGTACGCCAAATAACGCACGCTGATTGGTACTGAGAGATCCGGAAAAAAGCGCATTGTATTGACCTTGTTTGCTATCGTACAAACCTCGCTCCTTCGTCGCTCGGTCTGTACAAATTATAAAACAAGTAATTATAAAACAACTGCAACGTTTTAGAAAATTGCAAAAAAATTGAGGTAATGTGAGAAAAGTGTCATATTTGACAAATAGATATAATGACAAATAGATATAAGAGACATGGATAATAATCTAGATGTATAACTTATTGTAGATTGTAGTTGAGAATGGTAGACCAAGTATATACCTCGTTGCTCTCCTCTGCAGTTGCCCCAATCGACCTACATGTATAAGATCCACAGACTCATGCATGGGGCCGGTGCCAAGAGACAAGTATATCGTTCGTTTAACAGAGATGTTGCTAATAAAGCAAGAGTTTCTTTTGATGAGTATATTATATTGAGCAACGACAGGCTTTATCTTACGGGTTACTGATTGTGATCGACAATTTGTTGCATTGAAGACTTGATCCGAAAAAATCCTGAAAATTTAAATTCGTTGAATCTGTCTGAAGAGAAAATACATTTTCGGACGATCTAATTTCCTTAAACAATTTGGTGTCGTCTGCAAACATTGCAACATTACTTGTCCTGCAGTTCATTCACATATAACAAGAAGAGCACGGGGCCCGAAATGGAGCGGTGGCACTCCGGAAGTAATGGTGCAACATCGGAATCACTATACCAGTTCGTTGAATGACGATCTATAAATGAATCGCGAAGCCAATTTAAAAGATTTCCCACCGAGTCCAAAGCTGCGTAGTTTATAAATTAACTGTTTGTGGTTTCGTTCTATGACAATTTCGATGTTATGAATAATAATAAAATCGGTCGATAATTTTCCGTGTGCTCCTTCTTAATTACTGGTTGTAGCTCAGAATAGAGAGTATCGACAATACAAATCTTAATAGTTTCATCCAATGGTTTGTAAAGAGGCTGACAATATCATTAAACGAGCACATTGTTCGATTAGGGATGTTTAAAACGCGTGACGAATACTTATCAAGGACTCGTTTTAACAGTGCTAAATAAATCGAAGCCTACGATCCAACAGTACCATCGCAAAAGAAAAAAAAAGAAAACCGACTCCTTGTCATACTACCTTATGTACAGGGCATGTCAGAGAGAATTTCAACAGTACTTAAACAGCACAATATGAGAGTGGCGTACAAACCGTTAAAACTCTTTCGTCCATATTTCGGAAACCTAAAGATAAACTAGAACACGACTGCACAACATGTGTTGTGTATAAAATCAACTGCAAAATTGCGCTGCTGTTTATTAACGCTCAAATTCTCGATCAGTGCGAACAACGGTTAATTATTGAAGCATGGCATTCAATCTGTAACCCTACATCTATTAATGAACACATAGTTTTACCTTCTCTTTATAATTATATTGTCAAGTCTTGAATATTTTAGTTTCACCATTGTATATATAAGAGTAGTTTCTTATCTATCAGTATTTTAGTTGCTGGCGAAGGTCACAGTATTCTGACCGAAACGTGATTTTAAAACATTTCAGACAGATCTTTTATCTTAATAAATAAATATTTTATATAATATGCCTGTCTACAGCTATTTAATTTATATATTATACTGCAGTGGGGAATCATTGGGCACGCAAAGGTATAGTTATCATCAAATAACTGATGCACAAACAAATGACATATCACCTTTCCGAAGTCACTCTTTGTCACGTCATTGATGCAGAATAATCACCACTTTACTTACCGCAGAGGAAGTTATCTTTCCACGTGTGTGGATCTGCGGGTTCTATCCACTGAATGCAGGCAAGTCCTGGAATTTGTCCAGCAGACGACCATTTCAACTGCAGTGGGGAATTATTGGGCACGCAAAGGTAGTTATCCTTCCAGGTGTGTGGATCGGATCCTTCTAAGATTTTCGTACATCGCATGCCATGAATTGGACCTGAACCGCTCCACCTCATGCCAGGATCCTTTTTTTGATCAGAAGAACAGAAGTAGTTATCGAGCCAACTGTTAGGATCGGTGGTCTCTTTGATCTGAGTACACCTGGAGCCGTTGACGGGTCCAGCGAAGCTCCATATGAAGTCATAAGGCCATGATGGATATGGTAGGTTAGGATTTGGAGCTGAAAATAAATTAGATGAAAACAGTAAGACATCATAATCGTATCATATTGCTTAATAATTTTGTAAGGAACATTTACATGTCATCGCATACATGAAAAACATTTTTATCATATGGAGTTGGTTCACATGCATTATTAGTCAATCAGCAGAGACGGTTGTATGGCTCACTCAAGGGGACAAACGAAACAGTTTCTATGTTAATCATTGGCTATTCAGCATCACGAAAAGGTATTATTATAGCAAGGATAGAATGGTAGCTTTCACCCAGACAATCGAATTTCAAATTTACCACTTTGCCTCTCCTTGTGGCCGCCATCTTGGATTTCTGGAAGAGCTTTTAATATTGCCAGCCCTTAGTAAATACAAATACATATTGTTTTAACGCATATTCGGAATGGATTTGAACTAAGAGATGATCGCAGGTGGTGTCACGCGTCAAATCATGCTATGATGGCTTCACAAATGACGTCACACAGTGGCCGCCATCTTGATCCGATGTTTGGGACAACGCTCGAGTTTTGGATTGATCAGCCGAGAACGTTTTTTTTAAATGGATATAACTTATGGTAAACACAACATTCAGGTGCAGAAGCCCTCTTTATCGTGAGTATTATGTAGCTTCCTTCTTCACTGCTATCGCAGGTGGAGGAGATCTAAAATGTCAACATATATTATTTTTTTAAGTTTGGAACATCTAATTGTGAAAGAAGGAAAGGAAAAGGCGATTTACAGTACCTATCGACTTCACTACATTTTCGGTATAAATGACTTTCTTTGTATCTGTGTCACGTTAATAGGACCTGAAAAAAGACCCCAGGAAAGGTAATAACTATCTAATTGATCATAAGTCCGTAAATTTTTCAGGATACTGAGAATTGTACCGGCAACAGTGAACATACCCTAATCAATCCTCTGCATCGTCACTGTCACTTTCATATCGAACGATTCATCGGTCGCCATGTTTTCACACTGAAGAGTGCCACTTTCCTCCGCAGAGGCTTCGTGAGTTTCATATTTCTATGGCTTACAGGGTGTTTCGCGAACGCGTAGCGCCCTCCCAGCCTGCTGCACAAATCATATCTGCCCTGCAATCTGCCCGAACTCTACAAAAAAGCTAGAGAAGCCTCTGTGGAAGAGAGTGGAAGAGTGCGCATGTCCGTGCGCTTGAGACCAGCTTTCAAGCAACAGCATTTCTCAGTAGTGCATTCTCTCTTGCATGTACAGGAGAGTAGTTCCAGTACTTCTTCTGGAACTGGTTTCGATTCAAGCAAAACAAATTCCACGAGATTGGATATACTGTTCACTTCCCAGTCGTGCCCGTGAGGAGAGGGGATATGCGGAAGCGGAAAGACAGCTTTTACACCATATCTAACACCACATCTACGCGCTTGCTGTTGGTGTTTGTTACTGATTCGAACACTTTCTCGGCGACTACATGGAATGTGGCTCCAGATGGAATATTAAACTTCTGCATGACAATGCACGAAAATGCTTGTTGAATTCTTTGGGTCATTTCTCAGTGATCGGGATGTCTCTCCATCTTCTATTCTGCTGAGAGAGCTTAGCCTTGCTTGTCTTCCGCTTGCCGCCCAGGATCTTCTGCTACGGCATCGCTTTGAACAGCTAGTTCCCTGAACCCAGCAACACCGAATCGGCTCCCGATAACTCCTAAGAGTATCATCAACAAATGGAACCCTCTCATCGTTAGGACTAACCCTTTAAAAGCCACTTGTGCTTCCAGTAAACTTCCATTGCTTTGGCATAAAATGCCTGATCGAAGAGACAAGCAACAACATTTAACTATGATCGATGTCTTATCTCACGTCCTCTGGAGTCTGGACAACACTTCGTACGCTGTCTTCGTGTCGGTGCCATGGGAATCTACAGTGTCCAAGTAACTCATTGCGTTTTTCACATCCACAACATTGTCCCGGATTTTAATGTTAAACCCAGTCTACAAAGGCACTAGCAACAATCGGTGCGTTTTAAGCTTACTGACCTCAAGACAAACAATATAGCGCATTCTAAATATTTATCACTATAACAAGAGCTATATCGCTATAATAAGAGCTTACACCGAGGTTTTGGATGTGCGGTAATTCTCCTGGCCTCGCCCGCTTTTCTCCATAGTGATCAGGGATCTTTCTGGTCACAACAGTCGATGGTAAGATTGCATTGCCATTTCCGGCTCTTTGATGGCGGAGCGTATTCTTCGTTTTCTGATTCGTCTTCGCTCTGCTCCTGATTCCTTTCCGTGACGAGGATTGAGTTCACACGATGTGATGTTCCGGATCCACGGAGTGTGCATTCCAAGTTGTCAATATTATCTTCCACCATAAGAGCGACAGACGAACTGGTCGACCCTTCCTGAGTAACATCGGCGGCGACGGCGACGCGATTATCTCGTTATCCCCTCGCCCGGCGCGAAGCGCCGGCCGAAGGCCGAAGGCCTGAGGGCGAGGGTGCTAATATCGACCGGCGTTTAGTCCCTTATCACGGGGATTGGTTGGGTCTGTGTGGGCAAAGTAGAATCGAGTTTATAGGTATATTTATATATATGCATCAACCGTCGATTGCGCGACATCGGAAAATTTGGGCCTGGTAAATTGAAACGGTATTTGAAACCGCGACAAAAGATATAATTACATCAAAACAAGCCATGTTTGTTTTGAACAAACACTGATGTCATGCCGAAACTGCAGAATGTAGTGTTGACGGACAAGCAAGTTTTATTTTGAAACTGACTCATCTATGCCTATGGATACTTTGCTCGGACACGAATGCAGGTAAATAAATTACTGTGAGTGTGTGTTAAGCATTTTATTTGAACTTTTAAGTGTCTATATATTTGTTTGTAATACAGAGATATAAACAAGGCGTTCGTTCCCAAGTTTCCCGATTTCCGGTCGAGTTGGATAAACATTAATATGCCTTTTCAAATAGTTTTTTGTTAGGGTTAGTAATTTGGTTAGGTTTAGTATTTTGGTGATATTAGGATTAGCATTTCGTTGAATTCTAAAAGACTACCGCTTTACTGCTACCGTACGAATAGCCACTGCCTTCACTACTTTATCGTTTATTACAGTAACTTTTTGATTGTGTTGAGACTTCTGATTGTGTTGAGACCAGTGAACTCTATAAAGACTGGAACGCTAACTCCATTAACCCAGCCGTATGATTGGATGAAGCCAAAATTCCCGCCATGGGGGCTGACATGTAGGTATAAAACACGCGTGTTGACCGCGTGTAGTGTACGAAACAGCCACTCGGCGACGTTGTAGGTATAAAACACGCGTGTTGATTTGCGTGTAGTGCACGAAACGGCAGTGGCCAGGAAATAATCGTAGGAACGGTAGGATGGCTGAACGGAAAACTTTCAACTTTTTTGGAGCTAGGCTGTTTCCCAGTTGCTTTTTAAAAGGATAAAATGCAATACGTTGGTTGAGCCTTCTTTTCAAGAATTTCTAGCGATGGATGTGGCTTAACAAATAAAATATCCGTCAAACAAAAGGGAAATATGCAACCGAAATTTGAAAAAATACAGGTTTCTCTTGATTTTCTTTGCTGTCCTTTGAACTTTTGAAGACTTTTATGACAATATTTATTAAGATAAATATCAAAACACAATTTAAGGTTACTTTTTGTGTGTGTTACTGCTAAATCCAATATTTGACGACACGAAAAATGACTCAGTACCTCCAGTATTAAACTACCTCAGTTTATGTAAAAGTAAAACACATTTTCTCTGCGTTTTTCACAACAGATATTTGACAATGCTCTTCTGTTATTGTTCCTCTAAAATGTCTTTCAGTTTGAAAATGTGTCAATGTGAATCTCGATGTTTTTTCCCAAATTATTCTTGATCAAAAAAGAAGTTGTGACCTTGCATTATTTACATTTGTTTGTGGGTTAATCTTTCCTATATTTCTTGCTTTTACTGGCTATTTCACCATTGAAATTACATACTGTGAACTAGCAATAAATCTAAACTTAAAATAGTGTGATATTATTTTAGTTTTTTGCCATAATGTTGTTTTTTACAACCTATATTTCATCAAATTTAATTTCTTTATCGCACGGTCAACTAAAAAAGGACTAGGGCATACCTACATGTCAGCCTCCATGACTGGCTTCAAAATTCAACCCCAAGTTATCGTTCCAGTCCTTATAGAGTTCACTGGTTGAGACTGACGAAGGGCTTTCGCTCGAAACGTTGAATGTCTGTTGAATGTCCATAAACATGTTAGGCCTACAGTATACTGTATATGCACAGGCCTAGTGGGCCACAAGTTTAATATTGTGTCTGTGGATAGGCTTGGACAATGCTGGTCCTAGACTCCTAGGCTTGCAATGTAAAATACAGCTTATATTGGATTTATGGATTATATTGATATTGGGTATGTCGACACTGTCAGCAGACATTGTTGTGGGAACAACTAGCGAGTACTATGTCAGCTAGATCATCCACACTTGAATTAGATATTTTTACCACTTTAGCAAGAAAAATCCCATGCCCCGCTGTGCAATGTTGTTCCTAATTGCAAGAAACCACTTCAGGTTCAATTTTCTGTGTAGAAATCAACATTGAAATGGGCCAGGGGGATAAACAAAAAACACTATATTTAAAAAGACTGAGGAGACATATGTCATCCTGAATATAGGTTATATATGTGCATTTAATATTATGAAAGCAATAGAGGTTTTCCAGCAGAAGAATAGGTTCGTCAATTTTTTGGAACCGGTATACACAAGTCTGACAACACTCTTTAGGCATTATTAATAATAATAATAAAGATAACAAGAATAATACAACAACATTAATACAGGATAGCCTGTTCAATGCTAACACTGGTATTGATGGGGTCCTGTTTCCTAACAAATTACAATTATTATTTATTACAAATATAAATGTATTACACATATTCATATATATATGTACAATATGTTACAAAAACTAATTATAACTTGAAAGTTGTATCAATCCTACAAATGCAGTAATGAATTTAGAAAAAGTTTAGAAATGGTGGTAAAATGCCTTCAAGACATTTCTTAACCAGCATGCTACCAATCCGAGGGTTTCTATTAACCGATTGGTTTCATGTCCAGAATTAGGAAAGATTAGAATCCCTAATAAGTCTTATTAAAACCAAATTGACGCCTATATACATTTGCACTATATGCACCCCCAGACATTTGAATAATAAAGAGGATGCACGTTCTTCCTTCATTCTTTAACAGCCTTTGGTGTCTTTTTATATTACTGAGTTGATTATTTCATGAATCACAACCTGGCCACATCGCCACGTCAATCACTTGGGACTGGTGTATTATGCAGACCAATGAAATGTTGCAACCATTATGCATACCTTCCAGTAACAAATGGCTAAAAGCATTTATTATACATTCAAAATTCATTCTCGTTTCTTATTGGTCAATTCCAGTTAATTGTCAATCTCTGGCAGGTGCGACCTCATTTCTGTTGAATACTGTGAATTATTGCACGGAGAAGTCCAAAACAAAAATTATTTAACGGTGATGACGTCACTAGGACCAAGCGTGCAAAAATTACAAAATCAAAAATGCCTGTAGTAGATTTGTTTCTATATTTTTAGTAAGATTATCTTGAACAATGTATAATAAAACAATTATTGTATTCGGCTTATGCATGATATTAAGAGTTATCCAGACCTCGATCAAAGTTATCTGCTTTGGCAGGTAACATTGACCTCGGTCTGGATAATTCTTGATGTCATGATGCTCAACCTCATCCAATAATTGTATATTATGCTGTACTGTTACTACCATACAATGACATTATAAAGGTATGACGTATCTAAAAATATATACTTGCAATTAAGGGATCATTCATACATCTCATGGAAATTTAGGGGATGGGTACACATGTCAGTCCTGGGGCCTGGGTTTTGCTCTCGCTGGCCTTGATGAATCATCAATAGTGTGAGACAAGTACTGTAATTTCTTTCTTAGTGATTTATGGTAGAAACAGCAGTATTAACTTCCCCACTATTCTATTCAGTGCAGGTACCAGGTACTGCACCCAAAAATTTACAAAGTTTATGCTATTTAGTTTGATGTCCTAATGGAGAATTAAATTCAAACAACACAAAGCTCTCAGCTATTGTCCACTGCAAATGTATTCAGTTTTGCAAATAAATGGGCTAATACCTAATTCAAGTAAAAGAACTACAGTACTTATTACAGTAGTAAATTAGCAACTACCTGTATGCTATAAAAGTTTCAAACAGTATAAGCGGGCGAGGGGTGTTGCGTATAACGTATTTCTAGTACTCATTTATAATATCCAGCGCATATTCGGTCTGATCGATCTCTTCTACCTATGCCATGTCTATAATTATAAATAAGTTTCACAATCTCTGTGTTATCGCAAATGGTTTTTACAACAGAAGGGAACAAAACGCTCTTCGGAGTTTTACAGCACCATTTGTAACAGAGAAAACAATGTCTTGTGCAAAAGATTCTTCCAGCCTCATTATTCTCTCTGTAATGAGCAGGGTCAAAAAGACATAAAGTAGATGTGGAATGTAATCGCTAGTTTTAAATTGGTTTCAGATCGTCCGACTTAGGCGGCCATGACATCTGGGGGTTAAGATCTTTTATTTCGCCATTCAGTTCGCGTGCTATTTTTATCACATTTTCTTTATTGTCTCTCAGGTGACCCTTAAGCGACTCGAGGTCGGTGTTTAGCTCAAATATATCCACGACGACTTTGTCTATTGCTAATGTACTGGGGTATACCAATACCCTATTATACTGATAAGTATAATATATTCGTACAAAACCTTTATACCAGGAAGCGTGATACTTTGCTTCACTAGTAATTATCAAGTCTTTTGCACAGATTCCAATCACTTCTCGAGCTACAGCACTCATACCAGTCCTTTGTTGGACATTTCCTTACCGTCTCGTCTGCACGAAATTCATTCACGCTATGAAGCTTTTCTCTTGTCTTCGTGTTTGGTTTGTATTTCGTCTTCTAGCAAAATATACATTGCTCTGGAAGTACTGAGCAGTGTGGTTGATTTAAGTCTCTAGAGCTTCATCTGGGCGGATCACAACCAGTTATATTAAAACTATTCAAAATACTCACAAATGTAATTTTTAATATAATTATTTTATATATTTTAATATAACTTATTTTATAACTTATTTTAGGCAATTGTAACGTCCTTTGTGACGACACAATAGCATTATTTGACGCGTGACACCTTCTGTGATCACCACATCTGTGATCACTGAATTTGTGTTAAAACATTATTTAGACTAGCAATTTTAAAGGCCTTTCCCGAAATCCAAGATGGCGGCATTAGGAGGCAAAATGGGTAAATTTGAAATTCGATTCTCTGGGTGAAAGCTACCGTTCTATATCCTTGCTATCATACCTTTTTGTGATGCTGAATAGCCAAAGATTAACATGGAAACTGTTTCGTTTGTTCCCCTTCAGTGAGCCATAAACCCAAATTTTCAGCTCTCAGCTGATGGACTAGTTTATATGTGAAATTTGAATATTTTCAGATATGAAATTCTCAATATACATACATACATACAGGGTGTATAAAAAAAAGCACAACCTCGGAATTTCCCAAGAAATACACTTTGTTTTTATTAGCACAAAAGATTTTAGGTGTTATTCCTATGTGTTCCACGCCCGAATCAATAATCAACTCTGGCTTGTTACTAAATGCCAAGTCAATTAACGTACTTGAAGTTTCAGTTATTCTCGTTGATTCGTTAATTAATTGTTCATATTGAAATGTTTGAGCAAGATCAACAATTATTTTTGTCTGAGGTGAAATCGTACTTTCTCTAAGATTATTCCAGTCACAGTTGAAATCACATTGCCGTAGGGAGGCGAAGTGTATAAATACAAAGGCGTTTCTTATATTATTAAAAGAAATAAGAGCTACCTTTTGATAATGACGTAATGCCTTCGGAAATCGAGAATGAGGGCGGTGGGAGAGTACTAGGGTTAGTGAAGACTGAAACTGAGTGACGTACGCATAACTAATAAGGCGTTATAAAATGAATAAATAATTAAGGTTAAGGCTCCTCGAGGAAGACGAGAAGTCATGACGTAATCTGACATATGCATAAATAATTACTCAGTATGACGTAGTTGAAACCAGGGGGGTTAGTAACAGCTAGGGTTAGGGGGTTCAGGAAGAAACGAATAAATAATGAGATTAGGGTTAGAGGTCCCAAAGTAGCATGAGAACGATGGCGTATGCATAACTAATAAGTTGAATATTTGGCGGCATCCCTATGAACGCTATAGTGGGGGGTATTACTACCCACGCTCCTTCAAAATTTTGAACTGAACAATGACTTCGGAGTGTACAAGTGTAAAAACTAATAGTGTATATATCAGATTTTGGGCTAAAATTTTTGAAACTTTTTGAGTCTTTTTGAACATTTTGAACTTTTAGTCATTAGTTGAAAAGTTCCTTTTTATTGTTTATTAAGATGTTTTAACATTTAATTTTAGCTAGTCTGCACTGTTGTTGGCTACGGTAAGCCGCCCAACTACGAAGTGCTTAAGTTTAACTGGGTATCCAGAAGTTTATATACTGCCATATAACAATAATAATCTCATATGACATGAGAAAGGCATTTCAGTAGAAAAATATTATGGAATTGGGACATTTTCACATACGAAATGCATATTTTAGATGGCCTGGCTTAATATTCTAGATGTAAAAGCTTGCATGAAACATGCATCTAGTTCACATCTATAAATAAATTTTTAAAAGTGTTAAAAGTGTTATATGAGGTAAAAAAATGACATTTAAAAATAAATAGATTTTACATCTTAAATTTTTTTATAAAAATTTATTTATAAAATTAGTCGTTTTACGTATACTACGAAATACCTCATTCTCCACATATGTGTGAGATGACATGTGAAATTTAGGTCCGCGCGGATTTTTCTTATTTACGGCAAATCGATTTCAACTTTACCTCATATTACTAGTTAAGCATGGAATTTGAAACTCTAAAATATAGCCTATAAAGAGAAACAGAAAGCGATAAATGTAAAACATTTTAATTTGACAAATTAAAAAAATATTCTTATGTAATATCAAAACAATATATTTCTATCATGTTGATGTGAAATTGTTGTGAAATATCGAGAGGAACATTAGTGTAGTCAGTTAAGTTTAAACAGTTAACTTTGCTCACAAGAAGCAAAGTGTGCTAGAAGTTGAAATGCGTTTTTCAGTTCCAGTTATTTTGTTAAAACGAAACCAAGTAAACAATAAAAACATCTACCATTGAAATGGTTTATTCCATTAATTTATTTGCTGTTTTTGTTGTTTTCTCCCAAATACCTTTCTCATGTCATCCAAAACATGAAACATTGACCAAAGTGAATGACAAATTTCAACGAACCCTAATTAGTTAGGATGGAGTCTACTTTTCCGCTCCAAATTTGGAATCCTACTAAATGGTTACATGTGGAAAAAAGGCATGTCACAAGAAGAAAAGATCCAATACCAACCAGCAACGTCAAACAGATTATAAAACTGGTAAAACTTCGATTAATATGGGAAAGATTCAATAATTTCAAGATTCCTTGGAGTAGTGTCCGCCTTATCTGTTATTGGAGAGGCAATCCTCTAGCAAGACCTAATTATCCCGCCGTTTGAACAGTCGGACAAGATTTGTCGAGAAAGCACGCAAGATTGGGCACGAAAATTGAAGCTTCTTCACCTTAAATATCAAGCACATTAAAGCTTTTTCAAAAAAAGATCTGGTTTCCTGGTATTGAAAAATTCTGTAAAGAGATTGTAAAGAATTGTTCAAGCTGTCCAGCCACTTATGATCGTCCTTACGACAAGCCTCTTCAATCAACGCCATTGCCGCCAAGTCGCTGGCACACGATCTCTGTTAATGTAAAAGATACGTTTAAAGATGAAACTTACGCAATTGTGGGGTATGAACTGTACAGCCGTTATCCCGTTATAAGCTATTGCACATCAACAGCGTTTTCCTGCGTGAAACCAATCCTCGAATCGTGGTTTTCGACGTTTGGCACAGTAAACGAGCTTAAGTCAGATCGAGGACCTCCATGATTCATTGGTCATGAATTCGGGAGATTATGACAAAGAGAGAGGATGAATCCATAAACCAGTGAAACATAGGCATCCAAGAGGAAATAGCGAAGCTGGGAAATTCATGTAAAATCTGAACAAGATGGAGATGATTGCAAAACAAGAAGGGACGAAATATCGCACGCTCATCGAGGGAATGTTAAATCAATATCTTGCCATACCACATCCCGCTACGGGGAAAAGCACGTACTAGCTGAGGTAGAAATCTTACCAGCGATTTCGAAAATCCACAAACACGAGAGCGATGCTGAAGTAAGAAGAAACGACACCATATACAAGCCAAAGTCGCAAAAAAACCCACGACAAGCGTAGAAACGTGAGAAGATACCGTAGAGATAGGATTCTCGTGAAGAATAAACGGACAGACCAATTCAGCCCGATTCCAGGCAGAGTCGTAAAAATAAGTGGAAATGCAGTAACTGCCCGATTTGACAACGGGAAATTATTTATCGTATAAATTATATGAGAGAGTTCGTATTACGTGGGACAGGAAAGTGAATGAGAAGAAAGGAAAGTGATAAACAATTCACTAAAAGAGAAGAGAAACCATCAGGAGACGCGATATGCTCTAGACTGTTGGATCCGACTAATCATAATGATGTAGGAGATGAGTCAATGAATGCTAGTTATACAAACATCAGTGTTCAGAATTCTAAGAGGCATCCGATATACGTAACACTGAGAGGCCGTGAAGTTTATCCACCTGATCCATTCCAAAAATGAGTGAGGGTGGCACAGTATGTTTTGAAAACAAATCAATCACATGAACTTGACAATTTATTTCTTTGATGACAATTTATTCAACATTATTATGTTAGATAAATGTAAAATATTCACAAAAAATGTATAAAAAGACGTAAACATATCTGTTGTAAATATATAGTCGGTAAAAGTTACTTCAATAAATTTGGACGCCTACGTGCTGTTTTGAATTTATAACAGATACAATTGCACGTATATGGAAAAATGCTGCACGGCGATGAATTATGGAGAGGATATTGAAAATAATGAATGTTTTTCAGTAACAACTCACACATTTTCCTTGCAAAAATTAATGCAGCTAAAGATAATTATTTACAATGCTTATTGATACGTAGTCACTAATTCATGAAGTAAACCCTCCTTTAATATCAGCCTCTCTATATAAGGCTGTAACATTTATGATACGTACGTTGCTCGTATCAAAGCAATGTACATTCGAATAAATACAGATAAAGGAGAGAAAAATATAAAATTGATCTGATATATCAACTCGGCTTGAATTTGTACAAATAATAATAAAGTTCTACGTGTTTCTCGTATTTTATCTATTACATAAAATAACAGTGTCGTCATCTTATTTCACAATAATTCAGCCACGACATATTTTCAACACTGACGCTTGTGTCGGCAACATATTGTGGCTGAAATATTGCGAGAGTATCAGGTTTATTCATGTTTCTTAATGAACTAGAAAATGGTCCTGACGAACATCGGATCCCCTCTTCGTACTCACAATGGTAATTGTATTCATTCAATGAAAACATAAATTACATCAGTATTGTAACGTTCAAGTATAGATTTGCATAAGTTGTGCTGATACGCGTTGTCTCAGCAGTTGCGCTGCACTATAATGTAACACGCGGTTAATAGCGATGACATAGCGTTGGAACGTTCCTTAAACGGAAGTAAGAAACAGGCGTGTATAGAAGAACATACAAGAAACACATAATATATTCAAGTTATATTATCTGGTGTGTGGCTGATTTATTTCATACGACTATGGTGCTAGCCTGAACACTTTGGATAAGTATGTTTTACTACTAAGATGCCGAATCAAACAGTTTTAACAGTTTTACAGGGTCGAACGATAAATTGCAAAAATTGCAAAATACAAGTAATGTATACAAGTAATGTTCTTACTTGTTAATTTTGTCGACAATCAGGACAAATTACAGACAACCAGACCAGAAAGGCAATGAGTCAGTGTTTACATCAATTCGGAAGGCCGTTGACTGTGCGTCTCGCGGTAGTGATTTCGGTGGTGATTTGTTTTGACGTCTAATGTAGTTGTTAGGTAAAATATTAGCTTGAAAATCGGCTACATGATAGATTAAAGGTTAATGTTCACAGTCGTTTTGAAAATTTTGCAATTGAAAGCTGTGGTAACTTATATATTGGAAACATTTTTAGTGGAGACCTTTCATATCATCTGCGCCCCGACTTGAGTCGACCACCGGAAGTTAATTAGTCAAACATATCATCTGTCAATCTTTTACACAAAATATATAATCTAGAGGGCGTTTACACGAGCCCAACCTGGGTCGACCCGTCCACGAATAAACTCCTGTTAGCGTTTACACGACAGCCGGGTCGACCGGGTTGGCGGCGTGTGAAGGTGTGAAATTTTTGTTAATATATTCATGTGAACACGGGTTGACTTGACCCCGGGTCAGTTTGTACTGAATTCCTTTAATGCTTCGTAGGAACGTATCCAGAACAAGTCACTTTTAGTTTGGTTTTGTTTATTAAACACTCTCGCTCTATGCACGCTGTCTTCTCTCTCAACTTGATTTGATTGACATATACATGAATACAAACAAACCCCGCGCTAATTATTATTATAACGTTCACTTCCGGACACACTCCCCCCATATGTGCTCCTGTAGGAGATATATGTTATTTTAATGTAAACTACTAGTTTCTAAAATCACTGTTAATAGTGTAGATATAAAGTTTAAATAAACTGTCAAAAAACGAATGTCACATTGCATTCTGTTCGTCTCTTGCGATCTCTTGTATTCTCAATTCCGCTGCTGCTGCTGCTCCCCGTTTTGGTCTGAAGATCGGGGCTACTGGGTTGAGCTTTACTTTTGGTAATACGTCACACGATAATTCCAAATGGTACAACTGCTGGATCGCTCTTTCTAAGACTCCTTTCCCCACTCTCACTTTCGCTGCACGTACAATGTTATCTTTCCCACTGATAAGCTCCTGCACAATCCCGAGTTTCCATTGATTACGATTTCGCTGATCTCCTTGGACGATTACCACATCCCCGACTGACGGATGAGTTTTCTGCTCTCCTCCAGCGCGTCGGTGCTGCTCGCGGAGGTTACGGACATATTGCTTAGTCCATCGGTTCCACCGACATCCTTACAATGGGCAATGTATCTTGCTCGTCTTCTTAGCTTTGTTTCTGGAATGTGATGTACTTCCAGTTTAGGAATGGTGTTAGAGTTCATGTGTTGCATGGCATTCGGAGTAAGTACAGGTAATTGTATGTCATCTTCCAGATACTCCAGGGGTCGATTATTCAAGGTGACTTCGACATCGAGCACAATTTCTTCTAATTCTTTCCATCGCAAGGTGCGATTGCCTATTACCTTATTGAAGGCGGATTTGAACACCCCTATTAATCGCTCAAATTGGCCGCCCCACCATGGGGCCTTGCTGAGGTTAAAACGCCACTTGATTGACTGTCGCGACAAATAATCATGGAACTTCTCATCTTTCCGCACTTGTTCGAGCCATTTAGCTGCAGCTTGGAAAGTTCCTCCATTGTCGGAGTAAATGATTTCCGGTCTTCCACGTCTCGCGATGAATTTCTTTAAAGGGGGGGGGGGGGAACAGTCCGTTCTGCGCAAGTGTGAGCGTTTTGTTTACTTCTGACTCCTGGGGACTCCACCGGAAGTTAATTTCTTGTGCGGCGTGTTGTTTAAAACAATGGCGGACCGCACTCCTTCGACGTCGAATTTGAATCCGTCGAGCGAAAGCCAGTCTGAAAAAGGAGAAAGTCGAAAAGAATACTACGCGAAGAGAGATGCTTCGAAAGTGTATCTGCTTGCCGCTTTTCCAAGATGGAGAGCATTTAAAGACGAAAACAACATGAAGAGCGACAAGGATGTCGCTGAATTTTTTCTCGATGCGTATGTTTCAACGAAGAGTCGATTATGGTAAGATATTATTATTACATTCGATTATTTTACCTCTATAAAAGAACGTAGTCATTTTAAAGTGATTTGGTTGCTATTAATATTGTCTTACGTCTAAATTTTTGAATTATTTTGGCAGTGGCAGTGTTCAGACCCAAACTGACGAGGCTGAGGAAATTAGCATAGCGCCGTCTACACCTCGCTCCAGGGATATTAATCTCCCTTCGCCAGGTTAGTATTGATCGGAAGATTGTCAGCTTAAAAAGGACATTACCATTTTATTTACGTAAGTCTTATTTACAAATTATTATCCACAGTGTTTACCTCTACACCTGGTCCTTCTGGTATGCTGGCAAACCCTCAAGCTATGACCTGGACAGGCAGCTTTCCATCGCCAAGTAAGTCGAGTGCTATTTATTTTAATATACTGTCTTTATAGTTATAAAGAGGTTTATCAAAGAGATTTTCGCCATGTTGGATAAAATCAAATTGAAAAATTACACATATTATGTCATCAAATCTGGTGGCCATGGGGTAATGTAGGTACAGTAGGTTCCACAGCACCTGTTGATTATTTTATAACATGAACATATGAATGTTTAATTTGTTTTCCACTCCTTTCTTGTCTAGTTATTCCTTCAGGGCCATTGACTCTTTCAACTACTAGACGAAGTTTGCTTTGTGAGAGTTCACCATTGTCTGTTAGATCTTCCAGGTTTGTAAGCTTTTAATACACTGACTCTATACGTACGTACCTAGAGGTTCCTATTGATAAATGTTTTTGGAAAATTTATGATTGGAATACATTGTCTAAAACTCTAAAAGCAGGTATAAAATTACAAGTTATAATCACGAAAGACTGGTTTATTTTATATGTTCAATTTACTTTCTAGATCCAATCGAAATCCTCTTGGGGAGGATACATGCTCTGCTGAAGAGACATTGACAGCTGAAGAGGAAGACTCACAAAGTGATGATGATGACATGACCCTGCAAGCAATGGCTTTACCACCCATTGATGAAAGTGTTGAGTATGTGACCATTTGTATATACAGTAATATAGGTGGTGATTTTTGAAAAATCAGTTAATAAAAATTCCACACATTTTCTTTATGACATGATCTATTGTAAATGTTGTAATAAATTTTACTGTACAGTAATAACAGTATTACCCCAATTATTCTTAGATTGCCTCTTGCTGAAACATCGATTGAGGAGGAAGTGTTCAACACTGACATTGACGGTCATGATGGAGAAGAACCTGAAGAACAGGGTGGTAACTGATCACACAGGATATATGTCTATTGTGTGTGAAGTGACACCAGAGGAAGCTATCCAAATGGAGAAGTGTATCGTATTTACAGATACTCTCATGTCATTACTGACAGAATTACATGGGAGTATCTGTAAACGACCTGAATGTGATCGTGTGCTGGAGTACCGAAAAAGTTACGTTGGTACATGTCTGGTTGTATCCTGGGGATGTAATGCTGGCCATGCAGGAGGGAGATGGGCAGCCCAACCATCGTGCAACAAGATCCGAGCAGGGAATATCCTGCTTGCTTCTGCTTTGTTGCTTTCTGGAAACTCATTTGCAAAAGTAGGGTTGATGTTCAAATTCTGTAAGTTGCAGTATTTTTCTAAAACACTGTTTACGCAGTACCAGAGTTTGTACATTGCCCCTGCTGTAAATGAGTTCTGGGAACAACACAAGCAGGAGCTTTGGAATGAGAATGCTGGAAAAGACGTCCTGCTCAGTGGTGATGGTAGGAATGATTCGCCTGGACATTGTGCACAATACTGCACATACAGTTTAGCAGATATGGAGGATCATGCTGTTCTCCAGATGAACATTATCGATGTTAGGGAAGCTGCTGGCAAGAGCAACAATATGGAAAGGATTGGATTCGAACGAGGAATAGACAAGTTACTAGCATCCCAGATGTCCATAAAGGAGGTGGTGACCGATGGGCACCTAGAAATTGCAGCACTTATGAGTAAGTATCTAATATGCAGTGATGCAATGAAAAGAACTGAATAATTATATTCATTTATTAACCCACATTAAGGTGCAATGTGCTTTACTTTTTTATTTTACCCTGTCTACTCAAACCCTATACCATTTCACTCTGTCTAATGCCATACTATTTTACTCATCAAGGGGAGACTCTTGTGCCTTAATGAGTTAACAAAACTATCTGCCAATGTCTCTTGTTAACCCATTAGGTGCATTAAGTAAAATCATCTGGCATTAGACAGAGTAAAACAACAAATTAGAGTGCACCTCTATATAACGCCAGATGATTTTACTCGCCAAGGGGAGGGACCTGCACTTAGCCTCTATTTAGGTCCCCTTTCTAATTATAATGGCCCACTCAAGAACTGATTAAGTTTCAAAAGCCCTTGTAGAGCAATGAGAAAAAGTATGCTAAATTTTATTCACTGTATATGTCAACTTTTTAGAAAAGGATGACAAGTACAAAGATGTGAAGCATCAGAATGATGTTTGGCATGGGGGCAAGTCATTAGCCAAAAAGATCAATGCTGTAAGTTTGATTTAGATAACTTTTAATAAATGTTAACACATACTGTATGTGCACAAACTAAATTTTGGACTTTCAAAAAAATACTAATTCAGTATTTATGTATTTGAATTTTAGTCTGCACAAAGCTTGTAAATGATATTTGGTTTGCCAGTTTTCCCAAAAAGAAAAATAGATTGTGAGAGACATTTATTAGGTGACAAGTTGGGACAGTGAACATGTATGTTTTTTTCTTCACTTCATTATTAGGCAGCCAAAACGAAAGCCAATGAGGACCTGACACTGTGGGCATCATCTGTCCGGAACCATTTTTGGTACTGTTCCAAACATTGTGATAAAGATATCAAAAACATAAAGGCAAGGGTGATTTTTTTTCAATCACAGTGCATAAATGTTGCTAGGATATGTAGACCAGATTCCTGATAATGTGTCACATAGATTCAAAGAGTTATTCATTAATTATATATTATATGCCAAATACTGACTTGAATAATAAAACAACTCTTCTAATATATATGTACTTTCTGGGGTTTTTTGAACAATGTAAAATATCTTTTCTATTCTTACTATTTCTTTCACAGGATAAATGGATTGGAATACTACATCATGTAGTTAATGAACATGAGTGGATCATTGAAGAAGGAGCCAATGGAGGGAAGTGTGACCATGATCCACTTAATGAAGAGGAAAGAAAGAAGCCATGGTTAGAGAAGGGATCCCCAGCGCACAAAGCTTTGACGAAGATTGTCCTGGATAAACGATTCCTAAATACATTGAGATATTACACACACTTTAGGTATACTGTACTTATATGTTAACTGTTTAGGTTGAGACTATTAGCTGAGGTGTTCTTATCAGTTGTGGTGTTGGTTGGCAATCATTCCAAACCCGTTGTCTACTACCCAACCGCAACAATTAATATACATACTCCAGTTGTGCAAGCATTGATTGCATTATACAAAGTATTTTTATATAACTTATTTAAACCTTCCTTCAAAATCCATGTAGGCACACTGGTTTCCTAGAGTCATTTCATAACCATATATTGATGTATGCTCCTAAACGTCAATCTTATTCGTAAGTATCATTTTGTTCACTTTATCTTGTCACTAAGGTTTTCTATAATATAATATGCTTATTCACATCATTAATTATTACATCTTCAGATTTGTTGGATATCGACTAAGGAACCAGTTAGCAGCACTGGATTTTAACCATCACAGGGGCAGAGATGCAGCAACTACAGCAGATGGTAGACCAAGGTATTGTTATAAATATAAAGTTTTATTTCAGCTACAGTACTTCGCGCTATACATGTAGATGCACTAGAACCATTTTTTGTTTGTATTTCTACCTAATATGAAGTGCTCCACGGTTCCAGTTTTAGCTTTGCTTTTTCCTTCAGTTCTGGTCGGTACCAGAAGCCCTAATATTCAGAGCCTAATATTCAGAGCCCCAGTGCACCTTATATGAGGTAAACAATTCAACAATAAAATATGTTTTTAGGATGGAACGCAAGTTCAGCAAGAGGACCAAACAATGGTGTGCTGTTAAGGTGTTGAAACCAAAACAGTACACCTATATTGTGAAACTTCTCCTCAAGATATTCACGAAGAGAGCAAATTCTGCAGGAGGTGTGAGTCAAAGAGTCGGCATGTTGGATGAAGATCCAAGGAGAATTGCACCAAATATATCTGCAATTCCTCCCCCTTCTGTACAGTCAATAGTGGAATCTCATAAATCACGATTTTAATAAATCATTCTAAAATATCAAATAATGTACATTTTACAACCTGGCAGGCCTATAACCAGTATAGATGCCATTGGGTGAAGGGTATCGAGTCCGTATAGCTGTTACACAACAACTTGGTACAACTCTTCTATTTCCTTTCCCCAAATGTCCATGTTGCCAAAGGACAAACTGCCTGTAAGCTGCATGGCGAAAATGTTCGTTATTTCTGACATTATCAAGAACCAACACGTCTGCCCTATATCGCATGGCAATATCCAAAACATTGCCATCAAGAACAAGCTGTGGGAACAATGGTGTTGTCGTAATACACTGCCGCCTAGTTCGGGTACAGCATTTATTTTCTTCTTGTGTAGGCATAGTGACACAGTGTCCACACTTACACCACCCTGGCACATTTTCCCCATGAGATGGATCTGGTGGTTCGATTCCATCTCCAGCAGGAATTTCTCCATTAACTAAATCAGCAAAGGCTGCTGGCTGCCTTCTCAGTAGCTCTAGAGCCAACCTCCTTAGTACATCAAGATCAAGTGCTTCAACAAGGTTCTACAATGCAGGATACAGAGTAATTCTCATTAATAAATGCAATTTTAAGGTCTTTTCTCATGTGAGCAAAAACCCTGGTGAACATCGGTCACGTTTCCCAGAATACAATATTGGAAAAATGCAGATTATCCCATACTTCACACCCATCCATAAATCCATCGTTTAGACTAGTTGTATCCAATGATCGATTAAAATAACATGTGACAAACATTCATCAGGGTCTTTGCAAATATTAAAGACCATTTATTAGATACGGATAAAGGTTACTGTAAAAACAGGGGAAAATAATAAGGGTTGGAGATGAATCTGTTGGTCACACAACATAATGCTGTATGACATTAGTCTGAGATTAGTCACATCTTTCTTTCATATCTCATCAATATCAGTGTCTACAAACAAAAGTTTTATACTCATTTGAGTGAGATATGAGTTCAAAGATTCTTACCGCTAATTCTTCATGATTGGCCTGATTCTGTGCAGCATTCACTTCAGGCACAAGTTGCCCACGTCCTCTTCCACCTCGTTGACCTCCACGCTGTCTTCCTGCTGTAGTTTCACTACCTCGTCCTCTGCCACGTCCTCTACCACGTTTCCGTCCTCTACCCCGTCCTCGGCCTCTGCCCCTCCTTTCTGCACTCACAGTATCATCCCTTTCTGGTAAAGAGAAGTCAGAATCCTAGAATAATCAATGGTACAATTAAAATGACATCATGCTTTGTATAATTGTTAATAATGCACAAAATAGTAAAGTGTAATGCTGACATATCAACCTTTTCCATATGTGTGGAGACAAACATGGCAAATACGGTAGTAAGTATACCTGCTTGATGTTTATATGCAACATAATAATATTAGGCTAGAGTCTAGGGAGATGTTGAGTTGTGGGATTGAGGTTATGCCAAACAAGCAAAATTTGCTTTATTACAGATTCCCCATCACTGGCAAGTTATGTTATTCTTTCATATCTCGTACTATGTATATTTTATTTCCTTGTGATGAAATACATGTTATTATAGAGTATAAAGCTAGGGTTCCCAGTACAAGACCCCATATTTCCTTCTCATATTCAACTGATGCCATTTTGAGGTTCTCTAGTTCGCAGATGTTGACTTATTATGTCGTATTGTCATAATTATAGTCTTCACTAAAGTGAATCACTTCTTTGTATTAATTTCAAGAACTTCAAAGCATGAAATTGTAATGAGCATGACAGTCACATGGTGATGGTCTGATATTCGGCAATTGCCAATTTGCATAAAACGCACAACAATTGTTTGGAGCTTTGTCCAGTATTTTCGAGAATATCATAAAACAGCACCAAACTATTAATAAAACAAACTTTATGCTTACCGTTGTATCTTCTGAACTGTCGCTTTCCTGAAAGCTTCTGTTCATACATTTCCCGAAGTTTTCGCCGTGACACGCGCTCGAACAAGATTTGTCAAGGCTTTTACATGCGCAAAAGTTTCTCCCCTTTTCCCGTAGACAGTTGCCACGGCATGAACATGTTGTTAAATTGTCAATGTTAGGCAATTCAGCAAACTCTTCTATCTGACGTATCTCTAAGTCTCCAAGCGTGAAACTTTCTTCCAATGTGTCAGCCATGATGCAAATAACACCTTGTGCTTTATGCAAATGAGGGTATTACTTCATGTTATACTAATTATGCGGACCAAAACAAAAACGTAAACAAACGCTTGCACATGCGCAGAACGGACTGTTCCCCCCCTTTAAGCTGATCAGGAACTCTCCTGTTTCTAGAGACGGTAGAAGGTCCAAGTACACTCCTCTAGTTAAACTGCAAGCATATAGGGCTAGATATGCTTTACTTTCTCTGTCAGCTCTAATCTTGTACCGAATAGGGCCAGCAAAGTCAACCCCAATGATCTGAAACGGCGTGTCTCCTTCGGTACGCGTAGTTGGAAGGTTCCCAGGTGGCGGTGATTCAAATGCTCTGATTTGAAACCGTTTGCACCCCCAACAGCTCTTTCTGACTTTCTTCACCAGCCGTCTTAATCTAGGGATCCAGTACTGTTCGCGTAGCTTCGTCATTGTAAGTGCAACTCCCCATGCTGTGTGGCAAGGTGGGCTTGGTGAACTAGCTTCTTCGTGTAAGGGTGGTCATCAGGAAGATAAACTGGATATATCCCTTGGATACGCCCTCTGCACTCCAGGATATGTTGCTCGTTTGGTTGTAAGTTCAGGCGTAGCTGGTCGTCGCCGAAATGCTGGTTTGCTTTGGCATCACCCTGTACCCTCTTCGTCCACCACATCGTCTGGCTTTCGATGTCTTCGGTTTTTAATGGCCCTGTCTCTCGTTGCGCTGTTGGTTTTCTGCAGTTGCGAATGAACCGTTGTATCCATCCACCGATTCGTAAGACTTTCCACAACTTGTACTTCTGTAACAGTGTGATGAATGAATCATTCACAGGAATGGCGGTTGCCAACACGTCTCGTGTGATCTTGGCTTCAGCGTTGCTTGTAGCACAGGATTGAAGCGTTATGTTCCGAGGTCACTTTTCTGGGTTTGCCAACCATGGAGGTCCATACCACCAAAGATCGGCGTCAACCACGCTCCCCCCACGACTTCCCAGATCGGCGGGGTTCTCCAAGGTGGGTACATGGTGCCATGTGATACCTCCGTGTTGTCGAATCTTGCTCACTCGGTTCGATACGAACTGTTTATATTCTCCAGTCCCCAGTATCCAAAACAACGCTACTGTGCTGTCTAACCAACAATGTAGCTCTGCTGTGGTCGGTTGAATTGCTTGATGCACGTTGGAAATTAAGTTAGCAGCCATGTGGCCTGCTACTAGTTCTAATCTCGGAATAGTTAATCCACGTTTAGCCAAACGTGATTTAGCTGTTACGATTCTCTGCGTCATTCCATCTTCTTGTTCGACAACTGCATAAACCGCGGCGCAAACTCCCTTATTACTTGCGTCACCGAAGGCGTGCAAAGTGAGGTTTTGAACAGGCTGTTTATGGGCCACGATTGATCTCGGTATAGTGATGAATTTTGGCAAGGTCTCGTACCACTTATTCCAGCATGTTCGCAATGGATCGGGTACTGCGGTGTCCCAGGCAAGCTTCTTATCACTGATATCTCTAAATATCAGCTTCCCAGACAACGTTGTAGGCGAAACTAACCCCAGGGGGTCATATACTTTGGCAAGCGTTGATAGTACACCTCTCTTGGTTGGCTCTAATTTCTCTTCGGGAAATACTACTTTCAAGGTATCACTCTCCTTATCCCAGGGAAGACCAAGCATCTTAGTTTCTGCTGATAAGGTTCCGCACAGTTGTTTGGCATACGACAGTTCATCGTGTGATTCGTGTCTTCCCAGGGTGTCGTTGTCCATCTCTGGATGGTGGCGCGTGCTGTTAGCGCGCTGCTTCTCACCGCTGAGTTCTGAAGTTAAGCCCGATCGGACGAGGTTAGTACTGGATGGGTGACTACCTCGCTTCGATTCCTGAGCTTCATGAGATTTATGTGAGTAGAGTTATTGATTCTCTCCCGTGCTTCGAGGGTTTTTCTCCGGGTACTCCGGTTTCCCTTCCTCCCTAACTTTAGCTGTGCTCCGAGGTCATCATGCATGGGTCGTATGGTGGCAGCCTGTGGCGCCTTTACTAAACCTTCGACTCGGCCGCGTTGAGCTGCGTCCGTCGTGTAGTTCGTAGGATGATTAGCATGACACCTTTACCTTTACCTTTACCTTTATCTCTAGCTCGCTTTCGTTGCTGTGCCACTTATGCAGGTTAAAGGTAGCATCTTCGAAGATTTCCTTGGACATAGCTCCGCCCATCAGTATATCGTCCACGTATAGACTGCGACCTAGTTCCTCTACGAACTCAGGGTACCGATCTTCCCATAATGTAAGATGTTGATTGATGACTCCTCCCAACAGGAATGGAGAGGATGTTAGTCCGAATAAAACTCGGGTGAATCGATATGTCTCTACATTTGGTTGTCCTGCACCCTTCCAGTGAAACCGTAGAGCATCGCGCTCTTCTTCTTTTATTCGGATCTGTAAGAATGCTTTCTGTAGGTCCCCACTAATCACGACTGGATATACTCGTGCTCTCACAAGTACACTCCATAACAAGTTTTGTAGAGGTGGTCCCGGGTGTAGGCAGTCGTTAAGAGATGGCTGATCTGCTCGTTCTTTTGCCGAGGCATCGTAGACCACCCTCAGTTTGGTACTTTCTGCTTCGTGTCTGATGATGGCTTTATATATTAACTGTTAATTTCAGAGTGTTATAATAGCACCTTCATAGGTGTTAATTCGACACCTTGTGGTGGTGCTAAATGACAAGTGTTATTCTAGCACCGATTTGGGTGCCAATTTAACACCATAAAATCATGAGTTGGTATAAAAGTGCTAATTTAGCACCTTAGATATCTAACACTTTTTTAAGGTGCTAAAATAACACCTTACCTGTAAGTGAAAGTGCTAAAATAGCCCCATTTCAAGAGTTAAATTTTGGGTGTCAAATTAGCACCACATAAACACGTTTTTCGCATTCAAAATGGCGGACGATGAAGGAGCGGGGAAGTTTTATAGACAAGTAAATTGGGAAAAATATCGCAATTCTTAGTAACTTATTGCTATTTATATGATCGCAAAGCAAGTTTGGTTAAATTGAACAACTAAAAGATGAGTGGCAGTGGAGTGAAGGCAGAATTTGGAAGGATTTTAAATAATAACAAGTTGGTTCGTGATATGGCAAGTACCTTTCAATTGCTGGTGAAGAAAATGATCAAGTATGCTTCCGGGTGCACCAAAAGAAGCATACAATCCCTGGTAAGCATGATGGAGAGGTTGTTGGACGAGGAGCCAGATAGAGAACCAGGTACATAATTTAAATAATTCTTACTTTTTCATGAGCATATAAAACCCAAAGTATCCTGTTCCCAAAATTTACCTTTGGTGCCTTATCCTCCCTAGGTCCACCATTCATTAGAGCCCCCCATGCACTAGCAAATTGCTTGTGAATTAACACATTTTTAATTCATATTCTTTTTCTCTTAACAGAGATAAAGAGTACAGTGGCTGCTTTGATCTCACAAGATGTATTAAAGGAGGCAGCTGAACTATTGTTTCTAAAAATTTGTTATGTAAGTGTTTGCAATTAACAATAAATATAATGTTAAAACGTATTGCTTTTAGCCCATTATCTGGCAAGGTGCCCAGACATGCCCTACTTTAGTGTTTTACTGTGTCAAACACCAGGGTGTTTTTCTTGTTAGTGGTAGGGTACTGCCAGTTAATGGGTTAAGCTATTTATAAACTGTCTGTGAGCCCTTGTCTGAGCCTTGACTTTGGTCTCCACTTTAAAAGTGTATTTAACTACCCCTTTTGTGTTCTAGGCCTGGAACAAAAGGGTAATATCATGTTTGTAAACCATGTACTGTGCCATATAAATAATGTTTTGATTTTTATATTTAGGACGATGAATCGAATGATGAAGAAGTTTCCAAGACAACCTACCCAAGGTTTGTTGGATCTGGAGATCTTCCCCACATGGATCCCCTGTTCATTGCTGTAGAAGGACAAATATTCCTGGAGTTATCTTCAGTTACCAGTAATCAAATACCTATGGCAGTGGTACTCCTCGTTGGTACATGTTATGTATTAAACATGGAATACACACCAGGTGTATCGAATGTTTATGCCTTCTTGGAGGCTATATTATGTTGAGTCGGCCACAAGAAGCGAAGAAAAGGATTTCTGTGCAAAAACTTATTAAAGAATTGAACATTACTATTAGCTCATAAACGTACACTCGCTCATAAACGTACACTCGCTCATTGGATAGATAGTATAAAGTAGATAATATACATATTTTTATGCATATATTATAGTTTTTTATACATATATTATAGATAATATACATATTTTTATAAATATTATTGCAATTTGTGTGCCAAGGAAATACATTTTAGGATATTATGGTGGTGACCCTTACGAAAAAATCCTATAGGATCCAAAAGGAATTCCTATAGGAATTTGCAATTCCTATAGGAATTCCTATAGAATCCTATAGGAACAAACTTTCCTATAGGAATTTGAATCGGAATTCCTATAGGAAAATTCCCATCCTATAGGAATTCCTATAGGATCCTATAGGAACAAAAATTATATTTTTAGCAAAATTTTAGCAGATGTTTCATATAAATATCCCAAATTTAAAACATAATGCTATAATGCTTTATTTTGAAAATAACAGCCGATTTTAATTTCAAATTTTACTACCGATAGTCTGTGATGTCATTTCGGGATTTATATGAAGTTTCACCTAAAATTTTGGTCATTGGTTTATAAGAATATATCAGTTCACTAGCTGTCTTGGACCCTCAGTCGGGCCTTCGGTCGATTTTCTATCTCACTTAATTGTGCATCTTACACAGCAAAAAGTCATTTTCTTATTAAGAAAATGTTTCTTATTTCAAGAATTATTAGTCTTTAAAACAAGAAAATAATTTTCTTAATTAAAGAAAAAATTCTTAAAATAAGAAATGAGATTTTCCAATTTCTTAAAATAAGAAAATGATTTTCTTGATAAGAAAAACAATTCTTAAAGTAAGAAATATTTTCCTTTTTCTTAAACTATTAAAGAAAATATTTTCTTGAAATAAGAAAATTATTTTATTTACAAGAAAAACAATATGTTAAAAAAGATAAGATTTCCATAAAAACAATTATTTTGAGATAATAAAAATTCACGAAATAAGAAAACCTGATCATGTAATTATTATATATTTTGTCATTTATTAAGTAAAAGCCTACCCAGAAAAATAGAATATATATTCATACACAAAAACAAATCGATTTTACTTAAAACGAGAACATATTTTCTTATCAATAATTAACCAAGATTAAATATGAATTTCTTGTCAAGATGACAAGAATAATATTACCGACAATGAAATTTACTTGTAACAATAGCATATTTCTTAGTCAATTTCAACATACTCATTACCGCCGGTATATAACTGAAAGTGAATAAACATTGCGCAAACGCGACGCGGAGTCGTCTTGGTGTCATTCGAGTTAGCCTAGCGGCTCGCCCCAATCCCCTCCCCCTCACCGGAGAGCTTTATAAACCAGCAAGATATAAACCAGCAAGATACACTGGCTCGCTCAACTTGACATTATGCTGATATTATATATAATTTCTACTAGCCTCCTCCACAGGTAGCCTTCTGTGGCATCTTTAGCAATGTTTTGGGTGGGATTGCAGGGAAGTATAGGGATTGTGAAGGGATTGGTGAAGGGTATATGGACATTTCCCAGAGGTCCTAGCGAGTTAATGTTGCTGCCCCATATTTGAAATTTTGAATCTCTCGTGGTTTGTGTCTTGGATTCTTTATTGCTTTTTGTGTTACCAATTCTAAAGAAGTGGCTGATCATCAATTATTCGTCGATCTTACAAAATACTGGCTGCGAGGGTAAATACGGCAGTGATGCGTTTTCAGGCTTTCAGCAAAGTTCGAAGACGAAGGTAATATATTTATAGTAGATCAGAGTGAGACTTATATAGCTCCTAAATGCATCTGAACGTTTGAAGCAAATCAAATAGTTGTCCTGAACTTATCTTATCAAAACCTTTGTCTTAGAGTATTCCATTGTGTGAGAAGAGTTATTTTTCAATTGAAATGTGGATAATCAAGTGTCTATTAATCAAAATAATTTGAATGATCGAGAAAGCCCATCCTTTATCTGGTCTCAGGAAACAAAACGGTATGTTATACAAATATTTATCGGGAATAACCGTTTATATAACCTTTTATTTGTTTGTGATAATGATTAAGAGTATGAACAACAATCAACAAAAGGGAATTTCTAAGGTCATTTAAATCCTTGCTGAAAAGCACAAATTCAGAGAGTAATGGCATTGCTTTTAGAAGTGTTGTTATCATAATTTTTATGTATAAATTCAACTTCCAAACATTTGGCATTACTCAAAATATTTCTTCATGTGATATTGCATACCGGTTGTCAAGTAGTTATACATTTTTGATTTTTCATGGAATTAAAATGCATGTGGCAAACAAAGTGCCAAGTGAACCAGCTTAGACGATACATGGATGATTGTCAAGCTCAAATCCTTAGAAAATATCCCAGACAGGGATTGAACCTGTAACCGTCTGATTGCCTGTGACACGCTCTAATATCAAAACTCTTATGGAGATCGAAGGTCACAATGATATACTGGTTTGATTGCTATATTCACTGCATATGCAAAATTCACTATATACCAGTAATACTTAGGAAACTGTCTGGGATTCATTTTCTGAGGATTTGAACTTGATGATCATCATGTATCGTAATACTAATAATAATCACTATTGTATATATTTGCATAACAAGATAGTTTAATGAGACTTATAATATTGTAACATTAAGTATAGGTTAGATAATGGTCACAAGTGTTCTATGGGATATAGAATCCCAAGAATTACAGTAGTTAGAAGGCCCCGAGTGTACTTCTATCTAATTCGAGGGACTCTGTATCCCATAGAGCATGAGGGATCATTATCTAACCATCTTAGAGAATGGTTGAAACCGCAAAGTAATTTTAACTGTTACTATTTATTTTTTGCCTCGCACATTTACCAGAACCATTGACTTATTGAATTCATTAGTGAACTCTACAGTATATAGAATCCACTGTGCTATGACAAAAGAAAACAAAAGATCTTTTAGTGGACTCTTTATACTATATAGAGTTCACTATTAACCTGTCTAATCATGAATTAAAGCACTATGGGTATAGAGCAGTGGAATACTCAACATGGATTGGTTGAGTGGTTGCAACCATTATCTAATTCTGTATTTTAATTAGGTTGTTTCTAGATGAAGTTGCCATTCCTGCTTAAATAAAACTAAGATAAGAGCAGCTGGAAAAATTTATTTAGCTTATTTTGGTAAGTTTGAGTTTATTTTATCAACTAATAAATTTTTTATTATGCTTGTGAAAGAGCATATACATAAAGTACTGTATATACCTTCAAAAATCTGTATGATTTTTAAATAATTTGAAAATTTTTTCTCCTTACCGACAAAAACTGGGTGTTCAGTGGATGCACAGTACACCGACTTCACCAACTCCTTGACTGGGGGTACCTGTTTATGTTTTAAGTTTGTCAAAGACTGTGTACACTCTGACAAATTTAAAACATTAACATGTAGCAGTACGGTACTCCATCCTAGACTCAATGGTTAGATCATCTCACCTTGGTTTTCAGCCTACCATTATTTATGTTAAATTACCATCTAAAACTGTACTTTATTCACATTATTAAATAAGGAAGAATGGTGTTCTGGCTTGGTCAATATTTTCTTTAAATGCAAATGAGATGCCTTGAGAGAGAATCCTAAGTATACTAGGTATATTACTCCAGTGATGGATTTACAGGGGGGTATATGCACCCCCTGGCCTTGGCCAATAGGGGTGCAGTGAGGGTGCCAATTGCTTTGTCAAATTCAGTTTTTAGGTATCATAGCTATCATATGATTCATACAGTAGATATATTGGGGCTTTCCAATTACACGGTCAGACCGGTCTGTCCGGCAATATTTTGCTAAATGGAACACGATACGTTTGAGGAGTGCGGCTGGTCTGCCTGGAAAATGTGGGCCTAATCAAGAGGAGGTCCATTCTGACCAGACTAACCAGTCTGACCGTGTAAATGGAAAGCCCCCTATGATTCATATATTAGCTATCATATGATTCATAGGTATTAATAGGTATAAAAAAATGTTCTGGTGGGCTTTGCTCCACCAGACCCCTGCTGTAGCTGCCTCAGGGGCACTCCACCCTGCCTCGGTCATGCCCCACGCCTCAGGATCTAACTTCACTAGCACCCCCTACCAGATCAAGCTGGATCAATCACTGTATTACTCATTTAGTTTTTCTTTTTGTGCAGATTTATGTTGCAAGGTATCTCATTTGCATCTTTCAAAAACTAGGATATTTCTACAATAAGATGAGATATTGACAACAAGCGAGCATGCTATTCGTCATCATTTTGAGAGTACTTCTAAGCAAAATGCAAAATTGGGATGTATGATTTTCATCTTATTGTCCCTTCAACAAAATTGTGTTTAAAAAATGGACAAATTTTAATTAGTACGGTACTGGATAAGTTGTTTTGTGATGTTTTGTTGTCTGAATAGATTGATATAATATAACAAAACATTTAATGTCTGCACGTTTGGAAAAGTAGTTAGTTTTGTTTTCCATCCAGGTTCTAACACAACTCATTCCTAGACATTGTATGATATTAAAATATAATTAGAAAATCATTTGTTTCTATTTACAGTACTAAACTAATATTTGTTTCTTTTAAGGATTATGAAGATCCAGATTAGATACATGGAGTACAAAACAAGTGGGGAATGTACCAGTGCTGGTATTTGATAAATATTTTGTATATGTAATTGTGGAAAAAGGATCTTATTCAAAACTGATGTTAGAGATTTGAAGGAAGCTACTGTGGGGTTTTTGGCATCTTTCTACCTGTTAGATTTTGACTATCCAAAGCAAAACAAGATAGGGATGAATGCCACAAGACATTGCTGCCCCTTTTAATGGATGCTCAAAGCATATAAACATTATAAAAGTGACATTTAGTCTATGTGACAAACAACATAGATTTTATTATGTAGACCTGTAGTTTTCAAACTTTTATTAGACTAAAAGTAAGCATGTATTTCAAGCAAACTCAATAGTACAACAAAAGTGTGCAATAAGAATGGTAATAGGTGTGTTATGGTACTTCAGGAAAATACTTGTTTTAATGACAAGAGAACATTGAATTTGCTTACACAAATCAAAATATAAAAGGTCCTTCATCACAGAAAACATCTCTCTGACAAAGGGCATTTACTTGAAACATACCAGCTTGTATACCATTAACATCATGAGATAAAAACCAGTATTTTCCTGAAGTACCACAATATACCTATGACCATTATTATGAATGTATTTAATTGTCAAATACTAGAGCATATATCACTGTGTCATATAATGAAGATGATGCTCTCATATTAGTGACCATATAATATGGTCACTAATATGAGAGCATCATCTTCATCAGTGAAATAATAATGTATGCTGAATTAACATCAGGCTAAAACCACAATAGTCATTTCTATTTACACTTGTGAATTTGTTATACTGTTGTAGAAATGTCTTGATGTATAATTTCAAAATATCATAAACCCAAGTACCAGCATTCCACCTGCTTCCAACTTGACTTGTAGCTCAAGCAGTAGAGCGTCAGACTAGTATACCATATATTATACTATATAAGGTCATGGCAGTTCAAACTCCAACCGGGCCAATTAAGTATGGGTTTCCCTAAGGTTGTTTATCAAAATGGGATTTTTTACTGGAATTATCAATTAACTTTATTGAAATTGTAAGTTTTTATTCCTGTAGAAATTAATTGAATAAATCATTTGGTTAACTAACATTTTTGTCTCAATTGTTGCTTTTCAATTTGTGTAATTGGCAGGATATCTACCGTATATACCTGTAGTATCTCCAATATGGATTTTGTATAGGATCCTATAGGAATTCCTATACGATCCTATAAGAATTCCTATAGGATCCTATATGAATTCCTATAGGACCCTATAAGAATTCCTATAGGATCCTATAGACTCACGGGCCAATTTCCAATAGGATCCTATAGGAATTTATAGTTAAGTTCCTATAGGAATAACTTTTGGTTTTTTTGTAAGGGAAATAGCACCATAATCAAGTGCTATATTAACACTAAGGTGTAAGTGCTAAAATAACACTTAAATCCGGGTTATTATGACACCAAAAATGGTGCTATTTTAGCACTTCGCAAGGTGCTAAATTGACACCTTAAATAGAGGTGTTAAAATAGCACCCCAAAAGGTGCTATTCTGTACCTTTTTATTTAACACCACTTTTGGTGCTAAATTAACACCCTAAAATTAACAGGCTGGGTGGTTGCTCTTCCAGGGAAGGCCAGTCTCGTACCATCCCTGGGGACTACGTTTTAGCTGTTCCTTGAATTCTTGGTATACTTCTTGTTGGTCATCGGTTAGCGAATCAGCTAAACCAAGCACATCCAGGCTGCAAAGCTGTTCGTATTCGGTACTCATAGATTTGGTAAGTAGAAGTGGAGTAGTATCTACTTCTCGGCCGGGTGAAATGATTGTCCACCCCAGTAGGGTTTTCTCTGCCACTGGTT
The DNA here is from genome assembly GCA_035772405.1 of Chrysogorgia sp. JL179-B06. Taxonomy (NCBI): domain Eukaryota; kingdom Metazoa; phylum Cnidaria; class Anthozoa; order Scleralcyonacea; family Chrysogorgiidae; genus Chrysogorgia; species Chrysogorgia sp. JL179-B06. The sequence continues at coordinate 5,808,631 of JAYKKM010000047.1, forward strand.
GGCCAGGCAATCCTACTCTTGGTGCTGTTTTTGTTTTGATCGCTGCGTATTCACTGGCACCGAGCACCATGTGAATAGCTAGATGTTGATTGACGTCGACGTCGTTAACCCATACTCCATCGAGATGCGAGTATTTCTTCAACAAGGTCTTGTAATCTGGGTTATCTACATGCATCAACTGTGGTTTGTCTACCTTGGTTACATTGATATCCATGGTAAAGTCACCGTCTATTGATTTGATCTTAGCACTGTAGATTTCTACTTTCATGGTTGTTGAACCAAGCATCATCTCTATTCGTTTGGTTTTTGTTTCTGTCGGCCGTTTACGAAGGGCGTTGATCAGCTTTGCAGAAGCATAGGAGCTTCCAGCCCCTGTATCGAGTAGAGCTCTTGTCTTGACACCGTCTACTTCTAATAATACGACTGGATATATCACTTCACTATCATCGTCTTGATGCGCTGATAACAACTCTCGTTTGGCTTCGATTTCGCAGATTGACGTATGGTGTCTTCTCGCACAATTTCTACAGGTGGTTGTTCTGCGACATTAAGCAGCTCGATGCGATTCTCGATGTGCTAGTATCTTCTTACGGTCTGTTGGCTTGCTTATAACTGAACAAGCAGTCGACTTATGCTCCTTGGATTCACAGTATACACATGCGTGTGGTTTCGTTTGGTCATTCTTCTGCTGGGTGTTAAATGCTTTACCCGGTTTGTCACGTCGTTTTTCCTCTTGGTTATTCTCAATTGGGTTTCGTTCAGTCCAGTCTCGTAGAGCTTCGCATAGTTGATTGAATGTCCATTCTTTCCACTTCGGGTCGGTTCGCACCAAATCTCCGCGTATCGCCGGAAGTTTGTTGAGTGTCATCCTGACGTATCCATTTACGTCGCTCAGCTTGTTTAGAGTTTCGAGCGATTGCACGTTGTATCGAAGTTTCTCGAAGAACGAATGAATTTTTGCTGGTTGAGATCCGTTGATTGTCTGAAGCGCAATAATTTCTTCAATTATTGAATTAGTTGTTGTTGTAATTTCATTTGCTCTGGTTCGAAATCAAGTTGCGCGGTTTTCTTTTTCGCGTCTTCAGCATCTTCAACCGCGTTGTTTACGTCTCGAATGTATTTTGTTATTTTCCGCACTTGGTTGTCTGCATATTCAAATTGCTGGTCAATTTCTTCGCTCCAGTTCCTAACATCGTCTACGCTCGCCCCTTCGTTAAATTTCTGTTCTTCGATAAGTTCTTTGGCTTCGTTTGTTGCTTTGATCATAGTCTTTATCGAAGAACGTAGTCTCTCCAAGACGGCCTCGATGTCTGCTTTGGCGATTGCAGAGTCCGTCTTCTCGGCCGTAAAGGTCAAAAGTTTTAATTTCCCTTGTAGTTTGGGACCTTGATCTATGGAAAGCCATTCGTTTCAAAATTGTGTCTTAGTATACGAGGCTTTTCTGCGCGTATAGTTGTACCTTTGCACAGTTTTGTACGCGTATATACGCGTATTTTTTGTACGCGTTTATACGCGTATTTTTGTACGCGTATATACGCGTATTTCTGTACGCGTATACACGCGTATTTGTGTACGCGTATATACGTGTATTTTTGTACGCGTATATACGCGTGTTTATTGTACGCGTATATTCGCGTGTTTTTTTTGTACGCGTATATGCGCATGCGCGTCCACTGGAGAGTACAAAATTGTTTCGCGTATAAACTGTATTAAAACTTTCGCTCGATGTATTGAGAATTAAAGATGATGCGTGAAAACTCTTCTCTTGGGCCAGCTCCTAGGGTGCTAATCCGTTGCGTCGGACAAAAACACAGTGGGACGGTAAGTGATTTGATACAAATATAGCAATAAAATTGTGTTGTTTTAATATTTTTATGTTGGGGGATGTATTATTATTTCCCTAGTATATGGCGATTCCCGCCACTTTAGAAGCCATGAAGATGGACTTGGGTATCCTAGATAGCCCTGAAGTGAAAATATTTAATGAGGATCTGGGTTTACTAAAAGATCTAACTCTTCTACGGTATTTAAAACTTATAAAATATGTTGTTTAATAATATTTATATAATATGTAGTTTGCTACGTTTGAAATTAATATTTCAATATATATATGTATATATATATATATATATATATATATATACAATTTTTCTGTATACTTGTCTAGAGATGGTGATATCCTTTATTTTGGAACTCCTCCAAAAGAAAATAAGGAACAGTCTGGTAAGTCACCTGGGTGGAACTAGGGATGAATCTCAATTTGTGTAATGGTAATTATCCCTTATCCATGCAAGAGAGAATAAGTGTAGCATTACCAATGACCCAACCATTAATTTATTTCTCTTAATTGCCATGTTTAATTAATTCAACCTATTATATTTTCTGAATCATTTTCATTTTCCAATACTGGTGAGAGTTCTTGTCCAATGCAAATGCTAGTATCTTATTGGCCACTTAACTGATACCTAATGGAATCTAATGGTTGTTAGTAGAAACTGACGATGGTCTATTACAAATGCTGCATTCTGATTGGCTACTCAACCGTTGTCTATTCGTGATAGACAACGTTTGGGAAACGCGCTCAAAACAATGGCAGAAAAATATCGTTTTTGGGAGGTTTTAGATGAGTTTTTTGATAATTTTTTGGAGAATGCATGATTTGTAATAGTCCACTAATTTGTTTCTACTAAAACAATTAGACAACTCGTCCTCGTTGTCTATGAGCGAATAGTCAACTCAGGCTTCGCCTTCGTTGACTATTCGCTCATAGACAACTCGGACTCGTTGTCTAATTGTTAAATAGACGTTGACAGTAGAATTTGTTAGTAATATGCAGTACCTATTAAATATTTATTTTAATGATTTTTTTGTTTAATAATATTAATACATTATAGTAAATGATGCTCTACGTAGTATGTTTGGTGGACAGCAAAAACCACAACTTGGGAATATCAGTGGCATCATGAGTAGCTATAACCAACATGGGTCATCTAATATTCCTCGAAGGCACAAAGGAAGATCTGCATCACGGTATAGACCATACACCCAAGTAAGACCCAGCAAACGTAAAGTAGTCCAGTTACTTAAGAAAAAAAGAGCATCAAGCTCCAGAGAAATATCAGAGCCTTGGTCATACAAGAATTTTGAAGAAATTTGGGAAGGAAATATAGAGTATACAGATCAAACACCAGAATGTGACATTTTGGCATATATATGTACTGCATTTAATTCTCAACCATCTGCAAATAAAGCAAATATCAGTGAACTGAAAGCAGAAGAACTTCGTTTTGTTCACAGGAAAAATGGAAAATTGACAACAAGGTGCTCTGCAACTTATGATGGAGCAGGTATTCAGTGTAATTATAGACAAGGAATTGTTTATATGATGCTTGTACAGGAAGATCTACAATATTCACCAGCAACATCTGGATTAATGGACTCGATTCATCCATGTGTAAGCTTTTTGGTTTATATAATAGTATGTTGGGCCAGCAGCATCCAACATTATCCAATATGCAACATGTTGGACCTGTTTTGACACTATGTTGGAATATGTTGGTATATGTTGGCTGACTTTGGGGCACAATGAGATTGTTTCTTGTATTTTTATTTGCCTCAAGTATTTCCTATTGCTTCATACATCTTGAGAGCATGGGAGGGCCCAATATTGCACTCCCATCAGAATTTGACAAATGCTACAAAATTAGCACTGTCAACATTTTGCAAATATGATGTAGTACATACAGGTATATGCATCCATCTGACCCATTATGGCATGTGTGCTCATCTGCTCTATCATGACCTTCAACAGTACTTTCAGGCCAGAACAAAAATCCAGGAACTGCTCCTGGATTTAACCACTGGTGGTTGTCAGAGTGGTGGTCGGCTCAACCCAAATTTCTTTATGATGCAAATTTTCATTTTAAAAATAATTGAGCATTTTACTGTACATGTGTACCTAATTATATTACCTCTTTTACCTAATTATATTACCTCTTTTACCTAATATGTTTCTGCTTTATTAGCAAACAAATGTGGTTCCATTGGAGTCCCCAACTTCATCAAAGGTGAACAATTCATTACCTGTAACATCAACTCAAACACCTTTAATCACCATTTACAATACACCAACTTCATGTATGATGAATAATTCATTACAAGGAGCATCCACTCAAACATCCTTGATCACCACTGGCCAAACACCAACTGCATCTAATGTGAACAGTTCTTTACCTAAAACATCCACCGATATAACTGTAATGATCACCATTGAAGACTCCTTATGTGAAGATATTAAAAGTGAGTACAGCTCTATATATATTATTATTTTTCTGTACCACTTACAATACCAGTACATTTATTTCAGTACTAAACTTCTGATATTACTCCTGTCAATAACCCCTCAAATTTCAAACCAATTAATTTAAAGTGACTACATTTTATTTTTGTTCTGTTATTTAGGACATGTGATTGAAGCTGGTTTCTCATCAGAAGATGTTGACAAAGGAATTTTGGCATGTGTATGTAATATCCATAAGTTAAATTTATTTAAACAATGATAATTATTTTTATCTACTGTTCTTTGTATGATGAAAACATTTAAACTCATTATTTTCACAAATTTTAATTACAAATAAAATCTGTAGTACAGTACTGCTCAGAAATAACCTAACAAAAACCGCGGTTGAACCTAGGTCGAACCTAGGTCGAACCTAGGTCGAACCTAAGTCGAACCTAAGTCGAACCTAGGTCGAACCTAGGTCGAACCTAGGTCGAACCTAGGTCGAACCTAGGTCGAACCTAGGTCGAACCTAGGTCGAACCTAAGTCGAACCTAAGGTCGAACCTAGGTTAGGTCGAATCTAGAGACTGTTCGCCTTCGCCATTCGCCAACGTCGTTTGTAAAATGGGAAAGCTGTCTCTTTACGCAAGGAATCGCCTTATTTCGCTGCAATCTTCTGGAACAGATGTCACAAAAATTACAAATATTCTTCGAGAAGAAGGATTAAGCACATCTAGATCGGCTGTTAGCCTATTTCTGTCTCGTTGAAAGCAAATTTTAACCGAACAACATTGCCAATACATCAACGATAAGATGACAGAGAACGACGAATTAACATCAGCAGAGTTGAAAACTAAACTGATGGAAGAATGCGGTGTGAATGTTTCCAATCCTACTGTTCGTCGAATCAGACGAAAGAAGTTGGGTTGGAAGGTGGAGAAGGCACGCTACTGTCAATTCGTACGGGAGCCAAACAAACTTAAGAGATTGGCATTCTGCCTCAAAACTTTGGCGAAACAAACAAGCGTCCAAATTTATCATACTTGATAAACGCGTTATATCTTTGCCATATTTGTGCGTATTTGCCCACGCACTGGCCGTCATTAATATTTGGGTCATTAAATGCGGTAAAATGATACGTTTCCGTTAGGGTTTCGACGTTGCTTGAAAGGTCGGCTATGACACCTCACTCTGACAATGATTATATTGTAATTTGTCAAATCGCTCAAGCCGCCATTCCCGTTATAGTTCATACGACACTTCTATTACACTTTCAGATACTAATATCTGTCTTAATAACTGTCCTAATATCTGTCTTGCTTACAAATTTCACATTATCTTAAAGGTTGCCTGCTTCTTGTAATTGAAATTGAAACGCGCGTTGAATTTAATTTTAACTCGAATCCTAACTCGAGTCCTAACTCGAATCCTAACTCGAATACTAACTCGAATCCTAACTCGAGTCCTAACTCGGGTTCTTGCTGTCCTCTGGTCTAAAATAGAACTGACCGATTCGGTCGAAAAGAGAATGTATCACCTTTTATATAATGCCTAATTGAATATTGATCAAAGACTACGAAATCATATATTATGAATATGTATACCATTTTTTCGTTTGTGAATTGCAAAGGATTGTTGACATAAGATCAAGGAAAACTTGTCATTCGTTTTGCTCCCTTGTTTTGTTTACATGAAGGAAGCGGAATGAAAGTTTTCGATCAAAACGCATGAATGAAGTGATTTAACTTGACATTCAATCATGAATCGGTTCCAGAAATGTTTCGAACCGATCGAGATTAACTTCATATTTATTTGTATATTTATGCGTGTCGGAATTTTAATACGCACATGGAGCAGAGAGTTAAACGTCAGTAAACGCACATAAACATTACGTATCAGTGGAAAACAACACGACGTATTAAAATAATAAAGTTGAAGCAAGCTTTTTTTTACGCAAGCTCCCCACTTCGATCGAAGCATGAATAGATTCGCGCTTTACCCTAATACGCTTTTAATACCGGCTACCGACGTCGTTCACTACGTTGCCACGAAACATAAGGAGTTTGGCAGAGCGATCTTTCTCGATATGTGAGCAACCGAAATGTAAAATTATTATAGCATCAAGTACACATCAACCTAAGTCAGTTTTAGGGTTAGGATTAGGGATTGGTTTGTATTTCGGTTTGTATATCGAGAAAGCGCCAACTTTATTTGAAATCCCTAATGTGAATGGCGAGACATGAGATCAATGAAGACATGAAGAATGAAGACATGAAGCGATAACAAACCGAACCGAAAACCGAACCGAAAACCGAACCGCAACCTAACCGGAACCGAACCCCAACCTAACCGAACCTGAACCGAACCCGAACCGCAACCTAACCGGAACCGAACCCCAACCTAACCGAACCTGAACCGAACCCGAACCGCAACCTAACCGGAACCGAACCGCAACCGCAGTGTTAGGTTATTTCTGAGCAGTACTGTACAATGTACTCTATTTATTAGTTTGATGGTTCCTATATATATATATATATATATATATATATATATATATATATATATATATATATATACTGTATACACACATATATATACATATATATACATACATATATACATACATATACATACTAATACAACTTTATATATTGTAAATAGCTTTAAAACACTTTTCTTATATACTGTTACTGTATTATTCTTCTATTATACACGCCCCTCGTGGAAATCAGCTACGGTTGACGAGGTCAGCGTGTTTAAATAAAGTTTTCTATCTATCTATACATACATATACATACATATACATACATATACATACATATATATATACATATATATACATATGTATACATACATATACATACATACATATACATACATACATATACATACCGTTATTTACCGTTTTGGTCGGTCCTATATTTTCCCTCAGTCTCAGAAGCGGCCCGAGACCGAAGGTCGAGGGCCGCTTCTGAGACTTCGGGAAAATATTTTTCCAGTACGGACCTCCCAAAACGGTAAATAACATATATATATATACACACATATATATACATACATATATATACATACATATATATACATACATATACATACATATTTATACATACATATATATATACATACATATATATACATACATATATATACATACATATATAATACATACACACATACACGCATATAAAGCACACACGCACACACACACACATACATACATACTGTACATGTATTACCTGCATATTTTCCTCCACTGGTTTTTAAACTCTTTCAGTGTGAATGTTGTTCCTAGCTGCTGATGGTACAGTGAGAAAAAGCACTCAACATCGTCTGTTGTCCCACCTCTTGGGTGTTCCTCCCAACCAATGTTATAGTTTTCTCGTCTTCGGAATTCTTGGCTTTCGATGTTGGTTGTAATTGCAATTGCAGTTTCTCGACTAAAACCACGCAATCCACTAAAAGATCTATGAATTAACAACAGTAGTGGTTATGATGATAGGATGATAATGATGGTGATTGTACAGTGCTAGTTCCATGGACGTGGAAATGACCATTATTCAAAATGACAACACATGGTCTATTTACCTGTTTATATCCATGGTAGACAGATCCATGCCACAATTATACCATGGAATAAGTGCTTCTAATAAATAGTTTAGCATAGCATAGTTTGCTTTGCATCTTTGCAACTGGCTCATTCCCCTTCCATCAGATGCTTCATGCCATTTTGCCACAATTTCAACATACTTAGCTTCTATGTTGTAACCTTTTCTACTGAGAAAGTTAGCAACATGGTATGACAAGAGTTTCTCTGCATCAGTGACTGACTGTTTGCGCTTTCCAACAAGTGCTGTGTGCGTGAGAGCTGTTGAAGGGTCCCTCATAGCTTCATCAAAGGCATCCAGATTTAGTGCCATGTATGCCCCTTCTCGTGTGTGTTTAGCAACCCGTTTCAATATGTGACAGTGATCTTCCCTCTCATGATGCACTGTACCAGTTGTTGGTGATTCTTCAGGTACATAGAGGTATATAGAAAAATCAACGCCTTTGCTTTTCCATATTGAAACGGCATGCCGAAAGTAGAGTGTTGCCACTAGAGAGCGCATTATGTCTAACTGTGTTTCTGGCTGGTTGTGTCGGTAAGGCATTGGAGTGTGACCATGGGGGACTAAATTAGAGCGAACATGGGCTACAGCTTCATGAAATGGTATGCCTTTCTTTTGGAGGTCATGTAATCTCTTCAAGAATGGTTTGAGGTATCCTCTGATCTTGTGCAATTGCAACAGGTTTACCATTGGCATCTGTTGGGAGTAAACAAGACAGTGTCAGGTATAAATTACTGTACATGATTTTTTACCTTTTTTTCTTACAAAGAAGAGAAAGTATTATCTGTCAGAGACTCATCAATTAGCTTTGTCAGATATATAATATATATATATATATATATATACACTTCACTAGGTAGGATACACCAAGGGGGTTGTAGTATTACCAAATACCTGACAAAAAATGCTGAAAATACCCAACATGCACAGAAGCATGATATGCCATAATTACCCACATTTCAAAGTAAGATTAACAAAAATCCAATTTATACCCCAAACCCCTGGCCATATCCCAACAACACTGTCTTTACCTAGCTAACTTTTACACTGGAATAACTAAATAAGTCATTGTGTTTTCAGCATTCTTTTGGCGGTATACTGTTCATCCTTACCCAATGTACATTGCAATATCATTTCCAGTTTTTGTTTGGATATCTTATTAGCCATTTGCTTTACGTCATGGATTAGTTGCCAGATATGGAGTGGCCTTGTCTCACCATTAGTCCTCAGTGTACTAAATTCACCATCAGTGACAGTTCCTAAAATAATTAAGAAAAAGTTGCCATTAATTAATTACTCGTTTTTGTGTGGGAAATAACTGAGTGTTCTTGAAGAATTAAAGAAAAATTGCACGCGTTCTTCACACACATGGTATGTGTGAATATTTCACCAAACACAAGTGTGATTTTTCATTATAATTATTCTTCAAGAACAAGTGTTATTATTTCCTTTTAACACTTTAATTTCAATAATTTTTACACATTTCTGAATTAATGGTTTTAATAATTTGACAGAGGAGTCACCAAACAAGAAGTCACCCAATTGTTTTGCAAAATCCAAAAATAGTAAAATGATTGTTTCACAATTATATTATAACAATTATTCACAATTATGTAACAATTATATAAGTAATAGCATGGCTTGAGGGAGATTAGTGATTAAATGGCCCCGTAACCCGAGGCAGGTTTGTGGAATTCCCGAGGGCGAAGTTCGAGGGAATTCCACAAACCTGCCGAGGGTAAGGGACCATTTAATCACTAATCTCCCGAAAGGCCATGCTATTAGTTTGTAATAGCATAGTTGATGAGGGTTTCCAAGCGTATAATTTGTTTTTACTAATTGTTAAAACTCCTGTGAGAACAATAACACTTTGAATACATGAGCGTAAGTGGCGTGTATAAATATGAGGGAGTTCCATAGATTTGAATAGTGTTGTTTGAGATGTCGAAGAGTATTGTAGAAAATCGGTTCTCGTTTGTCACAGAACGGGATTTAGTGAACGCGAATGTGGCCGTGTCTAATGCTCTTTCTTGTGCAACTAAGTCATCTGCCTCTGATAGTGCTACATATGTTGATGTGGAGGATGCAACTCTTGTTGCTCCTTGTGTGGACTATGAGAAAAGCTGCATTTCAAATCTAGATATAAGTGGCATTCTGCAGAGCGCTACTGTTAACGGAGGCGTACATATTCATATTACTACACGTAAATGAGTTTTGAATTTGAATATTACTGAAGTTGGAATGTTATTAATGAGCGTGAAATTTTGTGTGAATAAAAGTGTTTTGTTGTTGTGTAGAATGTAATTACTTGCATGTTTGACCATGCATAACCGAGCGGGCGATTAGAACTAATCGCCCGCTGTAGCGATTAGTTAGTAATCGACCCGGGAAAAACAAAAGAAACCCGCTCAACTATGCTATTACATCCATAAATACTGTACCTACAACTTCCATGTTGTTTTCAACCATAACTTTTTTCACTTCTTGCAATAGCTGTCTGACATTTGATCACCAAATGAGTGATAAGGAATATACTGCACCGGTACTGCATATGGTTTCCTGTTCCTCCGTTCTTCAGATACCATTACAACAAACACATGAGTGGCAGCAGGTTGACGTTTCTTCGTAAACAGGTTTTTCAAATAGTCAAGAAGGACACCTCGATTTTTTTCAAAATCTCTAATAAATTTCTCAAAGTCTAAGAACTCAGGCCTCAAGAGATCTAACAGGTCATTGATATACAAGATGAGATGCTGTGCTTGCTCAAGCAATTTGCTGTACTCAACAACTTCCCAGTTCAATCCTTTTAATGTCTCTTCTAGTGTGTTACCTTTGTCAAACTTGGTCTCATAAACCTTGACTGCACTTTTCAAACCTTGTACCAGAAATTCTTTATCATCGGTAAACCCATCCACAACTTTTTTAGCAAACAACTGACTCTCAGTGGATGAGTGGGTATTGTCAGCACATTGGTGTACCTCGTGGATTCGGGCTTCATACTTTTGCCGAAGTTTTCTCAATTTCCCATCACCAAGATCAACATCACCATTCCATTCACCATTCGTTGATTCTTGCAGTGCCGCTTTTAAGTCAGTTCCATCAGCTTTAACCCAGAAACGTCCAGATTTATGACACTCAGACAATACTTACAGTGATGGTACCTGAATTTTTAACAGCAAATGAGTTACACATAATTTACCCATTCTCTCAGGCCTGCAGCCAAAACTAGCCAGGACTTTTTCCCTTGACTGAAGGTTATCATCTGGCATCAGCCACAAAACTATATATAGTTGGTCTATCACTGACTCGGTGAAAGGGTTAAAACAGTAATGGTGCAATACATACTTGAATTAATTTTGGCGATGCCTTTTAATAAAATAATAATATAATAATTATGCTATACCTGAACTTCTGGTTTCACACTATATTCAGAGCATTTCATGTCTTCACATCGTGTTACTTTGCCAACACATGCAACATTGACGTGTGCCTGAAATAATAAAAAAACTCCAGTTTACAAAACATTACTGAGCTATGCAGTTTAGGAGCCATTATTATATATAAGTATCGTACACATCCTGGTTGGACAAGGCTTGTTGTTTTCAGAGATTTCCATAGACAGACAGTGAAGTAATTGGACCATTATAGCAATGCACTAGGAACCTAACAGTATTACAATAAACATTCTACCATCTTACATGAATTGGAATTTTCATGTTGTCACGTGACACATTACTCCACATCGGGCCTCTAAATAGACGGTTAAAGCGCTGGCCAAATTCAGAAACCATTACAGAGTGCCATAAATCATAATCTTGTGGCATCGATATCTGTAATTACAAATGTAATAGAAATAGAATGCACATATTAATTATTAAATGTGCAATATACAATTTTTATTATGGAAGGATTTATAATCCTTTTCACAGACATGACAGCAGTACATTATGTACATGTACAGGTAGAATAATAAGATAGTCCTCAAATTTTATACATTTAATACTACAACACTCAATGCACATATAGCAAAATATACATATCACAAATATCCAAACCTGCTGTGTGTTGGTACATGTAAATAATTTAACTTGGTATTCAACCAATCCAAAAGGCATGCGACCAATTGGCATAAGGGTGTCTGTACCATCTGGCCTCATTACACCAACACATTGTGCAAACTTTATCAGTAGGTTTTCCTTTCCTGCATTCTGTAGGTTTTTCGTGGCTTCCAGTGAAAGGGAGACATATTTTGAGGCATTTGACTTGATACGATGGGATTTGGCAACACTTGCAAATAAACTATCAGCACCTTTCAGAATCTCATCATGTCCTAGCAGTGCACAAATTCTGGAAAGCAGTTTGGTCAATGATTGAGCACCATCCTTCTCCACTAAAAGCTCACAAAGTTCAAGGATCTTTATTTTAATCAGATCAACATCATTCACACAAGTTGAACCGGTATAAGCCTCTTTCTGGGAATGAACATTTTCATCAACATCTTCATAATCTATGCTGTAGAGCTTTTCAACTTCATCTAAGGTACCTTTCTTTTTTAACACATTTACAATTCTTGAGCGAATGGAAGTAACTACACAAACAGAAAAGTTACTTTCTCATATAATAATGATCTATATATACTGTAAAACAACCAAATGCTCAGGGCAAGAATAAAGGTGGAATTGAACCAACCTCACACTAATGATATAAAAGATACCACTAGTATGCTCACCAGAATTACCCCATTAGCCCCTCAACATTCTACCAATATGTATCAACACACGCACATATGTATAATATATATACATATGTATAATACATATGTATAATACAGTACATATGTATTATATTTATATTCACTGACTAGTTTATATATTTCTACCCAGAGGATTCATACCAGTTCTGGTTGTTGTTCCACAGGATTTACTCAAGAAAGTACGTGCTTCTTCCCAGTAAGGATTGTTTACTCGAAGTGAAGGCCATTCATTGTCAGTATTTTGAAGTCTTTATGTAATGCCACAAATTGGACCAAAGCGGAGTCTTCCTCGTGTGACCATGGCGGTTGTCTCGTTCGTCGCTCACTGCAATCCGAAAAGAAATATGACCATGGCGGTTGTCTCATTCGCTGCCTGGTGAAAAGAAAACATAAATTAAATGGTCTGCTTAAGATACGCTCATTTAATAATACCTCTTCAAAAGAAAATGACAATCGTCGTGGATGTTCGGGACGTTCATGCTTGGCTTCTGCACGTATAACTGCTTGTCCTTCTTCGGAGTATCTCCGCTAGGTACGCGATGCCTCTTCTCACTGCTTCTGTCAGACGCCATTTCGAACAATACAAATAGTGATGTATTTTAACGACAAAATACGCACAAAAAGAAAGGAGACTTAAGGAGACTTATCCCGGTTTAAGAAACTAGCTACAATATACAGTACTTTCGATCGAAACACTCTGAATTTGTATTTGCCTTTCTAAAAGTTAACATATATGATTATGGAGTGCATCACTCACCTTGTATATAAGTTAACATACGTCAGGAATAATTTCGAATTCGCCCAATGAAATGAGTAGAAAATGTAGCATGCATCTTTATCTCCAAGCTTGGTCACATAATTTCAAATTAATAATACATTAAAGATTTAATTATCAATTACCACGCCAAATTCCGATTGTAAACACGGCATTTCACGAGAAGATACGACGCCATGTTGTCTTGCTCTACGAACTTCGTCGCAAAGCATCGTGGGATAGGCTGAACACCTCCTCTGATCTCAAACCAAGGTTAACTTCTTTACGTGGGAAAGGAAGATGTGACGTCATCTACCTTGTGACTGTTGCCCCCAGCAGGGGATTGACCTCGAGGCAGTAAGCAGAATGGAGTTTGTAAATAAAGCCTAGCTTGAATAAACCTTTTAAAACTCGTGTTACCACACATTACACTTGTCACTTATTTCTGATAATTCAACAATCTCTAAAGGAGAGTCAATTTGAGAGACTTTTTTAATATGTGAACATAGTTGACCACAATCATGATCAGGAAACAGCCAAGATTGTTCAAAGTGGAAACGCTTTGCAAAGGCAATACAAATGGACTCTCCACCTCTCTTAAGCAGTGCAAAAACCACCAGCTCCACTGTTGCACCACTTTGTGTTCTCACAAATGAATTTTGTCGGCGCGACTTGCGGGTGTACTCCAAACAATGGAATATATTGCCATTACAAACAGCTTTGGTGAAGTATTCTGCCTCATCTTCAGGAACATCATTTTCACAATATTCATCGACTAGATATTTTTCTTGAATATCCAAGTCACGAACATATGATGCACCAAAAAGTGCTACATCTTGGGTTATCTTCTTTGCCTTTTTCAGTGGAGCATGACCTTTTAGTTGAACATCCATGTATGAAAAGACCACGCTGGATACAGGATCATCATTTGAAGTTGGCCGACCACGTGAAAATGAATTCAGAGCCCTGTACAGCAGAAATGAATTGGCAATCTGCGAAGGAACGGTAATTTAAGTAACGCTTGGTTGAATCCTTCAAAGATATATGTTGAGTAGCTTGGAAGAGGGCCCCAATCAATGACTGTCTGAGTTAAATGGCACAGTTGATGGACATTATATGTCATGTTTGTTGCACCATAAAGGTGCTGAATGCCCGGGCATGTCCTCTGCCCTTTTCAATGGTCTCTCCAGGGTTATAACACCAACTACATCCATACTGGCCATTAAACTGGTGTATGTTCTGAAGAGCACATCTTGCAATGCTATCGTATGAACAAATACAGGCATATATTTTGAAACGCACCTCTTTTCCAACACGCAACAAGTTCAGTCCTTGTCTGGATAGCTTTTTTAGTTCTTTGGTGAAAGGATGAAAAAATTCCAAGATAGATGGTTTCCCAATACCAAACCACAAACCAAGAAGAAAAATATTGTTTTTTCTTTGCTGAGGAGGGAGTTCGTTAAGGATTCCCTGTGTGGCCAGACGCTGTAATTTTTATACTAAATATATATATATATATATATATATATATATATATATATATATATATATATATATATATATATATATATATATATATATATATATATATATATATATATATATATATATATATATATATATATATATATATATATATATATATATATATATATATAAACGTATGCAATTAGTTTTACAAACTGCCACAATATGTAATTGCCCGAAGAAGGAAGTTAAGTAACGTCCGAAACATGTCGCAAATAAAAGCAAAATTCCAAAGCGTTGTGTTGTTTTTAAAGATAGACCATAAATAAATAAAGACCATATATATATATATATATATGTATGTATATATATATAAATATATATATATATATATATATATATATATATATATATATATATATATATATATATATATATATATATATATATATATATATATATATATATATATATATATATATATATATATATATATTTTCGCTTACCTCAAAACTGGTCTGCTACAACTTGTTTCATCTGTAAAAGAATCTTTATAAAAATGTAAAAGAATCTATATATATATATATATATATATATATATAATAGGTAATATTTTGGCATTTCACTCGAATACAAGAATACCCTGCGACCCTGCGATGCGCTCTGACCACTGAGCTACGGAAGCCGTTGCCGAGAGCTTAGTCACGAGTTCTGTATATATGGTGGTGGTAATGCCGGGATAAGATTCTGGGTATATTATAGGTAATATTTTGGCATTTCACTCGATCAAACTACATGTTGAAAGGATTTACGTTGAAGGAAAATTTCGAGTGTTGGAATACATACATTTTAAGACCAAACCGGGACCAGTTGCAAAAAATGCAACTTTAAGGCCTTCCGACTGGGAATTGAACCCGCGACCCTGCGATGCTAGTGCAGTGCTCTGACCACTGAGCTACGGAAGCCGTTGCCGAGAGCCTAGTCACGAGTTCTGTATATATGGTGGTGGTAATGCCGGGATAAGATTCTGGGTATATTATAGGTAATATTTTGGCATTTCACTCGATCAAACTACATGCATGTTGAAAGGATTTACGGTGAAGGAAAATTTCGAGTGTTGGAATACATACATTTTAAGACCAAACCGAGACCAGTAATATATATATACAATACTACCTAGAATTAACCTAACACTGCGGTTCCGGTTCGGTTGCGGTTCGGTTGCAGTTAGATTGCGGTTCGGTTGCGGTTCGTTTGCGGATCGGTTGCGGTTTGGTTGCGGTCATGTTGCGGTCGACACATTCGACCGCAACCGCAAGAGTATTGGCGACCGTACACTTCGGATTCCGATCTCGCCCGATCGTAAGAACACGAAAGCAAATGAAAAATGAATCATTTTTATTCTATTAATTCAATGGGTATTCTGGACGCTATTGTGTCGGCAAACGGTGATTTATACATTATTTTAAGAGTGTTTTGTCTGAGTTGGTCAAACTACATTCTTAATTGTATGATATTGATTCTTACTTCAACCACATGTATAGCTGTGCGTGGTTATTAAGAACGAGTGTAAATGACAAATTGCAAAGTGAAAAGGTGGTAAACTGCCAAGATTTTTAGTAACGAAATACTAACGTTTCGAGCCTAGGCGTTCATCAGAGTATGACCTTTAAAATTTAAAAATTTAAAAATTTAAATTTAAAAATTTAAATTTAAAAATTTAAATTTAAAAATTTAAAAATTTAAAATTTAAAAAAAAAGTAATACGACTGGAAAAACGGGTCTTAGATAAAATAAGTAAGGTCATGGTTACTGATCGACGGTAAAAAGGAAGCAAATTACTTACCATTTCGTGATGGAGACCTTGACGAAACTACTTAAGATTAGGCATATCGCAGCAATAGAATATCCGAGAATAGTAAAAAATTAGAATGTTGCGTAGACAGTGTTTGGGATATACTGTATAGCAAAGTGAAAAGGTGGTGAACTGTTAAGATTTTTAGCAACGATATACAGTAGGCTGACTTTCGAGCGGTGCCGTTCGTCAGAGTAAGACCAAAAGATATTTTAAACTGTTGAAGAACATCTTTACTTCGAACGCGAGATATTTTATCTTTTCAGCATGATTTAAAATATTGCATGACAAACACAAAGCATGTCTTGTCGTGTTGTTGATGGCATTAGTTCCCAATAGTACTATAGTGTCAGAATTATCAGCATTCGAAGATATAATTCATATATGTGACCATACATCGGCGCGCGTATATCCGGCGTAAATTACTAGTTAATTTGTTGAATTAATTGTGCGAGTTAGAATGCTGCAGAAACAGTCATTTAACAAGAGCTTTTAAATTGGAGTATGTATCTGCGGTATATATTTGCTACCTCTACCGAGCCTCGCTACCTAGCTCGCTCGCTACCTTTCATTGCCTGTGGACCATGATCATATTTACTACGATAAATCTACAAATCATATTGATTCAATATGCCAACATGTCATATAAGACGACAAAATCATCAAGCGTCAAAGATTGGGCAGTGTACTATAGGAGGAAACTATGTTATTATAAACTATTATTTATTTTGTGTAAAAGATTGACAGATGGTGGCGCGTTTGACTAATTAACATCCGGTGGTCGACTCAAGTCGGCGCACAGATGATACGAAAGGTCTCCACTAAAAATGTTTCCAATATATAAGTTACCACAGCTTTCAATTACAAATTTTTTTTGCGCTGCCGTAAGTTAGCATATTTTGACAACTTTCCCATTTCTTCGAACCGCAACAGAACTTAAACCATGTGTTAAACGACGCCAAACTTCGGAAATAAACGACATATTCCGAAATACGCATTGCGGTTAATATTGCGGTTAGGTAAGGCAAGGTTGAACCGCGGACCGACCAAGGTTCGACCGCGGATCAATCGAGGATCGCCTTCGGTTGAACCGGAGATGAACCGAGGTTGAACCGCGGATGATCCGCGGATGAACCCCGGTTAACCGCGGTTTCTGTTAGGTTATTTTTAGGCAGTACTGTATATATATATATATATATATATATATATATATATTATGTTTTGTCATTTCAGCCAGTAAAAGTGCGCAATGCACACTGAGTTGTTATAGACTTTTACATTCTTGATGGTTTATAATTATGCAGTGTGGTATATCCAACATCAAGTATTTTGACTGTGATGATGTATATACCTTTTTGATGTGCTGGCTTATCATCAGCTACACTGTGCTGACGAGCTCCAAGAGAGCAAAACAGCTGTCCACAGTTGCTCATGATAGCCAGACACTGCAATTATGTTTTGTCATTTCAGCCAGTAAAAGTGCGCAATGCACACTGAGTTGTTATAGACTTTTACATTCTTGATGGTTTATAATTAATGCAGTGTGGTATATCCCACATCAAGTCTTTTGACTGTGATTATGTATATATATATATATATATATATATATATATATATATATATATATATATATATATATATATATATATATATATATATATATATATATATATATATATATATATATATATATTACTGACCTTGGCGGATATTTTCTGCAAACCGAAAGACCGACCACTAGACGCGCAAATCAAAGGCATTGTTTATTAATTTACATGCCAATCCTGTCCATTCACTTATGTTGGAGAAAGTAAAAGATCGTGGAACTCGCGGTGGGCAGAGCATAAACCAGGAGTAAGACGGAAAAACGAGTCGGCCATAAAAGATTATGCTGAAAGATCCGGCCACGATATATTTTCCACAGACGTTCAGATCTTAGAGAAAAGGGTATCTAATTACCAAAAAAGAATTTTCCTCGAGTCGGTACATTCGCAATTAGAATATTAAAAAATTAGAATTAGAATGGCGGCTATGTACAAATAAAAGCCTATTTACATAAAACCTAATAGAACCTAACTATAATTAATTCTGTTTTTGTATCGGTATTCGCATCTTTTGTTCATTCCATGTGGTTTTAGACAAGAGAGTTGTACGCTCCAGTACGCCTCTCTTGTCAGGTCGTTACTATTCTTATTGCTGGTGTTTTGCATTTGTTCAATCCCAATAAAACAGAAGTCATGTAAATTGCGTGGTTCCTTATTAAAATGGATAGCTACCTCGCACGTCTTCTTATTGGTTACCATTTATGGTAACGAAATCTGACATGGAAATCAGTGCTAGTAGTCCCAATATACTGTATTTCGCACTTCTTGCAAGTAACTAAATAAAGTAACCGTTATAAAATGATTTATAATAACTATCAATTTATTTGTGTCTCTGTGCTTTTCATGCATTTTCATGCACTGCTTCTTTAGTCTACATGTTCTATCCATAGTGGTAGTCACATGTACGCATTGCGTACCTATTTTTATCCATGATAGCAGTCAGCGTAAATTTGGCGCGATCTTTAGCGTTTTCCTGTCAATACGAAGTGTGCGGGATTGCTTGGGTAACGCTGTTTGTACCGATTAAGCTCTCACTCAGCTCTATTCTTGTATTCTTTGATGGATGTCGTGACCGGAACGACTCAAAGTTTCGATTTTGTGAAGTTTCTAGGCTGCAGTTTCCAAAGTCACAGCGTGAGGTAAATTATCTAGTTGAGTAAATATAACAATCCTAAGAAATACAGTATAACTTATTTTAATCATGATTTATCATTCACACAGAATATTTGACCAATACAACGTTTGACTAGACTAGAGTGAGACGAGTTGACAGTAGGCTGTACTAGTATAAACTGAGTCTGTCATTGTATACATATCACATATGTGCAGAAAAATGCGAGAAAAAATGCCAAAAAAGCTTTTGTGCAAATATTTCAACTGAAATTACAGTAATTTTCTATCAGCATTACCACCATCCTTGTAGTTGTACATGCATAACGCAGACAGTCTGTATATTATATTGAATTCATATTTTCCATTAGTTCTGTTAGACTGTCCATGATATTATACTGTGTGTAAGTGCATAAGGGTTAAATAATTGTTGCTTGAGTTGTCCATACAGATACTGGCATACATGTAGTCACTAGAATTATATTGTCTGGAAACATGGCCAAAGTACATTGTATTTTCTGTCTAATGAAGCAATTAGCAGGAATAGCAGCATGTGGGTTTAATCACTCAACCGTGCTATATAAATATTAATGATGTAAAATAAATCGCAGCTTATTATTAGCTGCTTTGACGTTCGCCATGTTTCCAGACAATATAATTCGAAGTGACTATGAGTTGTCCAAATAACCTTTTATGTTGCTTCAGGGCTTTAGTAACTTGTGAAAATGTGTGGGGAGGGCAATCAGTAGAATGTCATTTGATTAGGCTGTTTTAACACTTCATTATATTGTTGATTTAATTTTGGCAAAAAATGGTGGGCAGCAGGCCTGTCCCTCTCATTTACAGAGCAACACGGAATGGGAACTACCTTTTTAATGCTTTTTAATGCTAACTGGTGATGAAAGTGTCCCTGTTTATTTGCAATATTTGACCAGCATTGAATTGTTTAAAGGTGCGGTACACTCCGTTTAGTGCATGTGCGGAAATTCCAATGGGACCCGGCCTCTGGAATGCAAATGGCGGACGAGTCACTGAGTGAGCGAGCGAGCTCTTGCTCTTCTCTCCCAAGTGAAGAAGCTCGTGTGGTAAGCGTAGAAGATAAAAATGCGAAGAAAAACGTAATTACGCCAACAGAGATGCGACGAAAATATATTTGCTCGAGCAGTACCCGAGATGGCGATCATTGAAGGAAGAAATTGCACATTTGAAGACGGACAGAGAACTCGCAACATTTTTGTTGGATTTTTATTTGTCTTCCAAAGAGCGCAATCTCAGGTAAGAAAGTTAGTGTTAGATTTCAATATATTTGGAAAGCGTAAACTTATTTTCTAGATGTATATGGGAATAACCTTTCCCATCAATGTGTCCATTCATATTTTAATAGTGAAGACAGGGTTTATGTATTAACATTTTCGGGATTCTGAAAATGTTCTAAAGGGTATAGTCTGAGATGAGGCTATGGAGTATATTTTGGAGATTTATTAGGCTACCTTGAGTAAGAGGCTTGAGTCTTTGGATTTGTTCCTGCATTCATTAGACCAGTACTTTCTCGTTTTAGCTTTTATTTACACTATATGCCATATGGTATCAATCTAAGGCAGTCCCATGTAAACAACAACTAGGAATAACAACACATCCATCATGATATCTGGCCAGCCTCGCGTAGTTAGCCTCGTGAGATAAAGTATAATACCCCTTCTATTTAAAATATACATACTTATTGTCAACAGTGCACATACAGAGGATACATATTAGTTAATGGTCCATTTCTATACCTGTAGATAAACTGGCACTCCCATGAGGAAGAAACTTTTACAGCTTCTGAATCTGATGAGGATCTTGATGATCCAACAACAGATATTCCGGCCCCAATTTCTGAAATACCTGAGTAAGTTACAGGGTAAACTATAACTTGTTTTAATTTACTCCATTTTATGTATGGTCCATTGATCTATATTAGTAATTGATTGATTGTTATCAACAATCGATTATTAATAAGCATGAATCAACTCAAGTCACATCCTTGCCTTCGACATAATTATATGGTAAACATGTCACCATGACAATGTCATCTCTTCACAAGTTTCTAATTCTGGAACGAAAATCATGCTGGTATTACGCTGTTGTTGTCGATGATTAGATTGTTGTTGATGGCAATCGATTGCCGAAAAAATTGATTAACTGACAAATTGGGCACAGCTCTAATTTATGTTGGTAAGGAATTATGACAAGATACTGGTACTTAAAAACATTCTTACAGTATCACAAAGAAAAATAATTTAAAAAATACAAATATTAATAAAAAATATTATATTAATATTCATAATATAATTTTTAAAAATACTTTTTCTTCCAGATTTCCTGGATACAAAATGAGAACACAACTGGCAGCAATTGATTTCAACAGCCACAGAGAAAGGCAAATTGCAAAAACTATAGATGGCAAACAAAAGTACTGTAATTAAATTTTAACAGTTTTACATGTACTTCTTCAGGTTTATACAGTACGTATGTGACAAAACGATAATAGAACGTTATTAATTTCACCTAACCTTTCTGTAGGCGTAGGGCGCAGTATAGCAAAAGAACTAAAAGGTGGAGGGTAGTGCCTGTACTGGATAAGAAAGAGTGTGTCTATATACCTGATTTACTGGTCCAAATATTTGTGAAGAGAAGGAGTGTATCAGGCAGAGTTAACCAAAAGCTGACAATGGCACCTGATGATCCACGCATGATTTCACCCAATATTGCTATAACCCCCCATTCACCGTTTTACTGAGTGAGTCATGGAGACTTACTGTGCATTATGTGGTAGATAAATATAGATAAATAACTATTATTATATACATGCCACATTCATTCATGCCGTTTAAAACATTAAGGGGAAAAGGCGTATTTAGCATTTCATACCGGCTAATAACTTAATACTCCCTTAATGGGTTAACTTCCAGGTTGGTTAGTCACTTAACTATGAAGTACATACATTATCACATTTTGCAATAAAAAATACTGAATAGATAGATAGATGACTTTATTTATACCGGTTGACCCAATCAGTAACTTAGCTCATATTCATAGAAAATACAAATAAGTTACACTATGGCCATTAAGAGGCAAGCTAAAAAATTATGGCATTATCCACAATAAAATGCTGAAATACCCCTTGTCCCTTAATGGGTTATTACTGTTCATAGTCTAGCAGGTATAAATCCAGTGTAAATCCCATTTGGAGATGGGTAATGTGATCTTATCATAAGAACACAACAGCTTGGCACAACCCTCGGATTGCCTTGGCCCAATCTCCCATGCTGCCAAAGTACATACTGACGGTAAGCTGCATGTCTGAAATTTTCATTGTTTCGTGGGTGGGCAATCGCCAGAACATCTTCCCGGTACCTCATTGCAATGTCCCGTACATTGCCATCAAGGACAAGTTGCTGGAAGAGTGGAGTTGCTGTAATGCAGGTCATCTTTGTGTTGCAAGAGCACTTTTGTTTTCCAACTGGGTTGCCATACCCCTATACATAGCCCACACATGCATCAGTCAGGGCTGTCATCTGCTGTAGTAATAATTCTGGCTGGGCTATAGCACCTTGGTTCTGAACAGCCATCTCTCCATTGACAAGGTCAGCAAATACTGCTGGCTGGCGGTGCAACAACTCTAAAGCAAGTCGTTGGAGGACATCAAGGTTGAGATTTTCACAACCAAATTCTGTAAATTGATAAGTAAAAATAATTGTAACATTTGGATTCTATAACAATAGTAATATCATGGCTACCTCGAAATCCTTTGTTTCACGAGGGCGATTAATCTCTAAATAACCTGATCAACCACCTGCATAAAACATTAGGTACGATTAGTAACTGTAAAATGTTTATGTAAAAGACCTGTTTTATTTTACTCAAATTTCACTGCCAAACATGCTACTCATCCAGCTTATATTATATTATGCAAAACTACTCTAAAACATTTCAATAGAATAACTAACAAAGACATGAAGTGAACCATTATCGAATTCCCAACAACCATTAATAGCAACTCACAAAGTTTTATTGCATTTGAACTTGTTGAATCGACTAAAAGCGTTCCTATTTCCTATTGTTTTTGTAGCCATAATATTACAAAGTGATAGCATGGCATTACGATTTATTAGTGATTAAATGTCCCTCAAGCCTCGGGAGGTTTAGTAAAAGTCCCGAGGGCAAACTAAACCTCCCTCGGCTTTCGGGTACATTTAATCACTAATCAACCTCAAAGCGCGGCCTCCTAACCACAATATTAGTCGACGAACAGTGTCCAAACGTGACACTCGGCCAAGCCGGAAGGCTGAACTTAGAAGGTACCTAAACTCCATCGGTTGGTCGCTTCTGGACGACATCGAAGGTTGTGAAAACAAATTACAGCTTCTTATTGATTTTATCAAGAATGGTGTTGACACCATTATGCTATTAAAGCAAGTGAAGCTGCATGTGAACGATCCTCCATGGATACAGCGGATTTTAAGAAGCTGTTAAAGTCGCGTCAGCAAGCTTTTTCTAATGGTGATAGGGAGAGTTATCGAATCGTGAAAGGAAAACCCTGCATGGCAGATATTTTTCATCAAAGGTTCAGCATCTTAAGGAAACAAAACCCAACCAATGGTGGAGTGCAGTTAAGCGCATTGCCGGTATGGTACCAGCTTGTGGCTCTGAGGCGCTACAATCTCAATTACATATCGATGGTATCGACTCACTCTCGCCTCAAGATATTGCCAACTTGATAAATGATGCCTTCCTCGAGCCAATGCAATCCTACCAAAGGCTTGACTCTCTTCCCTCCATCCAAAAGAACTCTGCGGTACTCCAAATTCCTGTCGATGCTGTTCTTACTGTCCTACGTAAACTTCCCCATAAAGCACCTGGGCCAGATGGCGTCCCCAACTGGATTCTCAAAGAATACGCTGAAATCCTCGCCAATCCTATCTGCTGCGTTATAAATAGTTCTTTCGCTGAACAGTGTCTCCCTAAACCTTGGAAACTGGCGGACGTCATCCCTGTACCAAAGCAAAGTCCTATCGTGAATGTCAACAACCATCTTCGACCTATTTCCCTGACCCCAGCGTTATCTAAAGTAGCTGAATATTTTGTTGTGAAATCCTATGTTGCGCCTGCAATTATTGACATGATTGATCCTGACCAATTTGGGGCTATTCTGAAGTCCTCCACCGCGCAAGCCCTCATTTCTATGATACATCATTGGGCTCAAGCCACAGATGCTACTGGTGCTGCGGTGAGAGTTGTCCTATTCGACTACAAAAAGGCATTTTACCTTATCGACCATCATACTTTAGTACGTAAGCTCCTTAGCTTGCCCATTCCTCGGAGCATCATACGCTGGATAGCCGATTTTCTAATGAACAGAAAACAACGTGTCAAACTTTCACATGACTGTTTTTCAGAGTGGGGCGACGTACCTTCGGGTGTTCCGCAGGGTACTAAACTTGGTCCGTGGCTGTTCCTGCTAATGATTAATGATCTGAGAGTTCAAGATGTCCGCACTTGGAAGTTCGTAGATGACACAACATTAGCAGAAGTTGTCCAAAGAGGGGCCAATAGCCAGGTCCAACAAGCCGTTAGATCAGTTGAAAATTGGTCCACCGAAAACAAACTTCAGCTCAACGCCAAGAAACGTAAATAACTTATTATTGATTTTAAAAAACATAAACATGTTTTTGAGCCAGTAATAGTAAATGGTAAAGCGCTTCCTGTTGTTGACCACGAAAAGATCTTAGGTTTGCATATTTCGTCTGATCTTCAATGGAACACTCACATTAGTGAGATAATTAAGAAAGCAAATAAGCGCATGCACTTTTTAGTAACACTTAAACGTTCTTGTGTACCAAAAGATATTCGAAATTTTTACTGCATTTGCATCAGACCACTGTTAGAATACTGCTCACAAGTTTTCCACCATTCCCTTCCTGAATACCTAAACGACGATTTAGAACGAGTGCAAAAGAGAGCTTTAGCAATCATATCGCCTTGTGAGCCATATAATTACAACTTGCAGGTTTTTAACTTAACTTCGTTACAAGAAAGACGCCTGCAATTATGCCACAGTATGTTTTCAGCCATTATGAGTTCTGAGTCGCACAAATTGCACAACCTCCTCCTCCCAAGCACAAATCAAAGTAAAAATTAGCACGTACTGTACCAATCGCTTTAAGAGAACATTTATTCCGACAATGTGTAACTTTTAGCCTTTTATCTTGATCTTCTTTTATCCTTTTGTAAATTTTTAGATACATTTATATATATAAATATATATATATATATATATATATATATATTAATTTAGTTATTATTAGTTAATCTATCAAACTTGTAAATTACGCAATTCAGCTTTAGGGCTGCAAAGTAATTTTTATTAAACATCTATCTATACATCTATCTATATATCTATCTATATTCATGTGACAGGATGCCTGTCTATGGGGCTAATTAAGGGCTATTACTGTGACGATATTAGCTAGCATGAATGGGATTGGCAAACTATTAAGCCCCGGATGTTGGTTCGTAAATAGACATGTTACTTTATGTTCTGAATAAAGATCAAGAGAAAACACTTGTCTGTATATGTTTAGTGAGAACGAAACATGGTGTCAGAAGTGGGTCAACAGTAGTTCTAAAGGTAAGCAATCTAGAACTCTGTTGAATAAGTTCTCTACGGCAGTTTTCTTCGACGAAAACTGTTTTGAAGTGGTGAACATTATGTCCGAGCCTGTGTTAGCTCACATTCACGTACCAGTAAACATTCCTCTGCCTCAAAGACTTTGCTTGAACGGCAACATAGCTACAAACTGGAAATGTTTTGAGAGAGAATGGCTAAATTATGAAATTGCCGCAAGATTTAAAGACCCCGAAAAGCCCGACGAAAACAAGCCATTGCGAACTGCAACGTTGCTCGCATGTATTGGATCTGATGCCTTAGATGTCTACGATACTCTAGACTTTGAGAACGATGCCGAGCGAAAAGACATTGATATTGTCCTAGGAAAACTACGAAAATACTGCATTGGGGAGACCAACGAAACTTACGAAAGGTTTGTTTTTAACAAGAGAGACCAGCTACAAGATGAGACTGTCGATGAGTACGTAATGTGCCTCAAGAAGGTAGCCAAAAATGTAACTTTGGAGCTTTAGAAGAAAGCTTGATCAAAGATAGAATTGTGGTCGGAATACGCGACGAAGCAACGCAAAAACGGCTACTACAGCAGCAAGGGCTGACTATGAAAACGTGTGTTGATACATGTAGAGTATGGAAGAAAGGTCTTGGTGGAATCGGACCACAAACCGTTGGAGTCAATCTTCAAGAATAGCCTGCTAAGCGCACCGAAAAGGCTACAGTGAATGCTACTCCGACTACAACGGTTCGAGTTTGAAGTTGTTTACAAGCAAGGAACGCATGGCAGATACACTGAGCAGAGAATATCTACCCTACGGCGAAGAAGAACCAATGGAAGGCGGAGACATCATGGTAATCGACTCCAGATCAACGACAGAGAAGGACGTTGAACAGATCAACATGCTACAACATGTTGTAGTAAATGAAGAAATGCAGATGCGCCTACAACGAAGCACTCAAGAAGACGAAGTCATGCGCGCTCTGGCAGAGGTTATCAAGTCAGGATGACCTGATAAGAAAGAAGATCTAAAACAACAACTGCTTGACTACTTTCCATTTAGAGAAGAACTCTCACTGCAAGATGGCGCGATTCTGAAAGGTGAACGAATTGTGATCCCTCGCAACATGAGAAACGAGTAGTAATAATATATATATTATTATTATCAATGTGTTAGGGACTGGACCGAGCTCTAAGCCAATCAGAATCAAGAATGATTTGAATTGACCAATCAGAGGACAGTCCAGTCCCATATTTCCAGGAGGGTGTCGTATTTTTAAGGTGTGGTCACCCTGTAAAGAACGACCAGTCATCAAATCAGGAGGGATATGCACCTGGTCGTATACAAGAGGTTTTTTTTAATATTATTTATCTCATGAAAGCTGGTGTTGTTGTACGACCAGTTTTTTGATTGTCCTTGAGTTTTACGACCAGAGAGAGGAAGGTCAATCAAGGTGATCGTATTAATTTCATGAGATAGATATCAAAAAGTCAAAAAAAAATTAAGTATAAATGACCATCATACCTCACCCGATGTGATTTATACTTACACGTGCCATCCAAAAAACGTCCATATTATTTTTATTGGAAGAGTTGTATGATGTTGAAATAAAAATAATCAAAAAAATTTGATTATAGAATTAATCATAGAAATTTCCGCCATGGAGCTCTTACCTCGACGCCATCTTATGGCCGAATGACTGATATTCCTTAGTTACGGTATTTTTAAAAAAAATGATAAAAATTTTCAGAGGCAATATCTCAAAAAATTATTTGGTGTTTTTCAATAGATGAAATATATTTTTAAAAAAATAGATGAAATGTACTTTAACACACAATAAAATAACTTTTTTTGAAAAACAAAATTCTATTTTTATTTTTTTATTAATCTAAATACATTTCTTTATTAATAGAACTAAGTATGGAATCATCAGTTAGCATTATTGTTGTTATATATTTTTGCGGACAAATATTTTCCCCATCTACCACTTCTAAATATAATTTATACCTGGATAGCGTACTAAGGGGAAAGTATTTACAGTTTTGTAAAATATATTTTTGATTTGGATAATTGCACTGAAGAGTCTCAAGTTCATAGCGGGTATATTTTTGTTTTATAGTAAATACTTCTTCCTCCTTTACTTATTCATCATCTTCATCACTACTCAAATTTGTCTTCAAACTATTTTCACTATCAGAATCACCATTATCCTGAATGGGTTTGAAGGGTTTGAAGTCATCGAAATTAAACTCTTTGGACGTATACGTATCCGTATCCCGTACACGTATCCCGTACGCATATCCTTCTCCTTTATCGTTGTAGTCCCATATGAGAGGGGAACCATATGGGGTTATGGGGCGGGGTTCTCCATAGGAAGCTTCGTTCGTTATTTCTTCTTTCGTAGCCATTTTTTTTTGTTTTTCCTTAAACTAAGTTTGTAGATATGTTGGGTTGTTACAACGTTTTATATAAGTACGTGTTTAAAATGAAAAAAAAATAGTTTCAGCTTATTTATATGAAAGTTTTTTGAGAAAAATTTTTTTCATTTGTAAAAAACCTAGGGTATAAAAAAACTGATATCATAGAAATCATGATCAAAATCATGGCAGAATCAGATGTTGAAGTAATAAATCTTTTACATCTTAAAATGTATAAGGATGCTGATTTATTTCGTGATTGCAAGGATTCTAAGTTTTATGCTGTGGTTTATATGAAAGAGGATTTTATTCATTTTGGTAAAGATCGTCGAGCGTTAGTAGTAAAAGATCTCAATCCAAAATCATATATCAATACGGAACTGGGAATATCTTCAAATTATTTGCTCGCAATAGTTGATCGAAGCACCGCAATCAATTTGCAAGAACAAGTATATTTTGATTCAACTTTTACATTACGAAATATCTCCACGAACGTTTGAAAAAAAACAACAAGATGATCGAAGGGTTTTGTTCACACTGCGATATAGAAGTTGATTTCTTATTTGAATTTGAAATGCATTTTACATGTAGAACATGTCATGTTGATGAACATTACTGTAGAATTTGTAAAAGAAAATACACTAGAACAATTTTTAGTAAATTGATAAATAAATGTTATTGTGACGATAGATTGGCAAGATGGAGACAAAGATATATATATGATGAAGATAACAAGAAAAATGCAAAAATACAAAAGTGTGATTGTTGTAAATAAACGTTTTAATACACAATAAAAACTTTTTTTTATACAAGAGAAAGAATTATTATGTCTTTGTCAGTTTTTATAAACTTAACATTTTTATGAAAAAGATGAGGAACATCTTCCTCCGATAATATTTTTATTGTTTTTTCAGATTCTCCATGATTGATAACTTTCAGGGTTACTTCATACGGGTGTTGTTTCATACCATTTTTTTTTATTATAGAACATTGTTTTGTTTCAATTATTGTAACAGGTTTGCAATCCTCTACAAAATATATATATTCAGGATATTCTTTAAGAAGATATTCACATGATAAATAGCGCTGAAAAGTATTTTTGGATGTGTCAAAAAAGTTATACTATTTGTACATATACTAACATAACGTAATACGGACATTGTTTTTTTTCAGTAATGATAAAGTTTTTAGTTTAAACATCTTATATAATATTATATATTTGTCTCAGAAAAGATATAAAAAAAAAATCAAAAACAGAACAGTATAAATAGACGTTTTTTTCCTTTTTTTTGTAATGCATTGCTTGTCGTACTTCAGTTAACATAAAAATGAAGTGTAGGAGTTGTATAAAAAAATCGAAAACGAAAATAAAAAAACCAATACGAAAACGACGACGTTCTAAAAAAATTCAAAAAGGAGGATGGAAAAAATATCATCCGAATTATAATCATAAGTTTTATGAATTTTGGAAATGGTAGACGATGTATTAAAAAATCGAAAACGAAAATAAAAAAACGAATACGAAAACGACGACGTTCTAAAAAAATTCAAAAAGGAGGATGGAAAAAAGATCATCCGAATTATAATCATATTGGAAATGGTAGACGATGTATTTAAAAAAAATTTTATTAATCCAAATAAGTTTTTTTCCATCTTTGTATTCTATCATCACATTCACATAGATCAACTATTTTACTATAGATAAGTCGTCCGTAATTCTGTTTACAAGAATAACAATAATGATGGTTTACAAAGCATTCTTTACATCTGTAATGCATGAAAAAATGATAGAAGGAATTCACTTCACAATAACAGAAACTGCAATATACCATCTTGACAATATTTTTTTGGACGTTTTGTGAAAATTTTATAGTTTGACAACCTACTTTTATAGATTTTGCGACTATAAAAAAAGCAGGGTATCAAATATATTTTTCTATTATTTTCAACATGTGGTTGCGATTAATGATTGATTTTGGAGAATGTGAATCTTATGATTATCTTACATTTTATTATCATGCTGAACCCATACAATTAGTAAACTACGAACCTGTGATTCCCTCGTGTTTAAGATATGGATATTATTTATATCTGAAAGATTGTCAGGGACCTCGATATTTCAAATTGTTGATAGTAGACGCGTTTGGGGCTCCGGAGGATAATTTACAGAACCTCTTATCATCATTGAAGGGAAAATATATAAATATTAAAAATAATAATGTAGAATTAGCAAACTCAACACCTATATTAAACATTAAACCTTACAATTTCATTGACCGTAGGGGTAGAGGGAAACAAATATTTTTTTCTTTGTAATGTTTTTAAAATAAAAAACTTTTGATTTGAAAGTTAGAAACAGAAAAAATATCGAGTTTTATTTTTTGTAAAAATTTTTATTACAAGAAAAATAAATATTTTTAAAAATTAATTTGTTGTGGAATTATTGAGTAAACATTATTTATTAGTTTAATTTTTTTATACAAGAGATAAAAACACGAATTTTTTAAAAAAAAGTTTTTATTGAGTATATGCTACAGCTTTCATCAAATTGTTAGAATCTATTATTAGTTTAATTTCTTTTTGT
This sequence comes from Chrysogorgia sp. JL179-B06, assembly GCA_035772405.1. Taxonomy (NCBI): domain Eukaryota; kingdom Metazoa; phylum Cnidaria; class Anthozoa; order Scleralcyonacea; family Chrysogorgiidae; genus Chrysogorgia; species Chrysogorgia sp. JL179-B06. Next base: position 5,839,724 of record JAYKKM010000047.1, read on the forward strand.
AAAAGATCAGAAGCATCATAGTCAACAATTGTTGTTATGTTTTCACCCAGACATGAACAATTCCATTCATCATTTTCATGTTCATGTTTCTTTATAACTTCAAGAGCTAAGTAATATGCTTGAGGAGGAGGCGTTGAGCGTATATCACCAATACATTCGCATAATACCGTAGGTTGACATTTATTTACAACATAGGTAAAGTGGGGTAATTCTTTTGCTAGAAAACGACTTGGATAATAGTTACTTTCATCTTCAATTTTGTAGGGGTTAAAGTCATCAGCAATTATTATTTTATAACTTCTACCGTTATGTTCATCACAATCACGATAGCGTACATGTGAATTCGACATCATTCACAATAACGTTTAACATGTGGGTAACGCGTTTATATATAATTATTTATAAAAAAATATATAAAAAGAAAAATCAAAATTAAAAAAGACAGATATTCTAAAATATATAAAAAAAAATCAAAAAGAAATTTTATTAGGATATAAATAAAAATGTAAAAAAATGGTTTTACAAAAATATCATGGAAACCGTGGAAACAGTAGATGCACGATATAATAGATTATTCTATTCAAAATATCCCTGTGGACAATGTCTTAACGGAAATATGTGTGGGGAAGTGTGTGCGAATTATACACCGTGGAAAGATCCAAAACAAAAACGTTGTTGTAGATTAAAGAGATGGTTGTTAAAGAAGATATGTTGTTAAAAGATTTAAAGAAGAAAATCCCATAAAAAAAAATAAGAAACAGTATAAATAAGAGTAAAAAAAATAATTGTTTTCATATTTGTTAGACAATGGAACGTATTGAAAAAGCAGATGAACGATTTGAAAGATTATATTATAACAAACATCCATGTGGAAGATGTATTAACAAACACCCGTGTGCGATTCATCCAGATGAATTAAAACTTTCAAGACTAAACAGTTTTAAACGTTGGGTGTTAAACAAGTTAAATATACAGTGGAAATATACAGTGATTGTTTCAGTGGAAATAGGTTACGACGAATAGAAGAAAAGACGTCGAAGTTTTTTTAAAAAGATTTAAATGGCTGTACGAGAGCGTGATTTTGATGAAATTCTTTATCCCGACATTCAATATTTATTACATGGTGAATTGTTTGAGATAGAAAAAACACGATATTCAACGTTTTATTTTTTGGAATGGAGAAAAAATCCCTATCAGTTTAGATGTGCTGATTATGATTATAAATATTTTAACATTTATATGGAAGATAAAAATGAACAATCTATATTTCGGAAACGATATGGTGGAAAAAGATATTATAGATTTTTAATAACCGGTTTTAGCTGGACTATGGCATTTTATGATCAGTTAGTGGGAAAACATGTAGTATTTATTGATAGAGAACCGAGATTACCCACGTTAATTTCGACCCTTGATTGTTTTCAAATAAATAATATCCCATGTTATTGAAAAGCGTTTTTGTATGGTAAATGTAGGGATTCAAGATTTAGATTAGTAAATTATCATTTACGTGAAAATTTTGATGGTCAAGAGCTTTATTTAGTTCTTATTAAAGATGAAAATATATTATCTGTACTTAATGTGATTTATGGTACCAGTAATGGAAATTATATTGTAACATTAATATATAAAATACATTTTGATAAATCTATGTTGCAAACACATGTACATTTAAATACTTGTGGGGAATTATGTAATAATTTTAATGAATGAAATATTTGAAATAAACCGTTTAAAAATATCGAGAAAAGCGTTTTTTTTAGTTTTTTTATTTTAAAAAAAGAATAATGTTTATTTAGCTTAATGAATTTGAAAGCTATATAAAGAGTAAAAATATGACATTTCAAATCACAACATTATGATTGAAACAATTTTAAGAGTTGTTCTTTATTTTCAATATTTTAACCAAGGAGAAATTGGATATTTATTTTGGTTATGTGGATTATTTGATTATTATCGTGGAAAATATGTCACATGTCCCAAGATGAATTGTGAAAACATTCCCCCCCCCGAAGAAAGTTATACAGTCAATATGAAAAAAATCAAATGAACCCATGGAATGGAATCCTATTTTATTCTAGAAGATCGTTTCTCTTATATAATCCCGAATTTACAAGCAAGTCAAAGAAAATATTCCTGGAAGAGATCATGGGTTGAACAACGTACTATACTAGTTGAATCATCAGACACGTTATGCTGTAGTTTTTTTTCATTTCCCGATTGTTTTAAAGAATTATTTATTTTATTACCTCTTGAAAACATCTCAACTGTATTTCAATTTTTAAACACCAAAGACAAGTATCATTATACATATTTTCTACAAAATCTAACCTTTGAAAGAAAATACATATCTTATAGCCTGGCTTTTGGAAAACAAAGTTTAGTAAGCAAATTTAAGCACATACAGCACGAGAAAGGCGATTTAAATCTTTTTTAAAATATTTATTTGTTAATGGTAGCACCTAGTATTTTCAATTCTTATGTTTATTGTAGTTCAACTAAAAATATTATCATGATCACTTCATGTTTTATGTTTTATTGTCGTAAACATAACCCTATAGGAAGTTTTCTCAATAGACAAAAAAAAGGTCTTTCTGAAAAAAATATTAGATATGATTTTTGGAATTTTATATATTATATAAAAACGGGTAAAGTATCCTTTGATAAATGTCGGTATAAAAAATGTAAGAGTAAAAGTTATTTTTTTGAGTTTGATCCTTTGAAATTAAGTATTTTAAACAAAAGTAATTATGATTTAAATGAAAATCACACCCTACTATTACATCCCGTCGATGTTACGCGCATAAAAAATTATGGGGGACATACGGGAGAATTTAAATATAATGAGAAAATATTTGCACATGTAATAATGGTTGAAGATGAAGTAAAAGATTTATTTACTATGATAAGAAATTATATAGAAACAACATTGAATTATAATTTAATTTCAAAAAATCCTATATATGAAAACGAACTGACTGAATCGAATGTTAATTGGGATATTTTTTATAAAAGTATTAGTGAACAAACGTGTATGTAAAAAAAAATGGAATTAAAAGATTGTATAAAATTTAAAGTGTTTGCGTATGATGTTATACGAATGGAAGAAGACGAAGAAAATGATAAAGAATTTTGGATGAGATGTGGGAGATTTTGTTTTGCCCTTCGAAAATTTTATAAGGAAAAAAATGAAAAATGGAAAATAAGTGAATTTTGTAAAACTATTCATGAAATATCTATGGTCCATTTAACGAATGCTGGACATTACAGTAAAAAAAAAGATTTGTTGGATGTCATGAGGTGGTTGATCCTTTAGATATTCAACAATATATGGAACATTTAGATGAATTTTACGTAAAAAACTATCAAAGAAAAAATATATCAGTTTTGATTTATTATATTTTTGAAACCATTCATCCTTTTTCCGATGGAAATGGAAGAATAGGGAAAGCACTTGTTGCATTTCTAGAAAATAAAATAGAATGTAAAATAAAAACAAAAAAACAACATAGAAAGTTATGTAAAATTTTAGGAGTTATGCAAAGCAAACAAAATAGTTTATTTGATATAAAATGTTGGTTATTAGTGTAATAAAATTTATTTTTTTAATTGTGAGGAGGGTATAAAATAAGCACTGTCCCTACAGTGATTCATCATTTACCCTTCACTCGGGAACAGATTCAGAGATGGTGGAACTTTATGCGAGACAACAATATGATCATTTTTATAAAATGCAATCGTATACAGATTTGTCTGCAAAAATAATTGCACAAAAAAAATCAACGGTAATGCTATTCTCGCAAAAGTATATCCTACAAATAAAAGATGTGACAAGTACACATTTGTATGTTGAAGTGAAAAATGATCATATTCCTTCATTGTTGAATGTTCTTAATAAGATTAGCATTCAAGAGAAATTGGTGCAGATATTTTTTGAAGTGGTAAGATTTGAAAATTGGAAAAAGCAAACATGCCGTTTGGTTGTTCGTACAGATGCGTGGGGTGGTTAGGAAATTTGTTATCAACATCAAGATAACGAATTATCCGATGCAATGGAATTTGACGATGATCCAACACCGACAACCAGCAACAACAACAACGCAACATCAAGTGAAATCGTATGGTCTGATGACTGGGGTAGTTTTCATATAAAAAAGAAAGATTCCTTGGATGAATAAATTATTGCCCTAAGAAAGTATAATCATGCAACAAGCCATAAATCCCCACCTACCACAGTCAAAAAACGAGTATTGAAGAAAAAGAAACCCCTTAGCACACTCAATTTTGATGACGACGTCGACGATGACGACGACAACGAAAAGATTAAGAAAATAAAAGTAGAAAGTGATGATGATGAGGTTTGTCACCGTTTAAGTCCAAAAGTAATTTCAGAAAATTTTTTTTATCGTTTTAATTGTTGTAAAAATATACAAGATACATTATGTTTGTACAGTAATACTATAAATAAAGAGTTAGCGTGTAAAAACATAGAAGTTGATTTTATGGGGATATTACGCGATAAAGAACTCGTTGATGAACTTGAAGAATATTATATTTATTTTATTTCTTTATTTTAGAAATGAATAAATAGAAAAAAACTACATTTTCTGCTGACTTTATTGAAAAAGCCTCAAGATTATTAAAAGGAGAGACATTAACTGATGAGGATTATTCTAATTATAGATTACATAGTAGTAGTAAAAAAATATATAGACGTTTGAAATATGCTGTTAATAAAAATAATGAACAATGGGAAATTGATTTGGCTGAAAATAAAGATTTAGCCCGATATAATAATCAATATCGTTATTGGTTGGTGTGTATTGATATTTTTTCAAGATTTTGTTGGGTAAAATTAATAAAAAAGAAAACGTCTAATAATGTTAAAAATAAATTTGAAAGTATTCTTATTGAAGAGGGAATAGCGCCTCTTAAAATTCAAAGTGATGAAGGAACAGAATTTCAAGATATACGTACGAAATTAAGTAAAAAGTATAATTTTGAAGTATTTCATACGTATAATAGAGAAATAAAAGCATCCCACGTGGAACGTGTAATTGGAACTTTAAAAACAATGGTTCGTCGTGTTTTAACAATGACTGGAGAATTTGACTATATTCAGTATTTACCCCTTATTGTTAATCGTTATAATAATTCCCCACATAAAGCATTAGCTGGTGCAACACCTTTTGAAATTTATCGCGAAGAAAAAAAAGGAAAAATACGTAAAGTAAAAAATAAAATAGTACGTGATCATTTAAATTATCCTATTCCCACTCAAGATCTGATACAAGAAGGTACTCGTGTACGTATTGTGAGAGTAAAAAATAATATTTTTGAAAAAAGTAGTCTTCGACGATGGACTAATGAGATATTTTTTATTAAAAAAGTATTTATCACCGATCCCGTTACATATCAATTAGAAGACGAACAACGTGAAGAAATTAAAGGAATTTTTTATCGTGCTGAATTACAAGTTTTAAAAAAAAAAAGCTACACATTGCTAGTAATTCAATATCAAGAGGACTTCAAAGGAATTTGATTAATGATTTTGAAATGAAAATTGCACAGCCTATTGATGCTTTGAACAATGAATGTTTTTTAGAAGTTTTACAAGTTTGTTATCCCCAAACAACTAAAAATATTGTAGGTGATGAATGTTTTTTTTCATTTATCATAACCTATAAGAATTTTATACCTGAAGAAATTAATAATACGGTATACGCAAGCAGTGAGTTCGTTTTTACATCGGATAAATTTATTATACCCGACGGAATTTATGATTTATCTTCATTAATTATATTTTTAAATAATATCTTAGAAGGATTTGAAATTTTTTTTACCATCGGGTCAAATGGGAAAGTAATTATTAATGTTAATGTTGAGATTGAGTATTGGGTATATGAAAATGCGAGTAAAGCAGTCGATGGGTTACAGGTAAATGAATTTCGATTATCTAACAAGACTACGATAGAAAAAAAGGGTATTCAATATGCTTCTTTTAATCAAAAGATTAATATATTATTTTCAAAAAAATTAGCTTTTATGCTAGGTTTAAAAAATGAAAAAGATCTTGAAATCGTACCTCTCTTGTTTGAAATAAAAAAAGATACCCCTACACCTCGAACCTTTTTTTCTAAACATTTTGATTACTTACCCGATGTATCCGACGGATTAAATAATATGTTTATATATTGTGATGAAATAGAACTGGGGTTAGTTGGTGATAGTTGTGCCGAATTGTTAACAACAGTCCCCATTCAATGGAATCGACAAGGTGGTGGGGGGAATGGACAATTAATTTGTTATAGTCCCCCAAAATCATTGAGAAAATTAAAAAAAGACATTATAAGAGAAATTCATATTAAAGTTAAAGATACTACTGGAAAATTAGTTTCTTTTGATTCAGGAACGCTTAGTATTGATTGTTTAATACATTCAACATAATGCTTTTGATTGTTCTTGAAGAAAAAAATGGGGAAATGACAATTAAAAAATATAAATTTTAGTAAATAGTGGGAAAAATTTTTTATGGAATTTAAATTCGATTGAATATAAAAATATCAAAAATTCATTTCGAATTACGTGTGCAAAAAAAATGGATTTCAGTGCAATAACACAATCAAAAAAAAAAAAAAATGGAACGATTTCAGTTTCTTCATCTACTATTATTTCTAATGCAACACAACGTTTTATATATACTATAAAAGAATTATTTTATATTGACGAAAAAAATCCTTATACATCATTAAATGATGAAAAAAAAAATTCCCCTATTTTTTATTTATGAGTGATAAAGAGGCTAAACAATCACTACAGTTCTTTATTAACTATGAGAATAACGTTCCGTTAAAAGGTGAAGAAATTAAGATATATATAAATTTATTTGAAGAAAAATATAATGATTGAAAAAATAAATGAACTATCCGTAGAAGATTATACTGAATTGTTAAATGGTAGAAATCGTGGAAAAAATTATTCATCATCATATTTTGTTGTGAAAAGAAAAAATAAAGAAAATCCAACTAAGAAAGAAATTTTATTAAATGAGGGTGTGGGATTACCCTCAAATTTAAATTTAGATACTTATTATACAAGTGATAATAAAAAAAAGAGAAAAAAACTAGATCCAAATGTAATACGTTTTTTACAAAATAGATAAACTGTAAAAAAAAGTATAAATAAAAAAAATGTTATATAAAAAAATCATAATGTTGTGGATATTATTATTATTTTTATTGTTGTGGCTATTGTTGTTTTTTAAAAATAAAATAAATGACTCGTAAAAAATATATAAAAAAAAGAAAAAACAAAAGAGGAATAAGAAGCGTGGAAAAAAAATACAAAAATGAGGTTTTGGAGGAGCATTGGCACTGGGTATGTTTCTTCCTCAAGTGTTGGGAACACTTTCAAATATTCTTAAAATTAACGTTTAAAAAAAAAAGATGTGGAAAAAAATGACATATTATTTAGTGAACCTTTACAATTTTTTACTTCATCACCCTATAATGATACGTTTACTGAATGTCGTGAAACTGAAATTATTGCGACGCCTGTCGATAATCAATCGTCAGTATACACGTTTACAAGGCATGGGAACGCCGTTGGATTAATGAAAACAAGTGATGCTAAAATAATGGCTAGAGTATCAATTAGAAATGCTGCTGGAGTTATATCACCTGCAGCATCGGGGTTTTCGATGATTACATTACCCCTTCGTACAATGTGGAAAACAAAAGAATTAAAAATAAATGAAAATTTAATTACGCCATCAGATAATTTTGCACATTTTGCATCATGGATAGAATTTATAATGCGTCAAACACCGTCGGGATATAAAGATTCTAAAGAGCTTAATTTAGCATATTTAGATACAGCCGAACATATGAGCGATATCGCGGGTTTTCATAATGGAACTGCTGTCGTAAATGCAGGAGGGAGACAAAAAACACTTGCATTTCAAAATCAATCACAGTATTTGATAGATGAGATTGATTGTTCATTATTTAGCGAAGGTGGTGCTTAAATATATATTCCTACAGCGTATAAAGTTGAATTACGTTTAACGCGGGCATTAAATACAATTGTAATGATGGGTGCCGATCATGCTAATATGGCCGTTGCTGATACTATAATTACCCTAGACGATTTTAAAATAAAAATTCCTTTATCTAAACCCAAAAAACAATTATCAAATGCAATTAATATAGTGATGATGACCAATAATAAAGAAACATTATATTATACAACCAATTATCGTTGTATTACTGAATCATTAGCTGCAGGACGAAATTCACATCAAGTAATCGATGTGTTTAATGGTAGCGTTCCTACACGTTTATATATTGTATTTTCTCCATTAGCAAATTGGAACGGATCATATACTCATAATATTTTTGAGTTTAACTGGCCTAATTATGATAATGTTGAAGTGTCGGTAAATAACGCTGTTTCCGGGAGAATAGAAAATCACGCTGAAGCTTACTCAAAATTACGCTCGGTATTAAATCGTAACTATTCAGAAATGCCCATGACTTATAATGACTTTATAAACGGGTATTGTATATTAGCATTTGATTTAACAGATAATAGAGACTCTCATCTTGCAGTATTACCCATAAGACCGTCGGGAAATGTTAATGTGGATTTTCATTTTTCTCAAAATACAGTGGCAGGTGCGTTAATATTTGTTGGTGAATTTCGAAATGAAATTAGAGTAGGATTAAATACCCCTGCAAGATTATTACACAGCATTTAATTATCAACATTTGTAACAAGGGGATGTACAAAAAAATATGAAGAACACAAAACCCATTACAACAAAGAATAGAATAAAAAAACCTAAAATAAAAAAAACAGTTATTAACAAAATACCACTAAATCGTGAACGTATTCTTGTATTTCCACCGTTTTCAGTATGCACGGAAAAAAAAGACGAAAAAAATGATAATTCAAGAGATGATGATGATGATGAAGTTGATAGTGAAAATGATAGCGATGTTGTTAGCGATGATGTTAGTGATGAAATGGATAGTGAAAGTTCAATTACTTCTTCTTCATCAAGTGCGAAGATGATTTAAAATTTTTAGAAAGATTAGTTCAATTAAATAAAATAAAGAAAAAAGCCTTTGAAAAAAAAAAAAGGATTTTTTACCATCGTTAAAAAATATCTTAAAGCAGATATTGATAAAAAAAGACGTTGTTAGATTCTCAATTAATTAATAAATTACAATACATTGCTAAAAATATTTTAAATAAAAAAATTTCTATCCAACTTTCCAGTGATAATAAATATATTTTGAATAAGTTTTCTAAGAACAAAATAAAAGAAAAAGATTTAAAAATATTATTATCTGAGGATTTTCGTATAATCAACATATATCAAAAAGCATACAAATTATTTAACCAACAAATAAAAAAAAATGACCGAAGTAAATAAAATGCAATTAATTAATCCGAGTAAATTAAATGAAATTTTAGATTTAATCAAAACTGATCATGAAAATGAAAAATTATTGCAGGGAATTAACAACAAAAATAATTTCGAACTTATTGAAAGTAAAAATAAAATGAAAGAAGAAATGAAAAAAGTTAATAATGATCAACGTGTCGCAGAGAGTATGGTTAGTTTTTTAAAAAGACAACAAAAGATGAAAAGAAAAAGTAATGAACTTGAAAATGAGGTGAACAATGATGAATCATCCGAGTTAAGGAAAACACCAACTGTGACAAGTGGTCAACAAATAAAATAATTTCTTGAAAGGAAAAAAATTAGAATTGCGGGTACAGATATAATAAAATTAAACGGTGTTGGAATAAAAATCATGATTTATTATACGATTTAACGCATAATGTCAGCAAACAAAACATGTTCAATCTTACACAACATAAGCAGACGGTTGCTTTAAAAGAATTGAAAAAATTACATATGCCCGCCTATTATATACGTAATATAAAATTACGACAACGTTATATAAATTTGGGAAAAACAACTTCGGGTCTTTCGAGTAACGAAGAACCATCTACATCACTCACCACCCACATTCCTACACCTTCAACAATACCCTATTCAACACGAAGAAAATGGCGACGAAAAAATCAATGAATTTACATTGTTTTTTAACCCAATTTTTATTTACGAACGAGATTAATAAAATTTCAAAAATAAATAAGTTTTTAAATAAATATTATTTGGGTACATTTCCTGCAAATATTTTTCCTAAAAAATGTTTTTATCCCTCGTGTTGGATTTGGAATACGGATGAAGCAGATCAAAACGGTCAACATTGGGTTGCTATATGGGTGGATAAAGAAAAACATGTATTTTTTTGATAGTTTTGCTAAAGATGTATCGTTTTATAAACGTGAATATTGGTATGATTGTAGTGTAAAAAAAGGACTAAAATTTCAATATATTCAAAGTAAACAATTACAATCCAAAAATACTGCCGTGTGTCGAAATTGGAGTTTGTTATATTTATACAATCAATGTCGTAATGAAATCGAAAATAATAATAAACAAAAAATATTAAAAAATTAACGTATTAAAATAAAAAATGATATTAAATTAAAAAAAAAAATAGAAACAATTTTAGGTAGTGTACTCGTTCTAATATATAAAAAATGTAAAAAAAATGTAAGAGTAATAACAATCAGTCATGTTGTAGTTTTAATAATGCCAATTTTTAATTAAACCAAAAATTAACTATTTACAGTGTTTTTTATCTACCAGGGGAATGGGTCAAAACCACTAAAATCGTAACCTCCTTTTTGTTTTCTTTTTCGAATACCCCCTTTTTGTTTTCTTTTTCTTTTTCGAATACCAAATCCCAATTGACTTCCAATTATCGTTCCCAAAGGTCCCAAAACATCTAGAACACTACTACCCCCTTTTTGTTTGTTTTTTCGAAGGATAATTCCCCTGCTTCTATATCTTCTTCTTGCCATGTTTTTAAAAAAAATTCATACACAATATACACACCCCATACTATATATACTTTTTTAAAAAAACGATTTTCAACAACTCTTTTACATTTATTTACAAATCATAGATTATCGTTGATTCATGTGGAAATACATTGGTTCTAATTCTACAATTTTCATACCCTTTCCTACAATTATCAAATACCAAATAACCATAGGGTTTCTCATTAATTTCACTAAATGCTTTATTAAATCTATTTCTATTAATTTTTTTATTATCACATATCGTATACATATTATTATAATCACTTAAATTTTTAAACATAACATAATATTGACTATTGACACGTAAATTTCGCAATTTACATTACCATATGTTAAATTTTGACATGTAAAAATAACACTAATATTACGATGATGGACATCTTGAGTTACAATATTATCTATTCTTTCAAGATTTTCCTTTGATGATGTTGCAACTAACATGAGATCATCTAATATTATTAAAGTATTTTCACGGGTATTCGTTTGTATATCGGTAATGCGGGGAATACCCTTTTGACAATAAATAAATTCAACACTAATATCTGTTTTTTCCGCAAGAACTTTTTCCATTTCAGCGTACAGAGGTTGATAAATTGAATATAAATAAACAATTTTAACAATTGCGGGTGTAATCATAATGTTAATATTTTTCAATAATTGTAATATCCAATATGTTTTTCCACTTTGACTGGGACCACATAACGTTAACATAAAAGGGTGTTGAAATGGTAATGAAACATTGTTCATTTCAGTTATCTAAAAATCCAAACGGAATCGTATTAAAATTATTTTTAACAACACGTTTATTAAATGTAAATGAAAATTTTTTTATTTCATCCTCAATAAAAATATGATTAAGTTTATCTTTACATATTTTATTGTGATATTTAATTTCGATGATCTGATCTTGATTTTTAACACATTGTGTCAAGGATAAAAAATTCAATTTTTCTTTTATTGTTCGTTTTTTAAAGTAAAACCTTTCACATGAATACATTCCTGATTTAAATTAGTTATATACGCGTAACATTTTGGACCCGTTGAACAAAAATTTGTTATCCATTCATTTTCATTTAATTCATTCGTTAAATCTCCTAAATAATTTCCCGTTTTAACATCAGTATAATTATTTTCATCAGATATATAAATAACAGAATCTGTATCAAAATATAAAACGCGATCGTCTAATTTATCGAGTAACTCGTATAATTTCAAACGTGCATATGCAGTGACAAAACATGCAATGATTACATTCCCCGTTTTTAGAGGCGTTATTGCATCATCAATTTTTTCATATGTACAACGTAATAATGTTTCGTTTATAAATTCCATCGATGTTAATTTTTTACTTTTATCATTGGCTATATTTAATAATTTTTCATAATATTTACCGTATGTAAATAAGATTAAATAATAATAATAATAATAATAATCGTTTAAAAAACACACTTGTGTATTATTTTCGTTTTGGGCAAATTTTCCCCATAACGAATTTAAAAATGTTTTTGCAATAGTTCTTAATCCGGGATTTTTCTCTATTTTGTCTTTATCTAAAAAAACATTTTCATTTTTTAAATAATCATTACAATACTGTTTAATTTTATCATCATTTTTACTTCCATCTGCGTTCAAACAATCCGTAGGAATTCCTGAAGATTCTTGTTTGATTTTTAAAAATTGATTTACGTATTGTGAAAACATTTTTTCTTTGCGTTCAAAATGATATATTTCGTAAAGAGCTTTTATTTTATATCCCTTATCTATAGCAACATTAATCTCAACACTAGTCCAAGTACCCGTTAATTATCGATCAATTTCATTATGTTCACATTTATTACATTTATTCACAGCACATTTATAACATAATGGAAATAATAATTTCCAATCTATTCTAACAGGTAAGACAGGAAAGTAAATATTTCGAGGAGGTGAAATACAACATTTTACTAAACCAAATATGTCCTTGATTTTTATTTTATTACAATCTTCCCCCAGTAAAATAGTAGGATGACCCACAGGAAAATCATAATTTTTTTGTACATAAGGGTATAGCGATGTAAAATCTACATAACTTATTCGTTCGTTTCGTTTTGTTTCTTTAAATAAACATACGGGGGAAGTTCGTCCCCCATATAATGCGTCACGTGGTGTTAAAGGAGTAAACGGATAACATTTTCTTTTCTTTTCAATTAATTGTTTCTGTGTATATATTTTTTCTTCTTAATAATCACATTCCCACATCTCGATTAATTTGTAACCGGCATTTTTTATTGTCCAAGAAAAACGTTGCGTATTTGCATATAAATTACTAAATTTTTCGTTTGTAAGAACGTTCAATGCATAGGGGTCAAAACATTTGGGACATCCGTGATAAAAACAACCATGAAATTGATATATCGTATCATTATAAAAACCATCGACAAAACGTCCTAGAATTTTTTTCTCACCATTTTGTGAACAGATATATTCTAAATTTCCTCCTAATTCTCGATTAATTTCATCTAACCAATCAATAGCAATTAAACTCTGTTTTACACATCCCCTATACCCCGAAGCAGGAATAATTCCTACACAATTTTTTTTTTTTAAATTAAGTCTATACACTTTCAAAGCTAAACTAGCAATTGTAATACAATTCTTTGCATAAAAGGGTGTAATATGACCTATGGCACCTATCATTGTAGAAAATTTAACACAACCCTTTCTTAAAATATCTACATCACTACAACGATAATAATAAATCTCTTTACGAAATATATATTTCTCTCTTTTTTCTTTCTAAATACCATTTTTCAAATTCATTAAGTGTTGCTGTATTCATGTTTCGTATCAAAAAATTTCCGATCTACAATTTCACCCTCATAAGTTAAATCGTAAAATTCATAAGGATGAAATCCCTTACATTCCCCTTGAAGGTCCATTGCTTTTGGAATATCTGCTAATTTCATACTAAAAAACAAATAACTATCGAGGATTCCAATATTTTGTTCTTTAATTATTAAACTCATTATTTTAGTTCCGTTCATTATAGTATTCGGTATTATCTGTTTTATTTCTAAAAAATATTTTAAAATAAAAATAGTATCAAATCTACCCCCGTTATGAGCTATCCAAACGGAATTTGTTTTTTCAAACATAAATTCACATAAAGTTTCAATAACATTGTTATCAAAAATAAATTGTCTATTCCCACAACAACTAACTTTTTCAATAGTATTATCGATAATTTCTTTTTTGATATTTTTGTTTTTTTTAAATTCAATATGTTGACATTTTTTACATACCTTTTGGACGATACAATAAAAAGGTATGAGCAATTTAGTTTTGTTTACTTTTGTTTCAAAATCAAAAAAAAATAAAGTGGGTTCACTTTCTTTACCTTTGTTATATTCAAATGAAAGGGGTTTCACATAACAAAAATGAGGTTGTTTCATGTATTTATCACAATGAAAACAAAATCGTTTGCTACAATCATGTTTAACTGTTTTATTAGAAAAAATGAAAAAGAATCGAGGACAAATTTTGTTACAGGTTTTACAAAAAAAATAATATTGACAAGGTGTTAAACGATCATAATTACTTTGAGAAGGTTTAAAAATTTTATTTGTTAAATGATTTGTAAAACAATTTTCATCATAAAAAATTATATCACAACTGCTACAAATAAGTTTATTATTTTTATCTTTACAATTATTCGGATATTTATAACATCGTAAACAAGTTAAGTTATTTGTAGTACATAGGTGGTTATCGATATATTCATGTCGTGCAAAATAACTCATACATTTAACACAAAAAGAACTGGTGTTAAGATTAGAAAATTCCTTTATGCTTAAGACTACATCGTAATGATTATTATTTAACCATAAACATACAATTTCATTAGTTAATTTAATAAGATTACCTTCACTATCAGTTCGTGAATCATAAATTATATTATCGGAATGAGTGTCAGCATACACTAACAAATCAACACCCTGTTTTTTTAAATAATTATTATATACTAAATTAAACTGTGTAGCATCAACATTACCCTCGGCTATCCCACATTCCTGATATACATTTCGAATTTCCTCACACGTAAATAAATCATCAACTGGTTTATTTGGTTTTCTTTTCATTATAAAATATTTATCGTCTTGATTTAAAAATGATAAACCCACTAATATTGCTAAAGCAAAACAGCAATCTTTCACTGTACGAAATAATACATGGCTAAGAATATAATACACCCGTGCGAAATTTACGACCATATTTTTTTACATACATATTACTTTTCACACCGCCTTTATCTGTAGCATTTCCCTTATTCAAACTATTATAAATACTTTTTTTCCTTAGTACACTATTTTTTTTTTATTTGTACTTATTCCTGCGGGAAAAGTTTGAACTATTACCTTACTATTCCAACCATTAGCTATTATTTCTTTATTACTCTGCATAAATTTTTTCATAATATTTAAGAAATATTTAACGTCAAAGTCTTTCACGGGTAAAACGGCTGTAGAGAAAAAACTTTTTGGAGCATTACTAAAGATAAATCTAACAAAATCATCATCACTTTTACATTTGCCCGCGCAATGTTAATTAAATAAGAAAAAACCAACGATAACGATTGAATAAAACTAATAAAATTAACCGTTTTTTCCCGTGAAACATTCAATGAAAAATGTTGTTCAGTGACTTTAAATTTTTCTCTACTAATAGTTTCTATATGATTAACAGAAAAATAATCGTCTATTTTTTCATTTTTCTTACTTTCTTTTTTCTTATTAAATAAACTTACAATTTTATCTATATCTTTTTGACTATATTTTAATTTTTTCTCATCATCATTCATCTTCTTTTTTTTTTCTAAAACAAGAAAAACATGCACTTTTATTTTTATTTATGTTTTCATCTTCACCATCAACACGATCAATAGTAACATCGTATGAATCCTGTATATTAATACATGTCAACGTAACTATAGGAGGGATTTTTTTTGATAATAAAGAACCCATTTAAAAAAAAAAACTAAAACAAAAAAAAGAGAGTAAAAAAAAAAATGAGTGAAATTGTTTATATTGAAATTTATTTAAAAACGTCTAATTTACCTTATATCGGATATGAAATTCAAGATAATGATCCTTCAATATTATTTACTCCGTATCTTTTAAAGGAATGTTTACTAAATTTTACAGAAGATAAAGAAAAGATAATACCTATTTCATCAAAGATTTTAAAACAAAGAATAACAGAATTAAAAAAAGAAATATATAACTGTCCTGAAGATATTATCTGTAAAGTAGAATGTTTGGTAAAATTTATTCAAACACATGAAAAAAATAATGATTATTTAGGAATAAAAACAATATTTAAAAAAAAAATGGTAAGAATTAAGTTACCTCGAAAAAAAAGACGCAATGATAAATCTCAAAGTATACGTCACGTTCTTCAATGTAGAAGTAAAACCTTAAAAAAAATAAGATGTCGTAAACGAACAGCAAAAACAAAAAAATGTTGGATTCATTTAGCAAAACAAAATAACTTACGTATCAAGAAATCAAATATCCCCAATGCTGGTGAAGGATTATTTGCTTGGAAAAAACCTTTTAAACCCGATCGTAATATTTCTTATTACACGGGTCAAAAACAACACAAGCCAAATTGGATCGTAAATATGGTAAAAACAATAATGCTGTATATAGTATTTGTAACGATGCAAACACTTGTATCGATGCTTATTTGACAACTCACGCAGCAGCACGTTATGCGAATAATTGGAAACCCGGTTCTATATATAAAAATAATTCCGATTTTGTTTACGATCCAAATAATAAAAAAATGCATTTAGAAAGTATAAAACATATAAAAGCACATGAAGAAATTTTTGCAGACTATGGTGATAACTATTGGAAGAGAAAACAACCTTCATAACAATGGTAGGAAGAATAAGAGATTTAAGGGGTGGTGATTTTAAGGGAAAAAAAGGCAACGTGGGGGTATTTTTAAAGGGAAAAAAAGGCAACGTGGAGGAAATAAAACAATCAATAAATACAGCAAACTTTTTATAAAAGATTTTAAAAAAGAGCTTAAAAAAGGAGCTAATTTAGTAAAAAATATAGCAAAACAAGGAACGAAAAAAATCAAAGGTCATTTTCAAAAAGGCGGAATTGTATATCAGACCCAGAAACAATCTTGAAAAGATTTTAATGTATTAATTTTAAAATGAAAAAATACATTCATTGTATTATTTCGTTACATAAGAGGATGTTGTTCATTGAATATTTTTTTACATTATAAGCTCTTATTTCATTAAAATTTACACTGGTGAAATTAGGGTAATCCACATTACATTCGCATTCCCCTTTACATTTTTTACAAGAGTATTTTATAGTTTTATTATAAACAAAAAAATCATAATATAATGCTATAGTACTCCTAAAGCACTCATAAGTAAAACAATGTTTTCTATCATAATCTATTATCTTTAAATATTCTCCAATTACTTTGTCGTTGATACGTGGGCGTCGGTCATCATTCCATGCTTCACATATTTTACGAATAAATTCATAACATTCTTCTGGAATTTCGTGATTCTCTTGATGTATAATATACATCTGGGGATTTTTTGAACATTCTACTTCCAGTATAAATTTATACCGTAAATACGCTTCATAATCAGCTATAGATATTAGTAGATGATATCTTGATTTTTCAACTTCAACATTTCCTACTAATTGCCAAAAAAAAACGGATTCCAAATAACTGTATTGTGTTAAATCGTGATAAATCTTATATCCCTCTTGATTTATTGCCCTCTGAAAAATAGCCATTACACTTACACACATCTTGAAAAAACGATCTTTATATATAGACATATCTACGTATATCCATCGGAATAAACAATAGAAATATCGTATTCATTATAGGGTTTATCAGCTTCACCCGTTTTAATACCATATTTATAAAAAAAATGATCATCTATAAATTGAATGTTTTGAATCAATGTAAAATCTTCGTCAGCAGGTAAATTATAAGCTAAATCTACAAAACGTTTATCATCGTTAAAGAAATTTTTCTCAGGATCAATAAACAATTGATTAGGGTCAAAATAATATTTACTAGGTTGTCCAATATTTGATCCAAAATCACCCACTTCGAATAACTCTTTTTTAACTTGAACAATACTCCATCCTAATGCATCGTGATATTTTTCAAGAATATTATTTTTAATTTTTACATCAATACTATGAATTATTTTTCGTTTATACCAATTTTTTTTTCTTGCTTCTAATTCTCCCGCACGATAATTCTGTTTATCTGTTTGAAATTTTCTATTGTCACTAAATGTCAATGAAAAATCAGTAAATTCACCTCCCTTTCGAATATTTGTTTTAATTTTATGACCGTCAAGAAAACTCGTTGGAATTACACCGTGTTTCCAAGTAACTTCTTGAAACTCATATAGATTGTTTGCTGATTTTAAAGCAACTGTCGCGAATTTTCTTGGATGATAAAGCCAAAACGTTCACTTTGATGGATGATTTTTTTCTGACTCATTTTAATGCTTTCCAATAAGAGAAAAAATTAAGAACGTTTTATTTATACTATACGTATAATGATATCATTTTTTATATATTTAAATGTACAAAGAGTTTCTATGATCATCTTATTTTTTTAAAACTTCTCTCTCCTATTTTTACAAAAATATTGTTTTTGACAACGTGTACATCATTAACAAAATAATAACGTTCTAATGTACGTTTTATTTTTAAAATATAAACATTTCTTAAATGTACTTTTGCTAATTTTTTAAACAATCTTTGTGTTTATAAAAATAAAAGGAAAATACATTCAATATTTTTTTTGATTTTTTTAAAATCAAAAGACACTAGTGTATTTTTTTATTTAGGAAAATTTTTCAGGAGAGAATAATTTATTTTTTAATTAAATTCCTTATCATACATAGCCAGTACAGATCGTTCATTACCCTCATCTTCTAATTTACGAAACAAACATGCAGCAAATAAAAGACATTCAAACAAACTACAATGATACAATAAACATGTTGGTTCACTAGTATGATACCAACAATTTCTTGGTTTAAGATTATCAAACGAAAGTAAATGATCGTACTTCTCAATTCCAAAATATTCAAGATTAACACAATATAAAATAGTTTTTTCTTGAAGTGTTTTAACTAAAGAAGATTCTTTATCACCACCTTTATACCCTATAATAGCATTCGGGGAAAAAACATTACGAAATAAATAACTTAATCTATTTATAAGTTCACTTTGACTAAAATAATCTCTTGATTGTTTTTCAGATAAATAGTCTAAACCATGACATCGATATTGATAGTAGACGGTAGAACGTTCCCTTCGAGTTAGTTCTTTGTAGGGTTTTAACTTGCCATCATAACAATGATAAATAAAATACTTCTTCGTTTGAAGTTCGAGAAGAGTTACTTCACGATAACTGGGTCTCTCTCCCTTAAACTGGTAACATTCACAATCCATTATATGTGTGATATGGGATTAAAATAATTTTTGTCGTTCTTGGGATATTTCTTCTTTACATTTGTTTAATGCACAATTATATTTACCAATATACAACTCCTCGATAGTCTCTTCAGATTTTTTCTGTTGATTATCAGTTGTCTCTAACGGGATGTAGTCATCTGCTTCTTTAATTTCGCTGTTCACGTTCTCAAATATTTTTGCCATCTCTCTCTCTCCTACATTCAGACTGATATTAATTATTTTCGAACCTACATCAGGTTTTATAATAGCATCCTGCGTTACTATGCGTTACTGTGGGTAGGATGGTTTGACCAATCAGAGTTCGTTTATTAAAGCTTTCATGTCATACAGATGATTTGTGATACTCATGTACAATGAATGTGTGTTGTGGGAATTAGAGACGCGAATCCATAATTAGCGATTTTCTTCTAAACAAATACTCGGGGATTAGTTGACCTAATGATGTGCTGTGGGATTAAAGACACGAATCCCTAATTTTGTTCTAAAACACACACACGTCAAATCAGTTGATATATTAAATATTCGTGGGATTAGTTTATACATTGTAGTTACAATAGTACTTTTTCAAATTTTTATCAAATTCGTGTTAAATTCTGCGTGTGGAAATATATATTTTAAGAACGGGAAAATAGTATATATACAAGTCGATTTTTAAAAAACGCGTTCCATCATTCGTTTTTGAGAATGTTGTTAAACATTGGTGATAAAAGAACCTATGAGCAAGCTAGTGACCACGAAATCAATATTAATACGATATTGAAAATTGTTTATTATATACAACATTTTCGTAACCGATACATTGGATTATTATTTGCCGTCTGTGACCTATGTGACTATTACTATGGGGGAATTATCGAATGTATGGAAATTGAATCGAGACAAATTGGTCAGGGGTATGGAGACTACGCATATATTGAAAAAATGAAAACTGAAATGAACCAAGATGAATGCAAGGATTGGCGAATCTTAACAGATAAACAACACTATATAATACCCGTTGTTCATACACAACGAAAATATTATATTTATGGTGAAAAACTATGTTCGCGTTATCATAAATTACTATTAATACCCTCTCAAACATTAGTTAAATCTATTTTTCATTTGAATGATAATCATTCCGATAATTTTTTTATTGAAATTCAAACAAGTTGTTACCCTAGAAATGATATTTACCACTTTATTTCTATTACTATTAATGATGATCAAACTACAATTCCTAAAGCCATAGGATATGGAGGGTCTTATCTTTGTAATACATTACATAGACTTAATCGTTGTTTTAGTCGTGAATTTACATATTGCTGTATTTATTTATATTTTATAGATCCGTTTTATTTGAAGGCTACTTTTTATTATCTACATAATTTAGATAATTTTGAGAAAATAGTTTATCAACTTGCAAGTTGTTTTATTTTCTTTTGCGAAAATCATAACCCTATATAAAAAATTAACACTAGTAACGATAGGGTTTATAATTTTAATCTCGATAAGATTGTTAAGCTAATGATAACGAAACCCCCACCTATTATCTGTTGTTATAAAAATTGTCAGAATTACTCTTATTGGTTTAAATTGTTTTATAAGACAAGTAAAACTTATAAGTTTAAAGTCAGTTTATTTTCTGATCTAGTTAAAAATAATAGTATTATACAAAATAATAGACCCCTTAGTTTACAATTTTACCCTCCGCATTTGGATATATTATATAATTATACTATAAGGGTAAGGATAACATCTGATAATACTAGATCATCTACTTTTATTATTAAGAGTATTATAGAAGCATATAATATTAACTATGAAGATCCTGACATTATAATACAGAGTATTGAAAAATTGTATTTAGACTAATTTTAAAAATACAAAGAATATATTCAACAACCAAAACCAAGTGAGTTTTTTGTCATTGGGAAATAAAATGAATTTAAGATGAGAATTTCTAAAATCTAAAATTGTTTGACGTATAAACAATTTTATATAATATTCTTCATTATCAATGTTTTTATATCTAAAAAAACATAGGATTAAAGCAAAAAATGCTATTATTTGTCCAATTTCATGTCTATCCATGCGATTATATACATCCAAAAGTTCACGTGGAATTTTTAAATGTTCAATAATATTTTAAAATAAATTCTCATGTTCGTCAAGACATTTCCACACACTTTTTTCCATATTTTTATTGATTTTTATTTCAAAACGTGCCAGTTCTTTTACCATAATATTCCACACCTCCATGATTTCACATTACTGATTTTTTTATTTACAACAATACCATTTTATACATTTTGGTTTTCTTTTTTTCAAATCATGCTTTCTTTTTATTTCTTATTATTATCCATTATATATCGTTTTTCCATAAGATCGCTCGTAAATTTTTTAGAACGCCATTGCAAATATTGTTTATTTATATGTAGTTTCTCAATATAGATACCCTCTAACTCACGATATTTATCACGCTGTGTACAAATAATATCTTGATCATAATTCGAATAGATTGTCATTCGTTTTTCTTCATGATGTTCATCGCCTTTTTTTTCACGTTTCATATAAATTAAAGAACGTTTAAAACATATTTTCTTCAATGGAGGATCGTTTAATACTTCTCGATCGTCGTCTTCCTCTTCTTCTTCTTCTTCATCTTCACACAGTTGTATTTCTTGTTGAAATAATGGTTGGGGTGATTTAGACATAGGTGGTGGTGGTGGTGGTGGGGTGAAAGAGGAATAGGAGATAATGTTGGGGAAAGAGCGTTTGCTAATTCATCCACAATTTGTAATAAATGTGTTCCTTAAACGGGTACCATTTCATCACACATTCGTTATAAATTCGCAGGAGAAGGAATAGGGATTTGTCCAAAGAAATCAATGGGCATTTCGTGTATGTAATTATCTAATTCAACTTCTTGAGCGGGTAATTCGTATACCTGTGGCGGTGAAATCGTTTGCGGTGGAATAGGAGATGTATTATACCTTGCTTGCGGTGTTTGAAGAGGTATATTATACTGTTCTTGCGATAGTAGAGGTAGTGGGTGGTTTACTTGCTGGGGTAGAGACGGTATCTTTGCTTGCCGTAGCGACGCGTTATACTTCGCTTGCGGGAGTAGAAGGTATATGTGAATGGACTGTGCTTGAGATGGTGAATTTACTTGCGGAAGTAGAGACGGTATCTTTGCCTGCCGTGGCGACGTGTTATACTTCGCTTGCGGGAGTAGAGGGTATATGTGACTGGACTGTGCTTGAGCTATCGGTACAGCGAAATTTAATTGCGACTGTGCGATGTCTTTAGTTGCACGATGTTTGACGTTCTTTCTTCCTCTGATTTCTTGACGGCATGATGTATATTGTTCATCATCTGAAATATCCAGACCCATTTTACGATATTCTTGTCGCTGTAGACGTCGTTGTTTTAACATTTTGGGAATATCTTTTTTACTTTCAATCCGAGCAATTGTTTTTCCACTTTCAACATTTTTCTGGGTCTGCTTCACACGAGCCATAATTATATTGTGACTAAACAATTTAGAATCAAACGCTTATAAAAAACAAGCAAAAAAAATGGGGTAACCTGATTGGTTGAACTTGATTCCATAATAAAAAATCGGGGTATTCTCATTGGTTGAATGATAAAATAAATATTATAAGATAGCCCCGACGATTACTAATACATGTAAATCTTTTTAATCTTTTTGTTGACTTAATGCGGTACGCGTTGTTTAAATATTTATCGGTAAAACGTTGTAGGGAAAGATATAAAAACACATGTTAGAAGTAATATTTTTTTTAGAACACTTTCAAAATGATTGCGGGTACTAAAGAAAATCCTCTGTTGGCAATAATGACCGATTTAGCTAAGTATTTTTCACATATTGAATATCAAGTGCTTGAATGTCGTAAAGTGGATATGTTACCCAACAATGAACGTCCCGATATAATACTATATAAGATATTATTGTTATGGGATGAGAAATATATATATACCTACTCATCGGACGATTTTACACATTTGATCGGACAATTTGTGAATGTACATATCGAGGAATCTCCACCCTATCAACCATTAATCAAGCAAAATTTATAGATATAATATCTATGAAGGATCTATCTCGTGAACGAAATCTACAGTTAATTGGCTCAAGACCCCTACCCAAACCCGCTGGCGAACCGATACAGATGTATGATCTTTTTTTTAACGATGAATATATCAATTATTTTAAAATAGAATTCTATTCATCCCAACACGATAAGATTGGTAAAAGTGTGTATCTTACCAATCATTATATATTCATTGTAAAAGATTAATCCTTTGTGTATATAGACATCTCTATCCAAAACATTTTATTATTAGACAAAACTCATCATGGCAACAAGTATAGATATAAACGAAATTAAACTTGATAACGTTAAGTTATACAGCTCTGAATTTTTATATACAATGTGTACGGACTCTGATTTTTATGTTGTTGACTTTATGAAGGAAGATAAATTTGGCTAGATGACCGGCGCGGGATAATATTAAAACATTTTAATCTCACCTCGCATCTTAATACCCGAATGGATGTCCAAGCTGGAATTATTATTGCTGTGATACTACGAAACGAAAATCAAGTAGATCTCATTGGCAAGCACATCTTCTTTGCAAACTCATACACAATGCGTTGTACCAATCCATAATTTCTACGTTAAAACATGTATATGTTATTAAAAACCATTTATCATCTGTTTTGACATGTATGAATTAATTAACACTTTCTCCGATACTTATATTATCGAGCAAAATTGTTTAACGGGTATATTAAAATATATACTAATTTGTGTGAAAAGTGTAAAATAGAGTATCAAAAAGCATAAAAATATGTTTAAATAAATGTAAAAATGCTTAAATATCTAGAATATAGACGTATTTAAACATATACCCTTACGGAAATATATATTTCACGGGGGCTAATCCCTCCAAAATGGCCGCTAATCCCTACGAGTAATTAATAAATCAACTGAATAGACAGGTTAGAACTCATTATAAAATCGTATCTGCTAAATACACAAACAAAATGGCCGCTAATCCCCAACGAGTATAATACATCAACTTTTGACATCGTAGACCCAATTGCTAATTATAAACCCGCATCTTTAATCCCAGCAACACAAATTCATTGTCCCTACCCATATTATTAATCAACTGCTTTGACATAGGGGGAGGAATTAGAACAAGACGCTTATTATATATTCGCGTCCATAAGCGTCTAACAACACTCATTGTTCCTACCCATAATAATTCAATTGTTTTGACATGAAGGCTTTAATGAACGATCTCTGATTGGATAGATACGGGGGAGGGTTTGATTGTAGAAACTCTGATTGGTCAAAGCCACTAAACCATTGTAATAGTACCGTAGACAACAATTATAAAAATAAGGGGTACGGACAATTAAACTCAAACTCAAAGCCCGACTCGTTCAAGATTTTTAATCAAGAAAAAAGAATGGAAAATAGCCAAGAAATGCCCATGAAGTTTGACTTCGACGAATATGAACCGCCGAAGGAATACTACAAAGATAATGTAAGTAGCGATAGTAAACTACTATGATTGCTGTGTGTAAAACCGGTGTATATTTATTATGTTATTTATTTTCTTAGAAAGAAACCAACGTGCAGACTCCTCCACCCCTGATACCCGATAATGTGGAGACAAATGTATCCGGCGTACCGCTTTACGCAGATGGAGAAAGCGATGAAGAAGAAAGCGAGGAAGAAAAAGAAGAAGAATGGGCATTCAGAGTCCAAAAGGAATCTGAATATAATTTCGACCCTCCAGAAGAAACCAAAGATAATAATTCCCCAAAAATATGGGGGTATACAGATAGTGAGGGGAAAAACTTTTTGTTTTACGAATCAACCAAAACTTTAGTTGTCGAACGTATATGATGTTTTTATTTTTGTCTTTATATATTTGATAATCGTTATATTTAAAAATATAATTCATCCAACTTCTACATCGTGTGTGTGTTTTTACTATAGCTAACTCTTTCATCATACGCTAACGAACAACCCTGGCGTAAAATAAGCAATTCATAGAATAAGGGATGACCTGTAATGTCGCTATGGACCAGAGCCAATCTCATTCCAATCGCAAATTCGACTACGGGTGAACGCGCGCCAATGCAGTTTAGTAATAAAACGGAACATTGGAAGATGTCAGAGTCTTGTACCGAAGCACAACTTACAAGCGAGCAAAACACAGACAACTGAAAAAATATGAAAAAACATCTGCTTATATACTCAACTATTCTCTTAACATTTTTTTGGGGTTCCTCCAAATTTTTTTATAACACTTTTACGGTATAAAACTTTTTCCACAACTCTAATATTTATTTGGTAATATTTCATCTAAAATTATTTTGAGAACATTTTTTCAACTATAACCCATCTCTCAAACTTTTTGGAAGATTTAAAACACCCAAATAATTTTTATGAGATATATCATCTTAAAATATTTTGAGGAAATATCATTTTTAAAAATACAGTAACTAGGGAATATCAGTCATTCGGCCATAAGATGGCGTCGAGGAAAGAGCTCCATGATGGCAATTTCTATGATTAATTCTATAAGTCAAAATGTGTGTTTATTTTTATTTCAAAAAACATTACCACTCTTCAAATAAAAATATGGCAGTTATTCCAAAACTGTTGGTTTACTTTTATTTCAACAACATTACAACTCTTCAAATAAAAATATGAAAGTTTTTGGATGGCACGTGCACGTAAGTATAAATCACATCGGGTGAGGTATGATGGTTATGTATAATAGAATTTTTTGTATTTATTTTTTCAAAACGAGGTGTGTCAGTATATATATCACAGTGTGAATGATGATCTGAATAAGTGCTGTCGCGGATGCTATATGGGGTTGAAAGCAATGATGAACAAGGAACAGGATGTTTAGTCGTAGAATTTCGTGTTCCGAATAATTGATGATCAGTGCGGAAAGTTTGCAAAGAAACCAAACATGTCTAAAGTGAAACCTGTTTCATTTTAGACAGTTTGGTTACTGTGCAAACTTTCCGCACTGATCATCAGTTGTTTGAAACACTAAATTCTACGACTAAAACATCCTGTTCCTGGTTCATCAATGCTTTCAACCCTATATAGCAAAATACGTCAGTACTTGCTTAACACTATTCACCTTGAATGACCTTCAATCTCTGGTCGTTAAACTCAGGGACGATCAAAAAACTGGTCGTACAACAACACGATCAGTGATATATATACTCTTGACCGCGACCACCTTATTTTGAATATTTTTATACAAAAAACCTCTTGTATACGACCAGGTGCATATCCCTCCTGATTTGATGACTGGTCGTTCTTTACAGGGTGACCACACCTTAAAAATACGAAACCCTCCTGGAAATATGGGACTGGACTGTGCTCTGATTGGTCAATTCAAATCATTCTTGATTCTGATTGGCTTAGAGCTCGGTCCAGTCCCTAACACATTGATAATAATAATATATATATTATTACTACTAAACGAACTGACGGAAACACTGCACTCAAGTCATCTTGGAATACAAGGATAGTTACGCAGAGCTAGAGAAGCGTGGTACTGGCAGAGAATGAACAAGGAAATTGAAGAGTATATCTCGAAATGCAGTGTCTGCAATACCTTTTGCAGCATGCAGCAGAAGGAGCCCATGATCAGCCACGCCATACCCTCAACACCTTGGGAGTCTATATCTAGTGACTTGTTCGAGTTCAATGGTAGAGACTATCTAGTGACGACCGACAGTTACTCTAACTTCCCTGAAGTTGATCGTCTACATGAAAAGACAGCCAAGGAAGTGATCACTAAACTCAAGAATCAAATGGCGGGGCATGGAATACCTCAGACGTTAATGAGTGACAACGGCCCACAGTTTAACTCAAGAGAGTTCAGTCAATTTGCGGAGAAGTACCAATTTGAACACATCACAAGTTCACCCAGATACCCCCAGTCAACCGGAAAAGCGGAGAACTCCGTACGGACAGTTAAACGAATAATGCAGAAGGCATTAGAAGCCGACACAGATCCGTACTTAGCACTACTAGATTTCCGAAATACCCCATCGGAGATGCTGGGAAGTTCACCATCACAGCGACTGTTTGGAAGAAGGACCAGAATACGATTACCAATAACAAGTAATCTTCTCAAGCTATAGAAACCGTCACAAATACCAGTCCGAAGCTGAAACAAAGCAAGGCAAAAGCCTTCTACTACGATTAGGGTGCAAAAGAACTTAAGCCGTCAGAGTCCAGCCAAATAAGGGAGAGTCAAAATGGGTCAAGGCTACAGTAAACCGACAAGTGGACGTCAGATCATATGAAGTAACTATACAGGCAACGGAAGGGTCTATCGAAGAAACCGACGACACCTGCGGCGTATCATTGAAGAAGAAACACCGACACCAACATTAACGCTACCGCGCAACAATGAAGACATTGTAAACCCATGAGTAATGGACAACTACCTTCCCAGAATCACGGAAGATACTTCACAAGTTGTCATACCATGTAATCAGGAAGCAGCCGCTACACAAGAGGTCCTGTTGAGCGACAATATACCCCTGTGAGACGACAAACCAGACGTGGTCGGGAAATCAAGACCCCAACGTATCTGAAAGATTATGTGACCGCAGACCAATAACTGACTATATAGACAGTCAGGACAAAATCAACAAAACAAACAATAGTTACTCTTATATTCATATTATAGTTACATGACTGATTTCTTCAGTCTATTATGTTTTAGGAAGGGAGATGTGACCATGAACGCATGATCATGCAACTACCTCTACCCCCTAGGGGGATTGGCAAACTATTAAGCCCCGGATGTTGGTTCGTAAATAGACATGTTACTTTATGTTCTGAATAAAGATCAAGAGAAAACACTTGTCTGTATATGTTGAGTGAGAGCGAAACAATTACTACAATAAAACAACAAATATATGTGCCATAATCACAATACCTGCAATTGCTCTTCATGGTCAACAACATTTGTTGGGAATTGTCTTCACTGACCAGTCGATCTCGTCCCCTCTCCTAGCCCTGGACCTATTTCCTTGCTGAGCCCTTCCTCGTCCTTGATGATCTGCAGGGCTTCTACTTCTTCCTCGAGTTTGCCCACGACCACGTCGCCCTGCTCGTCTTCCACCCCTACTACGTCCTCGAGTACTTTGTCGTTGTGTCCTTTCGTCATGATCCGAAGAGTCCTTAAAATATATTTAAATGACAGCATGTCAACATTAATATATCTTTTGGCATCTTTCATTTTACATTGTAGACTGTTACTCTACTTCAACATAACAAGTCGCAAATAACACTTACCGTTGCTATCTCTTGATCATATTCTTCACTTTCACTTGAATTGTCACCGAGAACACGTTCTTTATTCATACAAAATCGTAAGGTCAGGATGACAAACTGCCGAACAGTACTGCGAAATTGTCTTGCATGGACATGCATTCCGCCCCCTTTCCCGTAGAAATTCCACTACATGAACAAACAGTTATATTGTCGATGTTCGGAAAATTGACTTGTGATACTTCATATAAAATTTAATATAACTTATCGTAAGCAGAAAACGTAAACAAAACCCCGCACATGCGCAAAACGGAGTGTAATGTACCTTTAGCATTCATTGTATTCAATTCATCAAATAATATATTGTCATTGTTTCCATGGCAAGATAATGGACAAGAATACAATATTTTCTATTGCTCTGTCTCATATTGCTTTCCAATCATACCAGAAGAATATAGAATTCCAGCTGTATATACTGTAGCTGAAGCAGTAAATGTGGCAAGCAATTTTATTTTCTTCCTTTTTATCATTATGGGCTTTGTGTAGTGTCTTTGGTAAGCCTATAGAGTTGTACAGTATAATATCCCACTGAAAAAGACACTGCTGGTAATGTTTACAAACTGTTATTAAACTGCAAAGTGAGCCCACGCCTTCTAGATTGGGTCATTCCAGAAAATATCCATACTCTTCCACGGAGGAAATGGCAAATAGGCCCCCCTCCTCTTCGGACATCCCACAATAATTTCAGTTAATCTGAAGTTAATTTTACACCCTCCCCTTTCGGACGGCACATATTTACTCCATAGGGGAGATGTGGATCTTTCCTGGGACAACCCATTTATTAGAGCCTTAAATTGCAATGTACATTTTCCTTTGTGCTTCAGTGCCCTTGGACTATATCTCAACCTCAAAACTCCAACCAAAGAAAGATCACTTTGTTCCTCTTATGCCAGTAAATCTTAAAGATGTAAAGTTTTCCCTTCCTTCATGTGAAGTCTTATGAATTAATAATAGCCAAAAATTCCTCATGTACAACTTCTGCTATACAGCCCCCACGTATCAAAGACTACCAGCCATACAAACAAACAAGAGAAAGCAGCTCACAATCGCTCATTTTGCTGATAAGGTACCTAAGCCGTTAGACAAATCCAACCATTCTTCTCAATTAGTTACCACAATTGATTACATATGCTACCTAAATCATCTGAAGCTCTTCCAAACCAGCCATCATCTTCAGCGTGCAATCATGAAAATAATCTACTGCCAGATCTGCAAAGCAATGTCAAAGATGACATTGGCCACTTTTGTTTACATATTAAAAGTTTTAGCGATGAGGAAAAGTATAAGTAGTTAACCAATACATGTATTTCTCAGCTACATCTTGATTTTGTCTACCCTGTAAATGGCTCTGGTATAAAGTTTCAATACAGGTGTTTCTCAGAATTCCCTAGGCTTGCCACCTCAGCGGCGTACAATTGGTCCAAAACGTGTACTGACAGTACTGTTTACATGATTTACACACATGGTTTGATTAATTGTGATATACATGTACGTGAGATAAATGGATAACGTGAAATTTTCCGTAAATTATGATATTTGGTTCTTTGTTTTTGCGTAAAATTTGAACGTAAAATTCTCTCAGAATGCGGGAAATCGCGTTTCTGAGGTGGAAGACTTACGCCCGTATTATAAAAGCTCACTCATACTCACACTGAACGAGTGGACGCTCATTCGCAATGAGTGCAACTTACCACTCAATGAGTCTCCCCTCGAACTCACTGAGTGGATTGTTACACTCACACTCCAGTCATTCAAAAACATCACTCACCCTCGAAGAAAGCTTAAATGTGGAGTGAAGTGTGAGTGAAATGTATACCTCCCTTAACCTGCACTCACAAGTATTTACTTCATGAAAATATGGCCGATAGATGGCTAAATAGACTGAATGCTGTAGAGAATATGATATTCAACTAGAAATACGAATTCGCAATAATCCCCTCGCCCCTTTTCTACCCCCCCCCCCCCCCCCTACGGGAATTTCTCCATCCATGGTGCCCAGACCTCGCACGCCGTGGCCGTGTATTATTTCTGTTTTGCAAAAATTCACAATTTCCAAAAGCCCGTTTCGTCGAAGAAATGTTTGAACGTTATGTCGGCCAATATTTAACCGATTTAAACTCTGAAAACACATTTGGAATTAGCGAGTCAACATACATAACATACGCGTTTACTATATTACGAGAACGTGAGTACCCTTCGTAAAAACGGTTTATGTACTTAGAAATTAGTCGATTATAAACTGGTCACTTCATCGTATATTATTTTGAACGTTATCTCGATCAATATTTAACCGTTTTCAATTCTGAAAACAGATTTGGAATTAGCGAGTCAAAATACATCACATATGTGTCTACTATATTACGAGAGCGTGAATACCCTTCGTAAAAATGGTTTATGTACTTAGAAAGTTAGTCGGCTTTGTCGGCTAAATAATGATTAGCCGGTCACTTCGTCGAATATTATGTTGAATATCTCGATCAATATATAACTGTTTTCAATTCTGAAAACAGATTTGGAATTAGCGAGTCAAAATACATCACATATGTGTCTACTATATTACGAGAACGTGAATACCCTTCGTAAAAATGGTTTATGTACTTAGAAAGTTAGTCGGCTTTGTCGGCTAAATAATGATTAGCCGGTCACTTCGTCGAATATTATGTTGAATATCTCGATCAATATATAACCGTTTTCAATTCTGAAAACAGATTTGGAATTAGCGAGTCAAAATACATAACATATGTGTCTACTATATTACGAGAACGTAAATACCCTTCGTAAAAATGGTTTATGTACTTAGAAATTAGTCCGGGCTTGGTCGGCTATGATAATCTCGATCAATATATAACCGTTTTCAATTCTGAAAACAGATTTGGAATTAGCGAGTCAAAATACATACTCGGACTCGGATTTCTATTTCCTCAAAAACCTCTTGTGACGGTTCAATTTAATCTGAGTATCTAGTTACCAGTGCCACATTTTCCGATGCCGCGAATGAGGACGGTTGATCATATATATATATATATATACCTATAAAGCCGATGCGAGATCAGGATCCGCTTGGGTCTCGCGTGATAAGGGACTAAACGCCGGTCGATATTAGCACCCTCGCCCTCAGGCTTTCGGCCTTCGGCCGGCGCTTCGCGCCGGGCGAGGGGATAACAGAAATAGACGGAGGGCATATAATTTAGATATAGAGCAGTACGACGACGAACAATTTAGGAGCAGATATAGGTTAACAAAGGATGCTTTTCAGGAGTTGCTGGTCATTATCAGACCAGATATGCGTGCACATAACGACAGGGGACGACCTATTCCCGCTAATATCCAACTGCTGATAACTCTCCGATTTTATGCTACTGGTACGTTCCAGTTAGCATGTGGGGACTTATGTCAAATATCGCAGCCATCAGCAAGTCGCTTTATAAAACGCGTGTCGGAAGCTATTGCTCGACTAAAGAATAATTACATAAAATTTCCTGATGAGAATATGCTACACCAAAGCAAGCTTAATTTCTGGCGCATTTGTGGATTTCCCAATGTGGTTGGGGCAATAGACTGTAGCCACGTTAAAATCTCATCTCCACACAGCAAAATTGTGAATTCTTATCTAGAATAAAATTATTGTTAAATTCTTATTTTAGTCAATATTTTACTTAAAATGAGAAAAATCAAGAAAATTATTCGTACCAAGAATCGATTTTACTTAAAACAAGAAAAAAATATTCTTACCAAGATTAAAAAGAACCTGATTTTTCTTAAAATAAGAAAAATATTCTTGCCAAGAATAAACAAGAACTTGATTTTTCTTAAAATAAGAAAATTATTCTTACCAAGAATAAACAAGAACTTGATCTACTATTTCTTTTGTTATGGCCGCAAGAATTATGGGTGAAAGCGGACAAACATCGGTTACGACGTCAACTATATGTGGGACTATCATAAAGTATTTCCCGAAATACGCATGCGCTGTTCAGTCTGTTGGTTTACAATGGTTTGTGGGATAGCGTCCTTGAAACTTCAGTTGGAGAAGAAAATAGCGTGCTTGTCAATGCTTATCGATTGCTTGAAAGAATTTGGAACAATTACCAATACATAATGTCTGAAGATGTTTGCCAGGATTGCGGAAATCAATAAACAAGTTGCTGGCGATCTTAAAGGTAGGACTGGCTTGTATTGTTGTTTAATATAAGACGTATCGCAAACAAATATTTACATTATAAATTTGAATTTACCGCGCGAGCCATGCCATTGCGCTGTTTTATAACTGATTTTAATGACATTACACAATTGAATTGAAATATTTATACAAACAAATAATTTGCCAGGGTGTATTTTGGTATGGTCGTGGAAAAATTGTGTGATCCTAGCAAATTTGAAATAAGGAAAGTATTCAAAGTATGGACGTGTGGATTCCATAACGAACTTTCCACCAACGTCAACGATATTCCCAGAGGCCAGAGACCCACTACCCAGGCTATTATTTATATATATATACAGGGCGACAGGAATAATGTCACTCTCATGGATGAACTTCAACTGTTGCAGAACAAGGCGGCCAAGATTATTCTTAATCTACCAAGCTATTCCTCTTCAACACAGGCACTAGAAACACTTGGGTGGTCAACTCTCTTGAAGCGTCGACTTTTTCACCGTTACATTTTTGTTTATAAATATGTAAATGGTCTTATTGATTATGTTTAATATACATTCTTATGACACACGCGGCAAAAATAATTTCCATCTACCTAGAGTTAAACGAAATTATGGCAAGCAATGTATTACATATCAAGGACTTTCCGAATGGAACAATTTAGATGAATCTTTAAGGAACACGAATTCGCTTTCACTTTTAAACAGAAGTTAAAGCATATTGTCTTTAGTTAGTTATTTAATATCTTGTCTGTTTATCTTGACCTTTAATCTTTTGATATTTGTATAATATATATAAATATATATATACATATATATATTTATTTATTTATTTATTTATTGTATCTAAACATTATTTGTAGGGCCTCACTGAAAAACACCTCGGTGACGTGAGTACCCTGATTAAAGATTATTATCATCATCATCATCAAACACATGGACAGAAAGAAGGTAGAAAAAGCATACCGCGCCGGAAAGGTAAATTGTTACTCCCATAGTGGGGCGACCTTAAAAGATTTAAAGAACAACGATCAGAATGTGACCAGTGGTGAATATAGTGCTATGATATTTCACATTGGTACCAACGATCTTGTTAGAGAAGATGCCGAAACTGTCTCTACCAAGCTTGAAAGTTTTATTAAAGTTGTCAAGTAATAGATCAAACACGAGTTTGAGTGTTTCATCAGGGGTTGCAAACACGAGAAAACAAATGAAAACCGAGGGCGTAGGCCGAGGTTTTTATTGTTTTCGAGTGTTTAGAGTCCCCTGATGAAACACGACAAACGAGTGTTTGATCTGGCTTCTCAAACAAGTATTCCTATAGCGATTTGCTCCCATAGCGATTTTATTTTAATATTTAGATTAAGAAATGTGATCCAGTTCACTAGGAATTTTCCTACAGGTTTTAATTGGGTATCAAAACTCATGCATGTGATGTGGTATACGTTCATGGATTGGCTACGATAATTCATGAATTATTAATGAGTTTGATAAGCCACTAGCAAGCACAATTGCAGTCTCAAGTGTTGTAGAAAGAAGTGATGGAAGAGTGCCAGAAAGAAGAATTTCAACATTCAATAAACTTACTAAAACAATGTGTTTGAAGATGAATGTTCATTACATTGATAATGAAAATATAAATAGCTCACACCTGAATGGTTCCAAACTACACCTAAATGTAAAAAGCGATAAAGTTCTTGGAAAATTTTTTTGCGAGTTTTTAAAATCAATAAGGCGAGACGATATAAACCCTAAAGATCGTCATGATGACAGGTCCCATTTCCAAGGAGATATACGAATCATGCTCCGCAACATGCACCCCCGGCACCACAACGTCTATACATGGAACGAGCGGAGAGTGGCAGTTGGAAACGTTATCTCCAGTACGTGCATCAGGTAATGACCATGTAATAACAGAAAATGTCACCACTATTTCTGCTCTTGAAATTAACGAAGAGAACTGCATAAGTAATCAGAACATTAGTGACATAGAGGGTGGGGTGGATGGGTCAAATTTGATCAGCTAAGTGAGCGAATTTCAGATCATGGCATCCCATCCCTGGGTTTTGACCCTGTGATTCCTTCCTCTGAAAAGGAGGACGGAAGTATTAATCTAGAAAACTCTACTCCATTTAAAATATTTAATAAATTGAAAGGTTTCAAATTAGTGCACCTAAATATAGCCTCTCTACCAAAACATCTTGACGAATTAAAAATACTTTTAAGGAAAAAATGCGTTTAGTTTAAACGAAACTAGACTCGATAGTTCAATAAGTGACGATCTGAGGTAAACATTCCAGGCTATACATTGAATAGAAAAGACAGATCCAGAAATGGAGGTGGCGTTGCTCTATATGTGAGAAGTGTTTATAACTTGATTGAGAAAACTCATATTTCCCCCAATGATTTGGAATCCGTATGCATTGAAATTATAAAACCAAAATCTAAACTCGTATTAATTACTACTGTATACAGACCTCCAAATTCGGGATCTGACTTAATGGATAGCCTGGAATCGTTCTTAAATGAACTAGACAAAGAAAATAAAGAGTTGATTCTTACAGGAGATCTAAATTGTGATCTATTAACGAATGATAATCGTACCCATACAAATAGGTTTATTGATATTTTAAATGTCTTTCAACTTGAGCAAGTGATTACTGATCCTACTCGTATAACATGTAATCATGAATCTTTAATTGATATTTTGGCTACAAATAAACCGAATAAATTGTTAACCTCTGGAGTACTACATATATGGATCAGTGATCATCGTCTTATTTATGAATGTTTTAAAATATCGATACCGAAAGTAAATCCAAAGATCGTTGAAAGTAGAAATTTCATAAAATACAAGCATAATCTTTTTAGAAGGGATCTTCTTGATGCTCTTAGTAAATGCGATTGCCACTCAGATGATCCTAATGAGATATGCGATAATTTTAAAAGTATTTTTTATCCTAATATCAGAAATACATGCTCCCCTTAGATCTCGTAAAGTGAGGAGTGAATACATACCATGGATAACCCCAACTATAATTAGGGAAATGAACCATCGTGACTACTTAAAAAAAGAGCCGTTGCATCAAAGTGCAATAACCTTCATATTGCATATAAGACAACGGAATCGTGTCAATAGCTTAATTAGAAATGCAAAGAGAACATTTTGCTTACAAACTATAGATGGTAATAAACACAATCCAAAGGAAATGTGGAGAAACATCGACATGGTTGTTGGTCGTCGTGGTCGCTGCTCGAAAACAACATCGATATCTTCAATTAAAGTGGATAATACCACTATTACAAAAGAAAACGAAATCGCAGAAACGTTAAATGTATATTTTAGCGAAATAGGAGAAAAACTGTCTTCTAACCTAAACAAAACAGATCGGGCATTTTCTGAATATGTCACACCTGTTTCGAATGAATTTAAATTTTCGACAATAACAAACCTTTTTGTTGCTAAGGCTATAAATTAAATGAAACCGAGTAAGGCTTCTGACCTTGATAAGATCTCCGCAAGGTTATTGAAAGATTCTTCGGATGTCATTGTGCCTTATTTAACTGAACTTTTTAATTTATCATTAACTTAGGGTATTTTTCCTAACGACTGGAAACAAGCCCGTGTCTCTCCGATATTCAAATCCGGAGACAAAGAAGATTGCAGCAACTATCGACCAATCTCTGTGTTATCAGTTGTTTCTAAGTTATTTGAAAAACTAGTTTTTGAGCAATTGAATACATATTTAATTCTAAATAAGGTTTTTACACATTATCAATCAGGATTTCGTAGAGGCCACTCTACTACCACGTCTTTATTGAGTACCACCGATACTTGGCTTATTAACATTGATCGAGGTTTTATTAACGGGGTTATGTTTCTAGACCTCAAAAAAGCATTCGATACCGTTGATCATAACATACTAATAAAAAAAATAGAATTATATGGTGTCAAGGGAATTATGTTGCGATGGTTAATTTCTTATTTAAGCAATCGTAGTCAAGTTTGTAAGGTGGAAAGATCATTATCATCCATAAATTATATAAAAACTGGAGTACCGCAGGGATCGAATCTGGGTCCACTATTATTTTTGATTTACATAAATGATCTTCCTAACTGTTTAAACGATTCCATTCCTGCGATATAAACTGATGATACTAATATAACTGTAACCGGTGTTTCGGGTGAAGATACTGAGAGAAAACTAAACATAGAACTAAATAGCTTACATCACTGGCTACTAGCGAATAAATTATCTCTAAATATCAACAAAACGGAATACATGATCATCGGGTCTCGACAGAGATTATCACGAATTGAAATAGACCCTAATGTTTTAATTGACGATCAAAATATTAATCTTGTGACTAGCACAAAAACTCTGGGTGTTTTTATTGATGAAAAAATAACATGGAGAACCCATGTTGATCATGTATCCAAAAAAATATCAAAAGGAATAGGAATCCTACGAAGATCTAAAGATGTAGTTAGTAAGGATAGTCTAAATAAATTATATCAAGCTCTAGTCCTACCTCACTTTGATTACTGTTCCCTTGTTTGGGACAACTGCTCAGGTGAATTAAAAGATAAATTACAAAAGTTACAGAATAGAGCAGCTCGCATTATTACTGGTGACAGCTATTACTCATCAGCCACTGTTACTTTGTCCAAATTAGGATGGAAAACATTGCAGTGTCGCAGGGATGACCAATTATTGTCCCTAGTTGATAAATGCATCAGTGGAAAATCAAATTTAAGTAATTTATTTGAATTGGTAAACCGGGACTGTTATGATTTGAGAAGTAATAATAAGAAGATCGAAAAATCGAATACTAATGCTATGAAAAAAAGTTTTAGTTATCGAGGTGCCATGATCTGAATTCAGTAAATTAAATTTATTTTCATTAAAATTATCTTAACTTGTATATAGTTAGTTTTTTTAGTAATAGTTCTATATTTGTATTGTTGCATGGTTTTATTATTTTAACCTATTGAATTGTAAGTAATATAGTTAGTTAGTTAGTTAGTTAGTTGGTGAAGTTAATTAGTTAGAAACTGTTAGTTAATTAGATACACGGCCATTTGAAAAACAGCTTTAATTTTTAAATATTTTATTATAATATAGCTGATAAGCCTACAGTGTATAAATAACATTAAATAAAAGTATATGAACTTTCCGTAATATGACCCTTTAATTACTATATAACTGTCAGCAGATATAAACAGCGAAAGTGAACGGGTATTCTACAATTTCGCGTGCGTTTCTTCCATTCGCGCTCTGAGACGCATTCCCCCCGACAAGTAAAAACACTGATATCGTCTGTGTTTGGGTCTCATCCTATCCGTTAAAGTGCCTATGACATGAAAATTTGGTTCATCTTATTTAAAAGAACTACTAAAATAATTAAGAAAATCAATTTACAGCTTTTCCATATTTCACTTAGTTGTGGAGTTATTTAAACTTATATGATATTCAAATGAGATGATTTATGACGTCACAAGTTGTGCACAACATTTTAACATATTGGAAAAGCGCATATATCTTTAAGATTATTGAAGGAAATCACTTGGAACTTTGAATGTGCATACAGACCACTAAACTGGAGAACATAGTTTTAGTTTTATGGTCGCCATGGTAAATGATTAGATTCCAGACCTCTTGATTTTCAAAACAAAATGATTTGTTTTCTTTTCGGTGGGAAACATTTTCGAATTGGTACTGGTTGAGTAGATTTGCACTAACTTAACTAATTTGAAACTGAAGTTTGACGTTGGTGCAAAGCCTACTATGTTAGAAAACGAAGATTTTTTTCAAAGAGACGTAGTGGTCTGGGAACTATACTATTACTGTTGTAACATTAAAACTAGAACGATCTTATTCCGTTTAGTGGTCTGTATCGACATGCAAAGTTTCAAGTGATTTCGTTCAATAATCTTAAAGATATACACGATCTTCCAATATGTTAAAATGTATTGCACAACTTGTGACGTCATAGATCATCTCATTTGAATATCATATAAGTCTAAATATCTCACGAACTAAGTGAAATATGGAAAAGCTTTAAATTGATATTCTTAATTATTTTAAGAGTTCTTTCAAATAAGATAAACTTAATTTTCATGTCATAGGCACTTTAAATTTCAGCTTGTTCAAGATCATCAAGCGTAAATTAAACTTCATCCATATAATATGGATCATATTTAAATGAGAAATTGACAAAGCGTGAAAACTTTAGACGTAAGACTTGGTGTAGAATTAACTAAACGTGATGTAAACAAATCCTAGCGCATGCGCAAAACGGACTGCAGATGCCCTTTAACCTTATCGAGGGTTCAGAAATTCTAAGTACCTCTATATTTTAAGTGACATATTTTAGCAAGATTTTGCTGATTCTGCCCAATTATAGAGGGTTCAGAAATTCTGGTACCTCCATATATCAAGTGAAATATTTAGCATGATTTTGTTGATTCAGTCTTGTAGAGGGGTTCAGCCTTATAAGTTCATCCCTCGCCGGAAGGCCTGAGGGCGAGGGTGCTAATATCGACCGGCGTTTAGTCCCTTATCACGGGAAATGCAAAGGGAGGCTGAAGTTGCATCCAGTTTACATATTTATATATTCAAGATCAACGGCCCATGCGCGGCATCGGGAAATTTGGCCCTGGTAACTAGATATGGTAAATAATAAATATCTGCTTTTGAATTAATATTTAAATTGAAACCGTAAAAGAAAAGTACGTGTTTTGTCGGGTTATACGGTGAATGAAGATTTGAGTTAAAAAAGATCGTGAAAAGGCAGTGAAAACGCAATATATCGTCGTCGGAAGATGTCAAGTTCGTAAATCAAGTTCGTAAATCAAGTTTTATACGTGGCGTCAAAACTAAAGGTAAACCCGTTTTCGGTTTTTTCAACCTGTTAGTCAGTTACAAAGATAGTTTGGCAAACATGTCCGAGTAAAAATCCGAGTATGTTATTCAGGCTTTTATTTGATGTATAGCATGATTTTCTAGAGTTAGTAGTTCAAAATATATCGTCGTCTGCATATCTAAAATATTTACTCGGAGTTTGTCAATCCAATCCAAGCGTAGTCGCTTTTTCAAGCTGTTAGCTATCAGTTACAAAAATATTTTTGTAGGTAAGTCAGAGGCTGTTAATCAAACTTTCATTAGATATGTAGAATGAGTTCTTAGAGTTATTGAGCCTGTCAATCAGACATCACGAAATCACTCTTTGAAGGGCTTTCGCTCGAAATCGAATGGTCCTTACACACGATATACCAATAAATTATGTGCTTTATTATAATATTGCAGAATAACAAATGTTAATACAAATTTTGAATGGCAGATTTTATACTTTTATTTAAATTATCCATCACCATTGTTTCACTCGGTCACTTTGCAACCTCATCCACAATGGAATAATTGCAATACTTGATAGGTAAGGATGTAAAAAAATACAGATTATAGCTGTGTTTATACTGCAAGTCTATAGGACTAACCAGGCTTACATTTTACTGACTTTAATAGTCTAAACATTCACCACACTGGTTATAACAATCAGTGTTTATACGCTCATCTGATGGCATACTGGTCTGGCCAATGGCTTAGTGTGTTTGTGTAAACACCTTTGTCCTGTATTAGGCCTAGACAATACCAGTCCTAGGCTTGCAATGTATATATTTACACAGCTTTTGTAGGATATATACTGTATATAGATACTGTGTAATTGGGTAGGTTAACACTGATCACTGTGTCAGGGGAACACATTAGGGATTAAACAACTGGTATCATCTCACTGACAACAAGCAGCTGAAGGGAATTTCATCTTGAATTAATGATATATTGGTGAAATAATTAGATTAAGCAATGTTCTTTGTTGCATATTATGGACTTTTGTCATTTCATCTTCTTGAAATGTGTTACCAGTACTTGAATACCATTGAAATACCGGTACATGTATGCATAATTATATAATATAATAAGATTATATATTAATAAAAGCAACAGAAGTCTTCTAACAGAATAAAAGGTTTATCGAGCTTATCAATATATAGTCAGACAACACTCATTGCAAAACTCAAAAATTAGCTGATATGGAGTATACTGGTGTCTTGTAGTAAGGTGGTAAAAAATTACAGACTTTAGCTGTGTTTACATATATTGCAAGTTTATAGGACCAACCTGGCCAGCCACGACCTGGGCCTGGCTTACATTTTATTGACTTTAATAGTGTAAACATACACCATACTGACTATAACAATCAGCATTTACGCTCATCTGATATTATGGCATATGCCCTTCTGGCCAATGGCTTAGTGTGTCTGTTTAAAGTAACCTTTGTCCTGGATAGTAGGCCTGGACAGTGCCAGTCCTAGGCTTTCAATGTATATTTTTACACAGCTTTTGAAGGATAAATACTGTATAATGTATAATTGGGTAGGTTAACACTCGCTGTGTCAGAGGAACATGTTAGGGATTAAACAAGTGGTATCACCTCACTGACAAGAAGCAGCTGAAAGGAATTTCACCCTGAA
This sequence comes from Chrysogorgia sp. JL179-B06, assembly GCA_035772405.1. Classification (NCBI taxonomy): domain Eukaryota; kingdom Metazoa; phylum Cnidaria; class Anthozoa; order Scleralcyonacea; family Chrysogorgiidae; genus Chrysogorgia; species Chrysogorgia sp. JL179-B06. The sequence continues at coordinate 5,881,309 of JAYKKM010000047.1, forward strand.
TTAATATATATATTGGTGAAATAATTAGATTAAGCAATATCGTTCTTTGTTGTATATTATGGGCTTTTGTCATTTAATTTTTTGAAATTGTGTGACCGGTACTTGAATACCATTGAAATACTGGTACATAAATGTGCATAATTATATAATATGAATAAAAGTTAAGAAACAGAAGTCTTCTAAAAGAATAAAAGGTTTATCAGGCTTATCAATTTGGTCTAGGATAAATTTAGGTATTGAATCTTTTGGTATCTGTTTATACTAACAATTAGACAATAATGAACATGCAGATTACATTATTACAGTAGGGTACATGTATCTGCTTATACTGACAATTAGAGAATGAGGAACATGCAGATTACATTATTACAGTAGGGTACATGTATGTACAAGGTTATGCAGTCTCGTGAATACAATTGTACTTTGAGTAAAATTATGAGTATGCCACTGTTACTGTAAACATGCATGTTGAAATGTATTATTAAAACCATAACTGACATAATTAACTTTAATTATGTAATATATAATTAATAAAATTATTTAAATTAATAATTATTAAAATTAATTATTAATTTCAATAATCAATAGTTACACAATTGGTTTCTAACCCTGCCTGCGAGACAATTTAGTGTTGGCAGACTTTCCCACTTGGGTTCTGTTCAGTACACTACCCACAAATTGTACCCCAAAACTAAGCAGTTTGAAAATCTGTTCAGTTTGGCAATATTAAAGCCTCAAACAGTAAGCGGGCGAGGGGTCGCTGCGTACACGTATTTCTAGTTTATATTTTAAAGGGATATGGCAATATAAATTAACTTTGTCATTTGATAGAACTCGTAAAATGGTATAAGAAGACCTTTTACAATTTTTCTGTATCTTTCTTGGTTTTTGAAATATTTCAGATAATTAATCTACAACCCGCGATCTTGTTATAATATTGGACCTAATTAACTAGGGAATTGGTGACGTTACAAGCAGGGTAAACCTGACGAAACTACTCCATAGGTGACCGAATTTCCGCGGAAGGTTTTTTAAAATGTTGTGGGCCAATTTTCAAATGGAAATAGTGCAACATAATCGAGTTTCTGGCTCATAATGTTGGCAAGATAAAAATTTCACTTTATCTTGCTTATGACGTCATATGCATATCGAAAATAATTCCAAGATGGCGGACAGCACGCTGTCTTTCGTCAAATTATTTCGAAAACCAAAAAAGATAAGGGGAAATTGTAAAAGGTCTTGTTATACCATTTCACGAGTTCTTTCAAATGAGTTAAAGTTAATTTATATTGCCATAACCCTTTAAGTGAAATATTTTATCAAGATTTTTCTGATTCAGTATTATGGAGGGCTCAGAAGTTCTGCATGGTACCTCTATATTTCATGCGATTCTCATGGCAATATATTATGTGTACTAATTCTTTGATATGGTTATGTTTCTGGTACAGTTTTTATGATATTTTGTATTAAATATAATACAGTATCTATTCAGCAAATTCTTCGACAATTTCAAGGAAGGTGCATTAGCAACTGACCCAAATAAGCTAAGTGCCATTTTTAATTGTAATTGACGATTTTAGCATCTGGCCACTGCAAGGAATCGTCAATGAACTCCACCAGTTTAAATATCCATCAGTTTAATGGTGTCTATGGTTATAGCTGGTGCAATAAGCCTGGAAAAACTGTCGAAAAGGGAAGAGATTGCACATTCACTCACCCAAAGAGCCAATTGGAAAGGCTCTGAATAGCATCGATGGCTTCTCCTTTATTATACTGCAATTCTACATGGATTACCAGGGCTGTAGCGGAGTATATTTAAGTGTCACTGCAGGTTGTGACACTTAAGGTGCATGCTCCCCCCGGAAAAAAATTGAAATCTCGAATCTCTGAAATGCCATGTTGTGCATTTTGGAAAAAGATTTTAAAGAATATTTTTGTCAATTTGTATATGAAACACTGATTTTAAATTGTGGGTTCTGTCACATTTTGATAACCACCGAGTCTTATTGATATTATATAATATGTTATTTACCGGTTTGGAGGTCCGTATGGAGAAATATTTCCCGAGGTCTCAAAAACGGCCCGAGGCCGCAGGCCGAGGGACGTTTTTGAGACCAAGGGAAATATTTCTCAATACGGACCGACCAAAACGGTAAATAATTTATTAATTTTTTTCCTTAATATCCTGGCTTGTTTTTTTGGTCGTCATCAGTATTTCTAGTCAGTGGACAAAAAAGAAAAGTCTGTGCTTTTTCTTCGTCAAAGGAAGTTGAGAGTTAAGTCTCTATCCGGATAAAAATATCACTTATATGTCTTTCAATATGTTCAATCTCGTTTGAGTTAATTTTCAAATGTTTTTAGAATATTTTACGGCTTATAAAACGCGTTTAAAACTGAAATTATGTCGAGCAGTCCGTATGGGCTCATACGGACCGCTCGTTAGCCAATCAGAAAGCAGGATTTGGTAGGATACGGACCGGAAAAAAATAATAATTTATATTATATATTACAATCTGTCGTACTCCAGACAAGTATAACTTATTTATATATCGGCACGTTAATTCTGCCTATTGTTAAATTTATTGGAAAAAATTGACTGGAGTAAAATAATACCACGGCAGTGCCGTGGCGCTTGCTACGGCCCTGATTACTGCCATCGATAATTTCGCCACATGCTTCTTTTAGTTGAAGCTGTGTTTTTGCTTACAAAGTCCAGTATTCAATCATTGGAAATCAATAAAGCTGATGCGTGTCTGTCCAAATGCGTTAAAGATTTCCAGGAACTATATGGTGATGTTCATATGACTTATAATGTTCACCAGCTCCGTCATCTCACACAGACAGTAATTGACTGGCTACCCCTGCCCGCCTACTCAACCTATAATATTTATTTGAAGGCTTTAATTCTGCGTTGCTTAAGCTATTTCATAAGACACATTTCATGTGGCTTCACAAATTGCCAATTCATTTTTATTATATCGCGCACTCAATTCGATTTCCAGCTGTCCTCTCAACAATGGTGGACCAGATGTTGTGTAATATACCTACATGTATACCTAGTTCAAAGGCCATGCACCACTGAAAAAGGAAAAGAGGATGGGCAACAACACAGTTCTCTTAGGTGCTTCTTATACCTGCAATTTGTCAGTAGAAGAAAAGTACCTTGTTGGGAATTGTTATGATTTGTTATGAACTTGCAAATGGTAACTTGCTGAGTTCATAACAAAGGCTGTTGTCAAGGGAAGCGTATTTCGCTGCCAGAATTACATACGGCACTCTCGTAGGAATAATTACATTGTGGGTCTGAAGAATGGCTAGACAGTTGAACTTGTTGATTTTGTTTTCAATTGAAGAATTGCTGTGTTTTGCTTTTGCAAAACCCATCAATTTGGAACAGCATTGGCTATATAACGACAATGGATGTGGTCGGTTATGCAACCACATAAGAAAAGTGCGTGAAGAAGCATCAGAAGAAGTTTAGTGATATCACAGATAAGTATGCCTCTATTCAAGGTATATGAATGAACAGGGTACGGATACATTCATTTCCAAGTTGCCAAGTTGACAGAGATTATAGTTTGTAACTAATTAATAGTTTTATAAGTATAGCTGGCCGATCATTAATGAATTGTCTCGCTTGGTTGAGCCATTTTCAACATAAACATTTGTTAAGATTTTATTGTGTGCATTTTCTAATAATAACAATGCATGTAGAAATATCTAAGATATACTATATTGTATTTTAGTTAGAATATTATCGCACAGTATAGGAGATTACCAGCCTTATACTGTATGTATACTTGTGGACACATGTGCATGGATCCCATGTAGAAACATATTTCTCACATGTGAAAATATACAGCTCACATGTTGGTAACATGTGGTCACATGTTGGCCACACGTGAACACGTGCGTATCCCATGTGGAACAGATGTGTATCCTATGTAGAATTTTCGTATAAGGTAGTAGTTTTATTAGACAAGAAGTGTTTTCGATTAAAGATGGCTGCCGCTCTATAACTTGTTGATGTAATTTTCTCACTCGAATAATTGATTGTTAAGCAGACTTGGTGTCTTGCAGAGCTTGGTAGACATTTGCTTCGTCTGTCCTTTGTGAAAGGTCGAGAGCCATATAAGGGCTTTGTCCTTCAGGAGAAAACGGTTCAGCGTAAGCATGGTCAGTGCTTGTACTATCGCCGTAATCGCCTGTTTCGTTTTTGGGGCGAATGTTCAACACTGCCTCATAATTGCTTTCTGGTGAAATTCCTTGACTTCTTTGCGAATCTTCGCGATTGTCAGATTCGTTAAATACAACATTCTCGTATACAGCATGTTTCGTTTGCTGATCGCGTCTGATGTTTTTGTCTTTTTTGTTCTTTTTAATTTTCCACCTGTACAAAATAAGATAAAACAAAAACACATTGTTCTAAGTAACATTTAGCAACTTTGGAAAGACTGATTAGTTATTAACCGAGTGTGAGGTCTGTACGAAAAAGTATTAGACCGATCAAACGAGATTAATAAGGAATTTATTATATGGTTTTTGGCTCTTAATTTATCCTCGATTTTAATACTGTTTTGTTTTGCGAACTGGCAGTTTAAGTTTCCATGCTTGGTTTTTCCATGACTTCATTTCTCATGCAGTGTTTGTATTCCTTTCTTAACCTGTTTTGCTAATTATGTTCTGAAGGCTGTTGTTTGTATTGTTTGTATTGTTGTTTGTATTGTCCTTAATATGTTCTTAATCTCGTTCAATTCTCATTTTTGACTTGGCTTATTATTATTATGTTGGGCTTTCAAAAACCTCCGGAGAAGCTAAATAACAAGGCAAAGCATGTTTATGTATCGAGTGGTCATGATATTAAGCGTAATTCTGGTCTGTCGCGAATTGAAAGTACATACGGAACTCATGTATGGCGCCTTCTTTGAAATGCATTGCTGGTTTTAAGCTTGGAAATGTCACCGCCTGCATGGTGCTGTTAGCTGGCGACGTTATGACAAATCCTGGGCTTGTAAAAGATGCTTGTGCCATGTATCATAAAGGTTGTAGACGAAATCAGAGGGCTATTCAGTGTTATCCGTCGTAATTTATCCGTCGTAATATGTCTGCCATAGTAAGGATAGAAATCGACACGGAAGGGGCTGTGTGGTGTTTATTAAGAGTAAATGGCCTTGTAAGCGGAGAAAGGATTTGGAATCTGACTCACTAGGAATGGCCTGCATGGAGATTTGCCAATGATAGATAATGCAAAGAATACTATTTTTTGGGTTATGTACAGTACAGTAAAAACCCGCGTATAAGAACCTAGATTTTAAGAACCTGTTAGGCTAAGATTTTCCATTTAGACGCCCTTTACATAAGAACCTGTTTTAGGCTAAAATTTGAAAGCAGGTTCTGAGGAGGACCTTGACTAGTGTATATAATATAGTGGTCTACAGTTGTATATACGTTGTTTTACACACAGTAAGCTGTAAATTACATACATTGTACAGGTAGCTTTAAAGGGCATATAGGGTATGTATTTGCTTAGATTGCAGTCATTTGGAGAAAATCTATGCATAAGTTATATAAATAATAGACCACACTTACCAAAACCAAGTCGCTTTTCTCTTAAGAAAATAAGAACCTGTTTAAGAACCTAAATAGCCTAATTTTGCAGTAAACACCATTTATATAAGAACCTTTTTAGGCTAACTTGGAAAAATCTAGGTTCTTATACGCGGGTTTTTACTGTATACGCCACCAATTATGGACTCTGATAAATTTCTCACAGACCTTGAGGTACTTATTAAATTGTACTTATTAAATTGAGCGATGAAGCAAGCAAGGATATTATAATGGGAGATTTTAACGCTAATGTGATTGCTATACAAAACTTGCAAGGAGGTTGATGCATGAAACTCGACTCCTGCATGACTTGAATCAGTTTATTAACGAACCTACCCGCGTGACGGAACACTGAACGACAGCTATTGATCTCCTAAATAACGCTCATAGAATTGCTTCGCATGGAGTACAATAATTTGCAATTACTCCATTGTTTTTCCCATGAGTCTTGGTAGCTCAGTGGTTCAGACTCGCGCGAGTATTTGGGCTTCACGATCGTCCATGTATCGTTGGCTACTCTAAGCTCCCACATTCACTACACCAGTGTATCAATCAATCAATGAATCAATGAATGAATGAACGAATGAACGAATGAATGAATGAATGAATGAATGAATGAATGAATGAATGAATCAGTCAGTCAATCGTAATTTATTCAATCACGTAATACAATATAATATAATAATTATGTGTAATTAGGTAATATAAGTGTATCGAACTAAGATTGTTTAAAAACTTTATAAACTGTTTTATGTTGTCCGTGCCGTATCTGGAAGACAGTTCTATAGCCGAATACTTATGCAACTCCAAAGTATTTTCACCCTGAAAGTGCCTACGATAAATTTAGTGCATTTATGTTGGCACGATTTAACATTTCTTCCTATGTGTTGAACTTCCTATGTGTTGAACATAGTAGTTCGCATCTTTTAGCTTTCTAATTTGAGTATTGTCAATATCGGTTAAAAACTGGGCTAAATAATCCAAGTGTGGTAAGATGCAGGCTTTATAATTATATACTGTAGTCTAATCATTATTTCGGGGTTGACTATTCTCCTTATTAAACTACGCCTTGCTGAACATTTCGCATAAGACTTTTTTAATTGGACCTTGTATTCGTGTTCCTTAAATGTTAGTTTTCCATCAACTGTACTAGAATGTAAAAGAATCTGTAAATAATAGCTGACTTCCATTAGCAAGTTATTCAATTAAAGATTGTATAGTTATACGCTGAAGGACCAAGACTCCGCATTGATCATGTACAGTACTCCAATGCAATGGGCGAAATACTCTGTGGTATAATCATGAGCGTATAATCTCATGCAAAGACAGTCTCGATAGAAAATAATTTAAATTACTTAAGTCAAAGCAACAATTGCAAAATATTTTCGATTATTCAAATTAGCGTGCAAGTCTTTGTGTTAAACAGTATTTCAAAAAGCCAGAAAGATTAGTTGATAAATTCGGACTAACTGTATTGTATATCATTTGGTTACACATAACTTTCTCAAAAATTTCGACAGGGCTGATAGAACCGAGACAGGCCGATAATTATTTTAAACTGTTTCATAACTTTTATTGTACACGCATGGGGTGCATAGATTGTTGCTTTTCTATTCTGTAGGACAGCGTTGAGTGGTGATTTATAAATTTTGTAACTTCCTCTGTAATTATGATGAAGGCGATATTAAATTTCAGGAGATTTTCAGAGATGTCTTGACTATAACAACATGATAATGGTTATATAAAAAGAACGTGTGTAAAAGGAAGACCTTTTAGGATAAAACCATTAGAGTAAAAATTATATTACATGCACAGATTTATATTAGTTATTAATAATGATTAAAATATTTAAAAAGTGTCTTTTAAATTCTGGAACGTTCTTAGCTTGTCTAATGATTTCATCTAAAATATTCCACGAGTCATCATGATAGTATAGTTTTTGTTTACCCCAATTTTTCTTTACTGTAGGTAAGTTATTTTGATTTTGAGTATTGTACCTATGTATGTCTCCCATGGCAGTAATTAGTATCATATTAGAGATAGATAAATCCTTTAAACAACGACTATAAAACGGGAATGGCTAAATGGAGTGGGGGGGGGGGGTCGTGGGTAAATAAAATAAAATAAAATAAAATAATTCGGTATTGTATCTGAACTAGCGTTTATGGCGGTGGGTTTATCTGCTTGTGAACTGCGGACAGTGTTCCTATAGACTGTGCAACGGACTGTATTCTGGACTGTATTACAGACTGATAGCGATTGAGATGAGGCGCGTAACCAGTAGTTTTGATATTTTTGTTCATTTAACAGTATAATTTGTCTCCCAAACTTCTGAAGCGGCGAAACGAACGCCTACCAAATATTTTTTATTGGTTCTTCTATATGCGAACTGTACGATAATGAAGCAATGTAATATATAATGGGGCCGTTCATACGAGTGCCAGCTGTGTTCTTTACATCCAATAGGACGTGGCTTTACACCAATTTATACGGCGTTTTGGGTGAGGCGCGTGGCTTTTGTATGACGCAAACGTACCTTTTAGATGATTTATGATTATATTTATTTATACCGCGGTTGGTTGCAACTTATTAATAGAGCTGTAGTGTTCACGACAGCCGATAGACGATAGTTGAGATGCTCGCAAAACACTCGTCATTAAAGTCTGACGAGTTATGTTCGCGTCTCATATTAGCCGCGTACGCCATGTCATGCAAATGGTAACTTTGTGTCTTAACACAAGCCGCGTCGTATCGAGGACGCTGTAAATAATGGGGCATGGTTTACGTCTTACATAAGGCGCGCCTTATTCAGAACGCTATATAAATGGATCAGTTCGCGTCTTGTCTGAGCACGGTTGTCTGAGGGTCGTGGCTAGATGGTACACTCGCAGTTGAGGTGACCGTGAGGTAATAGGTCTGAGTCGTCTTCTGGACGATCTTTTTTAGTATGCGCGAGAGGTTGGACGAAATGAGAGATTGTTACGATCGGACATGCCTGTATGATGAAATACATAATGGCACTGCTAACCCCAAAACAACTTAAATCCTAACCCTAACCCCCCGCCTAATGGCTTTTCTAATCCCCGTCTAATGGTTTTCCAACCTCGTACCCAGGGTCTTCTCAGTGCCCGGGGAGGGAGCGTCCGGGATAGGAGAGGAGTGGAGCGAGAGAAGAAGAAGACCCTGGTAAAGGCTGGTCACGTGACTCCAAGGATATTGGATTATTTTGTAACCTGGCTTATTCTCGCTTATATCATCCGGGGGGCCGGATCGCTGTGAAAACATACCACAAACTTCTATAATTGAAAGTATAAACAGTATATGGATAATTTAAAAAGATACAATTTATTGGAAAGACAGTACGGACTGCAGACAAGTTGAAAGCCTTGAAAGATGGTGGATTACTTCGAAAAATACGTTGATTTACTGGACATTTGTTGCTGTCATAAGATAAACATGATTAGTATTTAAAATAATAGTGATAGTCTGACTGTATTAAAATTGTAAATTCGAACTGTTCTGGTGTTGATCATGGACGGCGACGGCAGTAAAAGCAATACAAATTTTAGCATTTGAATGAAACCACGGTCGATTGACTAGCGTATTTGACACTCCAAACTTGTTTTATGATCTCCAAAACTCTTCAATATTTCTAAAACGATTATAGTGTCTGTTTAAATCAGTCTTAAGTCACATCTCTCCGCGAGTTACCGTCGTCCTAATGACATGAAAATGCTCTCAGTGGCGTTGTAAACAGAACGAGAACGGCGTTGAAATTACTCTTGCGAATAAAAATTATTCATTCTTATTGTTTCGCATGAAGATTATTTTGTTTGAACGATGTCCCCGTCCTAGGTTGCCGTCGTAGATCTTAAAGTCCCTAATGTTTATCATGACAGCAAAAAATGTCCGAAAATCAACGCATTTTTCATACATGCAGTCCGTACATGTCTTTCCAATAAATTGTAATATTTTTAAATTATCCACATATTGTACTTTCAATATAAAATTTTGTGATATGTTTTCACAGCGATCTGGCCCCCCGGATGATATAAGCGAGAATAAGCCAGGTTACAAAATAATCCAATATCCTTGGAGTCACGTGACCAGCCTTTACCAGGGTCTTCTCTTCCCTCGCTCCACTCCCCTCCCATCCCGGGCGCTCCCTCCCCGGGCACGAGAAGACCCTGGGTACGAGGTTGATGGTTTTCTCATAGAGATCATATATATAAGACTAGAAGGGGGCACTGGGGCCTGATTTCAGATATCCGCGGGGAACCAATTGAAGGCTGCCATCTTGGATAAATTGGGGGGCAAATTTACAAAGCCCGGATGAAACGCCTTTCTTCCAGACCATTTTATTCACTTCGAGATCCTCGGTTTTGTTCTGTACTTGATTTTTTAAAATGAACCTTTATTTTTCCTGATGCATTTATTATTAAAGCAGACTGTCAGTAAGTTTTACTAGGACTACGACGTAGATTTGTAACCCAAATGGATTCGTCTTTTTCCGTCCCAAAAAAAGAAATCACAAACGGAAAACAGAAGAGAAACGTGTTTTTCAGGAGATTATTAAAAGGTAACGTTTGAAATATTGAAAATACCTTACTAGCCTTAGTAATTAATGATTGAATTAAAAGGAATGAAGCAAAACCTGCAAATTATGGTAATTTTCTTCGCCGATTTGCAAAAAACACTGTCAATTTCGATGTTATTTTTTTAAATTTCTTTGTAATTTTACATGCACTTTATACGAAGTTTAATTCAGCTTTGCTGATTTCTTGTTCGTAACAGTCTGTTATATTTCCGTTGGAAATTCATGTAATACTGATAATGGCAGTAGAACTATAGAAATAATTTACTGGCAATGCCACTCGTATCAGTAAATATTGGAAGGCAGTTTCACATTGTAGGAGTTAACCTTTTGTTTATATAATTTGAAATTGTGTTTTATACCGTGTATCTTTGATACGAGCACGAGTAAAATAATTTCCAGCATATATATTTTTCTTTTTTAGGCCTCAGTCTAAATTTGATGTCAATGCAATAGTTACTCGGATTACTAACTCACTAAAGTTTAATATGTGCATCTGACTGACCTGATTTCATGTGCTGGATTATTTCATGTTGCAAGCATTGTAAACCTAAAATATCAATCTTGTTTATAATAAATGCTTTTCCTGTTTTGTTGTTTGACGTAAAACTTAGTACATGTACCTTTATTTAGTTTTGTAAACACAAATGTTTGCTGTGATTTATATGGGACTAAAATGAAAACTCCCAGAATATGTACATGCAAAACTTTCCGTTTAGGTTTATATCTGATTTATTTCTCTCTCAAAAACTGTTATTTTTACAGATGCTTTACCTTAAATTACATCTAATTGTCTTAATACATGTTTGTGATAATATACTGTACATTATATACATTTATTTTTACCATAAATAATTCAATCAATTGTAATTTTGAATTTCAAAGTCTTGGTAACATAGTCTTTTATTTGAGAAACCATGGTCATTTTCCTTTTATAAAAAGCTCTCGCTAAACTTTAACTCTGGTTTTGTGTTTTATACCGCACAATATAAGATAAAATCTACAAGGTGTGGATATCTTTACCACTGAAGTGACTTCAGTGGTAAAGATATCCATCCACACCTTGCGAAGTGTATTTAAATTTCTGTCGTTTCTGTTTTAATTCACGCAACAAGAACAAAGCTGGAAATAACAAGCAAGAAAATTGAATTGAATCCAAAATTGAATTGTTCATACCGCTGAAAACTTATATTACGTTCAGTTTGCTTGACAAAAGTCTGACCCTGAAATTGCAAATAGTCTAAGTTATGAAAAAAAACAATTTCACAGCAAGCCGACGAAGAATAAACATATACTGTATATACATATTAATAAAAAACGTCTTGCTGGTGACTTGAGCTAAAACGAAGTACACCATATTTAAGAAAACAAGAGTTTTCACCTTTATAAATTTTGTTGATATGTATCTCGAGGTTCTCGATATTACAAAAAAAGGTCTGGAACCAAGACATTTCATCCGGGCTTTGTTCATTTGCCCCCCAATTTATCCAAGATGGCAGCCTTCAATTGGTTCCCAAATTCATGCCCCAGTGCCCCCTCTAGTCTTATATATATGATCTCTATGGGTTTTCTAATACTAACCTTTTGAATACTAATAAAAGGATCGTCTAGAAGACGACTCAGACCTAGTACCTCACGGTCACCTCACGGTCACCTCAACTGCGAGTGTACCATCTAGCCACGACCGTTATCTGAGGGGCTATTTGTAGTGGATCGAGTGCGCACTTGCGTGTATATGCATGAAAAAATGGATTTACTCAAATTTACAACTCCGCAAATATGGAGCAAATTTATTCAAATGTCGCATTTACTATAGGAGTAAACATGGTGAATGCCGCATTTGCTTCATATTTGCGCAAAAGTGAGCAAATGCGGCATTCAGCAAGTTTACTCCTATAGTAAATATAATATTTCAATAAATTTGCTCCATATTTGCTCATATTGTAAATTTAAGTAAATCCATTTTTTCGTGCAGTAATTATAATAACTCTCTGGAGGAGGTATGTAAGCTGCGTACTATCCCTAATCGGCTCGTATAAACGTGGCACTATGTGCCCCAACTTTTTCTCTTATATTAAAAACTTGATCTAGTCTCGGTGGCAAATGAATTTGTGGCACAAAACGAAAATCGGAAAAGAAATTTCGGCGTATTCTCCATTTAAAAAACACCAGTACTATTTTACTAAGAAGTTATTCAACTTACTGTTATTTCAAATTAATTAGGGACTTTAAGATCTACGACGGCAACCTAGGACGGGGACGTCGTTCAAACAAAAGAATCTTTATGCGAAACAAAAAGAACGAATAATTTTTATTCCCAAGAGTAATCTGAACGCCGTTCTCGTTCTGTTTACAAGGCCACTGAGAGCATTTTCACGTCTTCAGGACGACGGTAACTCACAGAGATATGAGAACTGTTCCTTAAGACTGACTTAAACACAGACACTATAATCGTTTTAGAAATATTGAAGCGTTTTGGAGATCATAAAACAAGCTTGGAGTGTCAAATACGCTAGTCAATCGACCGTGGTTTTATTCAAATGTTAAAATTTGTATTGCTTTCACTGCCGTCGCCGTCCTAGGTTGCCGTCGTAGATCGTAAAGTCCCTAATGTTTTTGTAACGTACGACCAGATTAACACCTACATGTTTAATCTGGATGCTTTGTTGTATGTGATGCAGCATTGGGCTAGAGACAAAAGTTGGTCCTTTGATCGCACAGTCAGGTGTGCAAGATTTGTGTTTGTTAATTATTACTTACACCTGTATTCTAAAAGCTCACATTGCACACTCACACGTAATTGTTCAAGTTAGTCACGCTCAAGTAGTGTTCAAGTGTGAGTGTGAGTGGAGTATGAGTTGTAATTTCCACTCAATGAGGGCCCACTCATGCGACTAAAATATTTGTAATTCTTATTCAAAGAGATAACTCAAGTGTGACTTGTTGGAATTTCACTCAAAGGTATTGTAAGTCGTGAGAAAGTCCTTGTCGAGAGACTAGGGTCGTATAAACTTATAACACACGTACGGCAAGTTGAAAGTATGGCACAAAGTAGACAATATTTCTCCGAATTGGAAAGATCGCTGTTAACTGAGTTGGTTGGCAAATACAAAGATGTTCTAGAGAGCAAAATAAATGATTACAAAACAATAAAATTTAAAAATGACAAGTAATCCGGTGTGACAAAGAGAGATTCCAAACAGCTGAAGAAGTGTTGGGAAAATATAAAGGCCCGCGCAAAGAAACAAATAGCAAAAGAAAGAAGAGAGACAAAATTAACTGGAGGGGGACCGGCGACAATCAGTCAAGGGGAGGAAGCAGCAGCTGTTGCGTCAATAATTCCCGCACAAATCGAAAGTTTGGCTAATCCTTTTGACGATGATAATTGTGATTCAGGTATGCAAATCTTTTGTTCATTATATGAAATCACATAACCATCATAATGCCAAAAGTTGTTTTGCTTATTCATCACATCATTGCTTGTTTTTAGGTAACGACAATGTCCAGGATGCAGATGAGAATAATCAAGTGAAGTCAAGACACAGGAATTGCTGAAGTCTGTGGTCGATACTGCTCTGACAGCTTCATCTTCCAAAAAGCCACAAATGTCTGTGGCGCAAGTTAGTTGTTTGGAAATGCAAGCCAAACAACACGAACGTGAGATGGAAATTTTGGACATGTAATTTGATTATACAGCACAAGAGGAAAATGGAGGTCATGAATGCAGAATTTGAATACTGGGACAAAATGACAACGAGTATAAAAACCACCACAGAACAGCCAAAGAAAATAAATGATGAAATGAATCAAAAAAATTATTTGTGTTATTGAAAATTAAATAAATGGTTCATTATGTAAAATGTTGGTTTATTAGAGTTTGACGCACTGCATTTCCCATTCGTCCCTCACCAGCAGGTTCAATGTAAAGCACTTCCTCCCCCACGGGAAGGTCAAGGTCCTATTCTACAGGATCATTTCGCCTTCGTATAAAATTGTACAACACAGCTGTAGCCATTATGATTGTTAACGTGGTTTCCAGTTTGGTACGTAGTGTTTGCGAAAGGCATGGAAACATTCTTTTCCAGACACCAAACATACGCTCAACTGTATTTCTTGTTCGAATCTGAGAGAAGTTGTAGCGTCGTTCTGTTCTGGTTTGCGGATTACGCAGTGGTGTCATTAAATAGGGTCTGCATGGATAACCGCTGTCTCCAAGCAATACACCCGATATATCACCTCGTTCAAACGTTGCGCACAGACGACTGTTATCAAAAATCCTAGCATCATGGACACTGCCTGGCCACATGGCAACAATGTTCTGAAATTCCAAATGCGGGCCACAAACTGCTTGAACATTTATCGAAAAAAAACCTTTTCTGTTCCTGAAAAGTTGCGCATTATCACCCCCAGGATTTACAATCTTTATGTGGGTACAGTCAATAGTACCAACAACACCAGGAAATCCTCCGGTAAATCGCCATGAGGAAAGGCAATGTAATCACTGTGTAAACGAGCGATAGCCTCAGATACACGATGGATTATCCTACTCGCTGATGGCTGTGAAATATCCGATAGGTCCCCACATGCTAGTTGGAATGTACCGGTTACATAAAAACGTAGAGTTAACAACAGTTGTATATCTACAGGTATTGGTTTACCACGGTCATTATGAGGTAAAATTGATGGACCGATCATTTCAAGTAAATAACGGAAAGCATCTTTTGTTAGTCTATATCTACCTCTGAATTGCTCTTCGTCGTAGTTATCGTAATCGAAATGGTATTCTCTTCTCGTATTTCGAATGTTTGGCGGAATCATATCCATTAACGCTAACCTATTAAGCCACCTATCCACCATGTTTGTAACGTTTATGAATTGTGAGTGGAGGGTGAGTGTAGTCTCATACTCAGTGAGGGTGAGTGGAGACTCATTGAGTGTTAAGTTGCACTTAATGAGTACGAGTGGTCACTCATTGAGTGTGAGTGTGAGTGAGCTTTTATAATACAGGTGTTAGACCTCTTCCATTTCATTCATAACCAATACACATAACTTCCAATGGTCAACGGTTATTTTGAAACTTGTTGCAAATCTTGCGTTGGGCTCTGTTAAAAGTGACGTGTTTCACCTTTCAGAATTTTGTTAAATTGCTTTCCAAAATGCAGGAAATGCCCTTTCTGAGAGTCTAGATTTCAAAATTTTCCAGGGGAGCACGCCCCCGTGCCCCTACATAAATTTACACAAGGCGCTCGGTTGTGCCCCCACTTTTAAAACCAATCCGCGGTCCCTGCTTTGTAATAGTTGTGATAAATGTTGTCATATATTTATCACTTATTTACTGAGACCGAGGGAAACAGTGTGTTTTGTGGACCCGAGACCGCCGTTGTTGCCCGAGGCGAAGCCGAGGGCAACAATGGCGGTCGAGGGGCCACAAAACACACCGCTTTCCCGAGGTCTCAGTAAATAAGTGTTTTGTTATATAGTATATTAGTGTCAAAGTATGGATAATTCACCGGTTATTGGAGTGAACTTTGAAACCAAAACTATAAAACAAAACTATAACAGCAAAACTATA
The DNA here is from genome assembly GCA_035772405.1 of Chrysogorgia sp. JL179-B06. Taxonomy (NCBI): domain Eukaryota; kingdom Metazoa; phylum Cnidaria; class Anthozoa; order Scleralcyonacea; family Chrysogorgiidae; genus Chrysogorgia; species Chrysogorgia sp. JL179-B06. The sequence goes on from JAYKKM010000047.1 coordinate 5,897,082, forward strand.
AAATGAACTTTGGAACTTCACGGTTGACGCGCATGCGCACTGCACCCATTCTATTGTGGACCGGTCAATAAATGTTCTGTTATGGACCGGTTGCCTCGTTGCCAGGGCAATGCAGTAAACACGACGTTTTGCGGACCGGCACGTGATACGCTTTTGTCCAATCGGAAAACAGAAAAATTGAACTTTGACACTAACTATATAACAAATATATTTATTATATGGCACAAGGTACTTCCGGTGAAATTGCGTGCTCTGACTGGCTGAGACACGTCACGTGCCGGTCCGTTATTTCCCGTAATGGACCGGTCGGGATAACGGATTTTGTCAGCCATTTTGTTTACAAAGGAGCGAACAACGATAGGAAACTTTGAAAACAGCAAAAATTGAACTAATTTAGTAAATTAAGCACTAAATCATGTACGAGTCGGACCACGGACGATGAACAATCTAAATGAGAGTTTTACTATCATGAAAGCAATAGAAGAACAAGAACAAGATTGAAAATGACGATACTATCACTCAAAACGTATGTAAATTATGTTGTTTAAGCGCGCAGAAAGTTGTATTTTAGATTCACATGCCCTTTTAACAACACGAAATCACTGAATAATATTAACTTCTTATTAACCTCGACCGCTTGGTCATTACCGGAAAATATCAGACCTCGGTCTTTTATGTACGAACCTCGCCCTACGGGCTCGGTCCGTACTGTCAAGACCTCGGTCTGATATTTTCCCGTAATGACCGCGCTCTCGGTTAATAAGAAGTTAATATTATTCAGTGATTTCGTGTTGTTAAAAGGGCATGTGAATCTAAAATACAACTTTCTGCGCGCTAAAAAGTCGGTTAACAATATTATTAAAAGTAAATTTCACTGCACTGTTTCAGTATAAATTCTCAGCCCTAGCGATAAAGCCTTACTAACAGACGATGAAAACAACCTCAAAAAAACCTGCAGCTGACGTTATGGCCTCATCTGTTCTCGTTGGAACGTATCAATTATGTGCCATTCTCTTCGTTAATAAGTGATTTGTCAAGCTCCCTGATGCTCAACATTCCAAATTTGTTGGGTTCGAATGCATGCGTTAACTTAAAAAAGATATAAAATCAACTGACCTAGTTAATAAGTAGAAAATCAACTACCTAGTTAATAAGTAGATCAATAAATATTTCATATTAATTCTATCGACTGCGATTATAGTTTTGTTGGTGTCTAGTTTTTACATGCATACAGTAGCATCATACAATGTTAATCAAGTTGTTTTTAGATGTTTTCCGTTCTTTATAACTGTTTGTCGCCTTCAGTAAAGGATACATAATATTCACGTTTTATATTTTATTTTATTTCCTTTTTTTAATTTTACCCACGACGCACCCACCCACGCTAATTAGTCAATCTCCTATAAAACGACTATAGCACTAGTATATAGATATACCGTCGATGCCTACAATTTTTTGTACTTAATGTAATTCACAAATAAATATTATAATCCTCATTTGGAATCTTTCCATTCATTGCTTTGATGATTGGATGGTCCGAAAAAATCATCAACCACAACCATTTTCACTATTATCAGTTTCTGCAACTTGTTTAGGTTTTGTAAAAATAGTTCCATTCACAATAGGGATTGTACCGTTTGTTTTGTGGCTGCCAGAGCGTGGAAAGGAGTGGCCTCATTTTTATCCAAAATTCTCCATTGGTGTCGAACGCCGTTATATGCATTTTGACAAAAATCCGTCATTTATTTACGTTTTATTGATGTCACTTTAATTTGTTTGATTTATATACATATCCCATGAAGTTAGAGATATTTCACGCAGAATAGCTGGTGTAATCCACAGTAATTCATCGCATCGAATTTGTTGTTTTCTTATAGTTTTCTTAAACATCATAATATATTAACATATATAAAAGGTACCGTTGGAAACTGGAAAAGAAGGCTGAACTAATATAGTATAGCAAAGCGAAAAGGTGGTAAACTGCCAAGAATTCATTAATTCTTGGCAGTTTACCACCTTTTCGCTTTGCTATATATTCAACACACTGTCCACGCAGCACTTTACTTTCGAACTAATAGTATGTTTCTTACCAATATAAATGGTCTTTTTATTTAAATCACTTTTATTGCTTATATGTTTATAGAATTGAAAATGTTTCTTTCCTGAATTAAAAAAGCAGTCATTTCAACTCTGGATTGATCTGTACAGCACATTATCAATATCTTATGTAAAGACAAATAGACAATACTTCCCACCATCAGCGCGTTTTGCATCAAGTTGAATTAGTCCTTTGGTAACCCCATTAAAGAGATTTCTATTATAAATATCCTTTTAGTAGCTATTATTATCGCTCTACCTTCTGAACAAAAGTGTACCGACGACCACCAGCAGCGTTATCACGACCACAAGCACAACAACAAGAACTATGACCATTTCTGGTGAATTTGATGTATTTTGATGTGGCTTCGTCTTCACTTTTAGAATACCGGACGAAGAATGAGTTACCTTGATAAAAGGATAATTAGGAGTAGACTTAACAATGACAATACATATATTATTCGAACATTTCAAGCACATCTCTCCCCACCTCTCCCTATAATATAATAATGACGTTTTAGGAGCATTATTCAACATTATAGTCTCAATTATGCTCTTACAACAATACATTCCTAACGCTAGGTAAGTTACTTATAAAACTAATTACATTTCATTATCAAATCAAAACTACTAATAACTACAAAACCTATTAATTCGAAAAAAGAAATGTCTTAAGTGCTGACCAAAAACTACTAATAAACACTGTCAGTGCTTCTAATTTTCTCAGGTAATAAATTAGCTTTAAAACGGCAACCGAGAATGTTCTGCATGTCTGGACTGTTGTATATATGTATATACATGTATGTCATGTTTACAAAGCTATATGCATCCGTATTATACGCCGCTAACTTACTTCAAGTTTTAACTAATATGACTCCTCTGACTATACGAACGGCAGAATATAAAATTAAAGCGCGGTGAAAACAACTTGTACTAAATTTATTACCACATTTATATAACACAAATCTGAAAAAAGTGAACGTAAAAGATGGATATTGGAAGTAAGCAAAATTTGCGGTTGGTGCTCTTATATATCTTCAATGATTCTCGAAGACGAAAACAGTTATAACTTCTAATACATGGAAAGTAAAGTAAGTAGAAAGCTTTAGATTATTCCAAGTCAATTGGCCGGAAACAAATCTTCACCCCAAATAACATCCACTTGACTATTGGTCCAAGCACAATATTTAAGCTTTTAATATTTGAAGTTAAATGGCAATGTTTCTACGGATGGGATTGAATTGCGGTAAAGACGTTGAAAACTATGAAAAATAATCACTTTGACAGCGTCAATATATATTAAAGTGTTTATGAAACGAAATTTTCGACCTCGATTTTATTTGATATTCTTATAGTTCGTGCTTCGCTGATTATCGTAGTGCTGTTTATTTTTGTTCTACGACTACGACTTTGCAAAGTAGTTTTATCGACCTTCAAAGTTGACGAGTGGACGTCCGGTAAAACAAGCCTTGTGACGTCGCTGGTTGTACTCGGCGTGTCAAGGAACATAAACAAGCATAGCAGAATCACGGCAGTGAAAATAAAACACATCGATAATAAATGCTAAAGAAAGTCAGAAGTGTCTAGAGAAAATCGCAAGTCTTGCTATTAAATCAAGAGGACGAAATTCACTGCTTAATCTTCATCATTAACAACAAAATAGTAAATTAAATATGCATAAAGAAAGTGAAGTGGTGCGTCGAGTGTACGCCATTGAATATATTCAATATGTTCCGTGGATAAATCATCGGATTTTCACGTGTTTTCTTTTGAGCTGTTGATACCGACTGGAACTGTGTATATTTACAGAAACTGTGTATATTTACAGAAACACAAGTGGTTCATTTATATTCGATACCGCATGAATGTGTGTGGTTTAAAACTTTGAACCTGAGCCTATAGGGATATTCAATTTTAAACATCCCTCTTGAAATAAACCGTGCGATTGAGGTGACCGTGCGATTACCAAGAAAAAACAACGAAGCCTGTCAGACTGGGCCCTAAAATGCGTATCTGAAATGTACGGGACTGTTTGATTTATGTTATCTAAATGTACTGAGCGAGATCCTCCGCCGCACACGTGAACATCAACCTACTTCCCACGTGACTGAAACAAAATATATCCTAATTGAATGCATGTTGTTTCTTACCTCATCTTTATCATAAAACACACGAACGAAAAGTGCATATTCAGTGTTATCACTAAGAGCTGCATTTGTATACATGGTCGCCGCTCTTTTTAGACTTTGCTTCTGCGTATTCTTTCCATCTCCAATTATAATCAGTTTCTTAATTATATAGGTCACCTCTCTCAAGCTGATGTATGGCAAAAGGCCATTCTTAGAATCCTCGTATACTGTTACATTACTAGTATTTTTCAATGTTTGAATGTTACTTGATTTCAACCACCGTTGAACGATGACTACGAAGGATCTAAAATATAAAAGAATACGACAGTATCAAGCCAATGGACAATGAGTAATTTTAGCCTATTTAATGTCAGAATAATCCTCAGGGTAACATGTATATGTATATGCGTTCATTGGCGTAGTAATTTTGAAAATTAACGTTATCTCCGACGTTAAAAACGAGGGAGAAATTTCGAGCCGGTCTATATCAGATATATACATCGGACAGTGATTTTCCTTATATATATATATATATATATATATAGCTATATATATATATATGGTCTATTCACCTAATATTATTCGCTCCTTATTTGTTGAGCACTCTATATTTCCCGAAAGATAAATCTAAAATGGAACAGCGGACATTCAACTACTCACTGAAAAATATACCTATACCATCGGAAAAACTATACAAGAAGCGCTTGATCCACACACCAATTCTAACCACCCGCCGGCGCCAAGCATAATTAAACAACTATCAAAGAGCATCAGCAAGCGAATCAACAACATATCGTCCAACAAAGAAATGTTCGATAAAGCAGCACCATATTACAACGAAAGCGTTAAAAGTGTCGTTCGCCCTTTCAATTGAAGGTGTTAGAATCTATTTACATCAAGTTGTCGGATCCTGACTTGTGCCGACAGAAGGAATTCATTTTTAAAACATCGTTATTTTAGGAACACTGTCATGACGCCTTTGCGTCTGACGTAACTGGACTTTTTGTTGACTATAAATACATGCTATCTTATGGTTTTTCTTTAGCAGACGTAGCACTTGATAAGTTGTCTGCCGAAATGCATCGTGCTCATTTATTTTAAAATTCAATTTATTTCTCTATCTTTAAACAGTTCTTCTAAGAACTCATTTCTCCTTCCTATCTTTGCTCCAACATTACGCCATTGGTAAATGT